>JAJREH010000009.1:0-1200000 GCA_023065455.1 Cladonia rangiferina
AACCCTAACCCTAACCCTAACCCTAACCCTAACAAGTCGGGTTAGGGTGTAACGTCTAGCCCTAGCCCCAAAGATAGTCGCCGTACCCTTCCCCCGACTCTAACAGCCCTTAGCGTCTCCTCCCGATAAAATAGTTATTAGGGTTAGGGCATTATGAAGTCCCGAACTTTTTTTTTTTTTTTTTTTTTTTTTAAGATATCCCCGCGGGCATCTTGCCCCGTAAGGATGGGTGGCGGGTTATATAAAGGACAAGAAATCACCCTGATGGACTGGTTGCAGCACCAATCATACTCCATCTCTCAGGCGATAATCAGTACACACCAGGGAGAGCACCGCGAAGGGAGGGGTTCGGGACTTGCAGTGGGAATGGGGTTCCGCCTCCTGGGAAAGGGGACGAAAGGTGCCCTCTGGGCTTGTTGGAGGGTTATTGTCTGACCGACACTGTAGGCGGCCGTTGAGAAGCCCGCGGAGCGGAATGTCGGGGAACGGAATGGGAGGCACGTAGGGGCTCGTGTGGTTGCAGAGCTGCATTGAACCTGCGTTTTTGACTCTATATGGGACAACAAGACCTGCCCTTTAAGTGTACAAGTTGGCTAGCTTTAGATAGTCTAACAAATCAAACCCCTAACCCTAACCCTTAATTAAAATAATTAGATAAAGTTTAATAATTAATTAAAATAGTTAAATAAAGTTTAATAATTAAATAAATAAGTAAATAAAGTTTAATAATTAAATAAATATTAAATATTTAATTAAATAAAGTTTAATAACTAATTAAAATAATTAAATAAAGTTTAATAATTAATTAATTAAACTCTAAAGTCTAATAATTAATTAAAATAATTAAATAAAGTTTAATAATTAATTAAAATAATTAAATAAAGTTTGATAATTAATTAAAATAGTTAAATAAAGTTTAATAATTAAATAAATAAGTAAATAAACTTTAATAATTAAATAAATATTAAATATTTAATTAAATAAAGTTTAATAATTAATTAAAATAATTAAATAAAGTTTAATAATTAATTAAAATAATTAAATAAAGTTTAATAACTAATTAAAATAATTAAATAAAGTTTAATAATTAAATAGTTAATTAAATAAAGTTTAATAATTAAATAAATAATTAAATAAAGTCTAATAATTAATAGAAATAGTTAAATAAAATTTAATAATTAAATAAATAAGTAAATAAAGTTTAATAATTAATTAATTAGATATAAAGTTTAAATAAAGTTTAATAATTAAATAAAATCTAATAATTAATTAAAATAATTAATTATATTAAATATTTTAATTATTAATTATATTATATTATATAATTTAAAATTTAGATATTAAAACTTATATTAATTATATTATATTATATAATCTAAAGTTAAATAATAAAAATAAAAGCTAAGTAATAAAAAAAAATTTAGAAAATAAAAGTAAAAGCTGGGTAGTAAAAGTGAAAAGACTTAGCTAAAAAATTAAATATTAAATAAAAAAAAGCTATTCTACTTAATAACTTTTTATTCTATTTACTAAATTTAGAAATTAGACCTGCTATAAATAGCCCTTTTATAGCTCTAAAATATATATATATAAAGTTTTAAAAGAGCTCACAAGATTTGACCGGGTACCATCGACTTTAGTTTAGAAAGTTTAAATTTATACTGGAAAATTTAAAATAAATCATAACTTTCTTTTCTATTTATATAATTTTAAAATTTAGCCTGCTATATATAGCCCTTTTATAGCTCTAAAATATATATATATAAAGTTTTAAAAGAGCTCACAAGATTTAACCGGGTACCATCGCCTAAAGTTTAAAATTCTAGAAATCTATATAAAAATATATAGTACTATAGAAACACGCTAACCAAATCTAGAAATAATTTATATATATATACTACTAGTTGATATAAATATATTATGTATATAAATATTTTAAATATCTTATAAGATTTAACCAAGTACCATCGCTTAAAGGTTAGAAATTTCAAAAAAAAAGACCCTATCTAAGGATCTTTATATATTAATAAGCCGCTAACCAAATTAGGAAAAAAGTATATATATTTATAGCCCTAATAAAGCTCTATAATATTGTTATATAAAGTTTTTAAATACTTTTTAAAAAATGTCCAAGCACCATCAATTGAAGATAAGGTAGTCGGGGGTTATTTTTTCGCCACCGAACCTATAGTATTTGGGCCCCAATACCATAGGTCCCGCTTATAGATTTGAATATTATTAATTTATTTTTAAAAAATCATTTTAATCCTTTGGTTAGATTTATTAAAAAAATAATTAAATCATATTCTTTTATATCAAAATCCTTATATAGATTTTAACTAATTAAATTTCCTTAAATTCTTTTATATATTTAAATATCTTTAGTAGTACTAGCTTGGCGAGAATATTTTTTAGAAGGATTTTTTATATTAAGTTTTAAAAACTTAAAATCAGAGTTTTTAAATTCTAGATTTAATAAATTAAAATATTTAAAATATTTTAAGCTTAAACTCTTTAATTTATTATAGATATTAATATCTTTATTACTAAATATAGTTAGATTACACAAATATTAAGAATTATAAATCTTAATAGAAGAATTCGCTTGTAAATCTTTTATTTTATTTTTATTATTACTAAGATCTTTACTATAGTCTAGAATTCTATTTTTTATAATATATTAATATAGATAGCGCTATTCGCTAGGCTGAATACTATTATTAAATAATTTAATTGAATATAATATAAAATTATTGATTAAATTTTTTATTATTAATTTTTTATTATTAATTTCAAAAAAATATTTAATATTCAATATTTCTAATTTTTTATCTAAAATATAGAGTTTTAGATATAGATAAAACAATTAAATTAATAATAAATATATTTTTATTAGATCGTCTAGCGCCTATAATAAAAATTAAATATTTTCTTTATTTCTTTAAGTTATCGATATTTTTTTATAGTAATTAAGATTAATTTAAACTAGATTAAATATATTATTAATATATATATTTCTAAGCTGAGTTTCTAGTATATTTTAATATTTTATTTATAATAATTCTTCTAATCTAGACGATGATCCGGAAATTAAATAGAATAAAATAAGAAATATATTAAGAATATTATTTCTAGCTTCTATCTATTTAAAAACCTTAGATTTTCAAAATATAGGTCCTTTATTAGATATATTTTTTACTAGTTTTTTATTAAAACTATTAGGATTAAATAATCTTTTTAATAAAAAATTATTTCAGCTAGTAAGATTACTAGAATCTTTAAAATAAAATCTTATAGATTTATTATTTATATCATTTTTTATTAAATCTAGATTAATTTTATAAAATAAATCATCTTTTAAAATATCTAATAGATTATTATATAAAAGATTTAAACATCGATTTATTAATTCTTTAAAAAAGAATTCTAGTTTTAATATATTTAGCGAAGTATTTAGATATTTGATTTTATCTATAGAAACCTCATTAATCGTTAATTTACTATTAATATTTATAGCGATATTTTATAAATAAGCGCGTATATTTACTAGCTCGCTAAAACTATTAAAAGAATAATTATTTAGATATTTATTTTAAATTTTTATAAGAGAATCGTTAATTTTATATATTTTTCCTTTTTTAATAGCGATATTATAGTTTATTTCAATAAATTTAATTAAAAAAAGTTGAATAATATATATTAAAGTACTTAAACTTTTTTCTATCATTTCTTTAATTTTAAAAACCTTATTAATTGAATCAATATTTCGTATAATAAAAAAAACTATTAATAGATTATTAAATTTTAAAAACTTTTCAAAATCTATAGCTTTTATATCTTGTTTTATTAAGGCGATAATAAAATATATATAAGTATCTTCTAATATATTTAATATATCAATTTTTTCATTATCGTTATTATTATTATTAGATATATCTATATATTTTTTAATATCAATATTTATATTTTCTAAGGCGGTAGTAATTTTTTTATTAAATTTTATTATAGAAATTTCGTATTCTTTTTATATAAAAATTTAAAAATAGAATACAACTAATAAAGCTATTTCTCTATAGTACTAATCCTTAGTAGATTAGTTTTATAATATTTTAAATAGTTTTATATTATTATATTCTTTTTTATCATCTTAAAGAATCAATAGCGTTATTTTATTAAAAAATTTAATTTTTTCTTTAATTTTAAAATATAGCGATTTAGTTTGTTTATATATTATATATAAAACTTTATCAGTTTTTTTGATAGATATTTATATTAATAATAATAGTTTATTAATATCTAGATCCTTAAGAAATTCGTGATAATTCGTATTAAGTAAAAAGCTGAATAGTTCTTTTTCTTCACTTTCTACCTCTTTTATTTTTAATTCTTTATATATTTTATTTTCCTTTTCTTTTATATTATTAAAATATTTATATTGAATATCTTTTATAGAATCGATATCTTTAGAAGAACTAATATTTTTAGAAGAATTAATATTTTTAGACGAATTCTCAATTTTTTCTTTTTCTTTTATAATAAAAAACGGTAGACTTATACTATTAGAAAATCTTTGTCTGTTTTAATTTTCTAAATATAAATTCTTTTTCTTAGTAAGCCGAAGATTCGCGTTATATTACTGATTTAAATGATTTTTTATTTTTTTATAAGATAAAACCGTATATTCGCATTTTTGGCAGCGATATAAATTAGATATTATATCTAAATCTTGAAAATAATATTGATTAAACTTTAGAAGCTTAATATCTTAAGGATTTTCTATATTTAATCCTTCGCTTATTTCTAATATATTCGTAATCGTCTTAATATTCTTATATTCTTTATGTTTTTGAATAATATGCGACTTTATATTAATTTTTTTAACAGCTGAGCGGCAGCTAGTACAGATTAAGACTTGAAATTCTTTATTATAAGCGAATATATCCGAAATATATTCAACTTTAGTAGGAATAATATTAATATTATTAGAAGTCAACATCTTTAAAAGATATTAAAAAAATTTAGCGACGACAAGGTAGCGACGACGAGGTAGTGATAACGAGATAGTAATAATAAGATAGCAATGATAAGATAGCGATAATAAAATAGCGATAATAATATAAAGATATAAAGATATAAAGATATAAAGATATAAAGATATAAAGATATAAAAATATAAAGATATAAAGATATAATATAAAAATATAATATAAAGATATAAAGATATAAAGATATAATATAAAAATATAATATAAAGATATAATAATATAATCTAGATTATATAATTATTATTATAATAAAGAAAAGAAAAAAATAGAAGAAAATCTTCTTTCTTATAATAATATTATTAAGGTTTAATCTTTATTTAATTAATTATTTTAATTATAAAATATAATAATTAATTAATTAAACTTTAAAGTTTAATAATTAATTAAAATAATTAAATAAAGTTTAATAATTAGATAAATGATTAAATAAAGTCTAATAATTAAATAAATAAGTAAATAAAGTTTAATAATTAATTAAAATAATTAAATAAAGTTTAATAATTAATAGAAATAATTAAATAAAGTTTAATAATTAAATAAAATAATTAAATAAAGTTTAATATTTAAATAAATAATTAAATAAAGTTTAATAATTAAATAAATAAGTAAATTAAGTTTAATAATTAAATAAATATTAAATATTTAATTAAATAAAGTTTAATAATTAATTAAAATAATTAAATAAAGTTTAATTATTAATTAAAATAATTAAATAAAGTTTAATAATTAATTAAAATAATTAAATAAAGTTTAATTATTAATTAAAATAATTAAATAAAGTTTAATAATTAATAGAAATAATTAAATAAAGTTTAATAATTAAATAAATAAGTAAATAAAGTTTAATAATTAATTAATTAAATATAAAGTTTAAATAAAGTTTAATAATTAAATAAAATCTAATAATTAATTAAAATAATTAATTATATTAAATATTTTAATTATTAATTATATCGCGTTATATAACTTAAAATTTAAATATTAAAATTTATATTAATTATATTATATTATATAATCTAAAGTTAAATAATAAAGATAAAAGCTAAGTAATAAAAAAAAATTTAGAAAATAAAAGTAAAAGCTGGGTAGTAAAAGTGAAAAGACTTAGCTAAAAAATTAAATATTAAATAAAAAAAAGCTATTCTACTTAATAACTTTTTATTCTATTTACTAAATTTAGAAACTAGACCTGCTATAAATAGCCCTTTTATAGCTCTAAAATATATATATATAAAGTTTTAAAAGAGTTCACAAGATTTAACTAGGTACTATCAACTTTAGTTTAGAAAGTTTAAATTTATACTAAAAAATTTAAAATAAATTATAACTTTTTTTTCTATTTATATAATTTCAAAATTTAGCCTATTATATATAGTCCTTTTAAATCTCTAAAATATATATATATAAAGTTTTAAAAGAGTTTACAAGATTTAACTAGGTACTATCAACTTTAGTTTAGAAAGTTTAAATTTATACTAGAAAATTTAAAATAAATTATAACTTTTTTTTCTATTTATATAATTTCAAAATTTAGCCTGCTATATATAGTTCTTTTAAATCTCTAAAATATATATATATAAAGTTTTAAAAGAGTTTATAAGATTTGACCGAGTACCATCAACTTTAGTTTAAAAAGTTTAAATTTATACTAGAAAATTTAAAATAAATTATAACTTTTTTTTCTATTTATATAATTTCAAAATTTAGCCTGCTATATATAGCTCTTTTAAATCTCTAAAATATATATATATAAAGTTTTAAAAGAGTTTATAAGATTTAACCGAGTACTATCGACTTTAGTTTAGAAAGTTTAAATTTATATTAGAAAATTTAAAATAAATCATAACTTTTTTTTCTATTTATATAATTTCAAAATTTAGCCTGCTATATATAGCTCTTTTAAAGCTCTAAAATATATATATATAAAGTTTTAAAAGAGTTTATAAGATTTAACCGGATACCATCGACTTTAATTTAAAAAGTTTAAATTTATACTAGAAAATTTAAAATAAATTATAACTTTTTTTTCTATTTATATAATTTTAAAATTTAGCCTGCTATATATAGCTCTTTTAAATCTCTAAAATATATATATATAAAGTTTTAAAAGAGCTCACAAGATTTAACCGGGTATCATCGCTTAAAGTTTAAAATTTTAGAAATCTATATAAAAATATATAGTACTATAGGAACGCGCTAACTAAATCCGGAAATATTTTATCTATATATACTACTAGTCTATATAAGCATTTTATATATATAAATATTCTAAATACTTTATAAGATTTGACCGAGTACCATCGCCTAAAAGTTAGAAAACTTTAAAAAAAAGACCCTACTTAAGAATTTATATATATTAATAAGCCGCTAACTAAATTAGGAAATAAGTATATATATTTATAGCCCTATTAAAGCTCTATAAGATTGCTATATAAATTTTTTAAATACTTTATAAGAAATGCCCTAGTACCATCGGTTGAAGATATAGTAGTCGGGGGTTATTTTTTTACCACTGGAGCTATAATACTAGGGCCCCGGTACTATAGCTCCCACTTATAGGAAAATATAAAACTTAGTTTTTTTTTTTATTAATCCTTTTTTATTATTCTTATAAAAATTCTATCTTAACTAAATTTTATTTATCTTAAGTTAGAATTAAAATCTTAATAAAATTCGGAATATTTAATATATATTTACTTAGGATTACCTTGTTATTTAATTAGAAAACCTTTTTTTTTAGAAATATTAGAAAGTTGAATTTCTATCTATATATTATAAATTCTCTATGGAATATTAAGAAAATACTTAAAAATCCTTTTTTTATCTTGAAATACCCTATCTTTTCTATCTTTATATAAATGTAAAGTTGATACTTTAATATATATTTATTAATATAATAATATAATAAACTTATAATAATAACTTACTTTTAAATTATTAAATTTACTAAGATCTTAATAATTTAATTAAAATATATCTTCTAGAGCTTAAAGAAGAAAAGCTCTATAATATATTAATATATAATTCCTTATATCTTTAATAGAATAATATAAAAAATTAAAAATTATTAATTATTTTTTATTTTTTATTTCTAAAGATTAATAACTAATAATATTATTCTTATCTCTAGATAACGGCCTAAATAGGAAGTAAATAAATATTATAGATTAAAATTAACTAAGATTTCTATATAAAATATTAGAAATAATAAATAAGAATAGATTTTTTAGAAAAATTATTTTACTTACAATTTCTTCTCCCATTTTTTATAAGGTAGAATTTTTTTAGATATAGATTTTCATTTAGGACGTCCAATCTTCCTATATATAAAGTTATTAATTACTTAATAAATAAATAAAGAAGGAAAAATTTAAAAAATTAAAAAATAAAAAAGACTTACTCTTTTTTCTTAGACTTTTCTATATTAATTGGATCTAATATAGGTATTGGAGTTAATAGAGTAATAGTAGAAGGATTAATACTATAAGATATAATATTATCTAAAGAATTTAATAAATCTTCAAAAATCTTATTAAAATTTTTGAAATTTTCAAAATTTTCAAAGTTTTCAGGACTAGCGCTAAGAATTAGACTAGGAATAAAGCTAAGGATAGGATTTCTAGCTTCTAAATAAGTTAATAAGTCCTAAAAATTATTATTAAGAGATAGCTGAGAATCTATTCTAGATAAATAATTAAAAAGATTAAGAAAAGAAGAAAAGAAAGTCTCTTATATATCTATCTTTCTTATTATCTTAATAAGCTTAAATTCGATTAATATAATTTAAAATTTATATAAATTAAGCTTTAAAATTCGGTTTTAAATCTAATCCCAAATTAATATAATAACTTTTCAGAGATTAAATTCTAAATCGGATTATTTTATTTAATTAATTTAAATCCCAAGTTAATAAAATAAGGTTTCAGGTAATAAATATATAGTCCTAAATTAAATTCTAATTTATATTTCTATATATTTTAATCCTGAATTGGTATAATAACTTTTTAGGTATTAAATTCTAAATTAGATTATTTAATTAAAATTTAATTTAAATAAATTTAATCCTAAATTAGTATAATAAGGTTTTAGGTAATAAATATATAGTTTTAAATTAAATTCTAAATTATACTTTTATATATTTTAATCTTGAATTGGTATAATAACTTTTTAGGTATTAAATTCTAAATTAAGTTTTAAATCTGAAAGTACTAAGATATTCTAAAAAATAATTAGAAAAATTTATATATATATATTATAGAGCTATATTAGGCCTATAAATAGAAAGTCTAATCTTAAAATTATATAAATAAATAAGAAAGTTATTAGCTAAAATAAATTATTTTTTTAAAAATCTAATTTTCTAAGTTTTTTTATCTTTATTATCCAGCGCTTGGCTGTTATATCTAATACCCAGCGCTTAGCTATTATATTTATTACTCAATGCTTAGCTATCATTCTTACTACCCGACGTTTATTTTTTTTATTTAGTATTTAAATTTATTTTTTAGGATTAGAATTAATAAATTTATTAAATAATTATTATTTATATAAAATATTTTATATAATATTCTTTTTATATTTTATATTTTATTCTTTTTACTTATAAATTCATTGAGTTATTATTTTATATATATTTTAATATTTAAATTTAACTCTTAATATATTAATCTTTATTTCTTTTCTTTTAAAAATTCTTTTAAAAATCTAATTATATTTTAAAATATATACCTTATTATACTTAATATATAATATATATCTATTATTCTTATTAAGAATTATATAGATTTCTAATCTTAAATATAAAATTTAACTTTTCTTTATATAAAAATCTTTAGAATAAAACTTTAGATTTTAAAATTTTTTTCTATATACTTTAATTATTTTAATCTTATTTCCTATAAAAATATATATATATATATTCTATTTATACTTATATTATTTAATATTCCTTCTCTTAAATATAATTCTTTTTTTTAATTAAAAAACTCGTTTTCTTTTTCGAAGAATTTTAATAATAAAATCTAAGCTTTTAATTCTAACTTATATCAATTATTATTTATATTACTAATATAATTTTCAAATTTTAATTAATTCAAATCCTTATATTCCTCACTATATAAATAAAATAGAAATAAATTCGATTTTTAATATTTATATATTAAAAAATATAGCGATTAAGTTCCTATATATAAAATATAATATTTTAGCGAATTATTATATTGATTTCGACTTTAAAAATATATAGATATTGGTAAAAAACATTGCGAGTAGATTTCGATATTTTTTGATTTTTTACTAGAAAATTCAATTTTAATTTCTTCTTTTAAAATTTTATTATATATTTAACTTCCGCTTTTATATTTCGTATAACTTTACTTAAATATATCTTTATATATTATATAGTTATTAATACCGTGTTCTTTATAATTTTTTTTATTAAAAAAATAAAAAATATATTAATTGTTTAAGAATTCGAACTTATTAATAATATTATTAATAAAATCCTAGCTTTTCTTATCTTTTATTATTTAATTCTCGTTTTCTTAAATATATAATAGACTAGATTTGATATCTAGACTATTATCTTTAAAAATTTCTTTAATATTAATTTTTTTTTTTTTTTCTTTTATTTTTATTATTTTTTCTTCATTTTCTTTTAAAAAAAAAAGACTAGATTTAATATCTAGATTATTATTATCAAAAAATTCATCATTTTTACTATTATTACTAATATTTTCCAAGTAATTATTTTATAATATATTAATATTCGCGATATTTTTAATTTTAAATATTTCTTTAGCTCTTTCTATAGGAAAATCTTTTATAATTGAATTTTCCTAATAATCCTAATTTTCTATATTATTATCGTCGAAATTCTAAATAGAAGATATAAAAATATTAGAAGATATAAAATTATTATAATTAAAATTTAATATAATATTAATAGCTTTTATATAATTTGTATTAAATATAGTTAATAGCTAACTTATTAAAATTATTAAATCCTTAATAGTAAAGTTATTAATATTATATTTTTTAAAAAATTGATGTTAATAGTTTTTAGTAAAAAAATTTCAATATAAAGCTATAATCTATAGAAGAATAAGCTAAGAATATTTATAGTTTTTATTATATTTAATATTTTCCTTAGAAAGGTAAATATTTTATAGTAATAAATATTTAAAATAAATAATTCTAGGTTTTAATAGTAATTCTCTTTCTAATTTTTTTAATAATCGCTTTAGATCGTTATTTAAATCTTTATTAAATTTAAATATATAGTCCTTAGATTTATAATCTAAATTTAAATTATATTTTTTATTTCGAAAACATATAGTACATTTTGATTTTAATATATTTAGTTAATTTTTAAAAGAAATTCAGCTTTTTATATTAAAATTTTTAAAGTTAATCTAATTTTCCGCTTTATTAGAATATATATTATATCTTTTTAAATATAAATTATATTTATTTTATAATATATTATATTCCTCTTAAAATTTATCTTGTAAATAATAGTTAATTATTTATTAACAGCAGATTTTCTTGTTTATATACCGTAATAAATAGAATTTATTAATATTTTAGAAAGATTTAATATTATTTTTAAAATTAGGTAAATTTTCGTTTATTAGATTATATTAATTTAATCTTATAAAAAAATAAGAATAAGAATTCTTATTATTTTAACTAGCTTAACCGACTTCCTATAAAAAATCTATAAAATTTTACTTTTTATATATATAAATAATATATCGAATAACTTTATAATTAATTCTATGGCTTAAAGCGGTAGAAAAAACTATAAAATAGTTTTCTAACTTATTAATTTAATTTTTAAATATTTCTTTTTTCTTTTCAGGTATATATCGACTATTATAGCTTAAATAATTAAATTTTTTTGCTATTTTATCAATATTTATATAGGAATTTATAAATATAATAGCTTTTTCGCTAAATATTATATTTAATTGAATTTTATTATTAATAAATTCTTTTAATAATTCTATTTCGGATTTTTCGTCTGAAATATTTATTATATTATAACTAATATTATTTCGCTCAGTTAATGCCTTTATTAGTATATTATTAGTAATATTTAATTCTTTAAATAATAAAGCTTATATTTCTCGTGAAAGTATTACTATTATAAATATTAACTAAATTTTATATTTATTAATTATTTTAATATATTTCATACTCCAGCGAAAAGAAGTTTATATAATAATAATATAAGCTTTATTAATTACTAAGCGAATAGTCTTTTTAAGGCTATTTTTTTTAATAAATTTAATAAATTTATCCGATTTAATCGTTTCCATAGAAATTAATTATAAAGATAAATAATTATTAATAGAATTTTCAAATATTTCAATATCGATATTTTATTCAATAGCTTTATTATATAGATCGTCTTTTAAAGCTATAAAAAAAATAATAACAAGTATTATTTCTTCTAGTTTTAAAAAAGCTGGTAATAGAAATAATAAACTTTTTCTTAATCTAATAGCTAATATATATATAATTCTAGGAGTTTTTTTAAATATAGCTTCTATAGCTTTTTTTTGCTTTATAGATTTGAATATTATTAATTTATTTTTAAAAAATCGTTTTAATCCTTTGGTTAGATTTATTAAAAAAATAATTAAATCGCGTTCTTCTATATTAAAATCCTTATATAGATTTTAACTAGTTGAATTTCCTCGAATTCTTTTATATATTTAAATATCTTTAGTAATATTAGCTTGACGAGAATATTTTTTAGAAGGATTTTTTATATTAAGTTTTAAAAGCTTAGAATCGGAGTTTTCTAATTCCGGATTTAATAAATTAAAATATTTAAAATATTTTAAGCTTAAACTCTTCGATTTATTATAGATATTGATATCTTTATTACTAAATATAGTTAAATTACGCGAATATTAAGAATTATAAATCTTAGTAAAAGAATTCGCTTATAAATCTTCTATTTTATTTTTACTATTACTAAGATCTTTATTATAGTCTAGAATTCTATTTTTTATAATATATTGACATAGATAACGCTATTCGCTAGACTAAATACTATTATTAAGTAATTCAATTAAATATAATATAAAATTATTGATTAGATTTTTCGTTATTAATTTTTTATTATCAATTTCGAAAAAATATTTAATATTTAATATTTCTAATTTTTTATCTAAAATATAGAGTTTTAAATATAGATAAAATAGTTAAATTAATAATAAATATATTTTTATTAGATTATCTAGCGCCTATAGTAAAAATTAAATATTTTCTTTATTTCTTTAAGTTATTAATATTCCTTTATAATAATTAAGATTAATTTAGACTAGATTAGATATATTATTAATATATATATTTCTAAGCTGAGTTTCTAGCGTATTTTAATATTTTATTTATAATAATTCTTCTGGTCTAGGCGGTGATCCAGAAATCAAATAAAATAAAATAAGAAATATATTAAGAATATTATTTCTAGCTTCTATCTATTTAAAAATTTTAGATTTTTGAAATATAGGTCCTTTATTAGATATATTTTTTACTAATTTTTTACTAAAACTATTAGGATTAAATAATCTTTTTAATAAAAAATTATTCTAGCTAGTAAGATTACTAGAATTTTTAAAATAAAATCTTATAGATTTATTATTTATATTATCTTTTATTAAATCTAGATTGATTTTATAAAGTAAATTATCTTTTAAAATATCTAATAGATTATTATATAAAAGATTCGAATATCGATTTATTAATTTTTTAAAAAAAAATTCTAGTTTTAATATATCTAGCGAAGTATTTAGATATTCAATTTTATTTATAGAAACCTCATTAATCGTTAGTTTACTATTAGTATTTATAGCAATATTTTATAAATAAGCGCGTATATTTACTAGCTCGCTAAAACTATTAAAAAAATAATTATTTAGATATTTATTTTAAATTTTTATAAGGAAATCGTCGATTTTATATATTTTTCCTTCTTTAATAGCGATATTATAGTTTATTTCAATAAATTTAATCAAAAAAAGTTAAATAGTATATATTAAAGTACTTGAACTTTTTTCTATTATTTCTTTAGTTTTAAAAATCTTATTAATTGAATCAATATTTCGTATAATAAAAAAAGCTATTAATAGATTATTAAATTTTGAAAACTTTTTAAAATCTATAGCTTTTATATCTTATTTTATTAAGGCGATAATAAGATATATATAAGTATCTTCTAATATATTTAATATATTAATTTTTTTGTTATCATTATTATTATTATTAGATATATCTATATATTTTTTAATATCGATATTTATATTTTCTAAGGCGGTAGTAATTTTTTTATTGAATTTTATTATAGGAATTTCGTATTCTTTTTATATAAAAATTTAAAAATAGAATATAATTAATAAAGCTATTTCTTTATAGTACTAATCCTTAGTAGATTGGTTTTATAATATTTTAAACGATTTTATATTATTATATTCTTTTTTATCGTCTTAAAGAATCGATAGTGTTATTTTATTAAAAAATTTAATTTTTTCTTTAATTTTAAAATATAAAGATTTAGTTTGTTTATATATTATATATAAAACTTTATCAGTTTTTTCGATAGATATTTATATTAATAATAATAGTTTATTAATATCTAGATCCTTAAGAAATTCATGATAGTTTATATTAAGTAAAAAGCTAGATAGCTCTTTTTCTTCGCTTTCTACCTCTTTTATTTTTAATTCTTTATATATTTTGTTTTCCTTTTCTTTTATATTATCGAAATAATTATTTTGGATATCTTTAATATTAAAATCCTTAGAAGAATTCTCTGAAGAATTATTAGAAGAATTAGAATCATTATTTTCTTCTTTATTTTTTATAATAAAAAAAGAGTTAGTAATATAATTAGAAAATCTTTGACTATATTGATTTTCTAAATATAAATCTTCTTTTTTATTGATTTTTAGATTCGCGTTATATTGTTGATTTAAATAATTTCGTAAAGCTTTATAAGATAAAACCGTGTATTCGCATTTTTAACAGCGATATAAATTAGATATTATATCTAAATCTTGGAAATAATATTAATTAAACTCTGGAAGTAGTATATCTTGAGGATTATATATAAATAAGTCTTGAGTTTTTTCTAATATAGTTGTAATCGTTTTGATATTCTTATATTCTTTATATTTTAAAGATATATGCGATTTTATATTAATTTTTTTAATAGCTAAATAACAGCTAGTATAGATTAAGACTTTAAAATCTTTATTATAAGCGAATATATCTAAAATATATTTAACTTTAGTAGGAATTATATTAATATTATTAGAAGTCAACATTTTTTAAAGATATTTAAAAAAATTATAGCGACGACGAGGTAGCGACGATAAGATAGCGATAGCGAGGTAATAATAGCGAGATAATAATAATAAGATAGCGATAGTAATATAAAGATATAAAGATATAAAGTTAGAAAATTAAAAGATATAAAGATATAAAGATATAAAGATATAAAGATATAAAGATATAAAGATATAAAAATATAAAAATATAAAAATATAATATAAAGATATAATATATAGATATAATAATATAATCTAGATTATATAATTATTATTATAATAAAGAAAAAGAAAAAGTAAAAGAAAATCTTCTTTCTTATAATAATATTATTAAGGTTTATTCTTTAATTAATTTAATTAATTAAAAGTTAATAATTAATTAATTTAATTAAATAAAGTTTAATATAATTAATTTAATTAGATAAAGTTTAAGTAAAGTTTAATAATTAATTAATTTAATTAGGGTTAGTTTAATATAATTAATTTAATTAGATAAAGTTTAAATAAAGTTTAATAATTAATTAATTTAATTAGAGTTAGTTTAATATAATTAATTTAATTAAATAAAGTCTAAATAAAGTTTAATAATTAATTAATTTAATTAAATAAAGTTTAATATAATTAATTTAATTAAATAAAGTTTAATATAATTAATTTAATTAAATAAAGTCTAAATAAAATTTAATAATTAATTAATTTAATTAAATAAAGTTTAATATAATTAATTTAATTAAATAAAGTTTAATATAATTAATTTAATTAGATAAAGTCTAAATAAAATTTAATAATTAATTAATTTAATTAAATAAAGTTTAATATAATTAATTTAATTAAATAAAGTCTAAATAAAATTTAATAATTAATTAATTTAATTAAATAAAGTTTAATATAATTAATTTAATTAAATAAAGTTTAATATAATTAATTTAATTAAATAAAGTCTAAATAAAGTTTAATAATTAATTAAAATAAATAATTAAATTTAATTCAAATCCGAGTAGTAAAAGTGAAAAGACTTAGCTAAAAAATTAAAAATTAAATAAGAAAAATCTATTCTACTTAATAACTTTCTTATTTATTTATATAATTTTAAAATAAGACCTGCTATTTATAGCCCTAATATACCTTTATAATATATATATATAAATTTTTTAAAGTATTCATAAAAAGTTCCTCAATACTATCGACTTTAGTTTAAAAAGTTTAAATTTATATTAAAATATCATGCAATATAGGAGTTCTATAGTATTTTATAAATATAATAAAGGTTGTTTATTCTAAGCTACTTATTATATCTAGTTATATAGGTGCTAAGCTCGATCCTATATTATTATTAGTTAAGAAGGTATACTAAGTACTATATTATAATAATCTCTTTATAATCATAAAAAATAACCGCCTTTTACGGCGCGCCTATATTAGCTAGATATATAAAGATATAACGCCTAAGATATAATGTTAAAATACCTATAATAGTCCTATTTAGACGCGAAACTCTTAAACGCTATTACTTTTCCTAGGACAACCACGCTTTCGCGGAGACGGAAACGGAGGTATTAATATAGTAAATTCCAAGCTCTTATTTATACGCTGTACTTCAGCCTTATATTTCTTTATAAGCTTTAGAGTATTTTATAAGTCCTTAATATTATACTATCTATTAAACTTAAGTTTATAATCTTTTTATCTTAATAAGTATTCTATAACGAGGCCTCTCTCTTTTCGTATAATTCTCTTATTTAGTAGTTATTTTATATTGTACTCTTATCTATTTATAAAGATTACTTACAAATAGATAAGCCTAGAATAATTATATAAATTATTAAATAGAGCTAGTATAGGCTTTAATTATATAATTATAAATATAAAATAAACTTTCTAATTATTAAGTACTTCTAGATAATATACTAGTTACCCTACTTATTTAATAATTTTAAATAAATTAATATATTATTATACCAATTTTATAGTTATCCTAAAGGTAGATAGAATAAAATAATTCTTATATAGATATAATAACGCCTAGTTTCTTACTCTTAAAAATATAAACTAGTATTTTTTATTATAATAAAACTTATTAGATATCTATATAAATATAATTATATTAATAGCCGTTGTCCTAACTAGAAAGTAATTACTAAGTAATAATACTATAAGAAAATCTAGTAGTTTATTCAGCGTAAATTTATACGCGACTTTATTTAAAGTAGATCTAGACGCGGACAAGTTATTAAGAAAAGTTTATACATAAGATAGGATCTTAGGCTACTTAAATAATTTATTAAATTTATATATATAAAATTTTAAAGTAATCTCTACTATTTAATTAATTTATTTAGAAATACTATTTATTTAAGGATAGTACATTATAAAGTATAAGAGGGATATACTAAGCTTATAAAAAATTATTATTTAGAATTTAGAAAGAAATTTTCTATCTCTATTTAAAATTATAACCTTTAACAGTTCTTAGTCTATAATATTAAGTCTATTCAATAAAGTTTCTACTTAATTTTTTATAAACCAAGTCATTTTCTTAATAGTAAAAGTCACGCGCTTTGTAAATTTATTTATTATAGATATAGCGGTGTTAAAGTCTTTATTAAATAATAGGAGAACTAGAATAAAATTAATCATTATAATATAAAAGAGTACCAGTAGAGAGAAGATTAAATTAAGACTTTTATAAGATATATAACGTTATATTTATAAAATTAAGTACTTTAGATAATATTAAATAAATTCACATAAATACTTAATAAGACCGTATATATATTAAGATAAAATAATAATTTAATAATATTTCTAAAAACTAGGGTATTTATTCCTATATATAAAACTTAGAATTTCTTTAACTAGGTTTATTAATATATATAGACATTAAAGACCTATTAATTAATTAATATAGAAAAGTAATCTAGGTCTTATATATAAATTTAAGATAATTAAATTTTATTACTAACTATCCTTTAACGCTCCAATTTCAAGATTTACTAATATATTATTATGCGTAGAGAGTAGAGTAAGTATAAATAAAGCTATAATCCTTAAGTCTTACTCTTATATACTACTTAATACTTTATTTTCAAGGTTTATTAATAAAATTCTATATAAGGATAATAAAGAGGGTATAAATAGACTTATAGTCTTTAAGCCTTACTATTATATACTACTTAATACTATATCTCTAAGGTTTATTAATAGAATCCTATATAAGAATAGTAAAAAAAATAAAAGTAAATATATAACCTTTAAGCCTTACTATTATATACTCTTTAAAACTTTATTATTAATATTATATACTCTAGTATACTCCCTATTATAAGCGCCAATTACTTATTACTACTAATAACTTTTTATCTCTTCTTACTACTCCTTACTATACATATTAATATCTTATTATTAATTATAACTATTATCGTCTTCTCTAGTATTCGCGCTAGTATAGGGTTCAAAATAGAGATTTATTTTATATATTAGAAAATACTCTCCTTTTATAAAAAATAAGAGTATAACGTTCTCGTCAAGGGTATAGTTATCATTAATTTATATAATAATACGCTTCTAGAAATTATCCTCCTAATAGCTTTTAAATAATTTACTATAAAATTCTTCATTCATATTAACAAGGCTTACGGCGAAAAGGGCGTTTAATTTAAAATAATTATTAAGAAGTAATAATAAATAATAACTAGCAAGTCTAGAAAACATATTAAATAGAATATATTCTTTTCCAGACTTATACATAATCTTAAAATAGAATTATTATAAGAATTATAATACATAAACAAGACGGATATTTATTTATATTATAGAAATCGTTAACATAATATAACTCTACTTAAAAATATTAAGAATTATAAAATAGTTTATCTATACTCTAGTTAAATTCTTTAAAGACTTTACTATATACCTAACTTTCTTAATAACCTAGACAAAACTTATAATTTTAAGTTTAATTAGTTAATAATTTTATTCAACTAAAATAAGAAAATATAATAAGAAAAGTATTAATTATATTATATTTCAAATTAGTTATTTACCCTCCTATATACTTTCATTTTTTATATAGAAGATTACTACGCTGAATTTAAATTTCTTAAAAGTATCTAAATTAATCTATAGTATTTTAGCGGTATTAAAATATATAAGTATTAATAATTATAATATTATCTTTTAGAGTTCCTTAAATAACGCTAACTTTATTAAAATTAGCGAGGAAAGAAATTTTATAGATAAATACTTCTTTCTTAACTTACTAGCGACGCTTAGAGACTCCTTTAAAAACGTTATTTTTAACTTTTATAAAGGCTTTATTAACTAAATATAGAAATAAATATATTATTATAAATATCTAGTTAGGTTAAGGTAGTGTTTTAGGGCGCTTAGTATTCTAAAATATTAAAATTAATTTATTACTTAAAGTTTTTCTTCAAAGAAAGTCAGACCTAAAGAGTTAACACGTTACTTTAAAAGATTAATATTAAGATATTCTAGATATATTTTTATAAATAAGATAGAAATATTATAGTCTATAAAGAATTAAAAGAGTTTATAAAGGTTCTTTAAGTATTATTAGAAAAATATAACTTCTATAATAACGTTGTTAATATATACTTATATATACTTTATAGAGCGAAGAATTTTATTAATTTATCTTTAAATATATATAATACTATTTATATATCTTATAACTAAGACGTTAAATATTTCCTAGCTATAATAGGTTATAATAATAAGTATATACTAGTTTTTTAAATAAATCCTTTACTAGTAGAAGAATAATAATATATTAAAAATAAAAATATAAAAATATTCTATAAGACTATTAATAATCTTCATTTATAAGAATATAAAGTAGATATTAGGAATAATTAAATTATTAAGACTTTAAATATTAATTATTATACAACCCTTCCTATTACTATTTACTAGAGTTTTCTAAATAATAAAGATAAGATATAAAAAAGAAGTTTACTTCTTTATCTAGTTAAGTCTACTCTATTAATATATTTTATTAAATATCTTATTAACCACCTCGCGGTCCTATATACTAAGAAGATAAACCTTAGCTTTTCTAGAAACTTTTATTTACTAATTATATTATAAAAAAATTCTTATTTACTTTTCTTTTAATATACGCACAAAACTACTATTAACTTAAAGTATAAAGAAAGCGTTAATAAGGTCCTATAATACTCAAATAATATTATTATTACTAAAGAATATAATATTATTAAAATAATATACTTCTCTAAGTATATATATACAAACGATATTATTATTATAAACGTGTGAAGAAATAATATTACTATTATATACCTAAATATTATTATTATATATATAAACGATATTACCGCCGCTAATATTATTATTATATATATAAATAGTGTTACTATTATTATTTCCATATCTATATATATAAGTTCGCGGAGCTGGACTAATATTAGAAATTAAAAAAAACAGCGCTCTTATTAAAAGTTATAATAAAATAACCGTAAAATTAATCTTAATATTAATCTAAAAGTAATTATTATAATTTATTTTCATAATATTTCTAAAACAGGTCTTGTCTAGGATCTATATAAATAAGTTTAAATTATTTCTTATAAGAATACTAGATATTCTATAGTCTATAAGATAAATATATATTATAAGATTTCCTTATATAGAGGACTTAAATAAGAAGTTTTTATCTTTAAATAATATTAATAATCTTATAGATATTATTATCTTATTATAAAATAAAATAATAATAATCTTTTATATATATATATACTTTCGTAAGAATAATCTATACTAATATATTATAATTAAAGAGTAAACGTTATAGCTACTAATATATACTTTTTATTTAAAAATATTAATAATTATTTTCTTAAGACTTAAAATATTATTTCTAATAAGTATTTTAGCTTTTAAATTATTTATAATATAGAATTCTTTATAAATATATATAAATATCTTCTTATTTATATCCTTCTTAGTTATCGGAAGGTATAAGGGGCTTATAATATATTTTAAAATTTTATATTTAGAAATACCTAAGCCCCAGACCTTAAGAGGAGAAGTTATTTTTAGAATTTTAATTTCTAAAAAAAGTAAAAGTAGTTAAGCTTTATTTATAAGTAAGACTTTATAACCTAAGTTAATATAGACTTTAATATCTTTAAAATTAAATAAAAATCTTATTAAGATCTTAGTATAAGTTTAACTTTAAAAGACGAAGCTATTATTAAGATCCTTTATAAAGGATAAGAACTCGATAATATCTTATAATAATATAGAATAGATAGTAGAAGAATCGCTGCTTATTATAAAAAGAGTAATAATAGACGAAGTATTAAAAGTTATTAAATATATAACTACGTTATATATCTTTACGTTATATAAGTTAATAATATTAATCTCCGCGTAACGCTTAACTTCTATAGGCTTATTATAGTTAAATTAAGTATACTCACCTAAAAGCTTATTATATACATACAAAATATTAATAATAAAAGTCTAAGTAATTATTAAACTATTATTTAAGTTAATTTATAAATACTTATTTAATAATTTATTATATACTCCTAAAGTAATTATAATATAATTATAATTAATTCTTAAAGGCTTATTATTATTTTCTTAAGAATACTCCTCGCTTTATATTCTTAAAGTATTTATAATATAACTACAATTAACCCTTAAAGGCTTGCTATTATTTTCTTAAAAATACTTCTCACTTTATACTTTTAAAGTATTCGCTATATAATTATAATTAACTTTTAAAGGCTTATTATTATTTTCTTAAAAATACTCTCTATTTTATAATTTTAAAATATTTATATTAAGATCTACTTTACGTAATAAGCCCTTACTATACTTTTCTCTAAGATATTTATATAATTTATTTTTAGATATAAATAACTCGCTATAATTATAATAGAATATATTAATATTAATAAATTCTATAAACTACTCCTCTAAAATTTTATTCTGCTTAGAGTAGAAGAACTTATTTCTATAATTATCTTATTTATTATATATATATTCCTCTTCTTATATATAATAAGTGGTACCTCTTTTTTCTAGAGACTAAGATTTTTCCTTAGTATCTTTAGTTATAGCTTAGTATATTAATATTTTTTAATAAAAATTACTACTCTACTACTACCTATTTCTATTTCCTAAAAACTTTTAATTATTTTATTAAAAGCGATTTTGGTTCCCCGTAAAGAATAATTATAAAATTAAATTAAACACATTTAATAAAGCCTTAATTTATAGAAATTAATAAGAAATAGATAATATAGAAGTTTACTATTAAAATTCTAATTATTAACTATATTAATTATATACTTATAGCGGATTAAAGTAAGTATTTAGAATATAAAATTAACGTTAAAAAGTAAAAATATAATTAATACTACTAAATTAAAATTACTAGTTATAGCTAAATAATTAACAGCTTTATTAATCATATCCTTAATTATAATAAAGTTAAAATTAGTTATAGTTATCTCTATTATCTTAAAGTTAATTTTATCAACTATCTTAAAATACTCCGCTAAAAGTATTAGTATTTAAAGATATATTCTTAAGACGCCTTATTATATACTTTTATTATTTATACTTATAAGAATCAATACTTTTAAGGAAAGAGTTAATTATTATAATATTATTAAGCTTATCAATATCTTTTTATAGCTTTAGGTTAATACTATTATATATTATATTAATAAGGTTCTAAATATTTATTAATCCAACATCCTTTATTAACCTAAGAATTCTCTAAGCGTATTCTTTTAGCTCTCGTTATATAGCGGTATTTTAAAAGATATAGCGTTCCTTTAAGATAATATTAATAGCTATATTTAAGAGTATACTAAAACAATTTAGGAGAAGTCTTAACTACTTACTTAAATTAAAGTTAGAAGCCCTATACTTAATAAAATACTTCTTTATAGAAGATAGCTCGCCAAGCTACTAATCTATTATATTATTTAAGAATAATATCTTAAGATTTTTCTTAATAATAACATCTTTTATTACAGCGAGGTCTTTAGCTTATTCTAAGAAAAAATAAATATCTCGAAAAATAACTCTATTATTAATATACTTAATTATAACGTTTTTAGTATATATAGTCTTACTATTATAGTTATTATTAAAAAATCTTAACTCTTTTATATTTTATAATTAAGTATAATTTATTATAATATTATTATTACTCTCTAGGAAAGGACTATTTAGAGGGGGAGGATTATTTAAAAAAGAAGAATCTTAAAGTCCCTTAAATTACTTACTAAGTAGGTATTCTAAATACTAATATTATTTCTTATTAAAATTAAAGTCTTGCTAGTTATCGCTGTTTAAGTTATTTAAGTTAAAATTAAACCTAAGATTAAGTCTATTACTTATAAAAACTATATTACTATTATTTACTAAATTAATAGAGTGATTAAAGATTACTTTATTTATTAAAATAACTTTAATAGAAATTTTTTTAAAAATAGGAGGTATATTACCTATAGAAGCGGGGTCTAAAAAAGTTAAGGATAGTATATTAAAAGTAAAGGTTATAACTTTAGGCCTTAAAGCTTATATTATAATTTTAAAGTTACTTAGAGTAAATTATAAGATTAATTAATTAATAATCTAGTTTTATAAGAATAATAGAGGCTCGATTAAATTAGATTTATATAAATAATAATTAGATCTTAAGATATTACTTTCTCTAAATATATCTCTACTTATTAATAATAATCTAAAGTTTATTAAGGTGATATAATAAATTACCTATTAAATTTTTTTATTAATATTATCCGCGTATATATATCCTAATCTAATAAATTCGCTAAGGTAAAAAGTAAGGACTATAATTTTATAACTTATTAAATTTAGAGCTAGAATAGTGGTAATAATAAGTTAAATAATTAATAAAAAGATATAGAGCTTGAATTAATAATATTTAAAAATAGTATTTTAAAAGAGTATAAGTTTTAATAGAAAAAGTTAAGTAACTATAGTAAAATTTATAAGACATAAAGATAGTAGTAAAGAGAAAAATAAAAGTAAATAAAAAAAAATAATTTTTTTTAATAAAAAGTAGAAGGTAACTTCTATATTTATAAATTAAAAGGTGTATAAGACTAGTTCCTTTCTTAATAAACTTAATAATATATTATTAATTAGAAGTAAGATAAGAATAAACCTATATAAAGCTTATTAAAGTATAGATTTATTCTTTTATAATCTTATAACTTATAACTTATTAACTTAGATATTAAGGTTTTATAGAGTATAGACTATAAATTATTAAATTATAATAAGAGTATGAATAAAATTAGTAGAGAATTATAATATTATAGAATAGCTAGTACTTATACGTAAGCTAGTAATTAATAATACTTATAAATAAGAAATAGTACCTATAAGAACTATACAGCCGTTACTACTATATTATTATATAATATAGAAATTCTATAGTATTTTATAAATATAGTAAAGGTTGTTTATTCTAAGCTACTTATTATATCTAGTTATATAGGTATTAAGCCTAATTCTATATTATTACTAGTTAAAAAGATATACTAGGTATTATACCATAACATAAAAAAAAAAAATATACTATAACTTTTTTATTTATTTATATAATTTTAAAATAAGATCTACTATTCATAGCTCTAATATACCTTTATAATATATATATATAAATTTTTTTAAGTATTCATAAAAAGTTCCTCAGTACTATCGACTTTAGTTTAAAAAGTTTAAATTTATACTAAAAAAAAATAAATATACTATAACTTTTTTATTTATTTATATAATTTTAAAATAAGACCTGCTATTTATAGCCCTAATATACCTCTATAATATATATATATAAAGTTTTTTAAGTATTTATAAAAAGTTCCTCAGTACCATCGACTTTAGTTTAAAAAGTTTAAATTTATACTGAAAAAAAATAAATATACTATAACTTTTTTATTTATTTATATAATTTTAAAATAAGACCTGATATTTATAGCCCTAATATACCTCTATAATATATATATATAAAGTTTTTTAAGTATTCACAAAAAGTTCCTTAGTACCATCAACTTTAGTTTAAAAAATTTAATTTCTTTTTAAAATATTTAATTTTTTAACTTTATATTAACTAAATTTAGAAATACTTTTAGGACTTATATATTATATATAGATCTATAAGTTTTTTATATAAATATTTAAAATTCCTTTTAAGAAGCTCCTTAGTACTATTAGATTTAGATAAGAAAACTAGCTTAAAAAGTCCCCAACTTAAGATCTACGAAGATTTTTTTCACGCTAACCAAATTAGGTAATTAATATATGGATTTATAGCCCTTATCTAGCTTTATAATATTACTATATAAAGTTTTTAAAAACTTCTTAAAAAGGTCCTCAGTACCATCACCTAAAGATAGGATAGTAGGAGGTTGTTTTTTTACCACCGAAGCTATAATACTAAGCGCTCAGTACTATAACTCCCGCTTATAGGAAAAATCTTGAATCTTTATTTATATAAAAAATAAGAATTAGAGATAAATATAAGTTATTATTAAATTCTATAGATATAATATTCTTCTCTTTATTATAAATTATTAACGCTACTTAATATTAATAAGTAAGAATTAAATTTATATAGTTATAAGAATTAAGAATAAATATAAATTATTATTAAATTCTATAAATACTATATATTTCTCTTTATATTTATATTTACTAGTTATAAGTATTATAGTTAATTATTACTACTTACTTAATATTAATAAAGTAATTATACTAAATTTAAATTAATACTATATAGATAAATATTATTATTTTCCTTACTTATATTATATAATTTAAAATACTTAAAATCTTATAATATTTTTAACTTCTTTAACTTTTTCAACTTTTTAATATATTAACTATTAATCTTTCTTTCTTATCTTATAACTTATTTAATTCTTATTAATTAATACTTATTACTAGCTATAGATTATTTAATTCTTTAATACTATTATTTATAAGTATATTATATAGTTATTATTATATACTAAGTTATTATTAAAACCTAACTTTCGGAGAAAAGATTTTAGTATAGAATCTTATATCTAGAAATTCTTTATTACTTTTAATAACGCTTATTATTTATAGTAACTCTAGACTATATAACTCTTTATTAGTTAATAGAATATTAATATTAGAATATATAAGATAATAGATCGCGTATAAATAATAATAATATTAATTTTTCTTCTTTTTACTCGCTAGAAAAGCTTTGTTAAATATCTAGATAATTTAAATAGATAGACGAATAAATAGATATATATAAAATATTAAGTATAACTTCTAGCTATAAATATTAAAGTTAATACTTTATAGAGAAGAGAGATATTATTATAAACTAATCTTTACTTATTTATATAGTTTTATCGAGCCTAGCTTTATTACTATTATATATTTATATAGATTCTCTACGCGCTTTATAAATCTTTTCTTCCTTAACTTTAATATCTTATCTATATATTTACTATACTATGAACTAGATTCTAATAACAACGAACTTTTTATTTTTCTATTTCTAAAATACTTACTATCTTAAACTCTTAATATATTTACTTCTACTTTTCTTAAACTATAGAGAAAGTTAATACTATTATATAAATAATCTATTATTTAATTCTAATCTAAATCTAAACTTTTCTTTTAATTATTCTAGTTACTTTACTATAAGTAAGTTAAGTAATAAAGTACTTTATAATTTACTTTTTATTACTTAAATCTTTCTAGTTACTATTTAAGTTATAATTATTTATATTTCTCTTTCTCTCTAATTATTATCTAGATTATAATTATTTTTATCTTCTATCTAAACTTCTATATTTATAAGAAAGACTTATTATTTTACTTATAAAACTACCTTATCCTATTAAAGAAAAGTAGGAAAGATATTAATAAAAGAAAAAAAAAAACTTATTATTAATCTTAAAGTTTATTTCTATTATTTTACTAGAGCTATAATTATTTATATCTTCTAATAAATAATTCTATCGCGGGTAGTTATTAATTTAAGTAGAATATTCTAAAAGATTTAGAACTTTATCGCGGGTAATTATTAATCTATATAGAATATTCTAAAAGACTTAGAATTCTATCGCGGGTAATTATTAATTTAAGTAGAATATTCTAAAAGATTTAAGATTATCTCGCTCTTTTTATATTCTTTTATTTATTATTATATAAAGAATCTCTATAATATATATATAAACCTAAGCGGGATATATAAAATAGATATATTTAATTAAAAATTAATTATAAATTATAATAATAATAATAATTTTAATAGGATTTAATAATAAATATAATTAAATTTTTAAATAAAAAATATAAATCTTTATTTATTCTATTATATTAATTATAATAAAAGTTAATAAGAAGATTAATTAAATATAATTCTTAGATTTAATAGAATTATATAAATAAGTAAAGACTAGCTCGTAATAAAATATAACTTACTTTTTTATTTTAATAAATTAAACTTTTACTTTTATATAGTAAAAACTCTTTTTATTTAATTATTATTAGAGTTATATTTATTCTCTAAGACTTAATTATTATTCTAAATTATTTAAGTTTAAATTTTATTTAATAATATTTACTTTTTAATTTTATTATTTATACTTATTAATACTTTAAAGTTAATTAATTCTAGAATTTATTTTCTTTCTAATATTCTAGTCGATATAAAAAAATATATATTAAGTCTTAAAAATATTAATTTTATTAAAAAATATAGTTAGAATATTAACGCGTTATTTTATAATAAAGTTAATTTTATTATATAAATTATAATTTTATAAAAATATTATAAAGATTTATTATTTAGAAATATTATTAAGTATAGAATCTAAAATTTTCTTATAAAAATATTAATATTAAATAATTTTCTTTATAAAAATAATTATAATAATAATATTTAAGTTTTTATCTTATTTAGAAATATTATTAAGAGATTATTTAGTTAAGTTAATTATATTAAGATTATAAATCTTTTATAGAAATACTAGTATTAAGATTATTATTATAAGAATATTAACTTAATATTAAATTTTTTTATATATAGAAATATTAGCGTAAAAATTTTTTTAAAAAAAAACTATAACTCTTTAGTTTTTTAAAGATAATTATAAAGAATAATAGTATTATATAAAAGATTTAATAAGAATTAAATTAATATAAAGTTATAAGTATTCTAAAATATTATTATATAAAATTTATTTAAAAATTAATTATAATTATAAAATAATAAATAGTTATAATTATAATTACTAGTTTTAATTTAATTTAAATAATAAAGTATATCTAAAGTACTTATATTAAATTCATAATAAAAATCTAAAGTTTCTAAAATTTTTAAAGTTAATATTTTTCTCTTAAAGTTAATAAAGTTAATTTTAAATTTATTAATAATATATATTAATAATTATAATATTATTATTATATTAATATAAAATATTTTTAAGTATAATATTTAAATTAATTTAAAATTTATATTTAAATTATAGAAAAATATTTATATAGACTTTATAATTATAATTTATTCAACTTAATTACTTTATTTTAGATAGGTATAGATCCGTAGCTATTACCTTTATAGATTCTAGAAGCTTCTACGGATTCGAGTTGGATCGATGAATAGTAATCTCAAACTCTCTAGAGTTGCTTGGTATACCTAGTAAGTCATTATAATTCTCTTATCCCTGTTGACAGCATCTTGCTTTACGTCTTCTGTGCGGGCATGGCTGCCGTTGCTACCAACAGTGGCCGAGGACAACCGCCACAACATCGAAGGCTGGACGCCCAAACCGACCCCCAAACCCGGGCAGGACATACTATACAATATCCTCCCTGCACGACAAGCTTCAACAACTAGCCAAAATCGGATCTGCGGTTATTGGAACGCTGATGGATGTGCGTACGCTCTCGCTTTTGAAATCATTCTGTCTCTCACGCGGGTGTGGGAGGACGGTCTCCGCATAGCGAGTTGAGAGAGAAGACTGACGATTTCATCCGCAGCGAGCCCCCTCCAGTACGGCCTCGCCAACTCTTATCTTTAGAATATTGATGATGACTTAGTTGGTATTCTATAGAGGTATTCTGCTATTTATGCGACTGCGCGCTAGGTATAGAGCTGAGAGATGATATTTTCTAACGCTCCTCTATACATATTAGACCGTGTATCTTTTCCAAGCTATAACTCCCCTTAAATCCACCTTTATCCATCCTTTATAGCTTCCTTAAACTCATAAACCTCGCTTATATAAAGAAATCGGGAAGAGTACTAATAAGAATATATTAAATAGCCTGTAGAAAGGCTTTCTAACTATTAATATTAAGGAAATAGGTTTATAGCAATATTATTATAGTCTCTATTAATATAGCCTCTACCCCCTACCCTAGCTATAGCCACTTCTTAACCTTAATGTAGTGTAAATATTATTAGTATATACCTCTACTAATATTCTTATCCTCCTTCCTAATCTTCTTATCATAGAGCCCTAACAAGGTATACTCTAATACATATTAGTCCCGCCCAATTATACCTATTTTAAGCTTATAACTAGTATCTAGCGTAAGACTAACTAAAAGGAGTTGTATATTACTATTTAAGGCGTGAAAATTTCAAATATACTAAACCACAGCGGTGTTCTCGTCTATTAAAATATTAAATACAACGTATAACATAAGCAGCCAATATAAAGGAAGCCATCTAGCAACGCTTTACGCGACCGGGCTTACAACCCTTTAGAATATTGATAATAACTTAGTTGGTATTCTATGGAGGTGTTCTGCTATTTATGCGACTGCGCGCTAGGTATAGGGCTGAGAGGTGACATTTTCTAACGCTTATTGTGCCTTCAACCCTCTCATCCGAGGGGCAGCGTGCTGTCCCTCGACTACGGCACCTGGTAACAGCTGCTCGTACTACACTAGCTGCGTGGCGTCCTCCGACGTGAATACGTGCGACTCGCAGTGTCAGATGGATCCCTATATTACGAAATGGTATATTCTACCTCTGCATACCTACCTCTACGTATCCTTAACTCCTTCCCTATAAAGCTAACCTGTTACCCCCTTTCTGTTCGATATGTAGTGCGAGCAGGCTAATATGGCGAACAGCATGGATTCGAATTTGCCGAACTGCTTTACACTAACCTATACCGATATCACCTATTCGAATATAAACTGCGCGGCTTCCGGAGGCATTGACCAGGTTGCACGCTACCCTACAAAAAACATCGGCGATATCGATACTGATGCCTTATCCGCGCTCCTTTTTGTTACCGAGACACCCCTCCCGACGTCCGAGATCAGTTCGTCCGCCACATCTGTCTCAGACTCCACCACGATCGCCTCTTCCTCTTCTTCGTCTTCCGCTCCGTCCTCGTCGACTTCCCCTAGCAGTAGCTCTCAACTTAGCCACGGCGAGATTATTGGCGCAGTCATTGGCATCGTGGGTGCTCTCGCGACAATTGCAGGTACGCTGTATACAAGAGCAATGTATATTCAGAAGCAGAAAAAGAGAAGGGAAGGAGCGATATCTGTGAATACTGGTAATAACTAGACGGGCGTATAGCGAAATAGTTTTCAAAAGAATCGTACTCGTGTACGCCTTGTAATGATATTTGATGTAAAGAGAAGGGGGCTCTATACGAGACAATCGTTCACTCACCGCGCTAAGGGCGGGCTGCTAGACGCTGCACATCAACCTTCGATTATATTGGACGATTAGTTCAATGGACAGGTCAGATGACCTCTGCGGTACTCGAATACAACACCTCTTCCCACCCCTCTTACCGCGACAAAGCCATCACCAAGGCAATCACTGGTCTGCCCCTCGAGTACTTTCAATAACTGCTCAGCTTACAGGCCCTATTAGATGGCTCTACATCGGGCTTCAATCGTACCAGCAACAGATTAGGTGCCACGGGCCAGCCAGCGGTTGTATATCTTCCTGCCGGCACATATACTATCAGCTCGCCATTGCAGCTATATATTGGCACTGTCTTGATGGGCAACCCTCTCAGCCCAACAATTATAAAGGCCAGCAGTGACTTCCAGGGCAACAACTTGATTGTTGGCAAGGAACCAAACCAAGTCGCACCTAACAACTTCTATATAGGTATAAAGAATCTGGTGATTGGTTCAACAGCAGTTGACAAGGCCAGAACTCTCGCGCTTTTAGATTGCAAGTATCCCCATTCCGTAGAACTGTGTCTGTCAAATCTACAAGATCGCCTTTGCCTTTACCCATGTCCCAAGTGTCTCAGATGGCCGCTGTTGCGGAATGAGGCTTTGACTCTTGCTACTTATAGTAATATCCTAGCTTAGATACACACAAGCTAATAGCATTCTACAGGGAGCGTCAGTCAAGCGACTCAACTCACCAACATCGTGTTCAATATGCCGAACTTCTCAACGGGCCATACCCGAATTGTCATGAATGAAGGTGGCTCTGGGACCATGATGGGTGACCTGATTTTCCACGGAGGCGTTGTCGGCCTCCATATGAATAACCAGCAATACGAAGGTAAGTCTTTGATATTTAATGGGTGTACCACAGGTATCACAGTCAGCCACTGCTTTGATTGTGTCTTCACCAACTACGAGTTCTCGAATGTTACTACTGGACTAGACATGACTGGTGGATCTATTGGTAGTATCATTCTTCTGGACTCAACGGCGACCAACTCCGGCACAGTTGTGAACACCGACTCTGAAAGTACAGGCACCCACACGCTAGTCATTGAGAATTTCGTGAAAGGCTTGGGCGTTAATACGGTCGTCTCAGCAGGCGGAAGTCCCATCTTCAATAGTGATATTGCTGACAGCTGGGTCTACGGAATTGCATACACACCAGGGGGCCCTCCGTCAGGATCCCACCAGACGGGAACAACATATGCTGTTCCACGCCCGGCCTCTTTGCTTAGAGGCGGGAAGTACTTGACGGTCCCACCTCCAACGTATGCAGAATTCGACGTCTCACAAGTCATGAATGTCAAGAACGTCAGCGATCTCCCCGTTTTTGGAGGTGGCAAGTCAGATGACACAAAAAATCTGAATGCAATAATATCACAATATGCCAGCTCAAAGATTCTTTTCTTTCCACAAGGAACATACGTCGTCTCGGACACAATATTCTTTCCCAATGGCTCACGAGTTGTTGGAGAGGCCTTGTCCGCTATTTCTGCAATTGGAAGCAAGTTCTTTAACCCGCAAAGTCCCATCCCAATGGTCCGCGTTGGCAATACTGGTGATGTAAGAGTCGCTCAATTTTCGGATATGCCCTTTACGGTGGCCGATGTTCTCCAAGGGTGTACGCTGCTAGAAGTCAACATGGCAGGCACAAACCAGGGAAATGTCGGAGTAAGCTTGACCCAAACGAGAGTAAAGATCATGGTAAACTAAGCACATGCACACCCTAGTTTTGGAACACTCATTTCCGTGTTGGAGGTGCCGCGGGTTCAAAAGTGCAAACGAACTGTGGCGTTGATCCGGTCTCCTGTCCAGCAGCCTTTGCCCTGATGCATCTGACGCCATCTTCTTCAGCCTACATCGAGAATATGTGGGGTTGGACGGCAGACCACGATCTAGATGGTGGCCATGGCCAAAACATCTCTGTAGGCCGCGGGTTCCTTGTTGAAGCTACGGCTGGTACTTGGCTCCACGGAACAGCTTCCGAGCATAACACCTTGTATCAATACAACTCCAACAACGCAGCAAATGTGTTCGTTGGTATGCAGCAATCTGAAACAGTTTACTGGCAAGGAATCGGGTCCCCGTCTTTGGCTCCAGCCCCTTGGACTACGCTTTCGTCATATGGCGATCCGGACTTTACCAACTGTACTACTGATGATGCACAGTGCCGCATGGGATGGTTCGCGCAGATATCAGGATGCAGCAACATGTCCTTATACGGCGCTGGCTTCTGGACCTTCTTCAATGACAATGTTGGGGGCTGTGATTCCAAAGGAAAAGGAATCTGCCAGACTAACGCGATCAACATCCGAAACACTTCGAGCCTAAGTTGGTTCGGCATTAACGTTAGGGACAATATAAACGTGATCGATAATGCCGGAGTGGCTTTAGTGACTGCGAACACCAATCCTGGAGGATCATGAGGATTTGGTACGATGAGTGCTGTTGTTGGAGCTTTCCTCTTATTTTCAACGCTGGGTGATCCTCCTCCTCCTCCATCACCGCGGCCTGGACAACACGAGCAGGCTGTCTATTGGGTTCGTGGGCACAAAACAGAATCAGGATACGTTTAGATGACTGACCACGTCATAGGGCCAATCTGATGCAGAGAAGAGTCTAGCAAACTACTGTCAATCCAGCCAGGGCATCGACATAATCGTGCTTTCATTCCTGTCGACTTATGGCGGAGGCAAGACCCCAGGCGGGAATATCGGCGACTGCACGATCGACAGTGGAGGTAACGGTCAAAGCTGCAGTTCGTTAGCAGTTGATATTCAGACCTGCCAATCTTCTGGCAAGGAAGTCTTCCTCAGCATAGGCGGTGCAGACGCCCCTGGTTCTGTGACTTCCCAAGCCGACGCGGAAGGTGTCGCGTTTACTCTCTGGAACTCCTACGCAAATCCCAGCGCAACCTCTGGCACGCCCCGTCCCTTTGGCAATGCCTTTGTCAACGGTTGGGACTTGGATATCGAATCCAACCCCAACGGCCAGAACACAAACTATAAGTTCTTGGTCAATAAACTGCGCAGCTTCTTTCCGTTGGACAGCAAGAACACTTACCATATCTCTGGTGCGCCACAGTGTCCTCTCCCGGAAGCCAACATGGGCGATGCTATCGATAACTCCAAGTTCGACTACATTTTCATTCAATTCTACAATAATCCCTCCTGTTCCGCATATCAGTTCGTCCGTCCTGATGGTGGCGAAGGCAACGGATTCAACTTTGACGTCTGGGAGACGTACGTCTCATCCCACGCATCTACAGGCGCGAAGTTGCTTGTCGGCTTGCCAGCCAGTCCCACAGCCGCCGACGGCCAGACCGACGGCGCGAAGTTCTTTCTCTCCCCATCCGAGCTCACATCACTGGTAACGAAATTCTCTGGCCATAACGGTTTTGGGGGCATAATGCTCTGGGATGCTGGGAACAGTGACTTGGATAATAATGGTGGCTGCACGTACGACCAGGAGGTTCGCAGTGTTTTGGATAATGGTCATGCGTGCTAGAAGAAACTCTACCACTTGTCCCTAAGCACGACCCAGTGCTAAGTAAGGGCAAGGCCAGCGTGCCTTGTTTTCCAAATCTAGCAGGACGGGCTCGGTGCTTAGTGAGTAGAAAGCAAAGAAGGACTGTCTCTTTGATGGACAGGTTTGAAGTTTGAATACAAAAAGTTAAGGTCTGTTTCTTACTTCTATATTTAAGTCAATCACAAAAAGAATTTTCGACTATATAAGTCTAGTTTTACTGCCGTTTACCATTGGAGAATAAGACGTTATATTCGATGGTATACTATGCCTGGTCCCACGAATAGAGATTAGGTAGTAGCTTACTCGGGATCACCCGCGGTCGCGCGATCGTAGCGCGGCGTTCACCGTTGCCACAGTTGGGGATTATCTCGGGGCATATTTTGGTGATCTTGCCAGAGCAAGACGACAAAAATCCGCCCCTGGTATTGCAGTATCTTCAATTTAAGAGCTCAATCTTCAACGAGTACGCATTTACCTCATTGAACCTTATGACCATGTGGTCACCTCAAATGGCTTCGAGGCACAGCTCTCATAGTGGCCATCTGAGATGCAATTGTCGAGCTGAGATAGATGTTGAGTCCTCGTAGCACCTTTTAGCCTCGCCGTTGGTGGACGTCTTCTCCCTATTGGGCTGTTCCCTTTCCTCGCCTTTAGAGAAATCTTCTAGACTTCGGTCGTCATAGTTACCTCTGTCCAGAGATTGCTGCTCCGCATGCCCAAACATATTACCTACTAGCGTCGAATGTTACCAGCAATGTCTCCAAAGCCCCAGATGGCGCCAATAGCACCAGATTTAATAATAAAAGATAGCTTTATCTAATCTAGTAACGTTGATTGGTATCACAGACTTGGACGCAGACTTCAAAGTTTTAGATAACCATTAACTCCGTTTGCCATCCGCCTCCCGCTCCTCTAGCTCCAATGACTTCCGATTATACTTACCTTTCGCCAATGCCTCTAATCTACGACTCTTGCCGTTAATGTCACAAGTCTCCGGTGTCAGGCTCCTCGACAACCAGGCTCCCGCTAGCATAACAATTACAAAGCTGTTCCACGTTAGCGAACGCTCAGATAATAATTCCGAAACTTCTCACGTGATCAAAGTCACGCCCAGCCTCCTATTGTTTGTGACCTTGGTCACCAACACTTGACCGAGAACAGACCCCAGCTTACCGCATGCGGCGGAAATACCGTAGCAGGTACATCTATATCGGGTTGGGAATGCTTCAGCGGGTATCTATTCTGGGTGTCAGCTAAAATGGACCAGACTTGCGCCAAGTCAATGCTCACAATGAAAGTGGTCGTATTTGGGCCTGAACATCACGTCAGTCATTGCACCGTTGATATCTGTCTGACCATTTCTCACCAAAGTTATAGAACAGCTGGCAAATGCCATAGAAGATAACGATGGCCGCATGAGCATTGGTGGTGGGCAATGTTACGTAAAGAGATCCTACGATGATGAAAAGACCGCCCAGGACCAAAAAGCTCCCCGTCTGGATTTTCTTTCGACTATAGTAGTGCATAACACATATGGCAAGACCGCTACCGCACAGAGCACCAATAGACGTTGACTCCAAGATGTGTCTCTCATTGTTGATAAGTCGCCCGTATGGAGGAAATTGTGGGCCAGTTCTCTCGCCAAACATGGTCGGCACGAAACTCGAGCTATTCACTCCTAATAGATAAAAGGTGAAATCGAGTAGCATCCAGGCACCAGATGTGGCGAACAGATCAGTCCAGTTGCCGTCACTTATCATGTACTTATAGAAGTCTGCGCGTGATGCTTGAGCTGGATGTGGATCCTCTAGAGCCTCTACGATTCCTCCACCGGTTTCAACATTAGCTAGCTCATTGACATGCTGCCAATGATGGTCATGCCTGAGTACAGGTTCCGGCTGGTGTACACCTGGCGTTTGGGGCACTTCAGGGCTCCTTGGGCTACTCGGACTAGAGATGCCTATTCCATGGCCGCCCTTGGAGAACAGTTCGTACTCTTCCATTTGCAAAGAATGTACCCTATTGTTGATCGGAAGATCTTCGTTGGAGAAGTATTGTTTGGCATGCATAGCCTCGTTACTGTCATTCTTGATGTCCAAACTGTAGTAAACCTGTTTTGTAAGGCTTTAGTACAACAACACTAGCCTACTCCACAACTAGCGAGACCAATGACTCACAGACTCAGGTATTGTAAGACGAAAGACTATCGCAATTGCTGCAGGTACAGCACCAAGGCCGGCAACTAGTCGCCATGCTCTGTCTATTGTTCGTGCACATTCCATTCCAGCAGGGTCGATGGCATCTACAGAACATGCACCAGCATTCGTAGCATCTGCAATGTAAGACTTGAATCCTGCCGTTGCAGCGAATGCCATCAACACGGCTATCAATTGACCAATTGGCTGGCATAGGAACACCGCTGCCAGCATCCGAGCTCGATACTTTGTTGAGGCGAACCTGAAAGATCTCAAAATCCACTTCTCAGATGTGCTGATAGTACTTACTCGGCAGTGATGACGGCGCTGAGTGGATAGTCCGCCCCTATTCCCACGCCCATGATCAATCTCCAGAAAATAAGTAGAGCCATAAGTGACATGGAGCCATTGACTCCGGTAGATGACGTCGCGAGGCCCAACGAAGCAGTTATTGTGACGATGAGTTCCAGACCGTACATCTTTCTCCTCCCGTATTTATCTCCTAATAGACCAAAGACAATTTGCCCTATCATAGAGCCTAACAATGTGGCGGTGTTCAATCCAAGTTGGTACTGCGTTGGGAATTCTCCTTCCCAATAGATGACAGACAGCATTGGTACCACGGTATTGATGGAAAATATCTATCGCAAGCATCTTTGAGCCTGGATCTCTCTCACGGTTTCAGTAGAGGTCGAGACATACGTCGTATGCATCAGTGAGGAACCCAATCCCTGCTACGAGCACAATCCACCAACCGAACCCCGCTCTCTCCACTGAAGAGAGAACGAGATTGCGTCTTTCCTGCCATGTCTGTCCAATCGTCAGGTCTCCATTCCAGATTCATTCCTTCTGGTGTTCTTCAGAAATCCCTACCAGATTATAATTGAAGCCTTTTGAATGGTCAACCCAAAAGCGTGGCCACAAGACGTGCATGAAGCCGATGTCGCTTATCTCATCCAGCCCGGGAGAGCTACAAGCCCTAAGGCCAGGACCTGGAGTGGGCTTTGGGGGAAGCCAAAGTGTATTTTCGCGATCGAATGACAATGCGCTGTACGGCTGTGAAGGTCGAAAGGTTTGCGCATCTAATGTATGTCATTCTTCACAATGGACGAGTAGTGAGAGAATGGGAGTTGGGGGGGTTCAATGAGGAACCCAGAGGGTGGGATGCCGAGAGGCTATGCTTGGTAGTGGCATGAATCGCGTACGTTGGTAAAGGGACCCCCAATAATCTCGATGTTCCGTTGGATAGTGGCAGGTCTGGACAGGGTAGATCAGTGGGTGGTGCAGAATGGTGCTCGTGCCACATGCCACACCCGTGCAGACTATCGGGCATAGCGAGCGTGATGAGATGGGGGTTTCTAAGTCCACGCGGGATCCAAGGTGATGCTATATCCTGTACGCGACGCACGTGGAGGGCGCTTAGATTACGATTCGCTCCGCCACCCCCTCAGGTCATGCCCCAAACCGTCTCGACAGCTTGCCGCCACCTTGCATCAACGCTGATAGCTCCCGGCTGTCATCTGTTCTTCGAGGAACCCTATCCCTCAACATATCGAATCACCATGGCTAGAATCGTCGAGCAGAGCCATTGGCCCTGAATCCACCTGAGCCCCCGTGTTCAATCCCTTCACACACGGCAATGGAGGTTGGCTCTATCAGCCATGTCACATTGCTTGATCTCTCCTCCCCCATCCTGCTCCAAACAACCGACTGGCAGAGCTGTATCCGTCCGAGGACATAATGATCCTTCCCGGATGGAACGTCTCGGAACCCGTGGAATTAGCCGTTAAACTCTATGAGGTTGTCGAGGCCCTGAAGAGCGCGCCAGAAGAGGCCAAGGCATTCAGATCGAAGATCGATAATTTCAGACGTTCCCTGACAGAGCTTCAGAAAGTCATTCATCATGATGTCTCCAGTCGATCATCGGCTCAGGACCTGGACCATCTGCGAGAGACATTGGTTCAATGCCAGGACTGCGTCAGACGCTGTGAAGAGTTCGGCGGTAAATTCGGCAAGATAGCAAAAGATGGAGCTGCGAGTCTCAGAGGTGCTAGAGAAGCCACTCGATTCGTATGGCAAGATAAAAAGGTAGCGCGGCTGAGGCAGGAGATTGACAGTCAAATGAACAGCATTGGATTGACTCTCATGATCCAGACTTTGTGAGTTCATACACGGTATCATCAAGCAGCTTCGACTTTAGTCGCTGACGGTTGGAAGTTCCGATTCTCGCAGCAGGAGAGGTTCAGAGGCACCTTCCGTTATCGGTTTCAATCCTCCTCGTCGTACAGACACCAACACTACCTTACCTCCGTATACACCTGGTCCAGGAATAAATTGGAATCCGGGCGAGACCCCACGGGCAAAGACGCCGGCGGAGCTTTTGGGGCTTAAGGTGGAAACGGGAGGAGAAAGATCAGACTCTGATGTCAAGTTTGGCAAATCAAAGGCCTTGTTGGAGTCGGATGAGGTACCACCTGGAAAGGTCTTTGCATCGCCCCAGTCCAGTCCCACCGCCCTTCGACCGAAACGAAGCTCTCCTGAAGCGGATAAAGATGTGGATGTGAAACCATTGCCATCTCGACAGAACACGGCGACAGAGGTAGCGACCCCTCCGGACGCGCTTGGTACCTACAATAGCTACTCTTCATCCAGCTATTCAACTTCGCCAACCCTCTCCCGGGTTTTCAGCAGTCCTGCAGGTTTGTCTGTTGCGCCTTCTCGACAAACTTCACTCTCGCGGCAAGATTCCTATTTCTCCTTGGACTCTGCGCTTCCAGAAACGACAATGTACAGTTTAACAGGAGCCAAGATGTTCGTAGCCTTCCTCCATAGCCCGAATCCATCGCAAGAAATGCTGAACTCGGGACGTTAGCTCTTATTACAAGTCAAAGAGTCGAATATCATATCCAGTGACCAATATCGAATCCTTCCGGGACAGCCAGACGAGACGCCGCTTTATAGTAATCAGTCCTCCCAGCAGCTCTCATATTAAGCTGTACCTGTGTATGTTTGGCATTTCTCTTTCTTTTTCTGTGGAAGCATTCGAGCTCATGGCGTTTCCAGTCCCTCCCAGCGAACGGCTCATACCCCATAGCGAGCATCCTCAAGCATACGGCTCCACGAACAGAAATAGAGTAAAATTCATCGAACCTTACCGCTTAAGCTCGCAAAGAGTCTCGGCGCCAGGAAAGCCAACAGATGGAGGTTTGAGTATTGCCACGCCTCCTACTGTCGCATCTTCAGCCAGTGTTTCCAGCTTATCGAGCATGGTTTCGCCGACACTTTCAAGCAAGGAGAGCACCTTCAAAGACGAATCCCTACGCCATGAATATGATTTTGAGAAGGAAGACGGTGTGTTTGGCAACCTGGAAGTTGAATAATGCATCTGCTGAGCAGCTTCTAGACTATCGAGCATTCCAAGAGCTGCTGATGGGACCGGACGTCAGATTAAACCTCCAAGTTCCAATCCAGCTCATTACCTCGAAACGATATGAAGAGGGGAGATTGGTAAGACACAGCGAGTTACAGTACTTGCGATTATGGCAGTACGGTCGTAGCCAGTACCTCATGTTCTTTGCCAATGTTTCTTCCAACATGTACAAAGAATACAAAAGTACGTCAATCAGTAGGATAAGGGTTTTGATTAGGCTTCGATCAAAAGCTAAAGACCCTTAGTGGAGTACTTTCGACCAATCGATGCCAAATCCAAGACTGTTGTGAAATTGGTTGTCCATATGCCTGGGATGATCCGACGCGGTTCCAAGTCCAAAAGTCCTATTCTATATGCAGAACAAGCGCCAGAGGTCGGATTGGTAGGAGGAACAGATTTCGAGGATCTGAAGGGCTTGGACTATATGTCCATTGAATTCAGCCATGCCGAAGGTATGTTGATGACTCGAAAAGTCTAATAAAGTGCCCAAAAGTAACAATTGCAGGCAAGACATCATTCCTGCGTCAGGCAAAGTTCCACGGCCTGTCTGAAGACGTCATGATCTCACCAATCACTTTCCAATCACGATCCCCAACTGTGTGACCCAGACGAGAAGGTTGAATCTCATCAATACGGTGGCATTAGGAAGCTTTTTGAAGAGAGAAGAAGAGCAAGGCAAGATTTGACCCAACCTATTATAACCTCACCTACGTTCGACTGGCGCAGATGTGTGGATCTTACAATCTAACTAGAATGCAACAGCCGAACGACCGCGTCGCCGCATGATTACGACCAGTGAGAAGCAGATGTGGACTCAGCAGTCCAGGCATATGCCAGACGATAGATGAAGTGTCTTTCTGAACATGAGTGTGGCGCTCGAGGCGGTACACACCAGTAGTTGAAGTTGTGATGTCGGCAACTTGTCAATCCGGCCAGAACGAACATTCACAGGCTCCCATTGGCAGTTTCGAAGCAAGTCTGATCAATAAGACGGCTAACTCTGGATGAATAAATAAATCATACAGCATCGTTTTCTGAAGGACGCACAAGAAGAATAACTATAGCAGATGATTTGCGTGGCTTGCATCCAGCCCTATCAGGCTATGTCTGTGCGTTCGTACGGATACAGCATCTCGAGACGATGAGACCCTTATGATTTAAGAGTAGCCCAGACCCTGTCAAGCATCTTTTAGCAGCGAGCAGGGTCAACGACCTCTCTTACGGTAATTGCGTAGTAGTTCAATGCGAAGGAAAAGAGCCTTTTTGGACTTCATTCAAATATCATAATGTACTTGAACTGGGTCATTAAGTAGAGCTGGCCACTCCGCCACTTTCCTCGTATCTGCAAAGTGTGAGCATAATACTTATCTAACTGGAGCTGCTCCTCGGAGGCGTCCTGTAGTGACCGACTATGAACACCGCAGTCTCGGCACCACAGCTTTTGTTCATTGCTTAATGACTGCTTCAAACAATGTCCCGGAACCAGGCACCATGACTTTTGGAGTCCAGATCTGAACCAGTTCAAAGCCTGCGGATTCCAACAGCTTCTTGAATTGCGACTGGGTGCGATCTAGCGAGGAAAAGAGCACCATCATCGATATATCGAGTTCAGCGGGATAAAGCGGCACATTCTCCTCCGGCAAAGCATTTTCGTTGATTAGCAATATAGAGTGCTTGCTCATGGCACCCCTAATATTGCTGAGTATCTCCATAGCTTGTTTGTCTGGCCAATCATGAAGGACCGTGCGAAGATAGTAGGCCTTGGCATTCTTAACCGGTTGGGGTTTGAAAAAGTCATGCTTCATTGCCTCAATTCCAGGCGATAAGTCTTTCACGTCGTCAATGACCACAGGCAGGTCTTGTACGATCAACTTTCCACGCAAGTGAGGAAACTTCTGCTTGAAGGCGATGAGATCATGCCCCAGTCCGCCACCGACATCGACGAGTAGAGGTTCAGAGCCAGCTGCACGCAACTTCACCTCTACAGGGTAATATTCATACCACTCATCACCCCTATTCATGCGAGAAATGCTCATCAAGGTATTAAAGGCCTTCTGATCTTTTGGGTGTGATTGAAGCCAGTCGAAGTAGTGGAGCTTTGTTCCCATGGCGTACTGGAATGGGCCATCGAAGGCGTCGATGGGATTACGGAAGCCTCTTTCCTCGAAGTACTCTGGGAGCCTGGAAAGTATGGCCATCTTGAAGGTCCTGAATTCAACATTTAGTGATGTGTGTTTCTAGAAGCAATGATGGGTCTACGAACACATGGATGACCGCATCAGCTAAGGGGGACCCGGTCACGTACGCGCCTGCAAGAGGCGTTGGTGCGAAAGTATCGTGCCCGACCTCTTTGACGATTCCCATGCCGGCCAACACACTCATGACACGTTCTATTCACAGTCCGTCAGTCAAAGCAACGGCTAGTTCTACGAAAATTCTCACTTATCAGACTGTGATCTGCCCCTGTTGCTGCAGCGACTTGGTCAACTCGTATATCGTCACCATTGGTCTTGGCTACGGCATCAAACAACTTCATCTCCACAGCAACTCTCAGCATCATAGCTCGATGTCCCTAGGTAGCGAGTCAGCAGCACATTATAGGAATCTGTAGTCAATATCAGGCTCAACAATGAGAATAAAAGCTTACTCCAAATATGATTCGTATCGTCGCATCCAACGGACTCTCGAGTGCTCTCTTTAGGTTCTCACAGGCTTGAAGAAGCTCCATCCGCTCTTCTTCCTTGATATGCTGGGTGGGGCCATCTGCAGCACCGTTAATACTTTTAGCTAGATCGGAGAAGCTCATGACTGGTTCTGCTGTTTGTACTTGGTATGAGGACAAGCTCATGGTAGTGATATTTTCACGGTGCAGCGTTTAGAATTCAAGGAGTGTTATCGATTTTTGGAGCATTGCTAATTCCCTGCGTTAGTAAGCGCTAACCCGCTACGATATCACACAGGCTATAATGTAATGTGGGTTAACGGCCGTTGAGGTTTCCAAGCCAGAACCTACGGAGAAGTTTGGTTGTGAATGATCGAGATTCGTATTCCAGGCAAAAGTCCTGTATATTTAACACACCAATATCATAATGCTCAGTCTCAATCGATTTTCACCTCTTCATATAATTCGGGGTGTGGTCAAACTTCCATGACCTGTCTCAGCCGTCTTTCCATTCAAGTACTCTGTCTCCTCCCTCAGCCCCCCAACCTCGCTTCTACTGCAACTCTCTGCAGTGCTCTGGAAGTACGCTTGTTCAAACCCTACACAGTTCCCGCCACCGCTGAACTCCGCACGACGCCTTTCTGGGGCATGCCTATGCAGATCTCTCGAAGCTTGCAGTAGCGTCCGGTTTCCCGGATTCACAGGGGAGCAGCTATTCGTGTGGCCCCTTCCTTCGTATTGTGTTGACCCAACTGACTAGTCCATGCCACCGACTCTTGTCACTCCAATTATAGCGAGATAGATTTTTGGAAATGGCCTTCGATGTCGGAACATACTATGATAGTAGAATGTTAGAAGCCGTCGTAACAACAGCACAATGAGAGTCCAACAAACTGCGAGTGAAGAGCATGCTTTATTTTGCCACCGCTTAATCGCTCACGAATAGGTTTCATTACCGGACCCTTGATGCTGTTTGTTGCAATATAGACCAATCACCATGTTGATATTAGCGTTGTCACTTGTCTGCCACCAATAGGTGTTATTCTATCACGTGTATTGGGAGCTCCCTCCCATAGAACCTAGCTCCTCAGACTAGGCAATGCAGTTCTTATCCATCTAGCAGATCAACACCTCCAATCCTTGCGACACTATTTGATGAGAGTGTCAGATCACGGCAAGACATTGAAGTAAGGGTGTCGACGTGAACGAGGCAGGAATACAGAACAAGCAGCACGTAGGAAGTATAGAGAAACATAGGGAACACTAAAGATCCTCCAGAGTTGGGTAGTCAATTTCAGGAACACAGCGGAGACTAGTCAAACGTATAGAGCCATCACGTGCCGCAACGAGTAAGAATCTTAAGAATTGGTGGGACAGCCGCAGAGTGACATCCATTAGCGAAAGAGGTTGTATGGTTGGATGCCGTTTGGCAGAAGCCGTGAAAGCACCCGTTACCAGCAGTCTGCTTTACCCTGAAGGTCGTCAGCTTAAGGACACTTTCGATGCTCTGTTCATAGAATACTCTACGGGACAACTGCCCGAGCAAAGGTTTATTGCGTTGATAAAATGCTGGTTCAAATTAGCGAGCATCCGACTAAGCTCCAGGCAGGAGAGAAAGGGCATTGTTGGATCAGGTATGTCGTGCCTTAGACAGACTCAGTTCTTTCAAGGGATTGGGAACAATGATTGTCTTTTCGCTATTAGAGATATTGATAGTAGTCGATCTCATATACCTCGTATGCTAATTGCCCCTGAGATTTCCCAAGTGATCGCGGATTCAACCCGTTCGAATCAGTTCCCCCGTATCGAACTGCTACTCTGCAGGAAATATGGATAGAGTCATCTGCGTTAGGGAGGCGTAGAACGTGCATCGCTCCTTGATCCAGCTTCATAGACGCTATCCGTGCAATAGATAATAAGCTTACCAAGCACGAGCCCACATTGCAAGTGCACTTAGCATGATGGGGACTACTACCCTCAACAACAAGAAAATACTCGGACTCCCTCAAAACCTGCCTATACACGTCTTCAGGCTTTCCATTGAAGCCTTGCTGATTGTCCTACTTGTTGGATACCTCTAGAGTAATTTCTGTCATCTTTCTGATCCCCATACCTTCGCCTCTACTATGGCGTTCACCGGTACTCTCCATATTTGCTCTATCAGCCCCTGCATATTCCCAGCCACCTTCAATTTCGACCAGGTTTCTGCCTGCCGACTCATAGAGAGACCTCGATACTTGTGGCGTCGATAGATCATGCAAGTTCAGTGCATGTTCATGCAAGCGATCTGTGTCTTCACATGGTGTTTTGACCCCAGAAAGTGTTCGCATCCAACTTTTACCGCTCCAGGGAGATCGAAGGGGTCTATTGAAAAGAGGTTTCAAAGTTGGAGCGCAGGCGGTCATGATGCCTACTGTCGTTTCGAGGCTATGGAAATGATTGTTAGAAAGAGATTGCAAGTGTTATTGAAAATGCGGGCATGGGGTCAGAGAGAGGCGCCGGGAATTGACAGGTGATGTTGATGTGCTCACAGTGCCCAGATGACGAGATCTACCATATCCCCTGAATCCTCTTGTCAGTCTACCGATTTCTTGAAAGTCCCAGCATCTTGGGCCTCTTAACAAAGGTGAAGAGCCTACAACTAATATCCGGGCTGACTCCCTGCTGATCCTTAACGAAAGCCGTTCGAATAATAGCACAAACGCCGGTACTGTAGTCGTTAGATGCGGTCAAAGGCAGTTGACCGAAAGGAACTAGGGATCGTACAAGAAACCCGCTCCCATCAAGGCTGTGATTCCCACTTTAATCTTGATACTCATCTGAATATTCCACATAAAAACAATAGGTAAGCTAGCCAGCGCCCAATCGCTTAGTATTGAGATTGCTGGATGACACATCAGCATAGATTTTCGTTGCCTAAGGATACCTAACGGCGACTCACTTCCATTATATTCTGCGATCGCTATATAAGCCCTCGGCCTCCAGCATATACCGGGGACCTCAGGGTTCCACAACTTTTGGACAGGTCGGCAAGAGGGATAGATAACAGCAATGGAGGCAAGGTTCGTTGCTGTGGAGAAGGCCATGATAGAGTAGAGACCCCATCTCCACATCTTGTTGTTTTTACCAAATATTCGCAGGAGAAACAAGCATATAGAGATTTTAGTGAATATAAGGGAGCATATTATTATAACCTCGGCGATAGTCTCTAATTTGAGGGCTTGAGAAAGTCTCGCCAGAAGTACTGGGCTCTGTGAGAGATATGGCATATGTCTTCCGATACCAAGATGAACCATAAAGATACCTATGGCTGTACAAGTGATACTGCATAACTAGATAGATGCCTAAATTAGCTGAGGCTAGATTAGAGCTGCCACGCGCCTGCCTACCAGACTTAGCGTAATGAACAAGTCATCCAAGCCCAAACTCTTTATGAGTGATCGCACGTAGAGCCGTAACAAAACCATGACAGTTGCTATCGTAGTCAAGATGGTAAGGGTAACGATAAGCGTGGTGCCTCTGTTGGCACCATCTTCAGATGGCATTGTAGACATCGGAGGTTCAAGCGCAGGAGACTCCAGGAGAAGACGCGTTACAAGCCCAAAGTACAGGGTAAGCCTCTAGTAGATTATATGGCAATGCAAGACCGTCTATAAGTCACGCTCAAATACCATAACAAGATACGACATGGACGATAGAGAAATCCCGCAATCCCGTAAAAGAAACCGCATCTGACATCACACTATTCCGTCGATAGCTGCAAGGGTTTCGGTTGCGATGTTGCTCACTCTTCGTTTGGGCTCGAGGTGTGCTTCTTTTGATGCAGAAAGGTGGTACAGTCATGCGCGAGCGAATCAGGTACAGTGGGAGCGGACGGCTTTGATTCATATACTCCTCAACCTGCATAGAGATGGTTAGTCGCATCAAAAGAGCGATGGCGAGCTTGAAGTAGTAACGTGAAGATTTCGGTGCCTACATGACGAGCAATTTTGGTGTTCGAATCACAGACCCTCTTCAATTTTGCGGTCTTGCAGGATCCATTCCGCCCACCTGGAAAGGGCGAGATCTGTATCCAAATCTAGACTTCCTTGCGAAAATTCCCGCCAGAGGGGAAGCGAATCAGATCTGTCCCAGCCTCGTTGCGAGAGTTTGGAACTTTGACTTCATGCGCGCATTGTGCGAATCTGATTAGCTCTGCGGGTTCTGGTATCGTCATCACTCGCTAGTCGTTTGGTTTTCATTAGCTACCAACGCAGCGACGGATACCCACAGTGAAAATCGTGAACGTTGTAAGTGTTATTTCGTCTCAGCTTCCTCATGCACAAAGATGCAGCAACGGTGGGTCATTCGCGCAGCTCGGATGTTGTATGCTGGGCCAGACATTCAATAGTTGAGAGCCACATTCGATACAGCTGAGATAGAGGACTCGGGCGGATCAGAACTACCACGTATCACTCTTAAGATTAGAGAAGCTATACCTTTGTCCTATCCTTCAGAATGGCAAGGCTTAGCCAAAAGAGAGAACATGAAAACATAAAGAGGGGAACCCTTTGACATGGGGACTGAATTGCCAAACGATCTGTCGAGCTTGCCTCCATGGTAGAGCACAATGATTGGGATCCGGATCACACTAGGGTGCGACGTTCCATCTGAGTGGGCGGCCTGACAGGCAGAAAACCCAGAAAATCCGATGTGGGTAACATCGGCCATGCGTGAATCATGGCATGCCGCAACTACATTGTAGTTGCTGGCAGAAGGCACATGAGTGCACGCGCTCCACTCGCGAAGCACAATACGTCCGTCCAGGCCAGGAATGCAACTGTTCAACCATCTAAGCTCCAGATCTAGAGCTGACCCTGATGAGCAGCACATACTCCGAACCCCGTCTCGCTAGCATCTGTAGCACAGGACCGCATCTACGCATAAGTACGACCGTCGCAAGCTGTCCCAGATTCGCCAGAGACCACGCGCGCAACCCTCCCCCCACCCTCCCCATTTCCTGAGCTTCTTGGTTATCCATTCGTCTTCTGAACATGCCAGCATCGATTCCAAACCACCACAACGAAGTCTGGAGTCCGAAATCAGGCGTACTTGCGTGCCTACCCGGGTCCTGGGTCCCCTTTGCCGAACTCATGCGCCTTCACAAGCCAGTTGGTATCATGAATATATTCTTCCCGTATTTGTTTGGTTTGCTCTTCGCCGCCTGTGTATCCGCTCCAGTGATGGAGCTCGGGAGAATCGTGTTGCTAGCATTTTATCTGTTCGCCGCCGCTTTCGTTCTCCGCAGCGCAGGCTGTACGTGGAATGACATCGTCGATCGCGATCTTGACTGCTTGGTCGAGCGCACCAGATTACGGCCGATGGCTAGAGGTGCTGTGACTCTCCAAGCAGCCTATGTCTTTACAATTGCACAATTTGGCGCCTGGCTTGCGCTTCTCTGGCAGATTCTACCGGATCACTGGCCGCTCTACGCGGCGCCGCTGCTGTTCTTCGTCTGGCTGTACCCATTCGCGAAACGAGTTACAGACTATGCTCAGGTCGTCCTGGGCATCACGCTGGGCTGGGGCGTCATTGCTGGTGCTGCAGTCGGAGGGTTGGATGCTTTGAACATGGCTATAGATGATAGAACCGTTGGGTTGGCAGGTCTATATGCCGTTTATCTTATTTGGACGGTCATACATGACACTGTGTACGCACATCAAGATGTGCGAGATGACACGAAAGCCGGCATCAAGTCTATGGCTGTGCGATGGCTGGATTGGACGAAAGCGCTTCTTTGGGGGTTGGCTATCATGCAAATCCTATTGTTGTGGAGCGTCGGCACGTTGATGAGAGCTGGGATATACTACATTTGTTTTGCCGTATGGGGAAATCTGGCTGTGTTGCCGACTATGATACTGCAGGTAGACTTGCGCGATCCACGGGACTGCTTGCGGTGGTTTCAGGCGGGTTCTCTGCTGATTGGGGCATGCGTTGTGGCAGGACTCTTGGGCGAGTATCTCGTGCGACTTGATCACGAGATCTGGCAGGGTATTGGCATAGGTGCTTCGATCTAGGCTGGCCAAGATGAGATATCCCAATAACCTCTTGTGGATGGCCACTCTCCTCTCAAGTACCTGTCCCATGCCATGTCTGCTTCCTTGACAGCATTATAACCAAAGACCCGTTTTTGGAGGCCCGGGTCTGCCAGAAAATTTGGGTATCCCTCGAATGGCTGCAGATTGCGCAATTGACGATCGCGTTCCTGCTGTAAAGGCCCATCCTGGAATGCGTTTACAGCTCGCTGCGCCTGACTTCGGACTCGCAATGCCGCCGTGCGGGGCTTGCGAATGCTTTCATATATTGACAGTATATCGGGAAGCTGAACCCTATGTCCGATTTTGCGAAGTAGTGTGCCGAGGACAGCAGCATCCTCGAACGCCATGGAAGCTCCTTGTCCGCTGATACTATAGTGAGCACTAAATTTGGTGCGCAAATAAGAAATGCTTACAGGAATGGTAGCATAACATGTGCAGAGTCGCCCAGTAGTGTGAACTTGCCGTCAGGGTGGGTCCAATAAGCCACTTCAGGGGCTTCGAAAAGGGTCCATTTGCTGCATTCTTGAGCAAGGTCCAAGACCCTTTGAAATTTAGAATTCCACTGACTAAAGTCATGCCTTACATCAGCTACTTCTACCTTCTGCGGAACATGCTCAACTTCAGTTGAAGGATGATGGGCGCAAGTTAGAGTAAGACTAAGAACGTCATCCTTCTTCAGCGGATAAGCCATGCAGAATGAATCAGGTCCAACCCAGAAATTGATGCACGGTGGTTGTACCAAGTCAACCAAATCTTCATGATGAAGAATATCACGGGTTTTAAGCGTGACCCGAAAGACGTGGTCGCCGCTGTCCCGCGGTGGTAGGCTGTAGCCATACAGAGCATCTCGGCATGCCGACCTTTCGCCATCTGCTCCAATGATGATGTCGGCAACATATCTGGTGCCATCAGATGTCGCCACTGAGGGTTCAGAAAAATTGATGCTAGTGAAATGAACGTCAAGATTGATGATGACGTCTAGGCGTTTGGCTTCTTGTAGTAGAATGCTGTGTAGATCTGCTCTATGAACGATCAGGTACGGTGTTGAGTACATCTCTCCCATCAAATCGCCCAGTCGCTGATCTGAGAGCTCGGCGTGGTCTTTATAGGAGCGCATGAAGGCTGCATAAGGGTTGGTTGATCTTTCTTCCACTGCACGTAGGATGCCCCATTCTTTGAAGAGACGTGTTGCATTTGGGGATACATTAATCCCAGCGCCTAGCTGGGAGACCACAAGATATTAGTCTTCGAGCTGGCTCGTTCTTTATAGAATCATAATCTACCTCTTGTAACAGGGCCCTCTTCTCGAGAATCGTAACTTTGTGGCCAGCTTTCCTGATCGCAATCGCGGCAGCTAAGCCTCCAAGCCCACACCCAATGATGAGGATGTGACATTCAATATTCGTCAATGTGGAGGGGGACTCATTGGGCATTAGTCCGGGTGTAACGGCTATCATTGTAATAAGAAGCCCTTTGGGTATGCACAAGAATTGAGCTTTATGCCTGTCTTCGTAATTGTCAAGCAAGGTAAGGCGATCGACGTGTGAACGTCTAAGTCTGAATACTAGGTAGAGCGGAGTCTGGATTCAGGGTCCTCTAGTCCGTTAAGTGCTGCAGGTAACAGATTTAAATGAAGAGGTGGGCGAACGAGGGGTGTCGGATGCGTGCGTTGGCTGCCGATGGGTGGCCAGACCTCTTTGGCTGGACATGCAATCAACCACGCTCCAGCTGTTGTGGAAGTATCAGGTGCACACAGTCGAGACCGGTTCGCATTTGACGAACCTCTTCATGTTCCTTGGCTTAGAATGGCAAAAACCCACCAGATTGAATGATCGTGGAAAGACTCTCAAAGGTTCGCCGGGGTTCAGGGATCGAACCAAACAAGGTGACATTCAGCGTCGGTATCTGCATATCGCTTGACAGAGCTTGGGGAAGCGATATACCGTAGCGGGCCCCGCTGATTCAGATTGCGACTTAGCTCATATTCCGAGCTACATGACCATCCCAAATCGGAGCAACTGTGCTCGGTAGACCCTGGCGTCTGCAGCCAGGTTAGAGAATCAGGTCGTTGGCATCTTAGTTGGGGGGCTGCACTTGAGTATGCAGCAACGGATTTTTGCTTTCCCACCCACTGTCATCCTTCTCAGGATCGTTCCCATGTATTGCCGGCCAAGACATGTAGCAGCCGCGCCTCACTTCATGCTCGGCGAGCTCCCGCATCTTTGCTGTCCAGGGGCGTATGTTACAAATGTACCCAATGCTAAGGAGCATTCAGTGGGTTCGCACAACAGCTCGTTGTACCACCGAAATTGTATTAGCTCAAGAACCACCATTTAGATATTGGCATTAGCAGACCCAATGAGGCGCATGAATGAGATCAGGACTGGTAATGGATAAATCCGGACTTGGATTCAAGGAATGAGGTAAATGTTGCAATGTGCAGCGTTACAGTAGTCTTGAAGATTAATTAGCATTGTCTTAGAGCCGTATGAGTCCCTTGGCCATAAAGCCCCATAGGGCTGATGCCTAGAGGCCCCAAAAGCTGGCTCCCTAGGAAACACGATCTGCGCCGAAAAGACCTAGCTCCAGGGACTAGTCCTGTCGCCTCGGGCTAGATGACCACTTTTTAGGGCATCTCTAGGGGGCTGAACGGTTGATAGATGAACTCTTCTAGGGTTGGCTGATTTGTCTTGGACAATTTGGGAACCAGGAAGCCAAGACGCTCCCAAAGGAGGAAAAGTTCCTCGCAGCAACATTCCCAAATAACAACCAACGTGAGATGCCATCTCCGTCCTCTTTACCCAAGCTATCTCTGCTCTCAACCCTCAGCTCATCTTCGTCATCCCGCGCTTGGCTCACAGCTCCCCACCCCGCCCTGCCTCTCCTTGCAACATGCTCCTCCGACAAATGCGTCCGCATTTACTCCCTCACTTCCTTCACGCTCCTCTCCACAATCACAGGGGGTCACAAGCGTAGCGTACGTACTTGTGCCTGGAAACCAAACCTCAAAGGCGAGAGCGTGCTTGCCACAGGTAGTTTCGATGCTAGTGTGGGTATATGGCGGAGATACGATACGGATGATCTGAATCCGAAGCCTGTGGTTGCGCCGGTCGACTTCGATGCAAGAGACGAGAACATTGATGAATATGACGAGGACGAGTGGCGCTTTGCCATTGTATTGGATGGACATGAGAGTGAGGTCAAAAGCGTAGCGTGGTCTACGGCTGGCAATCTACTAGCCACTTGCTCAAGAGATAAAAGTGTCTGGATATGGGAAGAGGTGGGCGATGATGATTACGAGACTATTGCTGTCCTACAAGAACATGAGGGTGATGTGAAATGTGTGGCATGGCATCCTGAAGAGGAGCTGTTGGCGAGTGCCAGTTACGATGACGACATCAGACTTTGGAGGGAGGATATTGATGATTGGGGTTGCGTCGGGGTCCTACGAGGACATGATAGTACTGTATGGTGCGTACAGTGGGAGACCCTGACCCCTAACATCTATGGGGAGGCCGAAGAACAGAAAGCGAAGGAAAAGTGGATGAAGAGAAGGGAAGCCAGTGGGCCGAGACTACTGAGCTGTTCAGATGACCAGAGTATCAGAGTGTGGAGGAGAAATCCGAAAGAGAAGGTTCCACAGTCGAGATTGAGCATCATACGGAGTGGCAGCTCGGAAGAGGACTGGATCGAAGAAGCAAGACTGCCAGTAGTACACAGTCGCCCTATCTATTCTGTTGCATGGAGCAAAAGTGGGAGGATCGTCAGTACAGGAGGTGATGGGTCTATAGTTGTCTATGAGGAGAGGTGGCGGCATTCAGGCACCGATGCTAAAACCACAATCTTGGGAGGCCCACGTGACACTATTGATGAGGTTGAGAACAACGGGGAACCCAAGGCCAACGAAGCAGAACCCATGGAAGATGTAACAGGGGCAATTGAAGCAGCCGAGGACGGCAATGGACAAGTGGCAACGAGTTCTGAGAGCGATTCCGGTCCGCATGCAACGGATTGGGTGGTCGTGGCACAGATAGAGGGTGCTCATGGAGTATTTGAGGTGAACAATGTGGCATGGGCCTCAAGAAAAGTAAAGACTGGGGGGGCATTCCCGAGCATGAAGACTTGATTATCACTACTGGGGACGATGGAGTGGTCAGAGTCTGGAGATTGGATATTTGAAGACTCGTGGCTTCTAGTGAACACGTGACGGGCACTGCTGGACTCATAGATATAATCTATAGATCCGATCCACGCAAGAACGAGCCCGTATACCGGTATGTACGTGATTGTGCTCTCGAAGCGCACGTATTGAGGCTTACAAGTCGCAGCTACGGTGGATACGAACCACCAAAGGTACCTACACCGAAACCAACGTTGGCCTTACTATTTGGCGAAGTTACATGTTTTTCAATATCTACGAGCCTACTCAGTCACCGATAGATGGGCAGTCTACATGGAAGGCACTCAATATGTGATATACCCTCGCATAGAGTGAATCTTAGCACGTCATCTATAGTCGCATTTGTAATCCTCGCCCCATAAGCGCGGGTGTAACCTCAATCCTTTGTCCTACATGACACCCTTTGTACAAAAGGCCACCATCTCCCCAACTTCATCTGCATAGATCTAAACCCCGAGCCGATATCTCAAAGTCCAGTCCCCACGTCTAGATTACAAGCCGTCTAATTCAGCCCCAACCCTCCACAACACCAATTACGCAAGCCTCAGATCTTCAAACATGGCTGAAGCGGCACATCACTACAAGTTCGACATCACAATGACTTGCTCAGGCTGCTCCGGCGCTGTTGAGCGTGTCCTCAAGAAGACTGAAGGTCTGTCCGCCACCCTCATCTCCGCAGTCCCAGGCCCCTAACCCCCTCCCCACTTCATGCTTGCTGACATGCTCCGCGGCGCCCAGGTCTTTCCTCCTACAACGTCGATTTAGCCGGTCAAACGGCGGATGTCTACACAAACGCAGTACCCTACGAGACGATACTTGAGAAGATTAAGAAGACGGGGAAGAAGGTGAACGGGGCGGAGGCTGATGGTGCTACGATGGAGGTATAAGCAATGATGAAATATCTAAGAGGGCGTTTATGGTGTTATGAGGACAGGTTCGGCGGGCTCCGGGCATGGTTTTGATTTTCGAGAGAAGTATAGATCACGGTACGATAGATGAATGTCCAGGTGGAGGCATGTTCCTGTGGATATTAGAAGATGCTCTTGATTGCGCTACTGTGCCTGTGATGCATTCGGAATCTCTTGTGCTTGAGGGACACATTGCTGGCCCTGGCCTAGGAAGTATCCTTGGTGACTTACCTTCCAACGCAGTCCATTTCAGGTAACCGTCTTCAAACATTAGTGCTATGGCTCTCTCTGCATGGAAGAGCCAAACAAAGCATGAGTGTTTGGAAAGGTCTCCGTCCTTCTTTTTCACAGTTGACATACCTTTTCCATACTATCACAGTCCACTAAACGCTATTAGACATTATTGGTTGTAGTGAGCTTGCAATCTCGCGCTAATTCATATAGTCTCCTCAGTCATGTACTACTCGTTAGGCACGTTGTCAGCTCTAATGCTAGCGAGTCCTAATGGCTGCTTGCTCACCATATCTTGACGCTTCAATATTCTGTCCTTGGGAATGGTGGGCAAAAACTCTTCCTGGCTCTCCGTCTTACTGCTTGTCGATATGACCGTATTAGGTGGTCCAACGCCTTCAGTACTGGCCCTTACTCTTGATTCAACGTCCAAGTAAGTCCCTGATCGGATCGCCTTCATGCGAATGACGCTGCCTCGGGAATTTGTGGAACGGTTTTGATTGCTTGAATGCTCTGAGGAGGCATTGCGACGCTTATAAGAGGACCTGGAACGCACACGTGCGCTCAGCAGGATACGAAAGGAGGGGAGGCAGGCTACAACCACTGCTGTCATCCGATGTCAGCTTAACTGCTCCTTGGGTATACCTATTGGAAGACACTCACCCACACTTCCTTCAATCATCGACCATAAAGCAAGCCATACGGGATCCACGTGTTTGGTCGAGGCCCTGATCTCAATGGCGCGGATGATTGCGACGATAATAACAATGAAGCTTAACGAGAAGATGGCTGCCACTGCCGCCTTTTGTTTTCGGTCCGTACGAAGATTATGGAGGAGAGACAGGAGTAGGGTCATCACTAGGCGAAGTCAGAGGTGCCCACTGCTACGAGCTTCCATTGTTGCTTCGGAGCTTACCAAGGAAATCGCTGAATGTATCGATGGCCGCAGTCACATACAGACTATTATTAGAACGTTCCGTGTCCGCCGGAGTATTACAAGATCCTGTATACATTAACTTTGAGAGCGTCACAAAGAAGGAACATACCTAGAGAGAAATAAGTCGAGATGGGCCAGCAGGACGCCAGCTGGGTACCCCAGCACGCCAAATACGTCACAACTACCACACTTAGGACTAGCCACCAGCATATCCGAAAGCATCCGAGTCTATCAAACAGGCCTCTATAAAACAGCAATATTGAGACTTTGACAGCCCACACGGATGTCCAAAAAAGACAAATTATGGCAAATTGGCATCTAAGAAACATATCACTGCGTTGTAAGAAGCCCGGGGTAGGAGGTGTCTGCCCGACTGAGACACGATCAAGCTCAAACATATGAGGCGTTATGAGACTGTATAGAATAGCCATGGAAATGAGTGCCGCAATGGCAAGGTAGACACAGATATCGGAGGCGACGTAGGTAGAGATATCATGGATATCTTCTCGGCGGAAGACAAAGAATCGAATTGCAGTCCTTGCCGCCACAAAGACTATAGCAATCCCGACGACAAGCCATATTATCAGCTGTACTTAGGGTTAACGCGCCTTCGTGGAGTCTCATGGCAAGGAACACACCAAAAGAATGGCTGGGGTGAGTTTGCCAAAGTCTCCCACCAACATGTTGTCCTTCCGACTGTAATCGATGCACAACAATGAACCACGCAAATACTGAGTACTTAGCAAAGTATTGCTTTTTGGTCAAATATCTTGTCAAGAAGATGAGGTCCTGGAGAGGGTTTATGCAAGGGGGGCTTAGAATTTCAGGTACCCAGCTCCAGATATGCAAGGGCAGCCGCCGGCCTCCCAGACAAGACTTAGAAGACGTAATCTGAGGCGAACAGATGAGGGTGATTTCTTTGTAGAAAATTGCACTAGTACACTTGACAATGAACAATGCAGGCACACAAATGTAATGCTCTGCAGATTACTATTTCTTCTGCCGATCAACCAACGAAAAACCCGCAGCTGTGACTCTCTGGACGTTGCTCTGTCGGTCACTGCCATTTCACAGTGGCTTTTATCGTCTCCGTTGATGCATCTTCTCAGTCCTCATATTGTAGCAGATCAGAAGCTTCGCGGGCAGCATAGCACTGCAACTTTATCAACAGCTCAGAGTAACGGAACCGTTCAACGACGAGACCATGGGAGATGAGTGGTTCAATGTTCTCAAAAAGGACATCAACATTGATGGTATCTGGCCACTGGGTCATATGACAAAATTCTTGTTTCCAACCATAGCTTGTACGAAGGAAAACGTACATACGCTTTGTTCAGAGGCCGTGAACTTATTTGTTCCTTGGGAACTTAGTCCATTTACGTTGTGCTGCAGAATTGATAGTTTAGGTATAGGCTATTGAGGAAGAATGGAATAATCGGTAGAGAAACCTACGCTCATATCCTCGAAGCTCTTGTAGCCATCAGGTCTCCTTTGCAGATGGAAAGGTTTTGAACAGCAGCTATTCTTAGGGAACTGGCATGACTCACCACTGCTCACTCGAGGCCGATTTGGAAGACGGAAGCAGGATGAGTTCGGCATCTCTAAGAAATGTTCGGACAGTGGACACTTGACACTTAGAAGCAGTTGGCCATCATAGCTGTTGCAATCAGTGTTGTGCTTACTTACATTCTCGGGCTATGAAGTTAGCGGAATTGGGATACGGAGGTGTGACTGTGTTGTGATGATGGAATTTACGCACACTTCGAGACATGGACTGGAATATACGCACCTCCAAAATGCGCCGGTAATTAACCCCCCCTTTGATATTCGATCCATTCCGGTTAGCCAATGTACAGGTATCTTCCATGTTTCAGAAGTTTTACCATACGCTTAGAATTGTAAGATTTCCAATCAATCCGAGTCGAATATCTGTCTGGCGACTAGTCACAATTGAGGCGTCGAAGGCATTCTATTCAACACTTAAACAGGAGATGACACTGCCCAAATATAAATATGTAGATGTAAGTCTCTCACGTGCGACAGCTATGGGCCCTTTAATCTAACTTGTTTTCGAATAGGTCGGCATCAATCTAACAGATCCTACTTTTCGTGGAGAGTATTATGGCAAAAAAGTCCACGAGGATGACACGGAATATGTCTTACAGAGAGCAGCCGAAGTTGGCTGTATCAAATTCATGGTAACAGGCTCAGATCTTGAAGAATCGAAAAAGGCAATTGCTCTGGCAGAAAAATATCCAGGAAGATGTTATGCTACCGTGGGTGTCCATCCATGCTCGGCCAAGACGTTTGATTCCCACCCTGGGGGACCGTCGCAGCTACTACAAGAATTGGAAGATTTGGCCAGCGATGCAAAGCGAAAGGGAGTTGCAACTGCCTTTGGAGAGATTGGACTCGACTACGACAGGCTGATGCTTACGGGAAAAGAACAGCAGCTTAATTATTTTGAGGCACAACTGGAAATTGCAGTTAAGGTGCAATTACCTCTCTTCTTACATTCTCGCGCAGCTGGAGAGGATTTTGAGAGTTTATTATCAGCCAAATTGCCTCAACTTCCCAAGAGAGGCTTAGTGCATAGTTTTACTGGGACTGTGGAAGAGATGGAAAGGTTAGTGGCTTTGGGGCTGGATATAGGGGTCAATGGATGCAGCATGAAGACGGAAGAGAACCTTGAAGTGGTGAAACAGATCCCTTTAGAGCATTTGCAGATCGAGACTGATGGACCATGGGTACGCACCCCTTTGTACCTCCTCTTCCCCACATTTTCCAGCATTGAATTTGCTGACCAAAGCTGGCATTGTCATTTGTCGAAGCCGCTGATTGAGTTTTTCTAGTGCGAGATGCGAGCTTCACATGCTTCAGCCAAATACAGAGAAGGTGCCCCTCCATTGCCCAATTCAGTCAAGAAGGAACGGTGGAATAAGAATTCCATGGTAAAGGGCCGTAATGAGTCAGCCACCATTTGCCATGTAGCCCATGTCATTGCCAGAGTCAAGGGAATTTCGACCATTGCAGTATGTGAGGTGGCTTGGAAAAACTCGATACGAATGTTCGGCTTCGGTGAGGCTTCAGAAACGCCAAAGCCTTATGAAGGCAAAGTGGAGTAATTCGAAGGTCTCGTGCTCAGGCCCAGGTGGCTACTGTGCGGTCCCGAATCTACGCGAGATTCTGAGGTCATACCTCAGACATGGTAAGGTGTGTATCCACAGCGCGTCATTCTGCGAGCTTGAGCGCGGTATTATTGCGCAATTGTGCATCCCCTACCTGCGAGTAGAGAAGGTGGTACGGTCTCCCAACGCGGCTTCCACCCCCTCTTCTGACCCGGAGCATATTCCTCCTGGAGATCAGGGTCTTTGTTCCCTGACGTCTCGCCGGGCACTTGATCAGGACTGCCTCAGGCGCTTTACTCTAGACATAGCGATTGACAGGCCACATAACCACGCAATAAAAACTCATCCTTCATTCGGCCGTTGACGGTCACCTGGTGGTTTTGTTGCGAATTAGGAATTTTTAAGAGAGAACAGGAACTCACGTGTGCCGGGAGAGTCCGCCAAGAGCCGCATTAACCGAGCCCGGGGCAGACCCTTCCAAGCCTCCCAAGCCTTACCTTACAAAGCTTCTCCAGGCAGGCGGACCCTACCCAGCCGCGGAACCCCGATCTCGCCCTAGGAAATTAATTCGATACCATCCCACTCTTACGCCCATCTTTCTTCACCTCTGCGCCCGTCTTCCCACTTGCTTCATCACCTCGTATCAACTACCAATTGACATAAAATCCACTGCTTGACACAAGAAAGATATCAGGTGTACGGTCACACAAGTAACGCCACTGCAACCTCGTCATCGCTATGGATATACAGCAATCATCGCTTTGTACCATACCACGCTCTTCAACATGCCCTTGAACACTTGAACGCCGGCCGACAACCTTCTACATAGGGAACCTCCATATCCCTTGCGCTCATTACTTCCAATTTCCCTCACACCATCCCAATCAGACTGTATATCTACGCTCGCATCCTACATCGATCCACCTTCGCCACCTACACCACTGCCAAACATGGACTCCGAAGCTCAGCAGAAAATCATAGCTCAACACGGCCACTTGATCGCCTCAAGACATCCAAGTCAATCCAGGATTATAAATGGTCTCAGTACTGCTGATGACAGTGGCCCACCATCACCCAACTATGGCGGAGCCGTGAAGAACTTTGGAGAAGTGATGCCAGGGTTCTACCGTAGCAGTTTCCCTTATGCGGCGAACCTGGAGCATCTGAGATCACTAGGGCTGAAAACAATCCTGTAAGCTGACGTTCAGAGTCGCAACAGGAGGTAAGGAGTGGCTAATTGGTCAATAGTACTTTGGTCGATACGAAAAACGAGACTCCGGAATACGACAAATTTATCGCCGAAGACAAGATCCAGCATTTACGTATCGAGGTTCCAGCACACAAGAACGCAGAATCCGTGATTCCCATCAAAATAATCCTCCAAGTTCTCCGCGTGATGCTCGACAAATCGAATTATCCATTGCTCGTTCATTGCAACAAGGGAAAGGTTGGCAACTAACAACCCACCTCCTCAGCCGCAGCAGTCAAGCTAACATCATCAACAGCATCGAACAGGCTGCATGGTAGCCTGCTACCGCAAACTCCACGGCTGGAGCAACGCCGCAATAATAACCGAGTACCGCCGCTACGCCGAAGAGAAATTCCGCCCTCTCGACGAAGCATTCATCACTTCCTTCAACGCCATTGCAGCCCTTCAGCTATTAAACGGCATTCAAGTCACGTACGCTCCATTAGAGGTGAAGTCGCCCATAGACGCAAAGGTCCCCTTGGAAGTGAAGCCCGTTCTTCCTACGCCTCCACCTTCAGAAAAGGAGACAGAGGATGAGTCATCGGCCAGTTCCGTGGGGCTGAGCCCTGACCAGTGATGATTTTTGACCACTTGAAATGCCCCAGCGGGCTGTACATACGCGAACGGTGAAGTTTATCACCTTTCAATTGCCCTTGCGGCTGTACATAGAGTACACTATGAAACTAATGATTATTGTTTGGGATTGGGAAATGGGAATCCGTAACGGGTACTGGGCTACTGGGAATGCATATTCGACACGAAAGGTCTTTGAATTACTACCCATGGAGGTTTACTGGTTGGATTCTTGCACGGCATGCATTGCATCTTATACTGGTCAGAGTGGGTGTACATTGGAATTATGTATCATTCAAAAAGGGCCCACTGGATTAATTGCATTGCATAACATGCATTTTGCATCGTATACAAGGCAGGAGGCCTTGCTTCTTGTATACAAATAGATGTAGAGTATCGAAATCCATTTATTATGCTCCAATGAATATCCCGCGATTATTTCCGGTTCCTGAATCACGGTCCACTACCTTAGGCAAGACTAAGGTAATACTTTACTAAAGTGCGGGAGTCGCGCTACTATAACCTCGTTCAGTGTTGGAGAGGGCCCCCGGGTGGAACCGGCCCAACGAATGTGATGTCAGTACTCGTAGCGAAAAATCTGAACCCTCCGCCGAAGAAACAGGGGCTGGATGAGCGGTGTCAGCATTCATGAACAGTCAGCATGTAAGATTGGTCTTAGGAATAATCAGAAAAGATTTGAATTCAAAGGCCAGACAGGCGAAGACGGCCTCTATGAGAAATATGAGACACGCTGGCCTATATATTTAGTAAAAAGGGCAACGTACTATCTCAGCCAAATATGAATCTAGGAAAACCAGCGCGTGCTTTCCTGCCGTTATATAAAGGAGTGCTGAGAGAGAAAACTGCGAGAGTCTACCGCTCCACGCATGTCACGCTGAAAAGAAATCAAGCCTTTATTTCCTCTTCGGTCCCAACACCCGTTTTCCCTTCACTGCCTTTCCTCTCGTCAGACTCGTCCTTGCTCGCTTCAACGCTCTTCCGTTTTATCTTCAAGTCCTCCTTTTCCCCACCATTCTTATCCACCACTAGTCCTCTCAGCCACTCATTCTCCGTTTCCAATTGCGAAATCCTCTGCTCTAGTCCTCCGACCTTTTTTTCTAATTCCTTCGCCGTTTGCTCAAGCGCTTGTTCTCTTTGCTTCTTCTTCACACGGAAGCGTGCCGAAGCAGCCGTGTTCCTCCGGCGTTTGTCTTCTTCCGCAGCGAGGCGGGAGGCAGCCGTCTCAGGTTCCTGAGGCTGCGTACCCGTGGGACTTGCTGAGGCCGAAGGGGAACGAGGGTGCTTTTGGCCTGGATACGGAGTGGCTTTGAAGCCCGTGGGAGAGGTTGTAGAGGTTGGTGAATTGTAGAGCGAGGCGGTGTGGGTACGAGATGCGCCGGTAGGAATGTAAGTGTTCTGGGTTGGTGGCGCAATGGTTGAAGCTGGCTCGAGATTGAAGGCATTCAGGTCGAAATTGAAGGAGCCTAGTGAGCAAATTTCAGCAATGAGTCATCAATGCCTAGATTGGCAATCGCCTCTACTACATGCTGCCAAAGCTGCCCAAAACACCTGCAGTCTGAATTGATGTCCACGTTATAGAGTGACGTACCGTTGACGAAATCCATGCCCTTTGCATCTGCGGTAGTATTTCCTGCAGATTGCCTCCTCGAGCGCGCCCCGTGGTCCGAGTTGAAATCAGTTATCTGGTGTTCTAGGAAATCTCCTCCTGTATCGAAGTCTAGAAATTCAACGTTGGTAAATTGAGCGAGCTGCTCATCAATATCGAAATTCTCCTCCTGTGTCGCGACGTCATGCGCGGAGGGAATAGCATTCAGATTCGCTAGATATTGAGAGACACTGGGTATTTTGCGGGCATTGTTGTGGCCAGACATGGCTGGCCTGTTGTCGAGGATGCTGATGAAAAGTGAGGAAGTTGGCGCAAGTAGTAGTGTAGGCGTATGAAAGAAGGAAAGAGCGGCGGAAGAGGTGGTGGGAGCGATAGTCGGAAAACAGGTGGGGGTGATTACAAATTTGCCAGTTGCTAGATTTGTACTAGCCGGATGCGAAGAAGCGCCCTGCCGCTTCATACTTTACTAAAGTACACCGTAGTATGCAAGCAACCTCCAACCGTTCATCCGCCGCACCAATTGGTGATCTGCTCCGTCGCATTGAACCTTTCTTACTCTGTAAGGTACCTCACATACCGACATCTAATCAACCCCGAGCAAAACCCTTTGCCCTGGAGGCAACTATCCATGATGATTTATGGTCAGCACCTAGTCGCTATTGGCCTCTTCTTTGTCTGCTCGATCTGCGAATCGGTTACTGAAATGCTGTTCACTAGCGAGGTGCGCATGCACCTACGAACGAGCTTTTGCAACTAGTGTAGTATTCAGATGTTGAAATTGTTCTTTTATCATAAATGTATAATAGGCAATGACCTGCCCCGTTGATGGAGACACCACGTGCTTATGCAGAAGCCCCGCAAGCCCATGCCCAAGCCCAAGTCCAAGCCTAGGCCATTTCATGTCAACGGGTATACCCCAGCCCCCAACGCCACGCTTGAACGCTACAAATTAATCAGACTCCAAGAATTTTCTTCCGGAGCATCACCCAGACGGCCGTTCCTGACTCCCCCTCCCCTCAACATGTTCAATAGTAGCCAATTCCGACTCTGTAGACAGACTGGACGTTTTCTTCCCTCTTCGAACCACGGCGCCGAAGACTCTAGCTGCTCGATTGGGGGTGCATGGTCTCTTCTCTCCTAACAAGATTGAATTCCGCTTGGTGCGTACAGGATCAACTTGATTCTTTGCTGCCTGGCTAAGAGAGAGGTAGATGGGCATGATGGCGCCAAAGGAGAAGACCGCTACGACGACGCAGAAGGCGTAACGAACGCCATAGGCATTTGTGACTGGGCTCATGATACCAGGGAAGACCGCTCCGCCTGATGTAGCTGCTGTAAGGAACACAGCAGCTGTTTTCGTATGAACGCCCAAGCCATGTAAGGACATCGCGAAGATGAGAGAGAAAATACCGGATTCAAAGAACAGGATTAGCACTATCATTGCAACCCCTTTGTAGCCATCGAGGTTCATAGCGAGGGCAGATGTTACGATGACGCCCATGTAGAGCACGAGAAGTATGCGGCGGGGTTTGATGAGCAAACCAAGTCCAGCTGTCAGGAAGCGTCCCACTGCGAAGACAGTATGACCCACTGCTTGGTAATTGAAAGGCCCGATATCAGAATTCGGTCGTACCGTTGCCACATATTGCTGGTATACGCCGGAGATTGCTTCTTGCCCGCCAACGTAACACCATTGAGAGAAGACTCCAAAGATCAGCGTCATGTAGATGACCGGTATGCCTAGGACTTTTCGGTGATGGACACTAAAGCGTCGTTCTGCTATCATTTCGAGGTCATCATCGGAAGCTTCGGGTATGGGCAGATAGAAGAATATTACGGCTAGGATTACATCGAAAAGGGCAATGCCGAGGTATGTCCATTGGATGTCGATCAACGATGGGGCGTCTTGGACGTTTTTGAAGAGGACCTTCTGAGCTAGGATTGGAGATAGCACACTGCCAACCGCCTGCACACCTTGCGAGAGATTCAGTCGCACTTCGGCGTATTCCGGCGGCCCACAAAGCGAGATGAATGGATTTCCTGCTGTCTCAAGTGTTGCGACTCCAAGACCGACGATGAAATTGGAGATGAGGAAAGCAGGGAAGGATGCCAAAACAGCTGCTGGCCAGAAGACGAGGGTCCCAATGCCATAGATACATAGACCAGTGATGAACATAGCCTTGAAACCCCATTTCTTGAAGATAGGTCTTCCGAAAGTCAAAGGCGCGAAGACGTAGGCACCATAGTAGGCCGAATGCAGTCCAATTGCTTGAGCATTATTGATCCCAACCACGATCTGGAATTGCTGATTGAGTATACTCAGAAGGCCATAAGCAAAGCCCCACAGGAAGAATAGTATAGTGACCAAGATGAGGGGACATATAGATTCTTTGTTCGTCATCTTCACCATGCTCTTCGGGTTCTTGACGTTTACAAAGTCGAAGACTGTCAAACTTGGCGATCGGGTCCTCGTAACTCTACTTGCCGTTCTTGCAGTTTGGGCTTCTTGCAACATCGCAGCTGTTGTATCAGGTGTCGTTAGAAAGTCCATCATACCCATTGTATCATCAGGGCCAGAGCCTACGTGCACCTTGTTGGTGGGGCTTCGAGGTGGTGGAGGGGAAGACGTCGACGAGGTATACGTTCTTGGAGCCAGATTCGCCCATTGAGCGTCTCCAGGTCCATAAAACGGATTTCCAGTCATATCTCCAGCATGTTTAGCCGCATCAAGTAACCTTGGAAACACTTTCGCTACCAGAGGCTTCACCCCAGGCACGCATGCGCAAATCATCCCCACATCTACCTCCACCGCAGACCACATGAATGATAAGGACGCGATCCACGAATAATCGTTCTCGGCACTGGAAGCTGCTGATCCCGAGGTATTCTGGAGACGCGCCAAAGCTGCAGATTCCAAGTATGCAATCCGCACCACGTCCACCACAGCGACGAATCCACCGAAGCTGAACGTAATGATCAGTATGAACTTTTCGTTCCGCGGCAGCCTCATGCTTGTCAAGATGGGCATGGGAAGGAACAACAGTGCCAGATCGGTGATTATGTTTACTGGCGCCGAGGAGAGGTAGAGGGTAACAATATCAATACACTTAGCAGATGGGAGTATGGGATCGTCGAATGCAGCTCCCACAGGCCTGCATTGGAAAATAGCCAGGATCGTCAGGGCAGCGCCTGCCACATTGACCACCACAAGCGTAGCTATGGTTGTCCATTTGAATACTGGGTGATTCTTTGCAAGTGTGAGGTAGAAGAGGCAGATTGAACTCTTTGTTGCCATCAAAGCAGGATTCTAATAGTCCGTTAGTCCACGTTTATGAATGGTTCGAGTATCTCGAGTCACGTACGTATAGGACTGAGAAGGCATATTCGGCTTTCTTGAGAGGCATATGGTCTTGTGGTTCGACGTTGGCCTCGTGCCGACCCAACCCAACTCTTGTCCCATAGCAAATGGAGATGGAGAAGCCGAATGCAATGAGCTGCCGCCAATTAGCATTTACACCTGCCTAATTGCTCTCGAGTATCCCAAAATGGCTCACCCATGCCAGCATGATTGCATAATCGTCATTGCTGACCCTTCTCACTATGCCTATGCGCGAGACGAGTCGTAGCGCTACGAAGACCGTGGACACGCAGAGCATGACTATGACGACGACCAGCACCGTCGGGCCTCGGTCCTGCATCATGAGCACCTCTGGACTCGCCATCTTGACTGCGGTATTTCTTCGCCACTATCTCTTATGAGTTGTTGGGAGAGATGTAGCGTTCCTCGGTCATGTTCCCTGCTCTTGACTTGCGACAACGGTTCTTCATCTCCATGTCCAGGGGGGAGGCCGTTGTACATATGAGAGAGGCGCGGTAGCGAAGAAAGTGAATGGAGGATGGAGGCTGAAGGAAGTGGTGTAGGCGGGTATGCTGAGTGAAGTGTTTTCGCATAGTGCCCCAATAGTGTCATAGTCACAATAATTATCCGAGTGGTCGAATGGCCAAACTGGAAGGGGAAAGTTGGTCGGGTGCGCGACTTTGCAATTGGGCGTACCATACTTGGCCCGGCCAGACCGAGGGAATACGTAAAATGTGGGCTTTAGTAGCGGGGGGTAGCAGTGTACTCTGTATGCGGGGGGTGACCGGCAGTGGGGCAGTGGGGCAGTGGGGGGAGGCGGCTTGCTGGTCGACCCAAAAGGCGGTAAGAACCCCATGTTGGCATAAAAGTACTTTAGTACTACGCGGGACGAGGATGAGTCGGGTGCGATTGGTTTGTTGCTGCTTGTAATGGATATTCTCAGCCCTTGGCCTGGTTCTACGCGAGTCATTGGTATTGGTGTCGCAGTCCTAAGGCGGTTGTAGCGGGTGCGCACTCAGCCCTAACGGCAACTTCTACCCCGCAAACACAAAAGCTTCCTTACCTTACCTTAACCACTGTCTTGGGCTCACTGACGTCGAGGTCAAACAATGCGAATTGTTTGCCTTGGGAAGTGTAAATTCATATTCATCCATATGCTTTCCCTGCCACATATTTGTGTTGCAAATGGAAGAGCCGAACAGGCTGTTCACTCATCGTCATTGGGGCTGAGACGGCCTTCATCGGGCGGTTCAGACCGACAGGATTGGACTCCTCTACAATCCTTCTCATTCAATAAGCAAATGGAGAGAAAAAGAAACGAGCTCTATCTGTTTCTTCCATTCCATGACTGAGGATAGCGCACATCCACTAGATGGTCTTTTCGTTTCATAATTTAGTGTGTATGATGAAGCTGTTTGATTTGAAAATCTACGGATGTATGCTTGGACCAGTATTGTGGCTGTGGCACATACAGATCAATATTACTCGTCAGATCAGATCCAGCTTAACATTCTATAGCGACCTCGTCATGATTCTGTGTTGAACATTTCAATCCCATAAGGAGATTCAGTGACCAACATCAGCCAGTAATGCTGATAAACGACAATCCTCCCCTGTCTGAGCCACAGCGTTTCAGCACGGGTGTCTTTTGGGGGGTGTACACTGTTCGTTGAGGCGCGCAGGTGGAGAGCTCCGTCCATGCAGGAAAGTTTGAAGAAAGGGGTCATCCTGCGAGGCCACTTTTGGTCGTAGGCGTGTAAGATCTTGATCCTTGCAGATCCATGTCACTCTTAGGGCCAGTGGCCACTAGCAGAGACCCCTTGTGGGATTTGGCGATCATGAGCTGCAACTTGGAACCCGTATTGGTCTAAATGCTGCCATTGGTCAACCGGTTGATGAAGCACAGCCGAATTGTCCATTTGGCTGACTGCTATATGACTCTGGAGTGGGACACTTCCATCGATGAAAGGGGACCAGTAGAAATTCCCCGCAGGATCATAAGACACAGGACTGGCCAGCGAACACATAGGAAGATGACCGGAAACCGCACTTTGAAGGTAGGTGGCGTTCTGAGACAAATCCGTCGTGTGGAAACCATATTGCGGGTTCTCTGGCGGCAAAGCCATTGAATCTTCGGCTGGAGTGTCTACTAGAGCTTCCTCCACTACTGCTGGCAGTTGGATGTTCCACTGCTTTGCTAGTGCCACGATGATACGGAATAATCGAATTGAGAAACGGTGATTGAGAGTCGTCTCGCGGAGGCTCGTAATACTCTGTGCCAAATGAAGAGCAGCAGAGGTATTGGGAAGGTGCAGAAGATGAGTGATACTAGAAGTGAGAAGGACATGCGTTAAAAGGATGGGGACCCGACGTAGTCCGTATAATCGGCGATAAGCTGCCACAAGTCCGGCAGCGCTGTCTGCACACTCCATACAAATCTCGCGAGGAGATACATTCGAGTCCTTGAAGTTCAACTTTAGAAAGGGCCGGAAAAGGTGGAGCACTACTGTATGGTAATACATACTACCAGAATCAGCTAACACCAGGTTATGGACAAGTTACCAAGGGGGGAAATTGTTGAAATGTATGGGGAAACACTATACTTACTGTAGCACTAGGACGTGAGGCGTAGTGACAGTTCGTAGCTGGAAATCTTCCGGTAGATTGGTGAACCATCGTTGATACCTTCCATGAAACTCAAGCACCTTCGCGCTTGTAACTCCCTCGCGTGGAGCGTAGAACATGAAGATAGTGTCGTTCACTATATCCGAAAGAGCGCTGTATTGATGTAGCAGACTTAATGTGGATGTGGGTTGAGCGGATTCCGTCATATGTATTGCACCCGAGTCACACCAGGGTTCCCACTGTTGCTCATTGTGATACTCTTCAACAGTGGGCTTCTTCACTGTAACAGCCGGTCGAGGAAGCTGTGCGATCCTCCCAATACAGATTGACCAGGTCCTTAGGTCTGGTCAGTGACACGACAGGTGACGAATGAATGCGAGACTTACGTGTCGTAGTTATAGCATGCCCAAAAGGTGATTTTTCGAGCTTCCAAATCTCTTCGATGAAGCTCAAAGTCGTCAGGACCAATGCTAATATGCAAACCAAGCTCTACTACCATTCTCATACATCGGCCAGAGTATCGAAAGCCACTGTTAGGACGGCCAACAGAAGCCTCCCGCAGTCCCATGAGTGCCAGGGCTTGAACTGTGGTTAGATCCGCCGTGTTGTGTTGATTCAGTATCCGTTCGGCTTCTGCAAAGAAGTGGTCACCGGCGGTATTGTGATCATGAGGATCGGATCTTGCCTCAGGTCTATCAGAGTAATGACATGCAACTGCTAGTATAGCGTTGACTAAGAGTGAGCTGCAATGTCCGGTTCGGTTGTTTGTCAAGTCGTCCAAAAACAACTTTTCAGAGAAGAAACAATAGAATGGATGCACCCAGAGAAAGTACAGCTTTAGCAAAATTTGGATGAAGTTTTTGTCTCTCGTCACAAGTGTCCAGTCCTCCGTGTGGTTGAGCTGGGTTGGACGCGTCTCCTGTTCAGAAGCCAAGCCCAGGTTTGAGGAGAGACCATAAGCTCTGATAGTTCCACCCTCGAAAGCAGCACGACCAATAAATTGATTGGACAGCTCTCCTCCTAAGGAGATATCAGCTATGTCGGGTAAAGTCGCATTCTTTCGCAACGTTTCCGCAATTGCGTCAAGATTCTCATTAGCTCGTATGAGCTGAACGATTTCGGCAACTTCAGCTTCGGAATAGGACTTTATGGCTTTGATAATGGTGACGAGAGACTCCTTCTCTCCCTTCAGCGTCGCTATGTCCTTGTTCAATGCAGATTTGCGTCTTTGATCACTTTCGGAATCATAGAAACAGGGGGTTTTGTATACCGCGATGCATGTGGAGCAGGTGGGTTGCTCGCCATCGCACTTCAGAAACCAGTCAGCCATAAGCCGTGCAACGTCAATCTCTGGAGAACACAGGGTCATCGAGATACGTGCCTTGGATTTGCGCTTCCGACAGGGAATACAAGCGCTGGAAACGCACCTTCTCTTACCAGAAGACTTGGACAATTCGGAAGCAGAGCCGGGAGCACTGGCGGAGTCTCCTCGTTCGTCTTTGGCTTGGATTGGTCGCATCCTGCGGGAAAGGAGCCTTTCAACTGGGAGAAAAAATTCCAGTGTGTTAGTGCAGAAGTGAGAATAAACGAAACATATGAACTGGGATTGAGTCTTAGGATAGACACAAGAACCCGATCGAAAACCAAATTGACGAGTACAGTACTGTAGCGGTGAAGTGTGAACATCACCCTAGCTGGGAGCATAACAAAGTCCGATAGTTTCGGAAAACTAAAATACGATCAAGATCTGCCACCATGTAAGTGTTCACTCTGTGGGGACACAGAGCCGCGACGAGCCGCAGGCACAGGCGTCATCCGTACGGAAGCTGTCCCTACCCGGCGCTTTGCGGACTACCTAGGCTATTCAACTATCCAAAGCCACGAGTAGTGACAAGGCTATCCCCACTCCACGCTGGCGATCCTCGCCTTCTTACGGACGTCCCAACAAGTAAAGAGGGATTGCAGACTGCTATCGTTGCTCCGACTGATCTTATACGAATGAACGATATCAACGGTCCGTACGACTTCCGATCTTTGGCGCTACGCGATAATATAGAATTGCTACACCGCAGATATGTATCATGGTTCTAGGGTATGAGAATTGCCATCGTTAGATCTCGCTATGACATGATGGACAGAACGCCATCTATACGAGATTTCGATATATTACTCCATGGTGAAGACGCTGCTGGTCCCGGATATACGTGGGTCCATTAACCTTTCGCTTCGCTTTTCGGTAGACGATAAGTGACATCTTGGGTTGCTACCAGGGAACTTTACGGGGTGAATTCCCAACGTGCAGTTTCTGATGACACGCAGCCCGAACATGCTCGAACGTTGAACCAATCCCAGCCTGGAACTATCAATATCGAGCAGCTTGTCCCCCGGATCGGCTTCCGACTCGTCTCATACGTGCGTAGGGTGTTTAAACCCCCTTGCTGCTGAACTCTATCGACTGTGCAACTTCACAAATGTCAGCCGTCCCACTGCAGTAACAAAATCGGGGATACTGGTTTCGCTCCTCTCCACTAACGATACCCTTCAAAAAGGCCCAGTCCAGTTATGGCAGACCTTGTACCCCTGAGTAAGACTTTTCGAGGTCGATGGTATGATGAGCTTAGCAATTAGAATATGCTAATCCGTTTGAAATGCTGCCTAAGTACTCCAATGTGCAGGCCCATATCCAGTCCTTTCCTAAATTTGCGAGCCCTTTGGTATTGTCAGTGACTACGTCGAGCGACGTAACGTCACTCTATTCTATATTGGTCGTTGAATTACTGGGTCTAAAACGCCTATTGATCGTTCCATGGTTGAATGACGGACCGAGCTATAGCGCTAACGGTGCCCCAAACCACAAATGCTTTCTCGGCGGTCATGATACTGGACATGTGGTTAGTGTTTCGGATTTAAGTCACAATTGGTCTAATGCTCGCGCATTCACTCCGTAGTTAGCTGTGACATGTTGCTTGTTTCAGGCTCCTCTGGACCCAGAGTTATGAGGACCTTGCCGTTGGCACCTCAAATACGTGAATGTTAGTCCACCAGCAATACTGAAAGTTTGATGAAGCTCACCCAGCCCTCTTGAATATCCTGTTCGACCCTTCCTTATACAAGAAGAATAGATTGCTGCCGTCTCCTCCCACACCTCATACCAAGAGATAGAGTCTGACGACTCCGGAGTGAAAACTCTTAGAATGCACTCGTTCGTGCCTATAGTACTCCAGTGTCAGCGTAATCGAAGCTCTAAAACACGGGATCTAGTTCCTCACCAGCTTTGACGAATGTAGGCGTTATTACTTCAGTAGCAGGATCGCTTGCAGGCCCAAAGACCTCTGTTTGTGTTGTTGTCACCATGCCACTTATGACGGCTTGACAATACGTCCTGACATCAGGGGCCATCGTCCCTGGCGGGCGGCACCTGGCTTTAGGCGCATATTCACCCAGAATTAAATTCATTTTCCCATCGCGGCCTAGTACACGTTAGGATCAGATGGCAAGTCCAGAGCTACAGTGATATGGCGTGTCGTGGAGATTTCTATAGTATTCCAATAAGTGTCTTACCTATATTGCTTGCAATGCCACCCGTAGGCAGACGAGCATTTGTAATGCATTGCGAGATCAAAGCTGATCCTGCCATGCGAATATCATTAAAGCTTGCATGGCCTACTCCTCCGCTTATTTTTAGCTTTGGCTCCAGGTAGCAACTCGCGGCACCTGTACCTTGTATCAGCCAAATGGACCGCATAGAAGATTTCGACCAGCTTACTGCCCATCATCCTGTACGGAAGTTGAAAATTCGTTCCTCCCTGACCTGTACGTCGTTCTACCCAAGCATAGTCAACATCAGAGGTAAGAAAAAAGTTCAGTGCCTCCTGACAGTCCGTGAGATCGAGACTGGCACCATATATCAATCCGTCACAGACAACATCGATTCTATTGTCGATCGATGAGTTCGAGGTCGTCAAAGACTGGTTCAATGATATGGAAGATTCCGGAATCTGTGCATTCTGAATAGCAATTATTGTCCGATTGGTAACTTCTTGCAAAAGCTTCGCTGCTTCAGCAAAGATCATCGCTCGAGCAAGCACGAGATAGCCCCAACGTTCGACCAGCATGATGTTGATTAATCAAAGTGCTGCTTTGCAAACAAACAATGTTATATCCTTCACGATTAAAAGACATTGAAGACATAGAATTGTTATGTTAGTAGTCGTTGCTAAGTGTAGATGTTGTATCCGACATGGCGTGTGCGGGAAATACTGGTAGACAAGCGACTGGACGCAGGCCTGACGCATCTAAGAGATTGTCTTGTGAAACAGCGCATAGCACGACAGAGTCACGGAAGATACGACGAGGGAATTCTTCAAGTCGCAAGACTCCCAGCATTATACTATACTGTAATGATTCGGATGGTAACGGCAATCGCAGAAAGGCATTCTGTACGCAACAGAGAGAGAGACGTTCCCGAGCGAACTTAAGGTAGCAACCTTCAAACGCGCATGGAAGGCTTTTTGAAACAAGACGCTTCTCACCAGGATGCCTCTACTTCTCAGTGGTCCCCTGAGAATGCAACATCTGGGTAAGGTGTGCTCAGTACTAAGGTACCTTAGGTAGTATAACGATGGTGGTTGTCTTGACATGACAAGCCTCTAGTGGCTCGGCATCACTCATTAACCGCTGATTGGCTGCTGACATTCACTGGCCGCCGTTCCACACGGAGAGTGGCATTGCATCTTGCAGCAATTAAAACTTCACCCGTTTCTCGAGAAGAACAACTCATCAGAGCCATTCAGATTGCTACCTCTGCGACGTAATTGGCTTTATGAAATAGCTGTCCTGAGTTAGTCGCTCTACAGGTACATGATGGCAAGCTAACTGGCCGCTGAGTCGGATCTCCGCGCTCTGCTGCCGAGATCATTGCCATGCGTCTCTACCGTTCGACCTCCGCACCGTGACGGTACTACCGTCGGTTGACAGCGGCAACAATGACCCTTGTATCCAATATTCAGCACTCTCAGCTGTTCATATACCCTCACCTATGACCATGATGCTCTGCAGAGGCTATGGCTGAGTTCAAACTTCACGTCGCTATCATAGGAGCTGGCCTTGGTGGCCTGGCAGCTGCCATTGGCATTGCTCGTGCAGGGCACAAGGTCACTATCCTCGAGCAGGCGCCAATGCTAGGAGAGGTACAGTGATAGAACATTTGCCCAATGCTTGGTGCTAACGGTGTGATTCAGATTGGCGCAGGCATCCAGATACCCCCAAATTCTGCCTTTATACTGAAAAAGTATGGCCTCCTCGAGAAGATTGAATCAGTATCAGTACGACCTAGCGACTTCATCATACGCTCCTACCGCGATGGAACTACCCTCAACAAGTTGAACATGGTCCCATATGCCGAAAAGCGTTACGGTGTCCCTTACCTTCACATCCATCGGGCTGATTACCACAAGATACTTGTGGCTGAGGCGCAACGATTGGGTGTCAAGATGCACCTTGGATCCGTCGTCAGAGGCATAGACTTCGACAGGGCCATAGTTCATATAAGAGACAAGCCAGACTTTCAAGCCGACCTGATCCTTGGTGCTGATGGACTCAAGTCCATATGTCGAGAATCGCTCCTTGGCCATCCAGATCCCCCACATCTGACTGGCGACTTGGCGTACCGCATAGTCATAAAAGCTGATGACATGAAGAAACACCCTGATCTTCGAGACCTGGCTGAGAAACCGGCTATAAACTATTGGATGGGTCCACATGGTCACGTCGTTTGTTATCTTCTCAAAGGTGGCGGTCTTTACAACATCGTCCTGATATGCCCTGATAATCTACCCGAGATGTTGAATACTGCCAAAGCTGATCTACAAGAGATGAGAGATTTCTTCGATGGCTGGGACCCCAAATTGAAGACCTTACTTGGAATGGTGCAAGAGACGACGAAATGGCGCTTACTAAATAGCGAGGAGATGGAAAGTTGGAGTCATCCGACTGGAAAGTTTGCATTGCTAGGCGACGCTTGTCATGCGACCCTACCCTACTTGTACGTTCTGCTCCCCTATCTGATAGCACACAGCAGATCTGACTTAAAAAAAATAGGGCCCAAGGAGCAGCTCAAGCAGTAGAGGATGGTGCAGTCCTAGGTGCCCTATTCCAGCGAATCGAGCACAAAGCACAGATCGGCGACGTCCTTGCAATCTATGAGCGCCTACGGAAAGACCGCACTACACGTGTCGTTAAGGGCAGCACTGCATTAAGAGATATCTTCCACATGGTAGATGGACCTCGCCAGCAAGAGCGCGATCGTCAATTATCTCAGCATGAACCGTTCGACGGTTACCCTAACCGATGGGCTGATCCAGTGTTTCAACCGTGGCTTTTCGGCTATAACGCTTTTCAGGAGGTGGATAACGCTTGGAAACGGTATAAACAGGGTACTTTCCCAGGCACTACTGGGCAATTTAAATCACATCTATGAGAACGCAGGAAGCAGATTTTAGGTCATGAGCAAATGCTTCTGTAGTCGGGACCCTATGGATGGGTATGCCATATAGCCTCCATACTTACATGTTCTTTAATCGTACCATGCAATTGAACGTTAAGAAACATATATTGTTATGGCTCCAATGGATCGTAATCATTCATAAAGATTGTGTATGTCTTCTCGGTCTCACCTCGGAAATTCCGTAGACTTTTCGGAAAATGGACCCGAGCCATCATTCAACCATGAATTCCGAACAAGGAGCGGCTGGGGTTTTCCTTCTCGTCGTACACATGTCTACCCACTCTTATCACTAATATCAAGCTTCGACATATTCGTAATTTGTTAGTCGGATCAACATTACGGAAGGGTAATGATGACGACTCCTCCAGTTTCGCAACCATAAGATTCCAACAATAGTCTCTAGGTCTCGCCCCCTAGTATGGCTACAAGAAGCCGCTTTCTTCGTCCTCTCCTGTACACTACCGCTGCCGTTGGTGTCGGAGGGGGAATACTTTACGTATCCTACAGACCTCGAAACATACCGGGCTCGGAGCCAGCGCTCGTTCCTCCGCCCAAATATGGAGAGGAAGGACGGCTCGACCCCCCAAGGTTTCCTTTAGTGAAGAGCAGAGACGAACAAATCGCGGATCTAATGAGGAGTGCTGGAGCGAGGCAAGGACTAAAAAGGACGAGCGGGATTCCAGGAAGCTTCACTGGAGCTAGCAACCAAGAGGAGGAGAAGCCGACGGAAGATGAGGCGGGACCCTACGATTTGCTGGTCATTGGTGGCGGGGCTACCGGGTCTGGAATTGCCCTTGACGCGGCTACGAGAGGCCTGAAGGTTGCTATGGTCGAAAGGGACGACTTTGCAAGCGGTACTAGTAGTAAGAGTACGAAACTGGTACATGGTGGCGTCAGATATTTGGAGAAAGCTGTGTGGCAGCTTGACTACAACCAGTATGGACACGACAATACCTGAAAGATCAGGGCACTGCTGAGTTTACGCAGATACAAGCTTGTGAAGGAGGCATTGCGGGAGCGGAAGTATTTTCTCGATACTGCTCCCCACCTCTCAAGTTGGCTACCAATCATGATACCTGTTCAGAAATGGTGGCAGGCACCTTACTTCTGGGCTGGTACCAAATTCTATGATTTCCTGGCTGGATCTGAGGGCATCGAGAGCTCGTACTTCTTAACAAAGAGTCGGGCAATGGACGCCTTTCCCATGTTGAGGAAAGACAACTTGTTTGGAGCTCTGGTCTATTACGGTACATGAACAATGATGCCGTGTGGAGAAAGAGATGCTGATAGCCAGCAGATGGCGCCCATAACGACTCCCGCATGAATGTGTCTTTGGCGATGACGGCTGCACTCTACGGCGCTACTGTAGTGAACCATCTTGAGGTCACAGGTCTGGAGAAGGATGCAAATGGGAAACTCAATGGCGCTCGAGTGAAGGACTTGGTCCAGGAAAGAAACGGGAAGAAGGCCCAAGAATTTACTATCAGAGCGAAAGGCATCATCAACGCTACAGGCCCTTTTACGGACTCCATTCGCAAGATGGATGATCAGTCTATAACCGAAATCGTCGCTCCAAGCTCCGGCGTTCATGTTATTCTACCTGGATACTACAGTCCTTCAAAGATGGGTCTGATTGATCCGTCGACTTCTGACGGGAGAGTGATCTTCTTCCTACCGTGGCAAGGCAATACTATTGCTGGAACTACCGACGCTCCTACAGAGATAAGCCACAATCCAATAGCAGGCGAAGAAGAAATCAATTGGATTCTCTCTGAGATTCGTGGCTATCTAGCCCCGGACATCAATGTAAGGAGAGGCGACGTGCTTGCAGCATGGTCGGGTATAAGACCTCTCGTCAAAGATCCCAAATCGAAAAACACAGAATCACTCGTGCGAAATCATCTGGTTACTGTTTCTGACTCTGGTCTTCTGACCTGTGCGGGGGTAAGTGGACAACTTATAGACAAATGGCGGAGGAAAGCGTCGACGAAGCCCTCAAGATCTACGATATCAAGGCTTCGCCCTTGCTGAATGTTCCACGCGTCAGCGGAACGGAGATGGCAGACGATAGTGCGCCTCTTGACGGTACTTGCCAGACGCATCAGGTCCGTCTCATTGGTGCGCACGGCTTCTCAAAGACTCTTTTTATCAACCTTATCCAGCATTTTGGCCTGGAAAGCATCGTCGCGAGGCATCTGTGCGAATCTTACGGAGACCGTGCCTGGACCGTAGCTGCGTTGTCTTCCCCAACAGAGCAAAGATATCCAGTGCGAGGGATCAAGATTTCCCCGCTATACCCCTTCGTGGACGGCGAGGTTCGCTACGCCGTACGTCATGAATACGCTCAAACCGCGGTGGATGTCCTGGCTAGGCGGACTAGGCTTGCGTTTCTGAACGCGCAAGCAGCGCTCGAGGCTCTCCCGCAAGTCATCGATCTCATGGCGGAAGAGCTCAAATGGAACAGGCAGCGGAAAGATAAGGAATGGAAGGACTCGGTGCAATTTCTTGCTAGCATGGGTTTGGCGAAGAGCAAACTCAATGTGAGCAGGAAGGATGTGGAGAGCGGTAAGGCCGGGGAGTATGATGAGCATGAGAGGAAATTGTACTCAAGACATGGTGAGGATCCATTCTTCCGGCTGCCGTAGCTAAGGTAGGCTATGCAGAAGTTACCTTACTGATCATGGTTACAGACGCGCCTGCGGACACGATGGAGAGCGATTCACAGTTTCGGTCTGGCGAGAAGCCGGTGATGAAAATGGAGTCTCCCGCCAACCGGTAGAGCAAGGCATCACGCTCGAAGATAAGGTAGAGTTGGAGATGTGTAGATAAGATGTTGGGGTCTGTTCTTGAAGTGGGTAACTTTATAGACTTTACACTCGGTCTCCGCTTGTGTATATTCCATGAAACTGATCATTGACAACGAGTTTTACTGATCCCTCAGCGAGGCAGCAGAGAGACGATAAATCATTCTTGAAATCACGGCTCCAGTGTATTGGACACAGTACGCCCAATGGTGATATTAGGGTAGGGGAGCAGCGCAGCGGGGGCCCTAACCTAAGGTACCTACGGTGCAGATAAGGTACCTTGTGCCAAGAAGTTCACGCCGCGCTTTGGGGGCGTTCGGGGCGTTCGGGGCGCTATCTCAGTAGAGGAATAAGGTCGGTACCACCCAGCACTAAGGTACTTCTTACGTCATTAACCCTCCCCCAGCCTTGTTTCAGATCTGTCCATTCTCGAGCCCGTCGACTCCAACAATTGCTATCCTATAGTAACTTTTCTAATCAGCAACAGCTCCTGTGTCCCTTGTTGGTCGTGTGTCTCCGAGAGAGGGAGGTTGACAGTAAGGTACCTCATTTATGGCTGAAGAATCACACTTTCCAGCGGTGATGCACCGGACAGCTCGCAATAACTTTCTCCTCTGTGGGCCCCACAAGAGAGCCTCACCCGCCGATCTGAACCAACCAGAGAAGCAAGCAATTCCACTCAGTCTGATTGGCAGATGCATTGAAGATCTGACGAAATCACATGCCAGCAACCATGGGATTCTGTCAGCCTGACGATTTAATCCCAGTCCCCTCTGTACCCAATGCCCGATCAAATGCATCCTTGCATCATTATCTACTCTGTTCGTCCAGCACTCAGCCGCAACCTGAGCATTTCATGCTGTTCGTGTGCTCTGTTCACAATCGACATTCTTTCTTCTCACATCCCCCTAATCCATCTCCTGTCGCCATCCACAAGCTCTAGCATTCACTTCCAGCTCCATTCGGATCCCATAAAAGCTGGATCACCCGCGAGGTTCCGTCGACCTCGTCACCAAATTGCCAGAGCTTGCACGTGATCCCTCTATCACTGCAATGGCACCTAATGGCTACCGATCTGGTGGCTACGGTGATGATGGGGTCCTTGATGGGAAGGCAGGAGAGCCCAAGTATGGGAGCGACGAGAAGCTCGGCGACGAAATCGAGAAAGGTCCTTCTCTCGGTGCTGGCTCCAACCGCAAACTACCGTTTGGCGACAATGACGGCATGTATGCGACTATGATGTGGTGGTGAGTAGCTGTCTAGAGAACACAATAGCATTGAGAAGCTGAAGAACGAACTAGGATGGCAGGCATGATCATGATTGCAGAAACCATATCCCTGGGTATTCTCTCGCTCCCATCTACTCTAGCCAGAATCGGTCTCGTTCCGTAAGTCCAAGCCTAGCAGAATGTTTGCCTGAGATCCACACTGATTCCACTTCGTATTAGCGGCATCATTCTTATCCTAGGTCTCGGTATCCTCGCAACTTACACTGGCTTCGTGATCGGCCAATTCAAGCTCGCCTATCCACACGTCCACAATATGGCAGACGCTGGAGAAGTACTGGCCGGACCTATAGGACGCGAGTTTCTTGGTGGCGCCCAGATCCTGTTCCTCATCTTTGTGATGGGCAGCCACATCCTCACATTCTCTATCATGATGAATGTGCTCACATCGCACGGAGCTTGCACAATTCTATTCGGCTTCGTAGGCTTCATCGTCTGCCTGATCTGTACGCTACCGAGGACTTTAAAGAAGGTCAGCTATATGGCTATCGTCAGTTTCATATCCATCGTGGCGGCCGTGGTCGTCACAATGGCTGGTGTTGGGGTGGAGAAACCTGGAGCTGGCAAGATCGATGTGACGAGGCAGTCGAGCCTTTACGAAGCGTTTGAGGCTGTCACAAATATCATTTTTGCTTATGCAGGTACGCAACGCTCCAAACACGTTGCAGCGATGGGAAAGTCTTTCAGTATTGACGAGCAATCTAGGCCATGTCGCCTTCTTCTCCTTCATATCCGAGCTGAAAAAGCCAGAAGAATACCCCAAAGCGCTCTTCCTACTTCAAGGTGTCAACATAAGCATGTACCTGCTAGTAGCAATTGTGACCTATTGCTACGCCGGTATCGACGTCTCCAGTCCTGCCCTCGGCTCGACATCCCCTCTGCTACAGAAAATTGCATACGGTATCGCCATCCCTACCATTGTCATTGCTGGAGTTATAAATGGCCACGTTGCTGCCAAATACATCTACGTTCGCATCTTCCGGGATTATTTCAACGCTCCTGAACGTATGGGCCAGAACAACCTGGTCAGTATCGGGATCTGGGTCCTAATCGTTACAACTGTATGGATTGTAGCATGGATCATCGCGGAGGCTATCCCCGTGTTCAACGACCTGTTATCGCTGATCAGTGCATTGTTTGCGAGTTGGTTCACATATGGGTTGAGCGGCATCTTTTGGCTTTTTTTGAATTATGGACGGTACAGAGAAAGTAAGAAGAAGATGTTTCTAACGGGTTTGAATGCAACCATCTTTTGTATTGGGGCGGCTATTGTAAGTTTTCAATTCCCTAGTTACTGCTCCAGAAGACTAACAGGTTCTCCAGTGCGGTTTGGGTTTGTATGCATCCGGGACAGCAATTCACTCTGATGCCAGCAGCTCGAATGGGAGCTTTTCTTGTGCTGATAACTCGAAATCATCATCATGATTGGGGGGCTGATTCCAAGTATATGTATATAAGCGTCGGAGTTGGCGAGCTCATGCTGGAGTTGCAGTAAAATGGAGTCTATGCATCGTAGCCGCTTATATTGCAATGATAAGTGGAGGTCAATCTAGTCTTCTTTCCGAACCCAGTGCCATATGAATCAATGTGATGCTTGTCCCCGTGATTCATCTATTGTCAACCACCAGAATTGGTATCAGCAGCGGTTACAAGTCCTCGAAGTTGATAGCTAGCTAAGAGATAAAAGGCGAAGATTCAGACGTGGAAGACAGAGGACTCATGATTCTTGTAATATCTACACTTCATCCCTTGTAGCAGTTACATATATACATTCCTCACCCTTCACCCTTCTACAACTCTGGAGTATCAGCAAAACACCTGCTCATGAATGACTCCGGGTATCTGGTGCCATGCACCTCCGCCTTGTCCACCACCTTCCTCATCTCTTGCTCCTCCTCCTTTGTCAAATTCACCTCCAAAGCTCCCAAATTCTCCTCCAAATACTTAATCTTCTTCGTCCCCGGAATAGGAATAATATCATCCCCCTGGGCCATCAACCACGCCAACGTCAATTGGCTGGGCGTGCATCCTTTCTTCTTCGCAATCGCACCAATTTCGTCCGTCAATTTGAGGTTCTTGGGGAAATTTTCTTCGGAGAAGCGAGGCGCCATGCGGCGGAAATCGCCTTCTTCGAAATCATTCGGAGATTTGTACGCCCCTGTCAGCATTCCTCGGCCTAGAGGTGAATAGGCGACTACGGCGACGCCGAGTTCGCGGCATGTCTTCAGAAGACCGATGGAGGGCGATTCGATGTCGACTGTGAATGGGGAGTATTCGATCTGGACGGCGTCGATGTGGTGGACTTTGCAGGCGCGGCGGAGGGAGGTGGATGAAACTTCGGAGAGACCTAGGTATTTGATCTTTCCTTCCCTGTACACCATATTCGTCAGCTTGATTATCAGATTGGGAGGAAATAAGAAAGGTGATGGGCGAGATGGGGTTAATACTTTTTTAGTTCCGCCATAGCCTCCACCGTCTTCTCAATGGGCGTCACACCATCCACTCGATGGCAATAATACAAATCAATACAATTGATTCCTAACCGCTTCAAACTCTTTTCACAGGCCTCTCGCACATACTCAGGATCGCTCCTCACGATCCTCTGGCCATCCTTCATCTGATTTGCAAACTTCGTGGCTAGGAATATCTCATCCCGTTTCCCTGTCCGCTTGAACCATTTCCCAATCAGGTCCTCATTATCCGCGTAGATGTCTGCACTGTCCCAATTCACTTCACCGAGTTCGTAGGCCCGGTCGAGTACTTTGAAACGCTCTTCGTCGGACTCAGGGCCCCCGTAGAAAGCGGAGAGACCCATGGCCCCGAAACCGAGGGCCGTTACTTGGGGGCCATTGCGGCCTAGTTTGCGGGTGGGGAGTTGACGAGGTGCCATTGATGGTTTGTCTTGTGCAAATATGGAACGTGGGATGGACTGGAAATGCAGAGCTTGTGGACTTGATAAGTCATTGTGGACACAATATTGACTTTATATCTGTTTTGGAGAAATCGTGACGTAGAAGTACCAGCTGGAGCGGATTTAGGACCTATTATCTCCGCTGTACTAAAGCCGCAACCACATTGGGTCCTAAAGGTGATGCGCCCGGGCCGGGGTTGCCCTGAGAGACCAGCAATTACCTAGCTAGAATTAATTAATAATGCTCAACCTCCTCTGCCTCTATAACATTCTTTAGAACCCTCAGCCTATGCAGAAGAATTCCTTTCTCCCTTTTCGATGCGACATGCCCACCCCACAGCGCTAGCATTGCTTGTGAGTTAGTGAAGAAGCCAGGAATTGGGCCCCACGTTCACGAAACCGTACGCTGTCTGACGGTCCGCACCTGTCCCAGAAGAAGCTGGCAAGGGGGATACATAGTCTGATAAGAGAAGAACTTCCAGAAATGTTAACACAGAACCTCATCTCGAGCAAAGGCTGGTCCATTTATTTCTCATTGACGGGCTATCCTGCCATTTCAACAGCACGATTCCGCATTCCCTCCCTCTTATTCGGAACTCCCGTTTCTGATGGGGGATGCCGAGTATCTGCCTCGTGCTTAGCAGTATGCCAATTCTTCTCGTGTTGTTGCGTGACTGCCGCTTGATCTGCTGGTAAGCCATGCTGCTGCTGTCGTCTTCGCCCCCACACGAAGAACAACAGCCCGGATACGACGAGAACCAGGGCGACAATCGCCACAACAATGCCAGCGATGGCGCCAATGCGTATGGGACTGGGCGTTGTGGCTTGTGAGCTCGCCGAGCTGGAGCTGGACGAGACGCTTCCTGCGGTGATTGTAGTGGCAACTACCGTTATCTCCGCGGGAGTACTAACAACCGCTGTGCAAGTAGCCCACCTAAACCCCATGCTTTCGTAAGCTGAGGTCGAAAGCGAAGTCGAAGTTGACGAAGGGGCCTGTGAGAGGTAGTCAGCGCCCACCAGTAGTAATCACATGAAACTGTGATTTCTACCTACCGCCTGCAACGACACAGACTGCAACATATCATCCGCCATATTCGACGTGGAATTACTTAGATTAATCGAAAAGGACCAATGACTCCCATTCTGAGCAGCCGTCATCGCCGGAACCGGTATATTATCCTTACTGCTGATACCCAGTACTTGCGCACTCCCTAGCCACACGTTCGCCACTCTAAAGGTACCATCATCCCATAGCGTCATATTCCACTGCTGCGTCCAGTCCCCCGAGGCTAGCAGCAACGCGGGCTGGGTAGGAGAGTCCTCTGCGATGCCGAGCTGGTACTTTGCTCCATACTCAAAGTTGCGGATGAGGTAGATCGGGTCTTGATAGAAGATCTGCCAGTTGTTCGAGTTAAAGCTGGATTGGGTGAGACAAAGCGTACCGGGAGCGTCGGGGTTCAAGCCATCGGAGAGGACGAAGCTTGGGCCGTAATAATCAGAGCTGACTCTGTAGAAGGCATTGCTTTGGATCAATGGCGAGGACATGGCTTCAGTGCGTGCCTGCAAATGTTCGTGGACAACGGTAAATGTGGAGTCAGAGGATTGTCTTGGGAGACAGGAGCCACAAGATCTGAAGGCGCCTGTTTAGCGGATGGTGGGTGAGTGCTCTTTATCACCGGCAAAGGAATGGGGCCAGATATCTTCGAAACCCCCCTAACGGCCCTTAAATTCTATGTAGAAAGCCTAGATCTTGCTTGTTTATAAGCCGAAATAACGTACTGCAACTAGGTAGTGGCGATCCCTTATGTTATTCAGCAAGACCATGGGCACCCAAGGATTCGTGCCCCCAGGCACAGCTGAACCGATGAGGCTACGCCTCTCGGATCTCAGGTCCAACGGTGTCCGAGACTTATCTAACAAAAATGCTCGCACAACGCGAATCACCAAATATCAATACATCACTCCAAGCATTATCTGGATAAGTTGTTTTAAAAGAATTACAATATTACCAGTCATGCTATCGCTAGAATACTGGTCGATGCTGGTTGAATTCTAGAAGAGTGATAATAAGGTTACACATTCTGTGCCGCTGTGCTTACGGAGATTGATCGAACAGCATTGGAATTGATGTATAGTATAGGAGAAGGCCAAACCCTATGTGCACTTACTCGAGCAGCCCGGAGTAAAATTGCCGTGCTCTGTAGTCTGTCTTGATCTTTAATACCTGTACTCCTTAAATCCTACCTGACCTTCATTTCAGCCCTTGAGATGGATATCGAACACGGTCCCAGCGAGCTCAGCCATATTGACCACAACCCGGACAATGTTTAATCTATCCTTGATATATTATGGCCGTAGAGTTGGAGATACGAATGTTCAGAGAGCGATCAGACATGCCAATGAAGGATATCTTGCGAATCTAAGAACCGAAGTCACATAGGTATTGGATACGACGTCCGACACACGTTAAGGCAGTTGGACAGCCTACATCCTAGGACTACCTTGCTTTTGTACCTGATAATGCAATGCAATGTAAGCGCTGGGGATCTGCACGTGGAACATCCGATGCGGCTGCCACGCATTAACTGCAGAATCGTGCATGGAGGGGAAAAAAAGCAACATGCGTGCTCGAGCAGAACGATCAACCCTCCGTTTTCTTTTTGGCGAGACTTGCCCTGTTCCTGTACATCCGGCTTGCAAGATCATTCATCAACATTTGGTTTATATGTTGCTGCTACCACCCTACTCTTAGATTTCGTCGATCATGCTTCTTCAAAACATCTTCGTGGAGGCGTTTCAAAACAACATTGGATTACAGATCACCGCTGCAATATGCGCCTTGTTAGCCGTGAGACGCCTCTCAGCTACTGTCTATTTCACTGTGCGTATTACTGACCTACTTGGTCGCAGTATCCCACCGTACAGGCTGTTTACAACCTTTATTTTCACCCTCTCTCAAAGTTTCCAGGGCCTAAACTTTGGGCCGCGTCTCGGCTGCCCTTCGTGTTCAATCTCTTGACAGGGAGACTCGTCAAACGCGAACGGCAATTCCACGAGAAGTATGGCGAGATCATTCGTCTCGCCCCGGATGAAGTATCCTTTGCAAGCGAGCAGGCGTGGAACGACATATACGCCTCTCGCAGGGGCCATAAGCGAGCAGGCAGGGACAAAGCGTTTTCTACTGGTGAGTTTGATGGCTGTTACATTCACAAATCTGTGCTGACTCCCCTAGTGCCGAATGACATGGCAGACAACATCTTCACTACCAACGATGTAAAGCTTCATGCAAGAGCTCGCACCATTCTAAGCAACTCCTTCACAGAGGAATCCCTTCACACGCAGCATCCTTTGATAGAAGGTCACGCAGATTTGCTCGTCGCCAAACTTCATGCACTCGCGGCCGAGTCAGAGAATACGGACAGTGGTGCTCTCGTCAATATGACAGACTGGTTGAACTTCTTCACTATGGATGTGATAGGGGACTTGGCTTTCGGAGAGTCTTTTGGCTGTCTTCAAACCGGCGAATATCATACCTGGGTACGTACATTATTCAATTATGCGGATGCCATGTCGCTTGCTGCTGCACCAAGATATTATCCATCAGTCGAATTCCTCTTTCAAAAGTTGATCCCCAAGAGCGTAATAGAGGGTCAGCGGCAGCACATTCAATACGCAAACCAAATGATCAACCGCCGCCTGGAATTGAAGACCGATCGACCCGACTTTATGACTCCTTTCATGAAGAACAATCCCAACTTTGAGAACATGTCAAGAGATGAGATCCTATCGACGTTCACTTTGATCATTGTCGCAGGGTCTGAGACCACGGCGACGACGATGACGGGCATCTTCAATCATCTATCGAGGAGTGAACGTATCCTGCAACGACTGTGTAGGGAGATACGAACAAAGTTCAAGAAAGAGACAGATATCACGATCGATAACATTCACGATCTTCCGTATCTCGAAGCCGTTCTCAACGAAGGTTTGAGGATGTGCAATCCTGTCCCCGGCGGATTGCCCCGTGTAGTCCCTGAGGGAGGTGACACGTACGCTGGCGTCTACCTCCCAGGAGGCGTAAGTAACCTCCCTGTACTGGAGCACCCACAGGGTGATCGAATCTGATGGCTTTAATAGACCAGGTTGGGAATCCGCACGTTTGCGGTCAACCGATCTCGCAATTTATTCGTCAACCCTGACGAGTTCGTCCCCGAACGATGGTTACCGCAGGGCGAACGTCCTTCAATATACGATCACGACCAGCTGTCTGCCAGCAAACCTTTCAGTGTGGGCTTTCACAGTTGCATAGGTAGACCTCTTGCGTGGGTAGAGTTGCGTCTTCTTTTAACGAGACTACTTTGGGCGTTTGATTTTTGTGAGGAGCCGACGGAGCGTGTCGACTTTGATGATTTTCCGGTCATCATTCTCATCCAAACAGAGGCAGTGAAGATGAGAGTCAAGGTCAGGAATGGCATTGAGTATAAATCCGCGCTAAAGCATGCAAGTCTTGGAGGCTAATGCAGTTGATTGCTCGGCTCACATGGGGCCCTAGCCGAAGACTTCTGCTGTTGTGGCGACTGAATGACGCCACAAGATGGCCTAGAGATGGCTTACGCGTATCGGAATGCTGTTAGGCAGAAGTTCGTAGCAACTAGAACTAACATTAGCCTGAAAACTCATGGAAATGATTCATCAAGCGTTCATTTGTGCCGCCATACCTTGGGGAACGACTTCAGCGTCCTTTGCAGGACCAGCATACACCGTCCATAAGATGACCCTTTAGACCGCTGTTGTCCTTTCCAGATTCTTTCTGGTTCTGAGTAATCACTATGACTGTTGCACAAAGATCGATATATGCGTTCATTGATGCTAGAAGAACAGTATTATACACATTGCAAAACGTCAACGTTCATCCAACTCAAGGCAAACAAACCGGATGCCGCACGCAGAAAACGCTCCTCCTCTGGGGATCTACGTCTATGGCGAGCAAAGGAAAGGGGGTCTGGGTTCCAAAATTGGCAGTATTGTCTCCTCGAACTATCGCGAGTACACGTCGAAGCACTCATCCACTGCACATAATGCATTCTTCTCGATTTTCAATGCTGCCTATCATGATATAAGTTTCCCGAAGTTGAAAATATATTGGCAAAGACTTACATTGCAACACCTTCTGGGCATAAATGTCACCTTCACGATTCTCGCTCTCCTCAGTGTCTTCTTCCTGCTTCACTTCATTCTCCGCTGGCTCTGGCAACTCCTGCTTCGAGGGTAAGTCAACCGGGTCAGTAGCCAGAACCTTAGGACTGTCGCCTTCTTCAGAATCGGCTTGGAAAACAGGAGGTGGTGCGGCCTCCTTCTTTATTGGTTGGGGCAATTTGTCTTCTGTTGTCGGCGGAGGCGTTGCACTTGGAGTGGGCATGCCATTCGGGCTCATGGTTGGCTCTGACGGCTTTCGTATATACATGGGTCGTGGTACAGCGGAGTGTGAGTTGGAGTTGTAGCCTGCGGAGGGACCTGTCCGTTTTTTGATGCCATTGGCCCGGGCTACGTTGGTGTCTACCACCTTGAGCTGTTCTTGGTCCACTGTGAATTGGATAGGCGCAGATGCGGCCATTGTGCGGAGGTAGTACATTCCAGTTTTCAAACCAAGTTTCCAGCCTGCAAAATGCATGCTTGTGATCTTTCCCATAGTTGGATCTTTGAGATGGATGTTCAGTGATTGGGATTGATCGATAAATGCTCCACGATCAGCAGCCATCTCAACGATCTTTCGCTGCGAAATCTCCCAGACCGTCTTGTACAGCGCCTTGATATCTGCGGGAATGTTGGGAATATTCTGAATAGAACCCCCGTCGGCTATGATGCGGTTCTTCATATTGTCAGACCATAGGCCCATGTCAACCAAGTCCTTAAGCAACCAAGGATTGACCACTTGGAATTCTCCTGCCAGTACACGACGCGAGTAGATGTTGGAAGTGTAAGGTTCGAAGCACTCGTTGTTTCCGAGAATCTGAGACGTGCTGGCAGTGGGCATAGGGGCAACTAGCAAGCTGTTTCGCACTCCGTGCTTGGCAATCTGGGTTTTGAGATCGTCCCAGTCCCAGAGATCCGTTGGAGTGACATTCCACATATCATACTGCAATATGCCTTGAGATACTGGCGACCCTTCGTAGCTAGTATAAGTGCCGAGTTCTCTAGCCAGCTCGCAAGAAGCAGTTAGGCCAGCGTGGTAAATCGTCTCGAATATTTGCTTGTTTAGCTGCTTAGCTTCAGGAGAATCGAAGGGAAGACGAAGCGCGAGGAAAGCATCTGCAAGGCCTTGAACGCCGAGTCCAATAGGACGATGCCTCATATTGCTACGTCGAGCTTCCTCGACAGGGTAGTGGTTGATCTCGATGATCTTATTGAGATTGCGAACGACGACCTGAGTGACCTTGTGTAGCTTGCCAAAGTCGTATTCGCCTCGTGCGATATCGACAAAGGTAGGTAGAGCGAGAGAGGCTAAGTTACAAACCGCAACCTCATCTGGTGCAGTGTATTCGATGATCTCGGTACACAAATTTGAGCTGCGAATCGTACCTAGATTCTTTTGATTGCTTTTGCGGTTGCAGGCATCTTTGTAGAGCATGAAAGGGTTACCAGTCTCGGTCTGAGCTTCGAGTATCGAGTACCAAAGCTTCTGAGCTTTGATGGTTTTGCGCCCTCGGCCTTCTCTCTCGTACCTGTGTCTTATATTAAAATTCATGATCCATTCCTGTAGATAGGAGAAACATACTTTTCGTAGAGCGCATCAAACTCATCACCGTATACGTCAGCGAGACCTGGTGCTTCATTCGGGCACATCAAAGTCCACTCGCCGTTTGCCTCGACACGCTTCATGAACAGATCCGGGATCCAAAGAGCGAAGAAGAGGTCACGAGCACGGATTTCCTCTTTCCCGTGGTTTTTTCGAAGGTCCAAAAACTCGAAGACATCAGAATGCCATGGTTCGAGGTAAATAGCAAAGGCACCTGGACGCTTGTTGCCTCCTTGGTCGACGTACCTTGCAGTGTTGTTGAAGACACGAAGCATGGGAACAATACCATTGGAAGATCCATTGGTGCCACTAATGTAAGAGCCTTCTGCACGGATACGGTGGATATTCAGGCCAATACCACCCGCAGTCTTCGAAATCAGAGCACATGTCTTCAGTGTGTCGTATATACCCTCGATACTGTCGTCTTTCATGTCTATCAGAAAGCATGATGCCAGCTGTGGTTGTGGTGTGCCAGCATTAAATAATGTTGGGGATGCATGAGTAAAATACTTCTGAGACATGAGGTTGTAGCTCTCAATGACTTTCTCGATGTCATCATCATGTATGCCAACTGCGACACGCATAATCATCTGTTGGGGCCGCTCCGCAACCTTGCCATTGAGTCGTAGCAGGTAGGAACGTTCGAGGGTCTTGAAGCCAAAGTACTGATAGTTGAAGTCTCGATCGTAAACAATTGCGGAATTCAACTCTTCGGCATGCTTCATGACGGTCTCGTACGTTTTTTGTGAGATCATAGGCGCTTCTTTGTTATTTTTAGGATTAATGTAATGGTAGAGATCATCGATGACAGAGGAGAATTGTTTCTTTGTTTGCTTGTGGAGGTTCGAGACTGCAATGCGGGCAGCAAGAATAGCATAGTCGGGATGGGTAACAGTCATGTAGGCAGCTGTCTCTGCGGCCTGCCAGCGATGATTAGCTGTAGAGCCTTAAGAGGTCATACGATGGGCGTGCTCACCAGATTGTCCAACTCCACTGTCGTGACGCCCTGGTAAACACCAGAAATGACTTTTTGGGTGATTGCTGCCGCGTCAACATGATCCGCGTCCAGGCCATAACAAAGACGAGAAACCCGTGCAGTGATTTTGTCGAATTGTACCCGCTCCTTGCGGCCGTCTATCGAGTCTTGAGTCAGTGGACGGTGGTATACAAGACCGAGTGTTCAACCGAACACTGCAATTGTAATATGAACTGGAGTGGCGCTTGCAAATCAACGAATATTTGGAGGGACGGATCCAGATACGTACCACGCTTATAGACAAACATGATTCTAACACCTTATGTCGTAGAACTTCTGCGGCGGAAATTTGCGTGTATGAAGATGTAAGATAGCCCGCGTAGAGTGGAAAAAGGCATTCTGTAGACGCGAGCTGTTAGCGCGTAAAGTGGTTACGTGACCACGCTAAGATAACGATAAAGGAACTGTCAACAGGGCTTTTGTTTGGCAAGTCTTCAACAGTCTTTGGATATGACACAGCTATCATACACCACACTGCCGAGTGAAGCCTGCAAGATTTAAGAATTCTTAATGGGGACGGATAAGATTACGCATCGGCTGCTTTACCTAAGCATCGTACACTGTTTGCCTGCCATTCTCTCCCTCAACACGTAAACATGCCTTATTCTACGTCACTAGTATTACTATACTTTACTGTTCTGCATCTGCTTCGATGGGTTTTGGATAAAAGATGTTTTGGGTCTACTACCAGCCAAAGCAAGTCAGAGGATAGCACCAACCAGCGCTGATGTTTGCCTCCAAAGACCTTAACAGAACGCCACCTATCACTTGTGTGAATGTGTGTCCGCCATGGTGCAACGCCAGATAGATCTAGCGCTAATATAAACAAAATTTGTTTCATCCACCTGATATAGTTCTTGTACTTTATTGTACGGTCTGAGCCTTGGGCTTGAGTGCTTTGAACAAACGGTACGAATGCTTTCCGTACGCAAAGACAGCAAACTCAAGCATGGATTGAGCGCACAAGAATATAGCACTTTGACGACTGTTGTAAGATCATTTCTGGTCTATTCAACCTCTCGACGTAAGCATTAGGACAGGCAAAGCCGGAGAGGTTTTATTGATATGATTTAAGGCTTCAAAAAGGTGCTCGTCAAATGTGGAACTATTTGTGGCAACAGTTTTCGTGTTCATGGGAAGAGAACTCAAGGTATTGACATACCCTGGTTACGCTCCCTCGACGTCAATGGCGAGCCGTATCAACCTTTGTATGAAATCTGGGCGGGAGCTGCTCAATTGATATTTCAGGTCGATATCTCGAGGAGAGACGAGACACGCGCATGCATTACTACAGTCAAATGCCTTGAGCCAGGAGCTCTGGGGTCTGTACTGGGTTCTGAGGGGCCGCACCGAAAGATGCTCCTCAGAAGAAGTCCATTAAAGCTATGAGGTTGAGAGCTGAAGGAAGAAATCCTTACACGCCACCATCCTACCGGCATGTTGGACCGCGGATCGATGCTTTCTTCGCCATTTTGGGATAGAGTTGATAAGCGCCGTAACTACTATAAACAATGTCGAGCTCTAATTCGATTCCCACATTCTCGCACGATGCGGTCGAGGTGTTGGTTTATTTGGACCTCTACTTCAACCTGATTCGCCACCTATTTCACCATTATATGGCGACCACTTAGCCGCTTCGCCAATCTCAAATCCAACTCCATCCCAATCCCAATCCCCTATCACTACATCAGAGCCACCTAGCGCTTCGTCCGTCCTGATTACGGGTCAACATTATTCACGAATTGTTGATCAACATGACATAGGGTGCATAGCCCTAATTGAATATCTTGCGCGGGGGATATTTTCACTATATAGGGCGTTGAGTATATATAGTCTAGTGTTGAATGCAATTCATGCCGTGGCACTCTCATCAATCATCAATCATCAATCATTGATTCGACATGACCTCCCTACCCTCTCCTCAAATCTTACTCGTCCCCCCACCACTAGCACTCTCCAATCCCTTCTTATCCCCTGCATTACTCACATCCTCGCCCAAACTCTTCCCCCCAACCTCCACTTTCTCACACTGCTGCAAGACAAAAAACATCCTCGCCCACTCCGTCGCACTTGTATTTCTCCATCCATGACTAGTCGCCCTTTGCACGGCAACATCCCCCCTCCGCATAACCTGCTTGGTCCCATTATCCAACCACATCTCCACTTCGCCCTCCAACACGATGCCGTAGTCTAGGGACTGGGTACGATGCATCAGTGGTTCCGAACCGGGTGCGAAGTCGACAATGCGCGCGACGGTGCCATTGGGGTTGACGAGACCTAATTCGCCGGATTCGAGGAGCTGGTCGTGGGTGTGGATGTCCGCGTCGGAGTTGAGGGAGACGGGGAATTGGGAGGTGGTGTAGACGACGTTGAAGGCGAGGGAGTTGTTGAGGAGGGTAGTCCAGGTTGCGGGGCGGGTGGATGCGATTTTTGCGGTGCCGTTGTCGTGGTGGCCTGTGATGTGGTGGGTGAGGCCGGGGAGGTTGGTGGAGAGTTGGGTGGGGTTTGGGGGACGGGGGGTGGACATTTTTATGGGTGGGGATGTGAGATGATGGGACGTGGGATGCTTTGAATGTGAGCGTTGGCGAAGAGTTGTAGATTTTATCGCTTGAGACTCTGCGCAGTCAATATCATGGTATCCCTCCGGTAGCCTAAAGATTTTCTCGCTCGTGCTCCCTCGGTCGCCCGGTCATCGTCTGCACCTGAATACTCCGAGCCCGAAGGAAAGGTGTACCGGATGCATAATCATTGGTGTGCATAGCCAGTGGTGATTGGCCCCCATTGACGATCTTGCTGCGCTGTTAATATCGTGCCTGTAATAATTCTATGGTAGCGCCGCGTTAGTGCCAAAATAGCTGGCGCACACACCAAAAAATGCACATAGTGACCATTTGTCTAGAACTCGACCATCAACCATCTATTTGACCCCAAATTGGGCAGGATTGAGGGCATACACATAAACATCCTTTTGCCCCCATCTCCCTCCTAGTAGGAGACCTCGTGGTCGCCCTGTAACCCCACTACCACCATAATACCTGCCCCTGTGACTATATATGTAGTACCCTACCATCCACCATCTACTTAATACCAAAATGGACGGGATTGAAGCTGTATACTTGGATATCCTTTTGCCCCTGTTTCCCCCTTAATAGTAGTCCCCGTTGTCGCTCTGTAACCCTACTACACCTATGGTACCTCCGCCGCTCAGTGAGTAGACCTATTTTAATGTTAAGCGCTACCTAGGCAGTCAATTAGCTGTATGGCAATAGCATAGAAGGCGGTAAAAGACTTGTTAAGCGTGTGCTGAATATCAGGGTCAGAATATCAGACCTGGGAGGTATCTTTGTGGTAGTAGGGTTGTAGGGCGACAGCGAGGGCTGCTATTAAGGTGGAGATGGGGGCAAATAGCTGTCTAGGTGTATAGCTTCAACTCTGCCCATTTCGGTATCACATAGATGGTGGATGGTGGAGTGCTGTCTGCGGGGCAGGTATATGAGCAGTAGTAGAGCTGTAGCGCAACGACCAGGGCTGCTATCACGGGGCAAATAGGGGCAAAAGGGTATGCATATATATAGCCTCAATCCTGCCTGATTTGAGGTCACATATATGGTTGATGGTGGAGCTCTATTGAAATGGTTGAAATATGCGAAAAAATGCCAAGACATACCAAAAATGTCGAAAACATGAGCTGCAGAGCGTGGGCCATAGCGACAGCTAATATATGCGATCAAGGGGGCAAAAGCAAGCTTATATATAGAGCATCAACATTGCCTAATTTGGAAGGACTTTATGCGGTCATGGGTGAGCAATAGCTGTTGTCGCATTGTTCAAAAATGTATGCGGTGCTCCAGCTATTTTGGCACTAACGCGGCGCTACCATAGAATTATTACAGGCACGATATGTCGATCACTCCTCCCTTATTGTCAATAACAACTTAACCAACCCCACTGTAACCGAGTTCCTGGCAACAAACCTATCGCTATGGAGAAGACGAATGTATGGGGGACGGGTAGATGCATAAGACCTCATAATGGCCGATCGAAGTTGTGGTAAGCGCTCGAATATAACACAGCCGCGAATATCAATCCAACTACCACAAGCTATCTATTTCCTTTTTTGGCTTCCCCTTTCCTTCCTCTCTTTCGTCGCTGTCCAAATCCGTTACTACATTGGAGCTCGTCTTATGGTCTTGGTGAGACTTCCGCTACCTGACTAGAGCGGTTCGTGTCACCAAATCTAGCTGCTGCTGCTTGCATTCTCGAGTACCGTGAGGCTCTCAGCCTCCTTCCCTTGTCCTTATGCACTCTCCTGACCTTATGATCTCTTCTGCCTTTCTCCCGCATGATTCCCACGCCAAAACCAAAATATCCCTCAAAAGCTGGGTCTGAAGGGTTTGGCCTGTGCAGTTTTCAGAAGCGTAGTGAGTCCCGAGAGGGGCGCGTGCTCTTGTCATGGCGTCAAAGCCGCAGGGCTACCAAAAATTGCCGGGTTTTTGGTGTATGCAGGCTAGAGACGCTGCTCGTCTATTGGCCTCCAGCATGATATCGTACCTGGCTTATGCAGCTGAATCGATTGAGGCTTGATCTTCCATGCATGCAATCTTATTGTGCTGAATGCTTTATATCTCCTCACTACAACATATCGATTGAACGATGGGCTGCTGTTCTGGGTTCCTTCGCTACTCAAGTAGAGATACTGACGCCATATTGCCGTGTTGGCTACGATGGAACAGCTTCTCGAGGTCCCCAGCTTACAACCTCCGCCATATGTAATACCCAATTTTGTCAATCCACCTTCCCAGCGTGGGGCCAATCTTGCTTGTAACATACTTTGTTTGACCATCGCTACCTTTTGTGTTCTAACTCGCATGCACACTAAGATCTTCATACTGAGATCTCCCGGCTGGGACGATTGTAAGCAACATCCACCTATATCTGGAAGGGGCAGGCTGATTTTCTTCAGATGTGTGCTTTATCGCTTGGGTAGGTCTAATTGGTACTCCAGTATAGAGGCACATATTAAAACTCTACATGAAGCTTGGCCTTATCACTTATGCTTCCCTACTGTTGATCTTGAATCCCTTTGCTGGCCTGCACCAATGGGATATCGAAGCCAACAACCTCCAAATATGGATAAAGGTGAGCCTTCCCTTCTTATATTCTCATGTATGATACGATCTGCCGCGATGATACCTTGAAACCTAGTCTTATAGCCTTTTAGAATGTTCTTTAGTACACAAGCATTGCCGTTGTCCTCTCAACAGGCTGATGTTGAGGCAAGCATGGTGAATATTGATGTTAAACCCTCTAGCATTTCTGCCACCTCCAAGCATAGAAGGCCTCCACCAGCAACTGCTAACAGATCATACACCATCTTCAGTTTAACAACGCATCTCAAATAACCCTCATACCAACGATAATCTTCACGAAGCTCTCTCTCCTTATATTCTACCTCCGCTTGTTCACCACCCCAATTGCAAAACCAGAACATACTGGATCATCCGCTTCCTAATAGTATTCTACATGCTATTCTACCTGACCAACCTTCCCATCGCGATCTGGCCATGCGTTCCGAGGAGCAGACTATGGACGCCCACTGAAGCCGGGCACTGTATCAATTACAAAGCTGTTTCCATAATTTCAGGAACCATCAACGCGGTTGCAGATTTTGTTCTACTGATTCTACCACTAACACAAGCATGGCGGGCGCAAATGTCACGGCGAAGAGAAATAGGTGTGCTTTTTATCTTTATCATTGGTCTATTGTACGTGAAAACCATCAGTTCAAACATAAATAGGACCTGGGTAGCTGACAGAGAGACGGCCAAAGTGCGTGCATTAGCAGCATCATGCACATGTACACCAACGTCCTCAGCACCAGCAGTCCAGATAAAACATATCGCCTCTTCCCCTCCACACTGTGGGCGTACGTCTTCTACACCCTCAAGCCCCCTTACCTAACGGCAATAAATCCTCCATGACAAGCTAACAAGACAAAACAAACAGCGAAGCAGAAATGACCACAATCCTAATCTGTCCCTCCCTCCTCTCCCTTCCCCGTTTCCTCGCCCACCTCACCCCAAGACTCCGCACCCTCCTCCCCCACCACCAAGAACCCCACGCCAGCAGCACCAGAGGCCGAACCCACCACCTCCCCTTCGTCCCCATCCGCACTATACCCCCCGCCTCCCCCAACCGTACCTCCGACGCTCCACCCGCATACTCAAAGCATCACCAAAACCACAGCCGTTCCTACAGAGGCGTAGCATGGGGCACCACGCCTTCTTCGCTCACGCCGCTGGCTAAGGTCTTCAAACTCGGCGATGGCGACGGTATTGGAATGGCGGAGTGGAGGGTGAGGGGACCGCCGCCAGCGGTGGTGGGGTTGCCGGAGGGAATAAGGATTAAGACGCCGGTGAGGAGTAAGAGGAATTCGGGGGAGTATGGGGGCGGGAGGGCGAGGGCTGAGAGTCCGCATTTGATGAGGGTTCGGTGGGCGGCGTGAGGGGGAGGGGTTAAAGGAGGGTGGGAAGTAGGTGTTGGAGGGCTTGGGTTGTATATTGCTTTTCTTGTTCCATTTGGTTGAACAGTGGTAGTATCTAGGACTTCTTAATGTACATACATAATCTCATAAATCATTTGCCCATCCATGCATTTCCACACTTATCTAATCCGTCAATGCACATAGACATCAGTCATGCACCCTCTCCCCCCTTCCTCCCCACTCAAAACCTCGCCGTAACCTTCTCCCCCGTCTCCCCCAACGCCCAATCATTCCTAGCATTCCGACTCCTCACCCTATCAATCTGCTCTTTCGTGAACCCCTTAGCCACAACAGCAGGATTATACCCCACCCACGACCTCTCTTTCACAGCATCATCATTCACAACCTCATTCGTCTTCCCATCCGCCCTCTTATATACCGTCACGACCGCCGCTCCCCCAAGTCCGAGGTTATGCTGCAACGCTACCTTCGTCCCCTCAACGAGTCGATTGTTCGCCCACCCTCTCAATTGCCATACCAGCTCCGCACACTGCGCGACACCGCTCGCGCCCAATGGGTGGCCTTTCGATATGAGGCCTCCCGAGGGATTAACGACACAGCGCCCACCATATGTAATATCTCCCTTTCTAACCATCTCATGTGCCTTCCCCGGCTCGCACAGACCCAGCGCATCCAGCGTAACCATCTCGTTAGCCGAGAAACAATCATGTAATTCGCACACCTTCACTTCCGTTGGATCCACCCCCGCCTCAGCCATAGCCGTGCGGGCAGCCGTCTGCGTCATCCCGTATCCTATAAGATTGATCGCTGACCGATCGAAAAGAGTCGGATTATCAGTCGCCAAATGCTGGCCCGCAATCAGCACCGCCTGCTCCCTCAAATGCGGTCTCTGATCCAAGAATGCTTCCGAGACGATGATAGCGGCCGCCCCGCCGTCGGAAGTTGGGCAGCATTGGAGTTTTGTGAGTGGGGGGTGGATCATGGGGGCGGAGAGGATTTGGTCGAGGGTGTAGACGTCGCGGAATTGGGAGTAGGGGTTTTTGGACGAGTGGAGGTGGTTGATGCGGGCGATCTCGGCGAAGTCGGTGGGAGTGGCGTCGTATCTGGAGGTGGAAGAGGACGGTTAGTGGTCTGTGGCTGTTTCTTGGGTGATATTCTGGGGAAAGAAGGGAGAGAAGGGGAGCTTACTTCTCCATGTACTCCCTCCCTGCATTTCCAAACATTTGCGCCGCGCCTGGTGCATTGGTGACGCCCCTTGTAGCAGCCATCATCGTGCTGGTGGTGCTGGTTGGGCTAACTCGGTCGTTGAAGAAGCTCTGCAGACTGCCTGGAAACATCTTCTCGAACCCGACTACCATGACACAATCCGCCACACCATGGCTGACCATATTCCTCGCCATGTGTAACCCTGTTGAGCCGGTCGAGCAGTTGTTGTTGACATTGTAGATGGGAATTTGCGTCATGCCGAATTGGTAGAAAACGCGTTGGCCGCAGGTGCTGTCGCCATAGCAGTAGCAAGCCACACCTTGTTCAACATCATCGTAATTGATTTGGGCGTCAAGGAGGGCTTTGATGCCAGCTTCGAAGCCGAGTTCGTTGTAGTCGACTGTAAGGGAACGGATTAGAAAAGCACGAAGCTAGGGAGGGACTACTTACCTTTGCCACGAGGTTTAATGAACTTTGTCAGACCTACACCTAGGACGTAGGCTGGTGACCTTGACTTCTTACCCATGACTGCTGTAATTGTTGCTACAATGCATGAGGTGTTGCTGGGTAAACATACGGACGAAGGAAGACCCACCTAGATTATTGCGGGGAGCCGAGGCTAGGCAAACTCCTAACGCCGCGTATTGATTTCGAGCATTGATGCGTCTGAGAAACCCCTCCGTCTGGGCAATGAAGTTGAACCCCGAGAGAAAAGAGCTAATGCATTCATTATGATGGTAAATTGGGGAGAGTTGGTGATATATTCTCAAGATTGCTATGTCCGGGCTGTGCCTCCTTACATATTGACAGTCATGCAAATTTTCCAACCAATCGTACAGTACATCCAAGGTTTTACGTACTCGAAAAGAGTAGCGATTGCTCATATCACGTCTCCTAACCTACCACCAATCTCCTTGAGCATGCATAGCAGCAGCAACCTTGCTAAATCCGGCAATGTTGCTGCCTGCAACCAAGCTGGGGAATTCGCCCTCAGCTGGCTCAACGTACTCCTTTGCGGTGTCCAGCCCGTTCTTGAAACATGCCTCCATAATTCCTTTCAGCTTGTTGTCCACTTCTTCAGAGGTCCATGACATGCGTTGGCTATTTTGGGCCATCTCAAGACCCGATACAGCGACACCGCCAGCGTTTGCTGCTTTGCCTGAATTTTACATGTCAATATATACCAAGCATATATGACAAAGCTGTAGATACTTACCTGGCGCGTACCAAATAGCCTCACCCTTCTTCTCCTTTCGGTGCTTTTCGAATACGGCAATGGCTTCCTGAGAGCATCCCATGTTGCTTCCCTCGGCAATAAATTTTGCGCCAGCATCAATCAATGCCTGCGCCTCCTCTTCCGAGACTTCGTTCTGTGTCGCACTAGGTAGAGCTACGTCGATCTTCCCGACGTGCTTCCATGGTCTAGCACCCTCAATGTACTTGAATTTGTGCTTATACTGCTCTGAGCTGGATAGTTCGGTCAATTGCTTCCTCTTGACCTTAAGATCTGCGATGTAGGCTACGTCTTCGGGAGTGACTCCGTGTTCACCGGTGGCGATGATAGTACCCTTGCTATCCGAGAGAGAAATGACTGTAGCACCCAGTTCGATAGCTTTGAGGGCAGCGTATTGTGCGACGTTTCCGGAACCAGAGACAGCCACACGTTTACCCTTGAAGGTCTCTTTGCCGCCTGAGGCATATTGGATCATGTGTTGGACATACTGCACACGAGGTAAGCTTTCATTTTCCCATATAAAGAAATAGAGCTCCGTACGTAGACGAGACCGTAACCTGTAGCCTCTGGCCTAATCAAGCTACCACCCCATGTACCGCCCTTGCCAGTCAAGACCCCTTCCCATAGCTTTGTGTTAGCTTTGTAGGCGCCAAACAGCCAACCAATCTCGCGAGGCGAGACACCAATGTCACCAGCAGGTATATCTGTGTTGGCGCCAATATGCTTTGATAGCTCCCTCATGAAGGCCACACAGAATCTGCGGATTTCATTGTCGGTTTTGCCTTTAGGGTCAAAGTCGGCCCCTCCTTTACCACCTCCAATGTTCACTTGTACAATATGTCAGGTATATTTATCAAGAGTAATGGTTAGGTATTCGCTTACAGCCTGTAAGGGCATTCTTGAAGATCTGCTCGAATCCTAGGAATTTCAGAATGGAGAGATTGACCGAGGGATGGAAACGGAGTCCTCCTTTGTATGGTCCCAGAGCGGAGTTGAATTGCACCCGGTAACCCCGATTGACTTGCACTTCTCCCTTGTCGTCCTCCCAGACCACGCGGAACTGAATCACGCGTTCAGGAATAGCGGCAACCTGCAGAGCCTTCTTGTATTCCGGATTTTTCTTGAAGAGCGAGGAATTCTCGAGAGTGGACACAAGCTCTATATCATACCATTGTCAGTGACCATAAACACCCAAGACTGAAGCATTCGAATGGGTCGTACCTTTGTACGCTTGCTCGAACTCTGGCTCAGATGGAAGGTTCGACATGGTTGCTATCTAGCCTGCGTAACGGTAGAGGTGATGGAAGTTGGCGGTTCGTCTTAACCCGAGGTTTGGGGTGTTTTTGAAAGCTTTGATGTGGACACTGTGGCAGTACCGAGTTGAGGGAGGCAAGACGTTCACGTCATGAGCTACTTATACACCGTAGCTCTACCGTGGTCTGACCATATAGCTAGAAGTATGAAAAAGTCAATCGCCCTAAGCCAGCTTGCAGGTGGCATGGAGTCTATGGACGCCTCCGGATTGCGGCCCATGAAGGACTCCGGCCAGGCCTGTGAATAATTGGCCATTGTCAATCGTCCGCGGGGATTTGGCTTCGCTTCGGGGGTGGCCTTGAAGCACCTTTAGGCTACAGTTTCGGGGCGTTGGGGGTTTGCTTGGAGGGTGCAGGTCTGTGTTTACCTTACTCGAGGGACTGACGTTTGGGAGCGAAAGATGCTCTTATCGTAGCTCGCTAATTGGTTCAAATGGGTCACGCTGTAGTCACCCCACTAATCAGCCTCCCCCACTCTGTTCTTGGCGCCTTAGTCCAGCAACCAGGAGCGTAATTCAGGCAGGTACAAGAACTCTCCAAGGCCGGGGAAAAAATTCTTCATCGTGAGGGATATAATTTGTGGCTGCATGGAAAATAAAAATTTCATTGTTCTCGAGGACGTCTAATCACAATCCACAGGATCCCAGTCTGTCACAAGGTACTCATCCAACCCATCCATCGTTTTCATATCAGCGCCACCAATTTCGAAGCCTCCGACATCGCCATTTGCGATAATTCGCTCTCTAGTGACACTTTTAGGAAGAGGCACAAATCCATGTTGCAAGCTCCATCGGATCATCAGCTGAGCTGGAGTACACCCATACTTCTTCGACAGTGATGTCATGGTAGAGTGCTTCATCCGGAGTGCTCGTGCTAATGGAGCGTACGCTTCGACAACGATATTGTGTTCTTGACAGAAAGAGGTTATCTCGGTCCGAGTATTGAAGGGATGGACTTCGATCTGATTGACAGCCGGATTGATTCGAGGTTTTGATGCAAGAAGTTCTTTTAACTGACAATATTGTTAGATAATGTTAGGAAGTGTCTCCTATTGGTACAAATTCCGGGTGCAGCAGATTCTATATATCACGCGCTTTTGTTGCATGGAGTACTCGCATAACAAAGTACAGGAGGCACAAATTGCTCCCAACTCTCCCATGCTCCGTGTTCTATGAGCTCGTACCAAGGATTCATTATTGTTTTTTGGCGGCTTGCCCGATAGAAAGAAAGGAATATTAAAAATCGTCAGACTTACATGTTTGACTCCAAAATTGCTGACACCACCCGTTCTTATTTCCCCATCCTCAATGGCGTCTTCCACTGCCCTCCAACATTCCAACCTCTTCACTTTTCCTCCATAAGGACTGTGCAATAAGAAGAGGTCGATATACCCCAGACCACTCTGTTTCACAGATTGTTTGATCGACTTACGTGCAGCTTCATAGGATGTATTAGACGCCAATTTTGAGGTGAAATGGATATCTTCCCTTTTCAATGAAGATGTGTTACTTGGACTTGAAAGGAAGGCTAAAATTGCTGATCCAACTTCGCGTTCATTGCGGTACATTTGTGCCGAGTCAACCCTAAGGATGCATCAGTATAGGTGTCCTTAGCTCAAGTAGTCATGCAATGTGTACGCTCGGTAGCCAGCCTGACAAGGTGATGTCAGTGTTCGTGTTCCATGGATTTCCAGGAAGTTCATGCCTCAAGTGCCCATTGGACAGCATTTACGGTTTGACTGCCAGACGTCAAGTAGACTCCAAGATGTATTTGTGGCATGCTCAGGCCATTGGCAAGCTGAAGGGCGCTATCAGTATTTCCATCAGCTAACAGACAGTGTCAGATAGACCTTGGTTCGAGTGCCTAAATTGAACGACGTTCCAGCCATCTCTTGGATCAGGTGCTTGTGACTAAGAGACCCAGAAGATCATTGCTTGCAAAACCCTACAAGTGATGACTTGTCTAATGATTACATAGTTGTTACAAAGTGCGATGACGTCGTCACCTCCGGTCGTTGCTGAATTAAGATATTATGGACATGAAGTCCGTGCAGGAAAGGCTGTCGAAGGCTTACACATTGTAGACAACAGGGAAACCTGCTCGGCGATGCGAGGTAGATCGAGCGGAAATGCAAATTGTGGCTTTATGCAGGAGCTAATTGTGAGGGTCCAACACCATCTGAAAGTAATCATAGGGAGTCAAAGAAGGTCTCCACGGATGTTCAAGGTGCTACTACTGCGTAACGAGGGTAGTGTGAAACGATGGAGCTGTATGCGATGGCATAAGCAATCGGCATGTAGACAGGTCTATGACCTCTCTCTCGGGTAGTCGGCCATCATGACTCAAAAAGCAAGGCCAGTACACGTCGGAAGTAGAGTAATAGCGAGACGTGCTCTCAGTGTTGAGCCTGTGTGATAATAGTTGAAGTCATGATCTTCGGCTCCTTCTTGAGGCAGCTGGACCATATACAACGCTGATCAATCAGAGCATTAGGCGTTAGAGTGATGACGAGTCAGAAGCAAGACGTAGATTTTCGGAAGAGCTTGCGAAAAGAGGCTAATGCACGACCGTTGAACTTGTATTGTACACCGCTTTGTGATAGGGGCTGCAGGACGTCGGCAAGGGAAGAGCGATACTGCCACATGGGAGGCGTGGGAACAGCCTTGTAGCATATCACTGCGAGACGCAGTCTAGCCGCTATGAAGAGCCGCGGCAGATCGTCCAGGGAATCCGAATAAGTCCACGAATACGAAGGCAGAGATCTGCCGATGACTACACCTATATAGTATAGACATCGCAATCCATTAAAGCCGTTCGATTAATTGGAGACTTGATTTGCCGGGTAAAGATGTGATGGATTGATAGTCAAACCTGGTTTGGCCGGGGGAGGCAGCTTAGTGGCTGGCTGAAAATGCTGCGAGCCGCCTATTAGGGACCCATTTGGTTGGTTCTCAGGCACCCCACCCCTGAAGAGGAGGGGAGAGTAGCCTGGATAGGGCACGCCATCCTCCTCATAAGCTCAGGCCCACAGGGCAACCGAGGACCAGCCCAGCTGAGCCCCAATGTCTTCGGTAGGGCTTCGATGAGGAGCCTGGACCCTGGTCGTGCTTCATCATCCCTCCTGGCCTACATCGGAATTAGACTGTCTTCACAAACACCACTTCTGACAACTCATCTTCCGCTGCCCATCATGTCTAGAAGTAGCCTTGCATATTGGGACCCTTTCGCGATGAGTGGATGTATGATACCTTATTCATTCCGGCATCCAGTCCTACCGTCCACGGCAGTCATCACCGGCCTTCGTTCTACCAACACACGTCCAATTGACCCTTGACGCGGCAAGTGCGAGTACGAAGCCAAGATCACTTCACTCCTTGCAGCCCTAATATATAAATTCGCCACTCGAACATGATGGGCAGTGAAGAAAACGGTAAGTAGTTTTCTAGCTACATCTCGGCACTTCATATGACCTGCATGAACTCCCACGCGGCTTACCAATTGTGAATAGCCCCTATGATGGACTTCCCTCGGGGCAACGATGCAGAGTCCCAGCAACAGTTCCAGCATGCTGCCTTCACCAATCCTACACCGCCTTCAGGTCCTGCCGACCAGACGAATACACGGACGGACGACCCTCAGGTATCAATAAGAAGCAGGATTCGTTGAAATGAAAGAAATCTGTTAATACTGGGTCAGTTTGACATCTTCGAGTGGTACCCGAAGTACCAATCCTGCCAAAAATACTTCGTCGACCACGCACAACAAAGCGCCGCTGTCCAAGCCGTTGCTGCCTTCATAAACATCTGCCTCCCTTTTCAACGTCCATTAAACCCTATATCAGCCTCTGAGCAACGCTTGTCTCCTGGGGGTCTACTGGGTCGGCCTAATTCTCTACCTCATCAATCACACACCGCAGTCTCCCTTGTCCCATATCTTCGACGCCTGGTCGTCACGGGCCTTGACTTTCCTGGCGTCCTACACGGGTTCTTCGGTGACGATTGGGCGTCTGGCGTTGGGCCGTTACACGAACAGGAGCGGAGAAATTATCTTTTCGCTGCTAAAAGTGGTGGATGGGCCTCTGTGAAGAAAGACTATGACATGTTGCCGCAGGAGACCGTGCCTTTTATGCGGCCGTTGCAGAATCCAATCAATGCTGAGATCGAGGCAGCTGAAAAGAGCTGGAGCGAGTGGTTAGCCATGGAGGACTGGATGGTTGGGCCAAGGGCACCCGAGAACCTGAAGACAGGAAGCGAGCAGACGAGGCCACGAGGCGGACGGTAGCATCAAAGTGCTTCACACTGTACACTACACAGTCGGTTAGGAAGTATGCATTGGCGCTGGGGGAAGCAGGTATGTACGTATACTCATGAGCCGGAATTTGATTGCATCGGTTTTGAAAGACCACTAGGAGCAAGCCTCCAAGTGTCTTTTACATCTACGCCATCTGCAAAGCCTACACAGCTCCTTTAATTGAAGACTTCTGAGCCCTTAAGACCCTTCCATCTTGGCATTGTCATATCTTAGTCTCAGGTTTCGCTAGCTGCTATCAAACGGGATTGGAATCATTACTAACTACTCAACGAGATTTGTCTTCTTGCGTTATTGGTTCTTCCTATACAACCCATATGGCCTATCGCATAATGAGGTGAATTGGGCGATACAGATGTCCGGAAGACTGGTCAGCATCCTGCTGCAAGGTCTGTATCTTGAATCAGTGGCCCTAGTCATTGTTCATCGAGGGTGATTCCGAGTGTTTCTTGACATTGACCCTATCTGAGATTGGCCCATGGCTGTAGTTGGTCTAATCACTGCCTCAAAGTGTACTGCTACACTTCGTATTTTTCCACAGAGCCTTGGCAAGTGTAGGGCTACCATTTATGTGGGTCATAGGTGAAAGGTTCCGAATTTCTCACTTCCTTAATCCGCACATGAACTCAGCCACTGATGTCGAGTTTTCTTGTTGCTGCATCACAGACGTCATTCGAACTCACAATTGGCGCATTCAATAGTGTGCACTTAGTGACTTCCTCCATTATTCTCGCTGACCATCACTCGCGTCGTCATTGGCTTCTACAAATTCCTATAATATAGGCCAATCTCATACATTGTCTTATCGCATGCAAGAATGTCATTGTGCAGACCTAACCCACTCATGGAGTTGCAAGGTGGGCCCGCGCGTTCGGAATCTTCCCAAAGCGCTGGAAAGCGAAATTTTCAATTGACCGCTCGAGAAGCAATACGAAAGCTTCGAATTCTCTACTTTCAGAAACCAAAACATGCAGAATACCAATACGAAGGTACAATGCCCGACATCCGAATCGATTCGACTAACATACGTCTGACCACTGTACAGACCATCAAGCCAAGTTTCGCTTCGGCGATCTTCCGCCGGAGCTCCAATTACAGATCCTAGAATTCGTGATCCTCCCCGGTGATGTCCACTTACAGATTTTCATCGAACGCTGGGGCTACGGGTGTCGCACGATTGAGAAGCTATACCGTACTGTCGCCACAGCCTCGAATATTGACGATCCAGTACCTAGATGGGTCCAGCGCCTCGAGAGTCTACACCTGAAATGCCCATCAAAGCGTTTGCGTCAGGTTTGCGGTAGACCCAATGAGCAGCAACCTGGCTTCGGGCTAATGGCTATGAGCAAATTCCTCTACCAGAAAGGATACCCCATGTTCTACGGGCAAAACACATTCCATCTCTCTCCCGGCCCCCTCGCGCTCTCAACCTTTTACTTTGGCCGACTGCGACCTCGCCATCGGAATTTGATCAAGTTCCTCGCCGTGACATTCACAATAGCAGACCTAACAATAGAAGGGTTTCAGGAGGTGCAATCCGATCTCAAAGAAGAAAAACGTGTGATGCACGTTAAATTTAGAGAGATTTCTCGACAAGAACAGTTGCGAATGTGGACGGCAAGCTCGATCTCAGTGCTGGAGTCCACATGGCGACAGAAATTGAAGTGGCTCCTAACTTGGCCACACCTGGACCGAGTGACATTATCCGGACCGACTTGGGATCTCATAGTGAAAGGGGAGGACATGGCGGAGCTATTCCGAGACCCGATGAACAAGTCATGGAAACGTCTGAGGTGTGCACTAGGGACTTTCCTGCAAAGGAGCGTTGAAACGGCGCGGGAGCAATTGCTGGCTGGGCTTGAGCAGCGGTGCAGGTGCACGCCTCGTTCTTATAATGATCAGGGTGTTACTGTAGAGGTGGCCAGATGGAAGATGGATGTTGAGGAAGTGAGGGAGTGGTTGAGTGGCTTTGGGCCTGGGGTGAGGTATAAGCCGGAACCCAGATGGAAGTTGCAGCTTAGAAGTAAGAAGAGCATGACGAGGTCTGCGCCGGCGTCATGATAGGCTCCGGGAAGATGAGCTTTGAAGGACATGGCAAGCCTGTTGCTTAGATTCCTGGCAGCTTAATTCTTCGCTGTTGAATTATTGTACGAAGTGCTAATTGTGCATTGCATTATTGTATACGGCCCGTGCGTATCTCTTGTCATCACGTGACATCCTAGTGCTTATCTTTCTGCCATCTCAGCCTGGGAAAGATTTGACAAGACACAAAGAAAAGAACATGGCCACGGTATCCCGCCAAAGCGCTTTCTGGGCCGTTGTCGCCTTGGGGCTGAATACGTTTGTGCAACCTGGGGGCAAGGGTCTCGGTTTCCCAGCAGAGTATTCACGAGCGCTACGGCTATCTCCTATCGTCTGTATCGTTGACACTCTTGGCGTCTTGTTCTCTATGGTCTTCTTCTGTTATAAAACCCGTTCATTTAAAGACGGTTTTACGCTCGCAGCTCGCCGTCGAGTCTTGACTGAGGATGACCCGGCAGAGCCAAGGTTGGAGCGGACATGGTGGTTTCGCTTTTTGGTCTTCGCCTTTGGCGCACTGCCTCAAGCAGTGAAGGTTTTGGCTATGGGTGGCATACCGCTAACTAAAGTGTGGGGAATGGCCTATCTGGTGTCCTTCCTAGTTCTCGAGGGTCTTGATCTTCTGCAAGCTCAACAGCACAGAGTTGACCATACTCTGGAAACGGATGTTGCGGTATTGAACAAAGGTATGAGGTATCTTGTCGGTCTTGCTGTCTTTATTCAGTGGCAGTGCTTTGCAGCGGAGTTCTACCTCATGCCCTCACGATCAGATATAAAGTGCGGCTTGGAACCTGGCCGCTATCTGCCGCTGTCCGAGCTCGAGAGCGCGAAGTATGACGATTTTCCGGCGATTGCGGGGATTCTTGCGATCTGTACTATGTTGATCATATGTGTTCCCTTCGTGCTTTTCAGTCTCCTTGAGAGGATCCTCAGACCATTGCTCGGAGATCATGTGGAGGTGATTCAGATCTGCTTATTTCCGGCGGGGGCACCAGCCTACCTTGTGGGACTAGGTATCCTATTCGATCGACTAAAATCGTTATGTCCATACCGTCCCCTCTTATGGCCGATGGAGGGCCTAGCTTGGTTAACTACATCCTACTTTTTCGTTTTCAGATGGTACCAAGCGGCATTACGAGTTCGATGGTCTCGAGAACTCTTCGGTTTGAAACGAGAAGAAGGCTTTCTACCCTTGCTCTTTGCAGCCTGGAACATTACAGGTATCGTCTGCTACTACTTGTTCATCTATAACCTATCCAATACGTACAAACCGCCATGGACTGAAAGCCTTGGTTAGCAGCGATGGGCTTTCGAAGATGGTCGTTAGCGCATCGCAATGTGACACGGGGATTCGCCTGGGTCAGTCCACACGTAAGTAACCCGAACGATATCCAATTCAATAGACTCACGATTAGTCACCAACATAGCGGAGTATCTTCGGGGCACGGAAAATAACTAAGCTGGAGGTTCTGCGGAATGAAGAAAATGTACCTACCTTGATCATGCGTCCTGAAGCCGAGCTCTACTCTTTCCTCTTCGATCTGGCACATACGGTAGAATACTTGTCAAATGTCTAAAGCCTTTGCTTAACAAGATGTCTCAGGCGCCACGGGAGGATTTGCGGTGAACAGCAAAACACAGCTCATGCAAAATGCCTCGGGAAATGCTGCTTGGACTCATGTCAATCTTATAAGCAAGAGGGTCACTATGTGCGATGCATGCCATGGATCGGGCTAGGGACGAAACCGTGAATGTGTCTAAAGTCTTAGAAATGCCTCCTTTCTTATTTCGTAGTAAACACTGATCATCGAGGCTGGGAGAAGAACTTATTAGAGATCTATTTCTCGCGCACCGAAATTCACGGCCCATCTCGCTCATTTATGTTATATTGCCAGCCCACGTAATTCGGCTCTTTCGTATCAACTATGAACAAGCCTGATTACTTTTCCAGGCCCCTCTCTGGTATCTGAAACACTCGCATGTTAAGTCACAATGGTCTCCCTCCAATTATATCCCATGATGCCCATCACCCTCTCAGAAGACCAATGAACGCCATCAACAGAACCCCTACCGTTTGGCAAAGCCGTGCATGTAGTACCAAGATTGCTATTGTATCGAAATACAGAGTACGGAAATTGAATTGCGGACACAACGTGGACTACTCGGCGGGCTATACTGCAGGATAGCATTCGCGCACTGGTCGAAGTCAGAAAGGCAGCACCAGCTGCGTGGCCGATCCTACGATACACCATTAATGAAATCGATTTCGCAGCTGCCTTTGATGGAAGATTTAAACCCAGTGGTCTCAGATAGTGTAGAGGTGGTATGATGAATGCTTAGTATAGCGCAGCCAGCCGGGTTCCCACACAGTTAGAAATGAAGGGAGTAACTGCTGAAGGAGCTAATCAAACATTGCTAGCGAGGTAGCATTGATTCCTAGTGATGTACCACATATTTATATCTTGTTTGAATACATATAGGTATGAAAACCGGCCTTCTGCTTACTTAAACAGAAAGAGGTTCTTTCCCTCCTAAGCTTTTCGTTGTTGGGCTGCCCATTCCCAGGGTATACTGCTCTCATGCCTCATGCAATTCATTGACATTTTGACCAAGAGCTTGTAATCTATACTTCCCGAACATGTTCCATATGATACATAGAAGTCTTCCAATTCCGCATAACGATATTGCATGCTAGATATTCAGTTATCCTCATCCTCATCCACATCCTCAGCCTCGCTCCCCAGCTCTTGTTCAACAAGATCACCATCCGCCCCGTCCTCGCCTCCACCTCCATCCTCTTCACTGCTTTCACCACTCCCCTCACTCTCCCCCTCACTCCCCGGATCGAAATTCTCATCCTCCTCCTCTTCTTCGTCCTCGATCTCCTCCGCCTCCCTCCTCGCCTTCTCCAGTTCGCCCCCTTCCTGGTCATCCGTCCCCTCAGCCACCTCCGTCGCCTTTATTCCATTTATGTTAAGTTTCTTCGCCCTTTTTTGCTCAGCCATACTGGCATCCTGCAACTGATGGCGTTTGACGTAAGCGTCTATACCCGCGAAATCCGCTTGGTCGATCATGGAGAACTCGAACTCTTGGACGTTAGCATCTTCGGAAGTGCGGACGGCAATGTTGAGGTTGAATGTTCGTTGTAAGACGGAGGTGTAGGAGACGGAGTCGATAGAGTCGAAAGCGAAGTATTCGAGGGGCTTTTTGAAGCCCCAGACTATGCCTGAGGATAGCAGGAACAAGAAGCCGTCCTTGGAACCACGGAATGCCTTTACGTGGAAAGCTGTTTCTCCTTTACGATGGGCCTGAACAATCTGGCTTGCAAATTCCTGGCTTTGTGGCTCTACGACTTGTTTGTTATACGTTTTCAGAGCCGTGTTGATTAAAGCTGTCAACAGCGTTTTGTAGGTGTCACCGGGTTGGGCACTCGGCCCTCCAACGAAGGCTCCATCCTTCGGAGCAGTGTCTGGGACGGTCCATAGGGCCTGGTTAGGAGATGAATCGCCGGGAATGTCCGCGAAGATGCAGAAATTGTATTGAGACTGGGCCTTTTCAGGCACGGGGAGGCAGACTACGTTCTTTACCGACTCCCAGCTGAACGCGAATTCGACATTTCCGGAAGGGTTGGTGGCGCGTAATCCTTGCTTCGGCGACTGGCTTAGCTCTAGCGTAAGCTTCTTCCGTTGAGGAATGGAGAAGGAAACGTCGGCAAATGTGCAAAAGGTGCCTTTATCCCACGTTGTAGACTGAACAGGTCGGTGTTCCAACTTCCTCTTCTTTGAAGGGTTTTCTTCTTGACTTGCTCCCGCCTCTTGTCCAATTGCATTCTGCAGCTCAATGATGTAACCTGCTATGTCATAGAAAAGGCTCTCGGGTTCGTGGCGTCTAGCTATCGTGGTGTTGTCAGTGAGTGAGCCAGCTTAATATGAGTAGGCCATACCAACGGCATCAAGTACCCGTTTGCGCAGCTCAGGTCGTGGTGCGAATGCTGCGTTATATTTGTCGGCAGAAGTCATCCTGCAAGCTCTGGCAGGGACTTAGAGCGGACCTGTCGTAGTCAAGAGCCGCGGATAGTTTGTGTGCAGGTGAGAACGCGCCCGATTCGCGATAGTCTCCACGCCGTTTTACGAGGCCTCCTCAAATTTTATCTTTAAATGCGGAGTCGATCTAACGGTATTGATCGGTAATTCTCAGAACAACTTGATAGCCTCAGATGCTCAGGCCCTACTGCGCGCCCGGCATCGCTAGGGGGCCCTATCGGGCCCTAATAGCCCCTAGAGCAGGCCGATTTTATAGGGGGGACTAGGCCATGATAAGGAAATCTGCGCAGCGGGCCTGAGCGAAAAAGATGCCAAGACCTAGGATTTTGCAGGCGGTTTGCAAATCCTTTATTTACCATCACCACCACCACCACCACCAGCAGCGTATGCTCAGGAACAAGCGATATAAACAGGTACCTCCAAATCCGCTTGCGTATAGCATAAGACTAAGTACTATTAGTATTATATAGTACGCGGAGTATACCAATATAGTATATCAAAACAACTAAAATCCCCTATCGCCTGATAGCTACTACGTATACCAACTATATCCTACATACTTTATATGGCCACTCGAAGCTCCTAATAGTGGCAATCAACAAGCCTGTCGCCTATATTAAGGCTATAAAAGTTGGTGGTGTTGTTACTCTGGGGCTGAGTAAGCTAGGTTAAAAAGTTCTTAAAAATCAACGTTTTACGCAAATACAGAGTCAATCAGTAGATTAATGGAGAAATAGACCTTATAGGCTTCTTTAGAGACATAGAAAGGTACCCCGCGCCTATTAAATAGGCTATATATATATGTAGTTGGCACGTCGTTACCGATTAAGCAGCGAAGGTATAAATATTCTTAAGATTTTATAAAAATTTATATAAGCCACCACTAAATAATTTGATACGTTGTCTAGATTTCGTACTCTTTCGTCCAGACCTTCTGAGGGGCAATCCTGCTTTCGAAATAGCTAATTATACCACCGATTAGTTAATAGGATAAACTAGGTAGTAGCTTGCTTACTAGGAACAGGGGTAGCTACTCCCAGGAGGACTGGATCTTTGAGACTATAACTTGATAGCTGCCTACTTCGTAGACTGTTGTCTAGATATCCGAATTCAGGGGACTTCCCATGTTTCAGATCTAACGGGGCTGAGCTGTTGCCTAATATCTGTTTTTATTAGCTTTGAGCCTTATGATTATTATCGCGATGCATCAATACCTAAATGTTTTCGAATATGCAAAGTTGAATACTATGTACTTACGATCCTTCCCAGACTCTAGCATGTGATAGCTTGTGTGGTTTCATTGATATTCTTTATAAACGATACAGTACTTCGAGCGTTCTATCTGTTTTTATATATTGAGATACGCCGCGCAACGGGTTGAGTCGGGTTGGGATTTTCTTAACTCGATCTGAACCTGAATCTGACTTGAACCTAATACATCAGATTTAGATTAGGTTAGATTTTTCTTAGTAGGTTTTTAAATTAAATCTAATTAATCTAACTAATATATTAAGCTTTATAATAAGGTTAATATCTAATTTAATAATTAATTTAATAATTATAAAAGAGAAGATTTTATTAAGCTTTTATTTAGAATATTATTAATATAACTTCTTTAAATTAAGACTTTCCTTTATTTTTTTTTATAAAATATTTAATTAAGTCTAGGTAATTATTATATTATTTAATAAGAATTTATATAATTTATCTAGTATATACTTTATTTAAAGATTATTAAAATATTAATTTTATTAATTTAAAAAGTTTTATTTTAACTTATATTTTTTTATAAGTATTTTTTTTAATTATTTTATTAATATTAAGTTTTTTAGTTAAATAGTAATTTACTTAGTATATATAATAAGTAAGTTAGTTATTAATAATTAATTAATTATTTTAAATTTTAGAGTAATATAAGGGATAATAATATTTTTAAATTTTATAATTAAAAACGCTTCTATAATTTTTTAAATTATTATTAAAAAACTTACTTAAAATTATAGATTATAATAATTTAATTTTTAATAGATTTAATAGATAAAATGTTAGAAAAGTAATTTATAAATTAAAAAATCTATTTTTTTTAATAATATTTAATTTCGCGTAAAATACTTATTAAAGTAATTATTAGATTAATTATTAAATTAATAGATTTATATATTTATTATTAGTCTTAAACTTTTTATTCTTATTTCTTATAATAGGAGTGTTTAACTCCTTAGTAGAATTAATATAATAATAAGATAGATTAATATTAATTAGTTATTAACTACCTATATTACTAATAAAGAATATAAAGAGTTTTAAGAAATAAGAGAGGAAGCCCTCTCTTTATATTTATAAGAATTTACGCTAAGGATTCTTTAATCCTAATAATATATTTTATATTATTTATATTCTAAGTAATATATAGAATATATCTTAGATTACTTATATTTTAAATAATATATAAAATATATCTTAAATTATTTATATCCTAAATTTATATTTAAAGTTACTTATTAAGATATAGTCTTTATATTAGTTAGTTAATTTTTATAAACTAGTTTATAATATTATCCTCTTAATAAATTCTCTTTATTTTAAAAGTAACTTATTTTTTTATTTTCTTAATCTAATATTAAGATTTAGAAAGTTTACTTTTAGTGTCTATAAAGTAAAGTTAATTATAAACTTTAATATAGCTAAATTATTAAGAAGGTAATATAAACGCTATTATAATAACTTATTTATATATATTATTTATAAGAGTTTAGATTATTATTTAGAATATATTAAATTAAGAATAAATTATAGTAATACTCTAATTAACTATCTAAAGGTTTATTATTTATAAGAGAAGATAAGAGTTTTAAAGAAGAAATAAGATAATATCTTATTAAAAGCGTATTATTAATCTATTAAGATAAAGATAATTAAATTTTAATTAAATAAGATAAAAAAATAGGAAATAAAGAATATTAAGGCGTAGAAGAAAGAAGAATAAAAAACTATTATTATAATAATCTTTTTAAATCTTAATTCCTTTAGCGACGTTGACTTCCTTATAATAAATTAATTTTAATTTACTATTAATACTCTATAACCTTCTTAAAATAATTAAGTACTAAAGGTAATTCCTATATATTCTTAATATTTTTATAATTTAATTATTTAACTAAATATTTTATATTTTTATCTTTTTTTTAATAATTAAGGATTCTCTTAATATTATACTTTTTATTATTAAGATTATTTAATAATAATACTATTTATAATAGTATTTAAAAATCTATTTTTTTAAGAATTAAGATATAGAATATATTATATTTCTTTATAGAATATAGAAGATTTAAAATATAATTTATTAAGCTTTTCTTTTCTTTAATTAGAAAAAGTCTTAATTTAATAAAATCTAACTTTTCACTTAAATAATTTATTTTTAGGTTTTTTTTTAGTAGATATATTCTATCCTCTTTAAAAATATTTAGTAATCTCTAATATTTCTAATTATAATATATTTTTAATCTCTTAGATAGAAATCTTAAATCTATTTTTAATTTATTATAAATTATTAATATTATACTTATAATTTCTTCTACTTTTAATATAACTAGCGTTAAGTTCTTAGATATTAATATAATATAGAGTTTATAGCTAAAGTTTATATAATATAATATTATATTAATAATATTATATAATAAACTATTATATATAAGTTAAGCTAAGAATAAGTAATTAATTTAGTTATTCTAATAATAATTTATATAATATCTTAAATATTATTTAAGATTTTAATTTATTTATTTAATTTAATTATTAATTTTTAAATAAAAAGTAGTACTTATTTTAAATTTAATATCTATTTAATCTATTAAAGAATACTAAAACTTAAATATAAATAATTTATTTTTATTTAAAATAATCTTATCTAATAAATTATAGATTATTATTATTATTTTAAAGAATATATAGATAAGATCCTCTATACTAAAAGCCTTTTTATAAGGTATAAAGTATACTAGCTTAATTAATTTATTATTAATAACTAGTATAGTATTATATTTTATTTTAATAAATTTTTTAATAGAAATAAGGAGCTTTATTATAAAGTTTTATATAATACTTTTCTAGGCTTCTTTATAATTAGTAATTTATATCTAATTATAAGGTTTATATCTCGCGTGTTTTATTTTTATATATAAATTATATAATTAAATATAGTTTTTTATATATTTTCTTATTTTTAAAAAATAATAGTTTTTTAATATTTTTATTAATATTTTCTTAACTTTTTAGTAACCTTTAAAGGATCTTTTCTTATAGAATATTTTAAATATAATCTTTCTTAAATCCTTAAGGATATAAATTTAATCTTAGAATATTAATAATTCTTAATCTATTTAATTAAATATATTATAACTATTAATATCTTTAAGAATCTTAAATATAATTATATTTTTTAAAAAATCTTTAATAATCCGTTTAGTTATTTTATTTAAAAAGATATTTATAATTATAGTAATAAATATCTCTAATTTATTTAGTTTAATTAAGTTATTTTTATTTTATATAAGGATTTATTTGTTATTTTATTAGATATTTTTTATATAATTAATATATTTATTAAGTATATCCGTAACTCTATTTTTATCGCCTCTAATATAATTAATCTTAAAATTAAATATTAATAGTTCTTTATATTATCTTATTAAACGTTAATTTAGCTCCTTTATAATTAAAAAATATATTAAATTCTTATAATCTAATAGGACTTGAATTTAATACTTAGTTTTTTTAAAATAAACTTTTTATATATAAAACATATTAATTATTATAAATAGTTTTTTATTATAGATCTAGTATCTTATCTCCGTATTTAATAGTTTTTAGCTATAAAATATTATAAGGTACTAATATTTTCTACTCTATTTTTTAATAAAAGTTATCTCCTTCTTTAAAGGTTGATTAAGGATTACTTTAAGAATATTATTTAAGGTATTAGTATATATACATACTAGAAGTTTTAGATTAAATTAATAAAAAATATTTATTAATAAAAATCGCTTCTTTAATTCCTTAAAAGAGTTATTTTATTTTTTTAATTAAATAAATAAAATATTCTTTCTTATTAAGTTAATTAAAGGTAATATAATTATTAAATAATTTTTTATAAACTTATAATAAAAATTTATAAAGTTAAAAAAAAATTAAACTACTTTCTTATTAATAAAAGTTAGTTATATTATTATACTTTTAATTTTAATTAGGTCCATTACTATCCTCTTATTAAATATAATATATTCTAGGAATTTAACTTTTTATTTATAAAATTTATACTTAATTAATTTAAGCTTAAGGAAAGCTTTTTTTAATTTTTTTAATATTTTATAAACTTATTTTATATATTATTTATATATGTTCGAGAATATAAGTATATTATTAATATAAATTATAATAAATTTATCTAAATATTTTTTTAAAACCTAGTTAATAAATAACTAGAAGATAGTAGGAATATTTATTAAATTAAATAATATAATTAAATATTTATAGAACTTTTTTTTAGTATAAAAAACTATTTTTTACTTCTCTTCTTCCTTTATCTAAATATAGTTAAAGGTACTTAGTATATTAAATTTAATAAATTATTTTTTATTTTATAACTAGTCTTAAAGTTTTCTAATTAATAATAAAGAGTAACTATTTTTTATTATAATTATATTTAAAGCTTAATAGTTTATATATAAATATAACTTTTTATTTTATTTTAAGATAAATAATATTAGATATTCTATTAATAAGTTAGATTTTTAAATAAAACCCTTAATTTTATTTTCCTTTATATAATTTATTAATTCTATTGTTTTATTCTATAATAGTAGATAAACTAGCTTTTTTATAAGTTATTTTTCTAGTAATAACTTAATTTTATAATCCTATAGTTAGTATTAAGATAAAGTTTAATCTATAACTTTTTCTTAAAATAATTCTATATATTCCTTATAGTTATTAAATAATTATAGTAAAGTAGAGATATTAATAATAACTTTATAATTCTATAATATTTTTTTTTAAAGAAGGTTTTCTTCTAACTTATTTATTATCTATATTATAATATTTAAGGAGTACTTTACTTATTCTATAATAAATTTATTTTAATTAAATAATATTTTATAAATTTCCTAATTAATTTTAGGTTTTATTTTAATAAGTTATAAAATTCTTAAAATAATATTATTTACTTTTTTTAATATTAAATTAAATTAATACTTTAAGTATTAATAATTAATTTTTAAATTAAGTATTTTAATATATTTTTTAATCGTTCCTATCTTAGATTTATTAAAGTTAGTTAGGACGTATAGTATTTATATATAAGTAAATAATAAATTTCTTTTTATAAAGTTAGGATTGATTAGATCTTAGGTTAAACTATTATTAATAAGGATTTTAATTATTATCTTTTTAATTCTAGTCTAGAATTAAAGTCTTTTATTATTATAAAACTTTATTATAGTTATATTTTTAATTTTTTAATAAATCCTATTATCTAGTCTATTTACTAAAGGATCGCTTAGTTTTTTAACTTTTATAAAAAGGAATTATATTTTTTTTTATTCATTCTAATAAACGTCTTCGGAGGAATCTTATTATAATATTTAGAAAAATTAATTATTTTCTTAGTTAATTATTAAGTTATTTTCTTTAATCTTAGTAATACTAGTCTATTATCTAGTAATAAAGTACTTTTATTTTTTAAGAATCTTAAGCCTTATATATTCTTTAAATATATTAAGTTAAGTAAGTTTTTATAATAATCTTCTTAAAAAATCCTTTTAATTTCTTAACTAATTATTATTTTAATTATAATTAAGTTATTTTTATTACCTTTATTAATTTCTTTTATAATTAATTAGAAGGTTTCTTTTATCTTAAAAGTAAGAACTAATTATACTATATTTTATATAAGGTAATTTATTTTATCTTTACTTAATAATTAAATTAAGGTGTTTATAAGATTTTTATAAATAATTTTATTAGTAAATTCTTTTATTTAAGTTAATTTTTTATATATTCTTTTATTAGCTTTCTTTAAGTATTTAATATATTTTTAATAATAATATTTAATTTCTACTTAAATTTTTTTTAATTTAAAATTACTCCTTTTTTTTTAGAAAGAGTATATTTATATATCTACTTATTTATTAAGTAAATTTTAATAGGATTTAGGAGAAGCTTTACTCTTTATAATAAATTAATTTCTTTATTTAAAGATGGTAGATTTAAATATTTATTATTAAATTTTTAGTAAATTTTATTATTAGCTATAGCTATTTATTATAACTTTAAGTTTATTTTAAAGTCTTTAATTACTTTTATTATAACTTTCTAAGAATTTTCTTACTTTATTTTAAACTTAAATTTAGTAATATAAAGTTTATTTTTTTTTTTTTTTAAAATATACTAAATAATATATATATATATAATTATAATTATTAATATAAATATATATATATTATTCTACTCTAATTACTATAGTTTAGTTCTTTTTAAAGTATTTATTTTTATAATATCCCTTTTTATAGCAACTATAATATTTTATTTTAAAAAGATTTTTTTTTTTTTTTATTTCTTCTACCTTTTTTTTATTTTTTTTAGGTAGGCTTAAAATTTATACTTAATATATTTTCCTTTTTTTCTTTTTTTAAATAAAGATTAAAAGTCTTCTATTCTATATATTTTTTATATATTTAATTATTAATTAAGTATGTTAATAAGATTAATAAGATAAAATTTAGTAAAGTAAGTTCTCTTATTATCTTATTCTTAATTTTAAGGCTAAAGCCTTTAATATAAATTAAAATCTTAGCTATTAAATTTTACTAAATTTATAAAGTTAATACTTAAAACCTTATTATATATTCTATTATTAACTTTTTTATTTATAAATTATATAATTACCTCTTAATTTAATTTAACTTTATTTTATTTTTAAATAAGGTATAAAGTAGATTTTAAATATAAGTAAATTTATTTATAAATCTTATTTTATTTAATTATATTTAACCTAGTTATTTTATTTTAATATATTTCTTAAGTTAAGGAGATAATATCAACGTAGTATTTCTATAAGATAGAATAGGTTATAATATTCTACCTTTTTAAATTATTTTAAATAAAATACTATATAGGTTTTAATTTACTAAATATAATCTAAGAAAGTTCCTCTCTTTTTTAAGAATTTATTTAATAGAGGAACCTTAAGTCCTCCTCTTAATATTATAATATAGAGGGTTTTAAGAGTAGGTAGTTTAATATCTTTAATACTTATTAAAGCCTATTAGCGACTTTTATTTTATATAGAATTAAAAATACTTATATTAACTTAATAGAAAAAGGTATTCTTAATATAATAAAAGTATTTAACTTTTTAATAGAATTAGTATAATAATAAGATAAATTAATATTAATTAACTATTAACTACCTATACTACTAATAGAGAATATAAAGAGCTTTAAAAAATAAGAGAGGAAGTTCTCTCTTTATATTTATAAAAATCTATATTAAGGATTCTTTAATTCTAATAATATATCCTATATTATTTATATTTTAAGTAATATATAGGATATACCCTAGATTACTTATATTTTAAGTAATATATAAAATATATTCTAGATTATTTATATTTTAAACTTATACCTAAAGTTATCTATTAAGATATAGCCTTTATATTAATTAGCTAACTTCTACGGGCTAGCCCATAATATTTCTAGTTTTAGATTTTTTTATTAAAGTATTAAAATTTATAGTTTTAAAATTTTTTAAATTTCTTCTCTTATAACGTTTTTTTATAATAGAGATTTTTATTAACTATTTTTAAGTAAATATTCTAATTCTTTTATTATTTAAATTTTTAATATAAGGACTCTTATTACCTTATCTTTTTTTATATTTAGACTTGTAAACTTTAATATATTTATTTTATAATATATTTTAATAAAAAACTTTATTTTTCTTACCCTAGTTTTAACTCTTATAGATATAATTATTTTATTTTTTAATATTTTTATTATTAAATATATTATCTTTATTATCTATCTTAATTTTATAAATATATATTTTAACTTTATTAATATATCTAAAATTACCTTTATAATAATAATTATATAAATTAAATACTATTATAAAATAAATAAGTAATATAAAAGATAATTTATTATTTATTAGAACTTTATTATTAGATACTATTTTTAATTTATTAAATATTAAAATAAAAAAGATATTAGATTAAGTATTATATTAATAAATATTAATATAAAAGGTATTATTTTTTTATTATAGTATATTTATTCTTCTTAAATAGATTATTATTATAATTTATAATATTTACTTTTTATAAAGCGTTAAAGAAATATAATTATTAGATTAATTATTAAATTATAAAGTAGTATAGATAAACTTATTTAAAAATAAGTTTTTTAAAAATATTATAATTATTAGGGATATATAAAGGATTATATTTTTTTTATAAAATATTAATATAAAATCTTAAAGTTATATAATCTTAAATTTAAGATAAATATATTAAATTATTAAATTAGTTTTTAGTTTATAATCTATTACTAAATTATAATTTTTAATATAAATTTTTTATATATTATTAAAAATATTAGGTTAATAAATAAAAACTTAAATTATATAAGAATAAACTATAAACTCTTTAATAATATAAATAGTTTAGCTTTAAATATTATACTTTAGAATTATTTTAATAGTAGTTAGTATATTAGTTTTTAATATTTTAACTAAAAAAAATAATTAATAATCTTTAATATAATAATATTAAATTTAATAATTAATTTAATAATTACTTATAAGAGTAATATAGGAATGATTAACTAAATAAAATTAAGAAAATTAAATTTAATATAAACTTTTTAAGTAAATTTTATTTTAAATTTATTAGAATATAATCTTAATAAGCTATAATATATATAGAGTTAGTAATAATAATATAAATAATTAAATATATATATAAAAATAAAAAAAGATAATATTTATTAACTTAAACTAAGATTATTATATACTTTAGAAGGAAGAAAATTAATTAATAAATTAAAATAAGTAAATAAAGTAAAAAATAAATAATAAATTATCTAGATAATATTAGCACCGTATTAATAAACTAGTATATTATTATTAAAAATTTTTTTATTTATAATTCTTTATTCTTAAAATCTTTTTATTTTTAATTTTTTTTATAGTATTAATAAGTTAATTAATAGTATATATCCTTATTATAGTAAAGTATAGCTATAGATAGTAATATAAAAAGATAGAATAATAAATATTTTAATATATATTATAAAAGTAATATATAGAAATAATATTATATTAATAAAATTAAAAGAAGATATTATTATAAATAGTCTAGATAATATATTATTATATATATATAAAATTTTTTATAGTTATTAAATTAATTATTAGATTATTTATTATTTATAATTATTATCTTAAATAATAATAAGTAAGAGGAGTTTTAAAATATAATAAATAATATTAATATAACTATTAATATACTTTAAAACTAGATTTTAGGAGTAAAATTTAAAATAGTTAATAAGTCTAAAAAAAATCTAGTTCTTTTTTCTAAAAATAAAAATATAATATAAGCGAGAAATTAAGTAATAAAGTTTAATAATAATAAATTATTATTTTATAAGATTAAGTCTAGGAATATCTTTATAATATTAAAATTTAAAAGAAAGCTTAAAAATTTATTTACTTATTAAATAACATTTAAAGCTTAGAAAAGAAAGATAAAAGAAGATAATAAAAAGATAATAAATTATAAAAAGTAAATATTACTTATATTAAAATTAAATTTAATAATTAATTTAATAATTAATTTAATAAATAGACTTTTTAAAGGATAATATATTAATAATATTATTTTTTTATTATCTTTAACTTCTAATAGTAATTTAATTATTAAAATTTATAAAAATAATTTTAAGCTATCTAATATATAAAACGCGTAAAAAAATTTTATTAAAGAAGAATTAGATAATAATTTATATTACTAAATCTATCTATTCTATCTAGATAAGGATAAATTTTAATTTATTAATTTTATCTTATTATTAATAGAGGATTATATAGAAGACGTATTTAAAAAGCTAAATTATAATATATTAAGAATCGCCTTTATAAAGACTAGATTATATTAATAAAAATTAATTATCTTATTATAATATAAGATATAATACTTTAATTAAGAGTAGTATTAAAATATACTATAATATTATATTAACTCTTATAAATACTAGAAGTTCTTAATAATATAAATATTTCTAAATATTAATTATAATAAGATAATTAACTTTAATAAGTTATAATAATATTTTAAATATTTATAATCTTTTAGACTAGTCGCTTAATTAATTATAATAATATTATATTTAATAAAATAATAAATTAATTTAATAATTAATTTAATAATTATAATTTCTTATTAATATTTAATTAAACTAGATTTTATTATATAAAAAGACTATTTTTATATAAATATTTTATAATAATAAAACAGGTTATATAGAGAAATATCACCTTATAAATATTAATTAATAATAATAAATAGGTAGAAATACTAGATTTTATAAACTAGTAATTTAATAATTATAATTTTTATAAATATAGTTAAGTACTAAATAAAGATAGTAAGAATATAAAACTTATATATATATTAATAATTATAGAATTTAAAAATAAGATTTTTAATAAGTTTAAATATTTTTATTTTTTAAATATTAAGCTAGCTATAGAATAAATTAATACTTTAAAAATAATATAAAACTTTATTTAATAAATAATTATTATTAATTATTATAATTACCGCGTTAATTATTAAATTAATTATTAAATTAATTAATACTATTATATAATACTATTTCTACTTTTTATTATTATTTAATTTAATAATAATTTTTTATATTATTTATATAAGTGTTATATCCTTTTATATAAGAATTACTCTTTTATAATAAATTATATAAAGGTTGCTCACTAAATAAATTAATAATAAATTTAAATATAAAGAGTATTAAAGTTTATAATATAATTTTATAATAAAATAATTTTCTATTACCTTTTATAAAGCTTCTAAAGTAGTAGATTATATTTAAAAATTATAAATAAATATTACTTTAATTATAATTTTATAGATAATATAGATAAAAGATCTTTATAATATAAATAAATTAATTAACTTTTAATATTATTTAATCTTTTTAAAAGTTATAGTTAATAAATAATTAAATTACTTTATATATAAATATTTAAATTATTTAAGCTTATTTATTTCCTTTCTTCTATTTATAATAACTATTATTTTTTTTTATACCTCTCTTTATATATTTCTTTATATTTTTTTTATATCTTTTATTATATCTTCCTTTACACCTTTCTTTATACTTTTCTTTATTCCTAGATTAAAAGCTTTTATAATTTTATTTATTATTATAAAAAAACTTTTTTTAGTAATTATTTTTATTCGTCTTAATAATTTTAAAAGTATATCTATAATTATTTTTAATTTTAGTATAAAAGATATAAGATTAATAATATTTTTATAAATATTTTATATATTTATTATAGGTTTATCTTTAATAATTATTAAAAATATAAATAATAATAATTAAAAGATAAAAATTTAGAAAAAAGATTTAGAAATAAAAAATATAAAATCTAGATTTTAATTAAGCTTAATATTAATAAATTAATTATATAATATCTTATAGTAATTATAATAAATTATAATTATTAAAGTAATAAAAAATATCTTTTTATTTTATTTAACTATAATTTAATAAATAATATAATAATAAAAAATAATTCTTCTTATTTATATTAAGTAAATATTATAATTTCTATTTTATTAAAAAATAATCTTTAGTTAAGTTAAAGTTAATTAATAATAAATATTATTTTAATCACTACTATAGAAGAATAAGATTTAAAAAGAATTAAAAAATTAAAAAATTATTTTCTTTATAAAGAAAAGAAAAAGAGTTTTTTTTATAAATAATAATAAAAAATAAAATAGTATAAAATAAATAAGAATAATCTTAATAAAATAAAGATTATATAGAGAGGAGAAAAAAAAACTATTTAATAAAAATATTTTTTAAAGGCGTTATTATTAGTTTAAAAGCCTTAATAATAATATATAAATTATACTCTAACTCTTTAAAATATCCTTTATATAAAAATATTAGCTTTTTAAGAATAAAGTTATATTTAAATAGTAAGAATTATAATTATATAAAAATAGTTTAAGAATTTAATAATAATCTCTATTAATTATTATATTATAAATTAATAAGTCTTAAATCTTAATTAATTATTAGATTAATTATTAAATTAATTATTTATTTATACTATATCTAGTTAATATTTTAATAATTAAATATTAAAAGATAAATTTATAAAATAGAAGCTTTATAATTATTATCTTACTTATAATAATTAAGATATTTAAATACTTTATATAATTATTTCTTTATAATTATTATTTTATTATATTTAGAATATTAAGCTTTAAAAAGTTTTTAAATATTTTAATATATCTATTAATTTATTAAGCGTAAATATTATTAAATATAGAATTATAAATTAATATAAAGAAATTCATTTAATACTTCTAGCTAAATTTTTAAAAAATAGAATTAAAATCTCTTTATTATATAATAGTTAATTATTAAAAAATAAATAAAGTTATTTAGCTATTAATATATATTTTATTAGAAAAGATTAGGAATATTATAAAATTCTTTTTATATTTTAATATATTTAAGGCTATTATATTAGGATAAGAATTATAAATATTTTTAAAAAAAAGATTAATTTTTATAAAATTAAAAATATTTTTAATGTTATTACTATAAATAATATATTAAATAATAGAATTATAATAAAAATTATAATAAAAGTTATTTAATAAAAGTGTAAGTTAAGTAATAATAATAATAATCTTTAATTTATTAAATATCTTCCTTATTTTATATATATAATTTAGCTTATTATTAATAAATTATTTAATAAAATTTAAATTACTTTAATAAATAAAGAACTCTAAATAATATAGAATAAGTATTTAAATAAATAAAATTTAAAAATTATTATAATTAAAATATTATTAACTCTTATAAAGGTAATTAATTTAATAATTAATTTAATAATTATTTTAAATTAAACTATTTATTTTAATAAGTCTATAAAATAGTAGTATATATTAATATAAGTTTTTTATATAAGGAATAATTTACAACTATATAAAAATAAAGAGTAATAATAAAAAAATTAAATTTATTATTTTAATTTATAACTCCTTTATAAAAAATTATTTTAATATATTAAAAGTTTTAAAGCTTTTTTAAAATATTAAAAACTAGTGGAATTCTATATTATATATATTTATCTATATTTATTAATTAAAACTAGATTTTAAAACGTTTTTTAATAAGTATAGAATAAAATTCTTAAGATTAAATAAAAAAAAATAATTTTAAGTAAAATATCTAATTAATATTATAAAACTCTTTTATAGATATATATAGATTATTAGTATTATTTAATAATTAATATTTTATTAAGTATTTAAAATCTATAATAAGCTTTTTAAATATTTAAAGAGGATAAGTAATTATCTTTTATAAAAAAAATACTTTAAAAGATATAAATAAAGAAGGTACTTAATATAATTTATAAAAAACTAATAAAATATTATATAAAAATTTAATAATTTTTTAGATATTTTTATAGTAAAGCTATATTATTTTATTTTAAGATAAAAAATATTATTTTCTAAAAATTTTTATAAATAATAGAACCTAGTATATAATTATAAACTAAGATATATTAGAAAATATTATAAAAAAACTTTAATAAATATATAGTAAATAAATATAAGATATCTTTTTTATAATTTATAAATATATTAAAAATAATATTTAATATTTTAAATAATTTAAATACTATTTTTTATAAAGCCTTAGAATAAATTAAGAATAAATTTAATTATTATTAAAAGATTAGTAAATATTATTTTATTTTAATAATTAATTTAATAATTATTTATTAATTCTTTCTAGTATATTAGGTTTTTAAGATTATATTAAAGATATAAAAAAATCTTATATTAAAACTTCTATAAATAAAATTTTTTATTTATTATATTCTTACTTTACTTATAATAAGAATTAATTATAAATAAGTTTTTAATATTATTAGTAATATATATTAGATAAATTAGTATTTTAATTTAAATATTTTTTTAATAATTATAGTCCTTAATTAATATAATTATATAGAAAATCTTAATAAATATTATTATATAGATTTATTTAAAGATAAAATTCTTAATAAAAAGAAATTTAAATATAAGTTATATTAATATAAAATAGTTCTAAATAATATAATAAAGTATTAATATATTAATAATAAAAATAAAAATAATAATAATAATTAAATTAAAATAAATAATTCTTTCTTAATAATTATAAATTTATAATATATTAATAATTATTAAGATATTATAGTTAAAAAATATTAAAAAAAAATTAATTATAAAATTATCTTAATTTAAAAGAATTTATTTAATATAAGTATCTATATTTATAAATAATAAATAAAAAGAAATAAATAAAAGGACTAAAACTATTATATTTATTAAAAAAAAATAGTATATAAGAACCTTAATTAAATAAGTAAATAAATATAAAATAATTTAATAGTTAATTTAATAATTACTTTTATAGTTATATAATAATAATATAGTTATAATTATATAATAATAATAAAAGTATAGTTATATTAAATAAGATATAGCTATATTAAATAATAAAAATTATTAAGTTAATTAAATTAAACCTAAAAACCTATTATTAAGTTAGATTTAGATTAGATTTTTAGTTAGACTTTTAAATTTAATTTAAAACCTAATTTAAATCTAACTTAACTTAGAACTCGTCGGGTTAAACTCGACCCGTTACGCGGCGTATATTAAGATATTTACTTTTATATTCTAGCTAAATACTCTAATTACTTCTATACCCTAAATATTACTTAAGCGGTCCGGATTATATATTTTAAGATATTTTATTTATTATAATAATTACTTAGTAATTTATATATTTTAGAATATAACTTTTACGTATATTTTATAAAATTTTATTATATTAAAAAATTATCTAAATATTACTAGAAAAAGGTAATAAAGAAAGTAGAATATTAATTAATTATTTATAAAAATATTTTAATTAGTTTTAACTATATTCTTAATAAAAATAATAATTTTTTAAAAAATTCTTTAATTATATAATTATACCGTTTTTTCTTTATAATAGTTTTTATTAATAATAATAAACTTATATAATAATATTTATTTTAAAGATTTCTATAATACTTAAAAGTTTATATAAGATATAGTTATAAGAAAAATTTATTTATAAACTTATTAAAATAATAAAGCTATATATATTAATAATAATTAAAAATTTTAATAGAACTTATTATAATTATTAAATTTAGATTTAATATAATTATATTTAATATTTAAAAATTTATAAAATACGTTATTTACGTAAATAATTAAGTTATTAAAAATTAATTAATTAAGTTTTTATTACTACTATTAATTTATATAATATAAGTAAGAACTTTATTATTTTAATTTTAATAAACTTAATATTTATATAAATAGTAATTTTAATAGAAATTTTAATATTTTTATAAATATATAAATATAGATTACTTTTAATTTTTTTTTATTTTATTTTTTTTTTAGTTCTTAAATAGCTATATTTTTTATTATTACTTATATTAAAAGTTTTTTTATTAATATATTTAATATTATCCTTCGCGAGCTTATTTAAAATCTTAAGATTATTTAAATAAAAAATATTTATATTTAATAAGAAGATTTTATTATAGTCTAGCTATTTATTACTTACTTATTTATTTATTAACTTAATATAATATTATATCTATTTAACTTAGTATCCGTAGTTATTACTACTATATATTAATATTAATCCCTTACGCGCTTTATAGATTCCTTTTTTAACTTTATTTTATTAATTATATTATACCTTTATTAATTTACTCTAGGCCGGCTCTTAATAATAGAATAAAGTTTATTATTATCTTTATTCTTATAAGTGTATTAGTAAGGTTAAATAAATAATATAATAACTATTAATATTTAATATTATAAAGAAGCGGTAGAGAAACCAATCTCTAGAATATAGTAATATATTTAATAATTAGTATTAAACCGTTATTAAGTAAAAACTACTTAAAATAATTTATTAATAAAATAAAGCTCTAAAAAAAGTTTATAAGCTAAGAATAATATCTATCTTAAAATAATATAAATATTAGTATTAAAATAAAAAACTTAAAATCTTTATATAAACCTATAATTATTTATAATAGTTTAAAGCTATACTAGTAATACTTTTATAAATATAAATTAAGCTTATAAGGAAATTCTTTAAAAGATAAATTATTATTATATTAACTTTTTATTAAAAAATATAATTACTAGCCCTAAAAATACTAGAACCTTATAAATACATCGCGTAATAGGTTAGATTTAATCTAATAGATTCTAGATCGGGTCGGGTTTAAATTAGATTTTAAGTTAAATTTAAAGATCTAACTAAAAACTTAATTTAAATCTAATTTAATAATAGATTTTCGGGTTTAACTTAATTAATTTAATAATCTTTATTATTTAGTATAGTTATATTTTATTTAATATAACTATACTCTTATTATTATTATATAATTATAGCTATATCGTTATTATATAGCTATAAGAGTAATTATTAAATTAATTATTAAATTATTTTATATTTATTTATCTATTTAACTAAGGTCTTTATATATTATTTTTTTTTAATAAATATAATAATTCTAGTCCTTTTATTTATCTCTTTTTATTTATTATCTATAGATATAAATATTTATACTAAATAAATTCTTTTAAATTAAAGCGATTTTATAGTTAATTCTCTTTTAATATTCTTTAACTATAATATTTTAATAATTATTAATATATTATAAGTTTATAATTATTAGAAGAGAATTATTTATTTTAATTTAATTATTATTATTATTTTTATTTTTATTATTAATATATTAGTACTTTATTATATTATCTAGGACTATTTTATATTAATATAACTTATATTTAAATTTTTTTTTATTAAGAATATTATCTTTAAATAGATTTATATAATAATATTTATTAAAATTTTCTATATAATTATATTAATTAAGGACTATAATTATTAAAAAGGTATTTAAATTAAAATATTAATTTATTTAATATATATTATTAATAATATTAAAAACCTGTTTATAATTAACTTTTATTATAAATAAAATAAGGATATAATAAATAAAAAATCCTATTTATAAAAGTTTTAATATAAGATTTTTTTATATCTTTAATATAATCTTAGAAACCTAATATATTAAAGAAAGTTAATAAATAATTATTAAATTAATTATTAAAATAAAATAATATTTATTAATTTTTTAATAATAATTAAATTTATCTTTAATTTATTTTAAGACTTTATAAAGAATAGTATTTAAATTATTTAAAATATTAAATATTATTTTTAATATATTTATAAGTTATAAAGAAGATATTTTATATTTATTTACTATATATTTATTAAAGTTTTTTTATAATATTTTTTAATATATCTTAATTTATAATTATATACTAGGTTTTACTATCTATAAAGGTTTTTAAAAAATAATATCTTTTATTTTAAAATAAAATAATATAGCTTTATTATAAAAATATTTAAAAAATAATTAAGTCTTTATATAATATTTTATTAATTTTTTATAAATTATATTAAACGCCTTCTTTATCTATATCTTTTAGAATATTCTTTTTTATAAAAAGTAATTACTTACTCTCTTTAGATATTTAAAAAACTTATTATAGATTTTAAATACTTAATAAAATATTAACTATTAAATAGTATTAATAATCTATATATATTTATAAAAGAGTTTTATAATATTAATTAGATATTTTATTTAAGACTATTTTTTTTTATTTAATTTTAAAAACTTTATTTTATATTTATTAAAAAACGCCTTAAGGTCTAATTTTAATTAATAGATATAAATAAATATATATAATATAAAATCCTACTAGCTTTTAATATTTTAGAAAAGCTTTAAGACCTTTAATATATTAAAGCAATTTTTTATAAAGGAGTTATAAATTAAAATAGTAAATCTAATTTTTTCTATTACTATCCTTTATTCTTATATAATTATAAATTATTCTTTATATAAAGAACTTATATTAATATATACTATTATTTTATAGATTTATTAAAATAAACGACTTAATCTAAAATAATTATTAAATTAATTATTAGATTAATTACCTTTATAAGAGTTAATAATACTCTAGTTATAATAGTTTTTAGATCTTATTTATTTAAATACTTATTCTATATTATTTAAAGCTTTTTATTTATTAGAGTAATCTAAATTTTATTAAATAATTTATTAATAGCAAGCTAAATTATATATATAAAATAAAAAAAATATTTAATAAATTAAAAGTTATTATTATTATTATCTAATCTATATTTTTATTAAATAGTTTTTATTATAACCTTTATTATAATTCTATTATTTAATATATTATTTATAATAATAACGCTAAGAATATCTTTAATTTTATAAAAATTAATCTTTTTTTTAAAGATATTTATAATTCTTATTCTAGTATAATAGTCTTAGATATATTAGAATATAAGAAGAACTTTATAATATTTCTAATTTTTTCTAATAAAATATATATTAATAACTAGATAATTTTATCTATTTTTTAATAACTAGCTATTATATAATAAAAAGATTTTAATTTTATTTCTTAGGAATTTAGCTAGAAATATTAAATAGATTTTTTTATATTAATTTATAATCTTATACTTAATAATATTTACGCTTAATAGATTAATAAATATATTAAGATATTTAAAAACTCTTTAAAGCTTAATATTCTAAATATAATAAAATAGTAGTTATAAAGAAATAATTATATAAAATATTTAAATATCCTAGTTATTATAAGTAAGATAATAACTATAGAATTTTTATTTTATAAATTTATTTTTTAATATCTAATTATTAAAATATTAATTAGATATAATAAAGTAGATTATTAATCTAATAATTAATTTAATAATTAATTAATATTTATAATTTATTAATTTATAATATAATAATTAATAAAGGTTATTATTAAATCCTTAAGCTATTTTTATATAATTATAATTCTTATTATCTAGATATAACTTTATTTTTAAGAGATTAATATTTTTATATAAAGGATATTTTAAAGAGTTAAAGTATAGTTTATATATTATTATTAAAGTTTCTAAATTAATAATAGCGCCTTTAAAGAAGTATTTTTATTAAATAGCTTTTTTTTCTCCTTCTTATATAATCTTCGTTTTATTAGGATTATTTTTATTTATTTTATATTATTTCGTTTTTTATTATTATTTATAGAAAAGACTCTTTTTCTTCTCCTTATAAAGAAAGTAATTTTTTAATTTTTTAATTCTCTTTAAATTTTATTCTTTTATAGTAGTGATTAAAGTAATATTTATTATTAATTAATTTTAACTTAACTAAAAATTATTTTCTAATAAAATAGAAGTTATAATATTTATTTAATATAAATAAAAAAAATTATTCTTTATTATTATATTATTTATTAGATTATAGTTAAATAAGATAAAAAAATATTTTTTATTATTTTAGTAATTATAATCTATTATAATTACTATAGGGTATTATATAGCTAATTTATTAATATTAAATTTAATTAAAGTTTAAATTCTATATTTTTTACTTTTAAATCTTTCTTTTAAATTTTTATTTTTTAACTATTATTATCTATACCTTTAATAATTATTAAAAATAAACTTATAATAAATATATAAGATATTTATAAAGATATTATTAATCTTATATCTTTTATATTAAAATTAGAGATAATTATAAATATATCTTTAAAATTATTAGAGTGAATAAAGACGGTTATTAAAAAAAGTTTTTTTATAATAATAAATAAGACTATAAAAGCTTTTAATCTAGAAATAAAAAGAAGTATAAAGGGAGATATAAAGGAAGGTATAATAAAAGATATAAAAAAAATATAAAAAGAAATATAAAGAAATATATAAAGAAATATATAAAAGGAGGTATAAAAAAAGATAATAATTATTATAAATAAAAAAAAGGAAGTAAATAAGCTTAAATAATCTAAATATTTATATATAAAGTAATTTAATTATTTATTAGCTATAGTTCTTAAGAAGATTAGATAATATTAGAAGTTAATTAATCTATTTATATTATAAAGACCTTTTACTTATATTATTTATAAGATTATAATTAGAATAGTATTTATTTATAATTTTTAAATATAATTTACTACTTTAAAAGCTTTATAAGAGATAGTAGAGAGTTATTTTATTATAAAATTATATTATAAGCTTTAATACTCTTTATATTTAGATTTATTATTAATTTATTTAGTAAGTAATCTCTATATAATTTATTATAAAAAGATAACTCTTATATAGAAGGATATAATATTTATATAAATAATATAAAGAATTATTACTAGATTAAATAATAATAAAAAGTAGAAATAATATTATATAATAATACTAGTTAATCTAATAATTAATTTAATAATTAACATAGTAGTTATAATAATTAATAATAATTATTTATTAAATAAAGCCCTATATTATTCTTAGAATATTAATTTATTTTATAGCTAGCTTAATACTTAAGAAATAAAAACGCTTGAACTTATTAAGAATCTTATCCTTAAATTTTATAATTATTAATATATATATAAGTTTTATATTCTTATTATCTTTATCTAGTACCTAGCTATACTTATAAAGATTATAATTATTAGATTATTAATTTATAGAATCTAATACCTTTATTTATTTATTATTATTAATTAGTATTTATAAGACGATATTTCTTTATATAACCTATTTTATTATTATAAAATATTTATATAGAAGTAGCTTTTTTATATAATAGAATTTAATCTAATTAAATATTAATAGAGAATTATAATTATTAAATTAATTATTAAATTAATTTATTATCTTATTAAATATAATATTATTATAATTAATTAAATAACTAGTCTAGAAGATTATAAGTATTTAAGATATTACTATAACTTATTAGAGTTAATTATTTTATTATAATTAATATTTAGAAATATCTATATTATTAAAAACTTTTAATATTTATAAGAGTTAATATAGTATTATAATATACCTTAATATTATTTTTAGCTAAAATATTATATTTTATATTATAATAAAATAATTAACTTTTATTAGTATAATCTAATTTTTATAAAGATAATCTTTAATATATTATAGTTTAGTTTTTTAAACACGTCCTCTATATAATCCTTTATTAATAGTAGAATAGAATTAATAAATTAGAATTTATTCTTATCTAAATAAGATAGATAGGCTTAGTAATATAAATTATTATTTAATTTTTCTTTAATAAGATCTCTTTATATATTTTATATATTAAATAGCTTAGGATTATCTTTATAAATCTTAATAATTAAATTATTATTAGAAGTTAAAGATAGTGAAAAAGTAATATTATTAATATACTATCCTTTAAGAAGTCTATTTATTAAATTAATTATTAAATTAATTATTAGATTTAAATTTAATATAGATAATATTTATTTTTTATAATTTATTATCTTTTTATTATTTTTTTCTATCTTTTTTTTCTAGGTTTTAGACGTTGTTTAATAAGTAAATAAATTTTTAAACTTTCTTTTAAATTTTAATATTATAGAGATATTCTTAAATTTAATTTTATAAAATAATAATTTATTATCTTTAAGCTTTATTATCTAATTCCTCGCTTATATTATATTTTTATTTTTAAAAAAAAGAGCTAGATCTTTTTTAGATTTATTAACTATTTTAGATTTTACTCCTAGAATTTAGTTTTAGAGTATATTAATAGCTATATTAATATTATTTATTATATTCTAAAACTCCTCTTATCTATTATTATTTAAAATAATAGTTATAAATAATAAGTAATCTAATAATTAATCTAATAACCGCGAGGTACTTTATATATATATAATAATATATTATCTAGACCGTTTATAATAATATTTTTCTTTAATTTTATTAATATAATATTATTTCTATATACTATTTTTATAATATATATTAAAATATTTATTATTCTATTCTTTTATATTATTATCTATAGCTATATTTTACTATAATAAAGATACACGCTATTAGCTAATTTACTAGTACTATAAAAATAGTTGAAAATAGAAGAATTTTAAGAATAAAGAATTATAAATAAAGAAATTTTTAATAGTAATATATTAGTTTATTAATACGGTGTTAATATTATTTAAATAATTTATTATTTACTTCTTATTTTATTTACTTATTTTAATTTATTAATTGGTTTTCTTTCTTCTAAAGTATATAATAATCTTAGTTTAAGCTAGTAAATATTATCTTTTTTTATTTCTATATATATATTTAATTATTTATATTATTATTATTAATTTTATATATATTATAACTTATTAAGATTATATTTTAATAAGTTTAAAATAAAACTTATTTAAAAAGCTTATATTAAGTTTAATTTTTTTAATTTTATTTAGCTAATTATTCCTATGTTGCTTTTATAAGTAATTATTAAATTAATTATTAAATTTACTATTATTATATTAAAGATTATTAGTTATTTTTTTTAGTTAGAATATTAGGAACTAATATACTAACTATTATTAAAATAATTTTAAAGTATAATATTTAAAATTAAACTATTTATATTACTAGAAGATTTATAGTTTATTTTTATATAATTTAAGTTTTTATCTATTAATCTAATATTTTTAATAATACACGAAAAATTTATATTAAAAGTTATAATTTAGTAGTGGACTATAAACTAGAGACTAATTTAATAATTTAATATATTTATTTTAAATTTAAGATTATATAATTCTAAGATTTTATATTAATATTTTATAAGAATAATATAATTTTTTATATATTCTTAATAATTATAATATTTTTAAAAGACTTATTTCTAAATAAGTTTATTTATATTATTTTATAATTTAATAATTAATCTAATAATTATATTTCTTTAGCGCTTTATAAAGAGTAAATATTATAGACTATAATAATAATCTATTTAAAAAGAATAAGTATATTATAATAAAGAAGTAATACCCTTTATATTAATACTTATTAATATAATATTTAATCTAATATTTCTTCTATTTTAGTACTTAATAAATTAGAGATAATATTTAATAATAAAGTTTTAATAAATAATAAATTATTTTTTATATTATTTATTTATCTTATAATAATATTTAATCTATATAATTATTATTATAAAGGTGATTTTAGATATATTAATAAAGCTAAAATATATATCTATAAAATTAAGATAGATAATAAAAATAATATATTTAATAATAAAAATATTAAGAAATAAGATAATTATATCTATAAGAGTTAGAATTAGAGTAAGAAAGATAAAGCTTTTTATTAAAATATATTATAGAATAAGTGTATTAAAGTTTACAAGATTAAATATAAGAAAAAATAAAATAATAAAAGTCCTTATATTAGAAACTTAAATAATAAAAAAATTAGAATATTTATTTATAAATAGTTAATAAAAGCCCCTATTATAAAAAAACGTTATAAGAGAAGAAACTTAAAAGACTTTAAAACTATAAATTTTAATACTCTAGTAAAGAAATCTAAAATTAGAGATAAGAATAAAAAATTTAAAGCTAATAATAAGTATATAAGTTTATTAATTTAATAATTAATCTAATAATTACTTTAATAAGTATTTTACGCGAAATTAAATATTATTAAAAAAAAACAGATTTTTTAATTTATAAATTACTTTTTTAACATCTTATTTATTAAATTTATTAAAAGTTAGATTATTATAATCTATAATTCTAAGTAAGTTTTTTAATAATAATTTAAGAGGTTATAAAAGCGTTTTTAATTATAAAATTTAAAAATATTATTATTCCTTATATTACTCTAAGATTTAAAATAATTAATTAATTATTAATAATTAATTTATTTACTATATATACTAAGCGAGTTACTATTTAATTAAAAAACCTAATATTAATAGAATAATTAAGAGAGATATTTATAGGAAAATATAAATTAAAATAAAACTTTTTAAATTAATAAAATTAATATTTTTATAGCCTTTAAATAAAGTATATATTAAGTAGATTATATAAATTTTTATTAAATAATATAATAATTATTTGGATTTAATTAAACGCCTTATAAAAGAAAATAAAAGAAAATCTTAATTTAAAAAAGTTATATTAATAATATTTTAAATAGAAGCTTAATAAAATCTTCCCTTTTATAATTATTAGATTAATTATTAGATTAGATATTAACTTTATTATAAAGCTTAGTATATTAATTAAGTTAATTAGATTTAATCTAAAAATTTATTAAGAAAAATCTAACTTAATCTAAATCTAATATATCGGGTTCAGATCGGGTTTAGGTTTAAATTAGATTAAAAAAATCCCAACTCAACTCAACCTATTACGCGGCGTACTTATAGAATATTTAGAATACTAATTAATTATAATACTAAGTAAGGACTAATCTAGTTAAATTATTATAAATACTAGATAAACTTTACTAAGAGTAAGATACTACTTTCTTTTATATAAAAGAATAGAATTTTTTAGTAAATAAAATAAATATAGTTTATATTATAACCCTATTAACTTAATATCTTAAGAAGGTAATATAAAAGAAAATAAAAAACTTAAAAATAAAGAAAATCTATTAAGAGTATTATATAGAAGAATTAGAAAAAAAGATTATAAACTTATAAATAATTAAATATATATTATCTAAATAAACTACTCTTAACTTTATAATTTTAAGTATAAAGTATTTTTAAAAGGTTTCTAACCTATTTTTATTTATTAAAATAGATAGTAAGGTATTTCTAAAGAATTAAATTTAATATATTTAAAATAAACTTACTATTAACTAAGATTATTATATAAATAATAATATAAAAGCTATTTATATAATCTTATATATTAAAGATACTATAGCTTAATATATTTAAATTTATTATATTAATAATCTAAGCTACTTTATTAACCTTAAGAATATAATTTAAATCTTAAATAATATTATAAATAATCCTTATAAGAAGAATAATATACATTATAGTTTTAAAAGTTTAAAATAAAAAAATAATAATCTCTTTATTATTTTTTATTCTAGTTTTTATATATTTACTAATTATCTAAAAATAAATAAAAAGACTATAATTAATAAATTAAAAAATAAAGTTAATTTTTAATTATAGAAGATTATTATTACTATACTTATAAAGTTTAATATATTAAAGTAATTAATAAAACTTTATTAAAAAGTTAACTATTAATAATAAATAATAAGTAAGTATAAGGACTGTATTTTAATAATAATAAATTATTCTATTATCTATACAACTTCTAATACTATAATTATAACTTAGATATAAAAAACTATTTATATTATTATCTTTATTTATATTATCTCTATAAAGCGTTTCTTTATTAAGCTATTAATATCTTTATAATTATATTATTTTTAATTACTCTATAAGAATATCTTATCTAGAATAAAGGAGTTAATAAAGTACTATAACTATAATAAGGAAGAATACTTCTAAATAATATACCTTAAACATTATTATAAAATAGTTAGGGAAATTAATAATAAAAAAAATAAAAAAAAAGATTTTAATAAAATAATTAAGAAATTATTAAATTTAAAAAACTAGTTATTTTTAAAAAAATCGTCCCTAAAAACCTTTTATTTTTATTATTAATAAATTTATATAATTTTTTTAATAAACGTTTATTTATATACTCTATTATATTATTAACTTATAAAAAGAAATATTAATTTAAAGCTTTTACTAATATTAATACTACTACCTACTTATTTATTAATAAAAAAGAAATATAAATTATATTTAATATTCTTAATATCTTATTTCTATTCTTAGTAAAATCTTATTATCTCTATAATTATAATAATAAAATAAAAAAAAAACTTATTACTTATATTATATATTTTTTTATAAAGATAAATAATTATTAGAAGTCTATTATACTTATATTAATTACTAATCTTAATAATTAATATATAATCCTTAAGAAACTCTAAATAAATAAATATAAAATTATATTAAATATAGCTAATAATTATATTATCTTTATTCTAGAATAATATAATTATAAAAGTATTTTATAAGTTAATTCTTTTACTCTTAATATAATTATTAAAATTAAATCTACTATAGTAAAGCCGTTTAAATTAATATTAAGAAAATTTATAAAAAAATTTATCTTAAATACTAAATCTAAGTTAGATTAACCTTAAATAAAGAATTAAATACTTATATCTCTCTTTCCTAAAAAAGATAAGTTATTAAATATTTATTTAATTAATATAGCCGCCTTTAATATATTAGCCTATAATTTAAAGAAATATTAAATTTAATACTTCTTTATAACTATTATAAAGATTAATTAAGTATTAAAGTAAAATATTCCTATAAAAGCTATATATAAAGTTATAATATATTTAAAAGATATTATTAAAAAAAAGCTTCTTAAGAAATACTATAATTTTATTAATATATTTAATAAAAATAAAATAAAGAAGCTTTCTCTATATTAATCCTATAACTATAAAATTAAGTTAGAATTAAGTAAGAAGTTATTATAAAATTAACTCTACTCTATATTTAATTTTAAATTATAGAAGGTTAAAAAATACCTAAAAAAAAACTTATAAAAGAACTTTATATTATTAAGTACTATATCCTATATATCCTCTATATTATTTATTTAAAAGTATAATAGTAGCTTAAGATTCTATATTAATTATTAAAAACTTAATATTATTATAATTTAAAATTATTATTTAATCTCTCTTATAAAGGAGATACTAGCCTAGGTAATAAACTATAAATATTTAATAAAACTTAATATTATTACTATATTTAATAAGTTTTATATATATCTAAATAATAAAGACTTTACTATCTTTACTACTTTTTTTAAAGTATTTAAATACTATATATTACCCTTTAGATTTACTAAAGGATCTATTTTATATTAATAATATATAAATAATAATCTATTTAAATATTTAAATAACTTTTATTAAATATATCTAGATAATATTCTAATCTATAATAAGATAAAAAAGGAATACTAAAAATATATTAAAAAAATTCTACTATAACTATATAAAATAGGGCTATAGATTAATATAAATAAATATAAATTCTATATATAAAAAATAAAGTTCTTAAGTCTTTTAATATTTATTACTAACCTAAAAATAGATTTAGATAAAATTATAATAATTATTATATAAAAAGTCTTTATATATTTTAAAAAGATATAGTCTTTGATAGAATTTTATAATTTTTATTATTATTTTATAAAAAACTTCTTAAAGATAATAAAGTTCTTAATAATCTTAATAAAAAATGATTATTTATTTTTATAATTAAAAACCTACTAAGCCGCGTTTAAAGAAATAAAGTATTTAGTTATTAATACTCTAGTTTTTTAATATTATAAAAGGTCTCGTCTTATAATATTAGAAATAAATTCTTTAAACTATATTAATAACGAAGTCTTATTATAAATAAATAATAAAAAAATACTTTATTTAGTAACTTTTTATAGTAAGAATATAATACCAGCTAAATATAACTATAAAATTTATAATAAAGAACTTCTAGTAATAATTTGTTATTTAGAATATTAATATTCTAAGCTAAAGTTAATTAATATCCTTATATAGATCTTTATTAACTATAAAAACTTAAAGTACTTTATATAAATAAAGGAACTAATATATTATTAAATAAAATAAATTAAGAAGTTAGTTAAATATAATTTTAAAATTATATATTAAATAGAAAAGTTAAATAAAAAAATAAATATATTAACTTAAATACTTAATTTAATCTTAATAGATAAGAAAGATAAATATTTTAAATATTAATATAAAGTTTTACTCTTATTAAAATACTTTTAAGGTTATAATTATACCCTCTTAGTAAATTAAAAAACTAAGGGGGAAGTAAAACTATAAATAAATAAATTAATATAATAATAAATAAAGAGCTACTACTATATACTAGAATTATATTAGTAAATTAAGATAATAAGGAATATAATTAAGTATAAAACGTAATAGAAAAGAATTTAATTTAAATATTTAAGAGTATTAATCTATAGTATTACTTATAATAATATTATATTTTATTTTATAAAAATTATTTTTAAGTTTTTATATTACCTAAGCTATATCTAGATATTATAAGAAAAGATTATAACTAGCTTATAAATAATTATCTAGAAAGGAATTAAATATTAGAAATATTAAAATATTAATTTTATTAACCTAATATAAAGAAAAAAGTAGCTTAATATATTTATAATTATTATATTTATTAAAAAAGTAAGGCTTTAAGAGATAAATATAATAGATTATTATAACTACTATCTATACTTAAGTAGTATTAGTAAGATATTTTAATAGATTTTATTATTAGTCTCTTTATTTCTAAAGGTTAGAATATAATCTATATACTAATAAATTATTTTTTTAAGAAAAAATATTATACCCTTTATACTATAGTTAATAAGAGAACTTTTATTAAAACTATAATAAATATTTTATTAATTATATCTTTAGAATTTATAACCTTTTAAATTTAATTATATTTAATTAAGGACCTTAATTTATATTTTTAATTTAAAAATTTTTATATAATTAATTATAAATTATAACTAACTTATCTATAGCCTTTTACTTAGAAATTAATAAATAAATAGAAAGAATAAATTAAGATATTAAGTAATAACTAAGAACCTATTACTTATATATATAAAATAATTAGGTATATTAACTATTTATAACTAAATTTATTAATAATAATATAGTTATTAATATTATTAATATATCCTTTTTTTTATTAATAAAGATTTCTATCTCTATATATCCTTCTTATTATTAATTAACTCTAGTTTATTAGTTTATAAAAGAATTTAAGCCGTTAAAATTAATAGTATTATAAATAAAATAAAAAATATTCTAAAATTTATAAAGAAGTAATCTACTCTTAATTAAAAATATATAATAAAATAAATAAATTATTAATAATCTAAGATTATTTATAAGATAAAAGACTTAGTATTTTTATTAAATAAAAATATTATTATAACGCGTCCTAGTAAGAAGTTAAATAATAAGATATTAAGACTATTTAAGATTATTATTAAAATAAAATCTTCCTATTACTTAAAGCTTCTAGTAAATATATAAATTTATAATATATTTTATTTAAATTTTTTATATAAAGTTATAATTAATTCTTTATTTAAATAATATATTATCTCTCTAGAACCTATAGTTATTAATAAAAAAAAGGAATAAGAGTTAAATAATATCTTAAATATTTAATAAATAAATAGAAATTATTACTTATAGTTCTATATATATTAGAAGGATAAGAAATAGCTAGATTAATAATAATATAATATAAATAGTAATAAATTTAAAAATACTATAAATTTAGTTATTAACTTTTATTAATAATATCTTAAAAAGCTTAGTAAGTTTAATAGATAATAAATTACTTATTTTAAATATTAGAGTTAATATTTATTTAAAGAGAAGGGTAATATTATAATCTAGTTATTTATTACTTATTTACTTATTTATTAACTTAATATAGTGTTATATTTATTTAGCTTAATATTTATAGTTATTACTACTATATATTAATATTAATCTCTTACGCGCTCTATAGATTCCTTCCTTAGCTTTATTTTATTAGTTATATTATATTCTTATTAATCTACTCTAGGCCGGCCTTTAATAAATTTAAAAAAAATAGTAATAAATTAATTTATAATTAATAAGTTTCTATATAATATTTTAAAAAAAGAAGTTAATTAAGTATTATATTTTTACTTAAAAAACTTTTATCTTTAGTATATTATTATAATTCTTAATATTAAGTTTATTATTAAAATTATTAAACTTTCTAATATTTATATTTATTAAATATAAGTTAATAATAATCTTTCTTATTAAATTTTTAATTAATAATAGTAGGTAAAAATTATTATATTTAAATATATAAAGATTATAAAAGAAATTATATTATATTATATTATTAATATTATTAAATATTATTATTATAAGAATATTAATTATATAATTATCTTTAGAATAAAAATTTCTATTTTTAATAAAAAAAATAATAAAATATTATAAAATTTTTATTTTATTATTTTTATATATAGTTTATTTATATATAATTAACTTAAAAAATTACTTTTATTTTATTATTAATTTAAAAAAGAAGTTTTAATATTATTTTTTCTACTTTATAATTATATATAATTACTAGATAAAAAATTAAAGATTTTTTATTTTTAATAATATATTTCTTATTAAATAATTTATCTTAATATTATTTTTAGTTATAAGAATTAATATAAACTTAAAGTTAATTATTATTATATAAAAACTTATTAAAAATAAAAACTTTATTTTTTAAAATTATTTTATTAATTATTTAAAGCTTATTCTTTCTATTTTTATTAATAAACTTATAATAATTATTTTAAATTATAATAAAGGCTTTAAATTATTAAAATTTAAAAATATATAAATTTAATATATATATTACTATTACTATATTCTTTAAAATATAATAAAAGATTATAAAGAAAAAGTATTAAAAAAAATTTTTAAAAAATAATTAAGGTAAAGATATTATAAAAGTATAAATATTATTTTAATTAACTTAAAATTATTAATTAATATATAATAAATTATTTTTTAATAATTAATTTTTATAAATATATTTTTATCTTTACTTCTAATTATTTTAAGTATAATATAAGTAATATTATTAAATTTATTAATAAGATATTAAAGCTTAAGCGGGATAATTTAATCTTAGATTTTTTTAATAGTATTTAAAATTATATAATAGTAAGCTATTTTTAAAAATAAAAAAATATAATTATTATAGTAAAATATAATAAGATTTTTATATCTTAATATTATAATTTTATTAATATTTCTTATTAATATATTAAAAGTTATATAGTTTAGCTAGCCTTAATAAATAAAATAAAAATAATTACTTTTAAGAGTTAAATATATAAGGTTAAACTTTATTAAACTTAAGTTATTTATTTCTATAGAAAATATATTATTTATAAATATTTTATAATAATAATTTTTAAGCTAGGATATTTACTTAAGAAGTTTTTATTATAAAATTTAATAATAAATTAATAAAGAACTTAATATTATAAATAATTAAAATTATTAATTTTATTTAAGTTTAAATTAAATATATTATTCTTTTATTTATTATTAATAATTTATTAATCTTATAATTAATTTAAGAAAAAATATATTTATATTAATACTATATATAAATAGGGTAAGGAATTAGATTTTAATAAAATAATAAAAAATCTATAAATTATAATAATAAAGATTAAATAATATTAATAATAATATTATAAAATATATAATTATATAGATTATAATTCTAAATATTATAAAAATAATTATATATATAAAAAAATATTAAATTATATTATAAAGAATAATATTATAAGATAATAAAGTAGATAGATAAATAAATAAAATAATTAAAAAAATAAAATAATAATTAAGCGAAAATTTTCTATAAAGAGTAAAGTATATATAAAAGTTATATTCTAAAATATATAAATTACTAGATAATTATTATAATAAATAAAATATCTTAAAATATATAATTTAAACTACTTAAATAATATTTAAAGTATAGAAGTAATTAAAGTATTTAGTTAAAGTATAGAAGTAAAAAATTCTTATATATTAACTTCGATTAAATCTAGTCGCTTATTAAGTATAGAGAGTAATAAGATTAATCTTAATTTATATTAAGAACTTTAGCGTACTAAGAATTTAGCCTTATAAACTTACTCCTAAAGAAGTATTTAAATAATACTCGCTTTAGTCTTCTTAATAAAGGCTTTAAATTCTTTATTTCTTTAATTATTAATAAATTAATCTCTTCGAGCGCTAAGCTCTATAGAGCGTATAGATTAATATAGTTATTTAAATAAATTATAAGATATTATAAGATTTTAATATTAATATAAGATTAAGTATATATTATGAATTATATAATATAACTAATTCTTAAGAAGAAAAGAAAGGAAATATCTACTAAGAATATTTATATTCCGAATAACTAAATAGCTTTATATAGAATAAGGTAATATATTATATAAATAATATATATAAATTATATAATATCCTAGTATTACTATATTAATATAATAATTATCTCTTTCTTTTAATAATTTTATTCTTAAAATTTATACGCTTAATAATCTACTAGCGTTTTCTTAAAGACTTATTAAAAATCTTTAAACCTTTATAAAGATATAAGGAAAAGAGTTTTTTTATTTATAATTAAACTCTATAAAGTCTATACTATAATATAATAATAATAAATAATAGAATATAATAAAATATAATTATAAAATATAATTATTATATATATTTATTATATATTATAATATAATTATTATATATATTTATTATATATTATAATATAATTTAATAAACCTTAGTATTACTTTAAAATATTAATAAATCCTAACTTTATTTTATTAATAATACTTTTATTATTTACTTCTTATAGAAAAATTATATATTTTTTATATTTTTTTATTATTTTACTATTAAGATATTTACTTATATATAGTTTATTAAATTAACTAAATATAAAGACTAAAATAATTAAATAAATTCCTAAGAAAATTCTTATTACTAAGTCTATAATTAAAATAAACTTATTATTTAAACTAATTAATATTACTATCCTATTTCTAGCTATTAACTAAGTTATAGTATAGTAAGACTTAATAGTTTTTAATAAAACTTATAATACTAATATTTATATATAGAATTTTAGAATAATAACTATAAAACTTCTAGATATTTATAATAATAAGAGTTTAAAAGAGTTCTTTTATTTACCGCTAAATACTAATTATTAAATAATAATTACTTCTTCTACTTAACCTTTATATAATTTAATAGTAATAATAGGTATTAATATACTTATATTATAAATAACTAGTAAACTCCGCGCGCTATAAAACTCTTTATTATAAATATTATTAATCTTTACTTTACTTCTAGCCTTACTATAAATAAATACTATTATTAAAATAAATTATTACTTACTCTTAAATTATAATATATATAATTATTATATTTATAATCTTAAGAATATAAATCTTAATTAACTTAAAATCTTATATAAATTAATACTTATAATAATTATATACTAAACTAATAATTAAATAAGTTAAAATAATATTTTTATAAAGTCTCCTTATAATTCCTATAATTTAAGGAAGTATATTTATTATATTTAAAAATATTATTAATATTATTCTATAAGAATAACTTCTTATATATATTATATAAAGCTAATATATACTAGATTTTATATAAATATATAAAATTTATTAATTATATAATTATCTATTTATATAAGTATATTTATATAGAGGAATTTAATAATACTATATATATTAATTACTATAATAAAAGACTTTAATATTATTATAATATATTTAATATTATAATAATAATAATTATAAGGACAGAGAATTATTTAAAGCTTATATATATACTTAATAAGTAAGAACTTAAAATATTTATAATCTATAAATTTCAATATATAAATAAATTAATAAATTAAATTATTAATATCTTAAGGAATATAATATATATACTTTTTATATATATTTTAAAGATATATTATATTAATATTAATTTAAGACTAGGGTATTAATAGTATTTTTATACTTTTTCATTCTAAGATCCTCTAAATCCTTTAGGAGAAGAGAATATTTTAAGTTTATAATTTCTAATACTTAGATTTCTTATTATACTCCTATAAAAAAATAAGCTTCTTATTATATTTTTATAAAATAATAAATAAATATTATATATAATTCTTCTATCTTAATTATATCTTCTATATACTCTTAATATAAGTACTTTATAAAGAAAAATATTTCTAAAATACTTATAAAAATTATTAAAACTTTAACGCGAGTAGATATAAAGGCTATAACTAAGATATTAACTAAGATTATTACTCTTATAAAATTAAAAACTATAACGTCAACTAAGTTAAAAACTATTAAGATTAAATTTATTATAATATCTACTTTTACTATAATAGTTAAGCTTAGAAAAGAAACTATACTTATAACTACTTATAAATATTAATTAAAGACTATATTTAAAAATAATATTTTTTAAAATAAACTTATATAAACTCCTAAAGTCTTTTATATTAAATTAAATAAGAAGAGTATTATTTCTAATAATAATAATAAATTTATTAATTTAACTACGTTTAAACTATCTTCTAGAGATAATAATAATATTAATAATATAAAAAAAATTAAGTTATAATACTTTTTTCTTTTCTATTTTTAATATATATTTTTTAGATAAAAGAGTTATCTTCTAAATACTCTTTAAATAATTATTAATTTAATTTACTAGTTATATATAATAATTTAATATATATATAAATTATTTACTATTCTTAAGCTCTTCTCCTATATTTATATTATTTATTATAAACTTTTATTATTCTCTTTAATTCTATTATATCCTTTTTATAAATCTATTAATTATACTCTAATAACTAATTCTTCTATTAAATTTTATAAAAATATTAACTTTTTAACTTAATTCTATCTAGGATTTTCTCTACCTTATAATTTAAATTATTATTTATAAATTCTGGTAATATATACTCTAATATATTACTAACGTTATTTCTACGCTTATATAGTTTTAATAAGAATATATAGAAAATAGAGTAAATCCTATAGATAGTTAATAATATAAGGTAATAAACTTAACTCTTTACTAATATCTTTACTTAAAAAGAGTTAATATACTTATATAAAAGCTTTCTATTTAGTTATCTTTATTTAAAATTTTTTACTAATAATATTATTAGATTATTTTTATTAAAGCTAATCAGTTTATATATTTTATTATAATATTTAATAAACGATTTTATTATATTTTATTAATATTTTACTAGTTTTTTATAAAGTTTATATAATTTTTTAATTTTTTTTTCTATAATAAGTACCCTCTTTCTTAGGGTATTATTTTTAATATTTATTAAAATCTTAGAATTATAACTATATATTATCTTAAAAGGGCTATAGCCTATTATAACTTACTTAACTTAATAGTATATAAATTTAACTAAGAATAAAAGTCCTATCTAATTACTTTACTATTTATTATAATAAATTTATAAATATTACTTTAATAATTAATTCTACCTTTTTATTTATCTATCTATTTAAGAATAAAATATTATACTTAGTCTATATTTTATTTATAAGTTATAGTATATATTAGACTAGAAAATACTAGTAAAAATATTTTCTCTATTAATTATAATATTCTTTAGATTATTATACTTAAGGATTATTTTAGTAAAGAATAAATTTATTAATTTAATAATATTAACTTTCTTTATAATTAATATATATTAAATTATTTTTATATATCTATTTATTATTACTAGGATTATATTATAAATATAGTTTTAAAACTTATTTAAAAGAAGATTAATAATAAAATTTATACTAAGCTCTTATTATAAATTACTAAGTATAAATAATACTTATAATTTACTATAAAAATAATAATATTTTATTTTAATCCTTTAATATATATTATAAAAATTTATATACTTTTTAATATCTTAATTTATAATAAGTTAATAGAATTTCTTATTTAATAATTCTATTATTTTATTAATACTAAAATAGTCTGCTAATAGATTATTATAATAATATTTTAATAGTTCTTATATTATTATACTTTAATTAAGAATATAAATCTTTTAATTATATCTTAATAAATTATATTTATTAAAATACTATTTACTAGCTTTAACTATATATTTATTAAGAGTTTTTTTATTTCTAACTTTCTCTACTATTATATTATATAATTATAGAGATTTAATTAACTTAATAATTAATCCGCTATAATTATTATATATTATTTTATTTAAAGTTATTATATTAGCGATAGAATATAAAATAAATTATTTATAATTAATAATTCTAATAATAGAATTAAGCTACTTCTTAATTATATTATAATAATATTAAGTTAATATCTTATCTATACTCCTTACTCTTATAGTATAAGGGTTCTTAAGTTTTATTAAGTAAATTATATTCTTCTATAAAGTAATATTAATTAGACTTAGTATAAACTTTTATTTTTTTTATTAATTTAATTACTTCTTTCCTATATCTTTTATAATTTAAGAGACTCCCTTTTTAATTATAATCTAGAATAGATTAAATAACTTCTTTAGATTTATAAGCTTTTATTATAATATAAGTAGCAGCTTATTTATTAATACTTTCTTATATTTATAATTAAGGCGTTTTAATAATATATTAACTAGATTTATCTTATTTATTTTATATAAGATAGTAAAATTAAATATTAATAATTTTATAATTTATTAAACTTATTTTTAATTTAGTTCTTTTAAACCTATAAACGTTTTAAGATTATTATAATTTATTAAAACTTTAATAAAATAAAAGCTTCTCTTATAATAATATTATTATTATTTAAATATTATAATAATAATTAATAATTCCTAATTATAGATTTTATAATTTCTTTCTATAATAATTATCTTTCTTAATTAAAATATAATTAAATATTATTAATTATTCTTCTATAACTAGAATAGGATATTAATTACTATATAATTTAATATATTTATTTTAATTCTTATCTTTTTATAAGAATTAAAGTATCTTAAAATTAATACTTTTATAAAGATATTATGAAACTATTAAAATATATACTCTTTATACTTTTCTTATTCTAAAGGTTTATTTTTCCTTTCTTATATACTTTTTTATAATAGCTTTATTAAAAGTATTACTAGATATAAATAATATTAAATAAATCTCTAAAAGAAATTAATAAAATCTAGAAATATTTAGATTTTATAATATATCTTTAGTCTTAACTATTCTTAGATAGTATTTATTCTACTTTTATTTATTATTATATCTTTAATAAATATAATAAATCTTAGAAATTTAACTTCCTTTATAAGGAATTAATATTTTTTTAGGTTTATATAAAGCTTAAACTACCTTAATTAATTAAGAATTTATTTAATATAATCTAAATACTTTTCTTTTAATTCCGAAAAGATAAGAATATTATCTAAATAAATAATATAGAATTTATTTAATAAATTAATAAAAATCTTATTAATATAAATTTAAAATATTATTAAAGTATTAGTTAATCTAAATAATATTATTATATATTTAAAGTATTTATAATATATATAAAATATAGTCTTCTACTTATTTCTCTTTTTAATTTAAATATAATAATAAGTATCTTTAAGATCTAATTTAATAAAGACCTTAATATTATTTAAATAATCTAAAGTTTTATTAATTAAAAGTAAGGAATAATAGTTTTTTATTATTATTTTATTTAATCTATAGTAATTAATATATAAATATAACCCTCTATTCTTTTTTAAAATAAATAGGATAGGAGTATTTATAGAATTAATAGAATATTAAATCTATTCCTTTATTAATATATTATTAAGATAGATTTGTAAAACTTTAAGCTCCTTTATTAAAAAATTATAGAGAGAATTATAAAGTAAATTAATTATTATTTTAATAATATAATTATTATCCTTATAAAATAATAAGTAATTTATTTTTTTTATTAAAAAGATATTCTAATACTTCTCTAACTTCTTAAATAATATTATAAGAGTTATAATAAATTCTAAACTTAATTATATCTTAATAACTTTAATTATAAGATTAAATAGTAGAAAAAATATATCAATAATTATTAATATATATACTTCTAACTATTTTAATAAAAATTTAGTAAACTTATAAATCTTAATTAATTTTAAAATATACTTCTTAATTTTAAAATATTAGATTTTTATTTTTAAATTAATAATAATCTTCTCTTAAATTAACTCTAGTATACTTAATAATAAAAATAGACTTTTTTTATTAATTATATAAAAAATAGTTTTTATTTTCTTTACTTAATCCTAACTATTATAAAGATATAACTTAATATAATAGGTACTATAATAATATATAGAATTATTATTTATTTATATTAAATAAAATAGCTTTATATCTTTAATAAATTTTAACTCTTTTTTAATTATAAAATATTAATTAATTATATTAACTTTAACTTTATTATTAAGCTAGATCTCTATCTTTATTTTATATAATCCTTCTTTTAGTAATACTATTTCAAAATATTTTAATCCTAAAATTATATTAAGTTCTTTTTTTTCTCTTATTTTTTAAAGGATAGTTTAAATAAAGTTTTATTTTTTCCTTATTTTTTAATTAAATAATTATTAAGATTTTCTACTAGTATTTTATTAGGATTATTATTCTTATTCTTAAAATAAATAATAGAATAATATCTTTTTTTATTATAAGTATAATAGTCTATATTTTTTAAATCTTATTTTAAGTATATAAAACTATTATTATCCTTATTTTTAAATAATATATTTTTAGAGCTGTTTTTAAATTTATTTTTTTAAAACTTATTATTACTCTTATTCTTCTTTATTAAAGTACTGCCTGCGACTTTATAAATAATAAAAATAACTTTTTTCTAATTATTTTCTAAATAAGAAGTTAGTATTATAAGTTCGCTTTAAATAATAAGAATTTATTAAATATTTATAATAACTATATAAAGACTTAAATATAATTTTATATAAAGATTTATATATTAATATTCTTTATTTAAGGAAGATAATTAAGCTTTAAGATTACTTAAATAAGTCTTAAATTATTAAATTATTTAATTTAGTCTTTATTTTATATTAATTATTAATTAGGTAATATTTAGCGTATAATTTACTAAATCTTTAATAAAGTTTAATAAAAAGATCTTAAATTTATCCTATATAAAATTAAAGTCAAAATAATCTTATTTATAATTATATTAAAACTTTTTTATATTTCCTTTTAAATATTATATAATATATAAGATTTTTAATAGATTATTTAGAAAGTTCTAAGATATTAAATAAAAATATATTTTAATATCTTAAATTTAATCCTAATATTCTTTTAATATCTTCTCTTTATATTTCTTAAGAATTAATAATTTTATAGTTTTTCTATATAAATCTACTTTATTAGTATTATATATAGAACGCTTTCTACTTATAATATTAATAATAAGAAGTAAATAAAAGATAAACTTTTTTAATAAATTTTATATTATCTCTATATAAATAAACTTGGTATCTTAATAAATAAAATATAAAGAGGATTTATTTTTATTATATTTTATATATTTTAAGGAATTTCTTATAGTTATTATTAATAATTCTTATTTAAAATTAATAATTTTATATTTAAATTACTTAAGCTACTTCCGCTTTAATAGCTTATCTCTTATATAATAAGTATTTTATAAGTATTTATTAATTATTAAAATAATTAATTAATCTAGCTTATTAATAATATCTTAATCTATAGAGATTTAATTCTCTTTTTAAAAGTTTTAATTTCCTTATAAAATTAATCCGCTTTATTTATTATTAATTTATAATTTAATAATATAATGACTTCCTAAATATAAGTTAATATTTATAGATATATTAATCACAAATTAATATTTCTTTTAAAAGTAGAAGAATTAGAATTATTATAGGATTTTAATATTAATATAAGATTAAGTATATATTATAGATTATATAATATAGCTAATTCTTAAGAAGAAAAGAAAGAAGATATTTATTAAAAGTATTTATATTCCGAACGACTAGATAAAGTAAGGTAATATATTATATAAATAATATATATAAATTATATAATATTCTAGTATTACTATATTAATATAATATAAGATAAAGATTTTATAATAACTAGCTATTACTAGGACTGCTTGATATTTATAATAACGCTATTAAAATATAAAGCTAGCTTAACGCTAGCGTAGCGTAAGCGCTGCGATAACTAGATATATATTAAATAACTCTACCCTACTTTTAAGAAGCTTAAAAAAAGGATTTCTCTAAATTTTAGAATTCTTAATAATTAATTTTATTAATATATTAAATACCTATTATTATTACTTTATATTTTTAAATAATTTTTAATATCTAACTACGCAGCGCTAGCGCTATATTAAAGGTATATATTATAATTTTAATCACTTTAATTTTTAAGACTAAAGGCTTAGAATAGAATAAATAGTAAATTAAAGGTTTATTTATAATAAAGGGATATAAAACTCTATAGATAGATTATTAATAAATTTCTTAAAATTAATTATTATATTTAATAATTAATAGTAATAACGGATTTAAGAATTAAAGTTTTAAGTAAGAGAATTTTAAGCTATTATTATAAAATTTATTATTAAATTATTCTTAAAATTTTTTATTTAAGATTTTAGAGGAATTATAATCAGCGAACTATTAATAATTTTTTAAAAAAAAACCTTTTTTACCAGCTTTAGTAATATATTTATAGTAAAGATAATTTATTTTAATAAAATATATATCTATTATAAGGTATTAAAAGGAAAGTATATCTATTAGTTTATTAATATTAAAATAAATTTTTTTTTAAGTTTTAAATATTTTATTATTAATAAAGCTAAGATTCTTTACTATATATAGTTATTAAAAGGTGATATATAGATATAATAGTAATAGTAATTTAAGAAAGAAAAGGTAAATATTTATACCTTTAAATACTTTTATAATTTTTTATTAAATTTTATAGTAGATCTAGTAAACTATTATCTTTATACTTATAAGTATTAAAATAGTATAAGGTAAATAAAGGATTAAAAGATATTTATCTTTAAAGTTTATTTTAAAAAGCTAAAAAGCTATCTAAACCCTATATTAGAAGAATTTAAGGTAAGTATCTTTTTTATTAAGATCTATTTAAAATTTAAGGAAAAGATTTTGGGTATTAGTAATATATTAATAATATAAGAGAGTATTCTAGCCCTCGTTATTATATAGAAAAGAAACTTTAAATATTATTATTAACCACGGCCTAAAATAAATAAAAAAAATAGATTCTTAAAAAAGCGTATTTTTAAAGCTCTACCTAATAATAATAGTAAGCCGTTATTAAAATATTAAAAGAAAAATAAAAATAAAAATTATTAAAAATTTAAGCCGTTTTTAAATACTTTAGTTAAATTAAATAAAATTAACTTATACTTCCTTTATAATAATAAGGGATATTAGAAAAAGAATTATTTATAAAAAGATAATCTAAACTTTACTTTAATTAATTTAATATAGTTAAAAAATAATAGCACCCTACTATTAAAAAAGAAGCGGGGTAAAAAAAATAAATAAAGGCCTTAAATCCTCTTTATCTTAAAAACTAAATAATTATTTAGAAGAAATTTTATCTCTTTAAGGAGTTAATAAATCCTAGGGCAAAGATCAACCTAATTACTTAATAATTTATAATATAATATAACTTATAATTAGAATATATAGCCTTACTAATATTAATATAGCTAAGTAGGTAGAATACTTACTATTATAAAGTATTTTAACTAAGCTATAAAGCTATTAATAATTAGAGTTAAGAAAAAGAGAATAACTCTTTATTTTATACTATTAATTAAAAGGGTTCTAATCTAATAATTAGAATATCTATACTTTATAAGTTAGGTATTATAATTAATATATTAACATATTAATAATAGTATTAAGTTAATTCTAAATAACTATAAATTAATAAATCAACTAAATTTATATAAATTTTATAAAAAAAATAAAAAATATTTATTATAATCTATACTAGTACTAATATAATAGAGTAATAATAAATTAATAAGTTTAATATAAATAATCTTCTATTTTAATTAAAAGAGTTTAAGGACGTCTTCTTAAATAAGAAAACTAAAGTCTTATTTAAATAAAAATAAGGAAACTATATTATTAAATTAAATAAAGAAAAACTATTATATAGTCCTCTATATAATTTATTAAGAGTTAAGTTAATAGAGCTATAGCGTTATCTTAATAATACGCTAGTAAAAAAATAAATTTATTATTTTATTTTATTAATAAAAGTACCTATCCTCTTTATACTAAAAAAGAATAGAGGGCTTTATCTCTACGTTAATTATAGAGGACTAAATATAATAATTATAAAGAATAAGTATCTATTATTTCTTATTATTAAGACATTAGATCGTTTATATAAAGCTAAAAGGTTTTTAAAATTAAATCTAAAGGATATCTATTATTATATTTATATTAAGCGTGGTAATAAATAGAAGATAGTATTTTATATACACTATAGTTATTTTAAATATCTTATTATACTATTTAAACTTATAAATATACTTATTATCTTTTAAGTATATATTAATTAAGCCCTAATAAGGTTAATAGATATAATATATATAGTATATTTAGATAATATATTAATTTTCTTAGAAAAGCCAGCGGATTATTAATAATATATTAAATATATATTATAATAACTTTAATAATATTAATTATATATAAATTTAAAGAAGTATATATTTAATATTATTTAAATTAAATTCTTAGAATTTATAGTATTAACTACTAGTATAGAAATAAACTCCTATAAAGTTATTATTATTAAGAAGTAGCCTAGATTAAAGACTTATTAAAAAGTCTAAATTTTTTTAGAATTTATAAACTTCTATTATTATTTTATTTATTATTATTTAGTTATTACTATCCCCTTTACTAGCCTCCTTAAAGGTAATAAAAAGAGAAAGAAGATTAAACTATTTTAATAACTTAATAACGCGGAGTAAGTATTTTAATAGTTATATTAAAAGTTTATTAAAACTCTATTACTATAATATTTTAATTTATTATAAAAAATTAAGATTAAGATTAATATATTAGTTTTTACTATTATTAATATCTTATTCTAGTTTAATAAAGTAAGGAGCTGGTAATTAATAACTTTTTAATTTTATAAAATAATTCTTATTAAATAGAATTATAAAATTTATAATTAAAAATTACTAGCTATAATAAACGTCTTTAAGTAATAGTATTATTATTTAAAAAGGAGTTTTTATTTAATTAAGGTACTAATAAATTATAATAATCTATAAGAGTTTATAAAGCTAAAAAAGCTAATATTATAGTAAGTTTACTAAGTATTAAAGCTTATAATATATAACTTTAAGATTATTTATTAAGTAGATAAAATTAATTCTACTAATTTACTATTAAAACGCTTTAATTATAAAAAGATATTACCTTTTAATATTACTCTTCTATTAATATTATAAAATAAATTATTATTATAGTTAAAGGAAGATTTAAAATTATATATATAAACTATTAAAGGAATATTATAACTAGAATATCTAGTTATAAGTATTTAAATAATAATACTAAAAAAAACTATAAAGAAGTTAATTAAAGATTTTTATAAGAAGTCTTAAAAACTATTAAAGTAAGTTATTTATAAATTTTAAGCTCTAGATAATTAAGTAACTAGGTTTAAAATTAATAGCAATATAATAACAGGCTATTAATATAGTACTTATATAAATTAATTATTTAATAAAAATAACCTTTTTTAATATAAAGAGTAATTATATATTCTGAATAATAGTACTCTTAGATAAAAACTTATTAATAAATACTATAATAATTCTTTATTAGAATACTTTAATACCGTAAAAATATTAAAGCTTTTATAATATAAATATTATTAAAATAATATTATAGAATAAACGCGTAGCTATATTTATACCTATAATATCTATTAAAGAACTAAAGTATTTAAGTATTATTCTTATAATAAATTATAATCCTTATCTTTATTTAAAGGGCTATAGCAGGAGCTGACTATAAACTTTATTATAAGGTTACTCTTAAGTAAATAAGTAGACATTATATATAATACTATTCTAATAATAGTAAATAAATTTATTAAGATATATTATTATTTAATTACTACTAAAAAAATAACTATTAAAAAGCTAAAAAAGTTATTCTTCTTTAAAGTAACTTACCGCTTTAGTATACTAGTTAATATAATAAATAATAGAGAATTAATATTTATAAGTACTTTCTAATCAACCCTTTATTATTATATAAAGATTAAGTAATATATAAACACCACCTTCTATTTATAAATAAATAATTAAATAAAAAAGTAGAATTAAATACTAAAGTACTTTTTATAAATATTTACTAATATAAAATAAACTAATTAGGCGAAGTTCCTACTAATTATTAAATTTATATATATAAATAATTATTATATTATTATTAATTACTCTCTATTCTTTATAATATATAACTATAACTCTAAAATCTATTAAAAAGCCGAGGATAGTTCCTTAGAAGGGAAGGTATTAATAGTAAAAAAATATATAGAATAATTATAGAATTATTAAAAATAAATAGAATTATATTAACAACGCGTTATTATAATATAAATAAAATATTATAATAAAAACTATAAAGTAAAAGAGTATAATATAGAAGAACTAGTAATACTATTAATTAAAAACTTAAAATAAAGATAATTTAATAAGAAGTTATCCTATTAATTTATTAGACTATTTAAGATTAAGAATAAAGTTAGTTATTAAGCGTATTATTTAATACTATTTATTAATTATTAAATTTATAATATTTTTTATATATTACTACTTAAACCTTATTAGTTATATAAAGATATATAATTAATAAACTTTATATAGCCCCCTAAGCTTATTAATAATAAAAAGTAATAGGAAATAGAGGAGATTATTAATAAACTAAAAAATAAAGAGAATATTTAGTATAAGATTAAATAAATAAAATAAAATAATATCTATAATTAATAAGTACTAGAAAAAGAGTTAAATATAATATTAATATTAAAATATATTTATAATAAGTAAGCGGACTAATAACGAAAGTAAAAAAAAAAGTATTTTAAATTAAGCTAAAAAAAACTATAATTATATTATTATAATTAGATATTAAAATCTAGTAAATAAGTTAAATATAAGGCTAGGTAATATAAATATACTTAAATTATAAGCGCCCGCGTCTACTAAAAGTAATTATTAGAAGAATAGAAAAACTAAAAAACTATAAAATTAAAGGAGTATTTAAGAATAATTAATTATACTATAAATAATATTCTAATATAATAAAATTTATTAATAATTAACTAATTTTAATTATATTAAAAGATAGAGCGCTAGTAATAAATTTTATTACTAATTAATAAACTTTATTAGTAATATTATTAGATATAGTAATAATAATTTTATTATTATTAAAGAATAATTTTAAATTATAAGCGTCTAATTAACGCTAAACTCTAAATACTAAATACTAAAGAAAAAAGAAAATATAATTTATAACTAGTAATTAATTAGCTAGTGTTATAAAAATAAACTAAAATAATATATTTATTTTTTTTTTTTCTTATTTTTTACTTCCTCTCCTTCTATTTTTTTTTTTATTTTTTTTTTTTTAATTTTATCGCTTTCTCTTTCTTATCCTCTATAGCCTTTATTAGCCTTAAGGGCTAGTTTAGTTAATAATTAGTAGCGCGCTAATAAAATAATAACTTATAAGCTTTCTTTTAAGGGTATTATTATTAATCTTCTTTATTATTACTAACACTTCCCTCTTCTTCTTATAAGGATTTATAGGAGTAAACTTTATTAATTAAATAATATTAGTTTTAATAATAATTAAATATTAAAATATTTATTAAGAACTCTCTCGCTGTCTCTATTATTATATTTAACTCCTTAAATTAAATAATAGGTATAAATAGTTAAGGAATAGAATAATAACTTATCTCCTTTTTTACTATCTTTCTCTTCTCCTTTTTTTTTTTCTTATTATCTTCTTTTCTTTTCTCTTTACTATCTTATTACTCTATAGCTAGGTCACCTTATACTAAGTAAAATTAATAGAAAATATAAGTCTAGTAAAACTTATAAATAAGAAATTATAAAAATAGTACTTATCTTTTATAGTAAATTAATTTAATTTAAAAAAGGGACTAAATATTATTTATTAATATTTTTATTTTCTTTATTAATTTCGCTATCTACCTTATAAGCTAACTCCTTTATATTCTAAAAATTAGACTATAGTTCTTCTAATATTAAATAACTTATTAAAATAAATTACTTACTTAGTTAGCTAAAGGGCTTATTTTAAAAGAAATAAAAAAGCTAGCCTATTTAATAAGGATAATCTCTACCTTATATTTTAATACTAATAGGATTTAGATTAGTTAATAAGATTTAATTTAAAGAATAATATAATTTATAATATAATATCTATCTTTTCTTTATTTCTTTTATTTATATTATTAGTAAGACGGTTTAATATCTTAAATATAATTAAGACTATATCTAAAATAATTAATATAGAAAAGAGTATTTATTAAAACTATTAACTTTTATATAGCGGCTATAATAATAATATAGAATTTACTTTTAATAGTAATAATAATTAAAATTATCTATATTAACTAGCTAAGTAAGATATACTAGTTAAAAGTACTTATTAATAATATTTAAATTACTAAAGAATTAAAAATAGAGATTTAATATATTATATTATATAATACTATAATAACGTCTTATTATTAAAACTAAATCTATTTTTACTCTAATTATAAATTAAAGCTTTATTAAAGTAAATATAGTAAATTTTATTAATAAACTATATATAATCTATTACTATAAGATTATAAATAAGATGAATAGATTTAGAATATTAATATAAATATTTAATAAAAACTTTTTTCCTTCCTTTTCTTATAAGGTTTTAAAGGTTTTTAATAAACTTTATTTAAAAAATAGTTTTTTATTTTTAATAGAATAATATTATATACTCTATAAATATTTAATAATATATACTAGAAAACTAGTACTTAGAAAAGAGAGTAATTATAATAACTAATTATTACTAGAGCTGTTTAGTATTTATAGTAATATTATTAAAATATAAAGCTAGCTTAGCGCTAATATAACGTAAGCGTTATAATAGTTAAATATATATTAAATAACTCTACCTCACTTCTAAGAAGCTTAAGAAGAGGATTTCTCTAAATTTTAGAATCCTTAGCGATTAGTTTTATTAATATATTAAATATCTACTATTATTACTTCATATCTTTGAATAATCCTTAGTATTTAACTACGCAGCGTTAATACTACACTAAAGATATATATTACAAATCTTTAGAAAGTATATGTATATTATTTATTTTAAGTATAATCTTAAGGATTTTAAAAGTCTCTAAACTAATTTATATTACAATAGAAAGTTATAATTTTAATATTAATACTCGCGAGTTAATTATTATTTTAATAACTAGATAATCTATAAATATATAATTAAAATATTAATTTAATATTATTTAAATTTTAGTAATCTAGTTATTTAATATAAGAAAGATATAATATTTTAAATATATAAATATTTATAATTTTTAACTTTATTAACTTAGAAATTAAGGATTAATATTAAGTAATAAAACTTAGTATAGATTTATATTTAAATAGATTTAATAGTAGAATAGTCGACTTATTAATAACTAAAGAGATAATCTTTTTAATTAAGGGTTCTTCGTCTAAAGGACTCGCTAAATAGTAATAGTCTAGGCTCTCTAGTACTCTAAAATATATAGGTATGCTCCAGGGGCCCTATCTACAATTAGAGTTAGGGCTTTAACAAAAACGGTTAGCGTAAATCAAGACTAATCTCGTTATTCTCCGTATGGCAGAACGATTAAATTGGTAAGCTTATACAATCACGAACAATGGATATATTCAATACTGATGCGACGCACGTGAGGAATCGATTGCAATGGTGAAGCTCAGCACCAGTAAAGCATTATCTTACTTCTCTCCCAGTCTTATGTGACGTACTTATGTGCCAAGCCCATGCCTAGCAATATGCTGAGAGAGCTCACTTTCATGCCAAGAAAGGACTATCAATTGCAGCAATTCATCACGGCAATGTACCGTGATATTCTAGAGCTATTGCGCCAGTCGCTTGCTGATTGTGTTACACAAATAACGTTAGTTGCCTGCACCTTGCTGCCGCTATTCTAAGATTGCTACGCTGACCCGCCTCTCGTCTGCATTTTTCATTCTCTTCTCTATTTCGCTGCCATCTGTCCCACCTTGCCTGTCAAGTGGTCTGGTATCTGTTACTCCACAAGCTTTCGCAAGGTTAATCGACTGAGAAACCGATGAAAAGCCAGCACGAGGAGTTCAGCGATAGAGCAACGGTGACAGCAAACTACAGCACTTTATCTTCATCCGAAGACGCTGAGCTGGCTGGATGCTTTTCGACTTGCGATGGATAGTGGTCTACCCGCCTAGGCTTGGGGGCTCTGTGCAAAGAATATACCATACGCAGTGCATCGGGAAAGGGTGATATTGGGAAATTGTGCGGTTGGCGGGGTGGGTTGGTAATTTCGACAGCGTGGAGAGAGGGCTTAAGAAACCGGTCAATTCCCAAAGGAAACTTCGGGAGAAGCTTTGATGTGATGAGGAGACGATCTGTTCTATCATTGCACTGACTACTGCGAAGTCTGCCTCGGTCACTACCCGAATCTCCTCATGCTCAGAACCTAGAGCAACTTTTCTAGGATTGCTCCGGCTTTCTCAGAACTTTTCACGGTTGACAGTGCTGTGCTGATGTTAAGTTACCCAGGTGCTTTGGTCTTTGTTGGTGAATAACATATCCATTCCCCTCTGTTTTGTGACCCAACTGCCGTCGAACGACCACTGACGCTCAGGGTTCGCCAATGCAAAATCAAAATTCCGACAAATCTCCAAGATGAGTTTATAGATCTCGAAGACTGCGATGTTTCTCCCAATGCAGGCTCGGGAGCCGCTACCAAACTGTTCTCAAACGCGAGATGGTTAGCAAACAGCTGTGTATCAGACGCAATGAAAGAGGTAGGGATTCCGCAGTTTGAACCAATATGACATCACGAGAACATAGAGGCTTGGAGTTCAACCGGAATCACTTACCGTGAAGAGCATCTTTCGCATATCTTTCAATCGCTGAGTATCAGATTCAATCCATCGCTCAGGGCGAAAGTCTTCGACATCATGCCCAAATATGGATTTATTACGATGCAGTACCCACGCGTTGATGCCAACGATGGTCCCTCCTGGAAGGTGAACCCCAGATATCACATCTCCACCTGCAGGTACGCAACGTTCTAGGATAAGACCGACAGGTGGATGAATCCGGAAAGCCTCGTTGATAACGGCTGAGCTGTTATTGGGCTACTCAGCGTCGGGACGGCCAAGTAAAGCGGATGACAACAACGACCGTATTTACTTACAGATAAGGCAGACTAGACGCTTGATAGTAAGTGCTCGTGTGAGATAGTATGCCGGCCTTGTCAGCCTGGCGGATCTCCTGCATGAGTTTCATGTAGATTTCCGGATTTCTGCAAAGATGATATAGGATCGCTCGCATAGCTATTGCTAGGGCATCGTGACCGGCGAAGCTGTGATAGGTCATGGTTAGCTAAAGAGTCGCTACCAAGTGGCGCATATGGACCTTACACGTTGATACTCATGGCTCCTACAATCTCTCGAAAGCTGAGCTTCTCTGGGGAAGCTTTATGGATCTCAAAATGCCGGCTTAATATATCCTTCGGATTGGAGTCTGAAAAGTCGGCTTGGCGTTCAATGACTTTGTCAATAGCGAACTGCAAGACACGAAACTCAAAAACCAGAATCAAGTAAGAGAGCAGAGCGGGTGAAGAGACCATACGTTCAAGATGCCTCCAGACTTCTGGCTCTCTGGTTTGATGATTGACAGTAACGGATTCCCGAGCAATAGCTTGTCCAGGAAAGGCATTTGGCCTATCTGTTTTATCATGAACGAAGCAACATCAAAATTTACAACTTTCGATACAATCAACTTACAAGAGCAACATATTCGAATATAACATCCACAGCATGAATCATTGAGCCTACATCAACACCCGAGGATAGAAATCCTATGTCGTGGGAGAAGCTAAGGGCTCCTAAACAGTCGAATGAATAATACTGGAGCCAGTCCTCGATATGGACGCTCTCTCCCGAGCTAGCCGACTTCTGCAGTTTCGAGACGAACATTTGCACACAAGAATCAACCACGGGCTCGAGTTCCGTGATCGATGTCAGAGAGTACAAATGACCGGTGGTCCTCCTCATTCGCGCGTGAAAGTCGCCTCCAGGGGTTGCGAACATGTTAGAAAGGACACTCCCTTCGTAACGGGCCTGAGCTGTGCGGTAGAATGCACTCTGGTAGACTTATTAGCGAACGGAGACCCCACAGAACTGGTTGCAGTACCTTTTGGTATCTACTGTCGGATCCATATATGATTTTCAAAGCCTCAGGATCAGCCACCGACACATGATTTGGCCCCATTCTGACCAACGATCCATGTTTTTCGTGCAGCAAAATGCTGCTCGCTGGCATGTCTCGTTTCCACACAACAGCAAATCGCCAGACATTGGAAAAACCGGCCAGCCATGGTCCGGGAACAGAGCGAAGTCCCTTCTGGTACTTGATAGATATAGCATTTATCAACAGTGCTGTAAAGAAAGAGATAAATAGGTGCTCATGCGCACAATCTAACAAGAGATAGACCGCCGATTGAACTTCGAGCAGCATTTTGAAATTTGCTTTGGGTTGGGGACTGTGGGCAAGACCACAGCCAGATCTAAGAACAATGTCATTGGTGTTATCCTAAAGCCCGCTACCATCCGCAACTCAGCCAAGATTTGTGCATTCTAATCCGCTCGAGGGTACAGCTGATAATCTGGTTTATTGCGATTTGTGCGCAAGAACTTCCAAAAACGGTATGGAGAATTCCCAATGGCTCCCCTGCACCTCGCACTCACACAGCTGGCTCAGTATCCTTGTGATTGGCAATAACAACGTCATCATAAGCAGTTTCGACGATTACCAAGAGGGGAGTTACGCAACAAAATGGTGTGAGGCAATTTCGAAACCTCCGATGACATGCGTGTAAGACGCGACGGCTCAAATTAAAGGAGACCGGTCCGAGGGCCCGATGCGACTCCTTCCCCCGCTGATCGACAATGATGATCCACCCACAGTGCTTTGACCTGCCCAATAAGCTTACCCGACTTGATTCACGTTGGCCGGACTTTGATTTTCCACGGCACGCTCTAGACGCCGTTACCCTGCCGCCAACATATGTAGATGCGGTGCAGCTCAGAAATGTCTGGTCCAACCGACCAACGAATGTGGAAGATAGCTGTGCTACACAGCAACGGTTGCCTAATAGGATCAGCCGATCTGAATTTCTCATGATCTCATTGGCTTCCGGTTTATGCGCTCCAGACCTCAGCTCATGCAACGGGGAGGCAGGAAGGGTTATGAGCCCCTCCAGCCCCCCAGCATTCCAAAATCAATACCGTGGATTTCCTATCTTTTAATCTCTGACATACGTAAGTGAACGTCTGTATCAATAATACGGTATTGATGTTACCTGGCTTAGATACACTAGTCTTCAATCCTCCCGGAGATGATGGGCTGAGCTTCACTTGAAGATTTCACACCTCCCAATCCCGCACGAAGTGGGGATTCATTGACCCTTCGCCTGTCAAGGTGTATGGCCACTTTCAACCCTTCTCCAAAGATGAACAAGAGCAGTAGACAGATCGTGAACAGCCCTAGCCTCTCCCAAAATACCAATGCAGCCCGGTCATTGAAAGAAGCTTCGCAAGTGCCACCAGCTAAGTCTGGTAATGAAATCCCAGATGGCGGTTTCGAAGCATGGCTTCAATGTGCTGGTGCCTTTTCCTCTTCTTCAATGGCTTCGGCATGATCAACACCTTCGGTAAGCTTTAAGTGCATCATTGCTTCTCCTACGACCTTTCAGCCTAGTCGAAAGGACGTGCTCAACAACAACAGGTGTTTTCCAGAGCTACTATGATCGCGAGCTTCTCCATATGCAATTGTCGTCCAATATATCATGGATTGGATCTCTATAGGCCTGCTTACTGATAGGCGTGGGTGTTTTCACCGGCCCATTGTTTGACCTGGGCTACCTGCGATCCTTACTGTTCGGAGGCGCATTTGCTTTGGTATTCGGCATGATGATGACCAGTCTCAGCACTCAATATTGGCAATTAGTCCTCGCGCAGGGTCTCGTGGTGGGCCTCGGCTGTACCTGCGATAGCCCTGTTACGATCATACTTTGCGAGCAAAAAGGCCTGGGCACAAGGGATCGGAACCAGTGGCGGTAGTGTGGGTCAGTAACCACACTCTCGATTCCCCGCTTGACTCAGCTCGGAGCGATTGACTCTTGTCCTAGGTGGAGTCATATATACCATAGTGTTCGACCGGCTTCAACCACGTATCGGATTCGGCTGGACAGTACGCATCATAGCGTTCATAATGCTAGCGACGCTCGTCATCCCTCTCGCGGGCATGAAAATACGGGTAGAATCATCAGCGAAAAGGCGGTTGCTTGACGCGGCTGCTTGGACGGAGATACCATACGCCGTTTTTGGGGTGGCCTTGGTTTTTGGGTATATGGGGGCTTACATACCCTTTTTCTATATGCCGCTCTTCGCCAGCGAGAAGATTGGAGTGGACAAAGCGCATGTGGTATATATGGTTGTACTTTTGAACACAGGGTCTTTCTTTGGAAGATTTGTAAGTGCTTTCAGGAGATAATGTATCTATTGTGAAGAAGGACTTTGTAACGAAGTGCTTCAGATACCCAACTACGTTGCAGACAAGATTGGCCCCATGAACGTCCTCATCCCTGGTTGCTTTACTACGGCATTGCTAGCGTTCTTCTGGACTGAGATCAAGACTGAGGCCGGTCTGATAGTCTTTTGCATTATCTATGGGTACCTCACATTCGTCCTGTCCCAATGTCGGCTGGCTGATTGCTGTATGGTAGCTTCCTCTCCGGGACGCTAGTGTCTCTTCCTCCAACAGTGGCGGTGACATTATCGCCTTCCTTATCCGTCATTGGAGTACGCATGGGCATGCTATTGGTGCCAATCGCAATCGGTCTGTTAGTAGGAAACCCGATCGCAGGAGCACTGAATCCAAAGGTTTGGGTAGACCTGCAAATATTCTGCGGTGGCATAATCGCTCTATCAGGCGTCTGCGTCGTAATTGCCAGGATCGCTAAAGTTGGGTGGAAGGTGAAAGCCAAAGCATAATCTTTAATGTGCCAAACATTATGCGGATTGGTCAATACAAACAGCATTTTAAAGCAAAATTGCGTCCTGTTGTGATCTGAAGCTAGGTTTTAGGTATTGTACGCATTGCAAGCCATGATGACAAGTAAGTAATCCATGAATTACAGAGATTAGGAAGAGGGAGGACATGTTGGGATTACACAGAGGTAAGATGCGAAAAGTAGACGATTCTTTCAATATGGAGCAAGGGCTTCTACATAGGCCAGGCTCACCCAGAGTGTACCACGTAGCGTCTAAGAGCCTGACATCTTACTGGTGCCGCAACCCTCATTTGTCGCAAATACTAATCAGCCGCCACGATTAGCTAAATCCCCGGGGCATCCCTGATCATGAATCAGCAAGGCTCACCAATAAGGCCTTAGTATATCTCTTTAAGCGTGAACAGCAGACATCAATAATAATCAAGCAGTCGCGAAACGTTCAACATTTTCCAGGATGGTAGATGCATCAATCTCCAATTCTGTAGAACTGAGCTGACTTAATTACTTAACCGTTCTAGTCGGACGGTCTTTAGGATCTGACCATTTGCAGTCTGATTCTCTGCATCATAATCTGTGTCCGTGAGCACAGAAGGATCCGAGCCAAAGTCCTGCTTTCCACCTCCTACCGTGGTCCGGGGCCCGATCCGTTTGTCATTTTCATGCAATTCCAAGTAATCGCCAGGAAGGAGGCGCGGATCGTACGGATCTTGAGATCGTACATCGAAGGGTCTGTTGTTATGGCTTGGCCCTTGGGCAAGCCTTGGATCATTTTGAGAGCTCTGATTTGACTGCTTGTGAGACCGAAGTCTCGACGCGACTTTGGGTATGTAGTGGCGAAAAAGTTGCGGTAGTACAGGTAAAGAACCACAGATCATTCCACTTGTGATTTCTCCATGCCTGATTTCGACACCGTCAATCATCGATCTCGCACCCAAATGTTCAAGAACTGTAGGTTACTTACGTCCAAAGAAGAACAGGAATGATATCATGGTTCGGATCCTTACTACCGAGAGTTTTCACACCGACGATCAGTCGCATGATACTGGAGATACAGCCACTATTAATCCTCTATTAGTTTGCCGTGCTAAATGCGTTGTCCATGGTGGATCTTTACTTACAAGACCCCTGCGGCAAACATTGTGGAAATCCCCATTTTCCTGCGGATAGGAATTTGCAAACGCCAGACGCAGAACAAGGGCAGAATGAGGATCGAGATATCCGATATGACATTAACTGCTGCTGTCGCAACGAAAGCGGTATTGACATCGATACAATGACCCTTTACGAAAGGATCCCAAATTTTCGTCCTCGGCACGCACTGTAGGATTTCCACTATCGTGTCTGCAAGATAGAACAAGCCGTTCGACCAGATCAGCAAATGGATGGCGTAATATAATGTCCCGGGCCTGTGCACAACAAAGGTGCGCATATATAGCAGCAATATTGGGAGCTTGGTGATGAATATCTCAGGGCCGTAATAAATTTGCTCGGCATTCGAGAGCTGTTCTCATTGTATATTAGACGAGCACCTACTATCCAGTCGTCCACGTACCTTGAGCCACTGGCCTTCCTTGGCTAGTGGAGTATCCCAAATATGTCTACCATCGCTGTATTTATTGGCAATGAGAGTGATCGAGGAGTACCCGACATAACCAGCCTTAAAGATACATTAGATCTCCTGATCGCTTTCCTATAAGGGTGCTATGAGTGGTACCCATGCAACAAAGGACGTGTCTGATATCTATCAATCACAACTCGTGTCATATTTGATTTTGTACTTACAGTCCTCCCACCCATGGGACCTGTTCACAACTAATTTCGTATACAGCCGAAGCCACGCGAAAATTGTTGCGACGATCAAACACAGAACCACAACCGTATTAATGGCTCGCAATTGGTTCGGAGGATCCTCGAAGTTCGGTATGACTCCAGGGGGAGGAGGACCACCCGGAACATTATTCGAATTCGAATTCGTGCTAGAGGGCATCTTAGCCATCTCAACCGTCAGTGGTCGGCGCTCGAGATCTTCAAGTAGAAAACTTATCCAAAAAATGATGTTGCAAGGAACGATAGATAATGTGTTTCTACCAGGTGTATTCTGTCAAAACGCTGCTATTTAAGTTTCATTACTAGATCGCACTTTTGGGTGCGTATCGCGTATGCAAACAATACACTACATACGTCATGCGCTTCACTTTTTTGCCCCAATAGGACGGAGATACATGGCCATGATACACTGCAAGTCGGCAGCTGGCATCACTGACACAAGGATCAACACAGGGGCTGAAATCGCTGCAGCCAAGGCTGGACTTTCGACCGACTCGTTTGGGATCCCTGAGGGTGGCCCAACCCCATGTACACCGTCATGCGACACCTTGGGGCCTCTGGCGCAGCAAAAACAACAATCTTGTTGTAAATAGCGGTAAACATGCAACGCCGATCTATGCCTGCATGCATCGATCGGAAATGCCGTAGATATTCTGTAAGACTGTATCTTATGTATGATCTAGACTCACGCCGCTTATTGGTCATTGTTTCTCATCCACCCAACACAGACGCAGGCGCCGAAACCAAGTTTAACCCTATACCCACATCAGTAAACTTTGCGCTCCAGGTGTTAAATGCTATGTATCCTTTCATTGGCTACCCCCCTCACGAGGCCAATGAGCGGGGTTTGCCGATTATGTCTCGCCCACTACTGTGTTGCCTGGTGGTTCAGCGAGATTCTCGGGCAATCCAACGCATCGCTATGATGCCAGGGTTCTTCTCTAAGACCCGCACTTGGTTTCCAAGTCTCTTTCCTGCACGTTCCTCACCGATTCCCTCCGCGATGCAATCTTTCCGTCGATGAAAGCCGAGTAGCGACTGCATGTCTTGGTGTCAGGCATTCGTCGTAGTATGCCGTCATCATTACGTCACCAGGTTTCATCTGGTAGGGGAGAGAGGCTTTATTGGGGGGTTAAATTAGGAAATAGCACCTACTTTTTACTGTGGGGTTCTCTTTCAGCCTCAGACTAACGTTAAAAAAGGCTACTGCACGACTTCATTGCTGTTTCCATAGCTCGAAGAGTACTGACCTTTTCAACTTGTACGCGTAGAACGTTTGCTATACCAGCCGTTCTTTATCCTACTTGATCAAAAGACTTTCGACTTATAGATGGAGCACAGCAAATTATGGGTGATCATCCACAGATGGCTCCAACCGATCGACCATGACGCCGCTTTTTGGTGGCAGTCAACCGGATCTGCCATTGCGAATATGCTTTCGCAGGCGGGATATGACCAGTCAGCTCAACTTAACGCACTACTGTTCCATTTCCGCTACATAATCAATATTCTTGGACCTTCGCCATCTCCGTCCTCGAGGGTTCCATCATGGCGAAGTTTCATGACTGATGATTTCTCTCCGCTGGAATACAGCTGGAGTTGGGATGGAGACCGTCATCCAAAAATTCGATACAGCGTCGAAGCGATTGGTAGATATGCAGGATCAAGTGTCGACCCTTTCAATAGACGCGAGACCTGTACAGTTGTCGAAGTTCTTCGCCAAGCCCTTCCGTGTACCGATTGGCGATTGTTCGAGCATTTCTTGGAGGCACTCTACGAAAACGAAGGCGGGTGCGAGGTGCGACACGAAACGGATGAGAGAAGCTCAAGTAGCGCCTCATCGCTGTTTCTAGCCTTCGAATTTGGTGAGGAAGACATCGCAGTGAAAGCCTATTTTATGCCTGTGAGGTCCACGCTACCTACAGAAAATCCTTTCTCGGTTGTCGCTAGATCTATTCGAGACCTCCTCAATTCGAACCTCTTCTCAAGCACTGCGGCATATTTGCAACTGCAAGATTTTGTCCAGACGCATCATTTAGGCCAAGCACTGGAGCTCGTGTGCGTCGCTATCGACTGCGTAGATCCAAGTATATCCCGAATCAAGTGCTATGTTCGATCACCTTCTACCTCCTTTGACAATGTATGCGCTATAATGACTTTGGGTAGGACGACCTCCGGGGCCCAGATGAAGCCTGGACTTCAAAAACTGAAACGCCTTTGGCAGCTGAGTTTAGGTCTCCAAGAAGGATTCTCTTCCAGTCACGAATTAGACCTGAAACTCCATCAGACTGCAGGTGTCCTCTATTACTTCGACATTCGCCCGAGAAATACTTCTCCGGAGCCAAAAGTCTATATTCCAGTGCGTCACTACGGGCATAGTGACCGTGATGTGTTGAAAGGGCTGGAGCAATTCCTTAGGGAGGAGGGTTTTGAAAGCCGATATATCGATGGGTATCGGAGGTTGCTAGAAACCCTCGCTACCCATCGTACTCTGGATAGTGGCTGTGGCCTGCAATCCTATATCTCAGCTGCGCTAACAGAGGAAAGCCTTTCGTTGACCTCGTACATTGCACCAGAGTTGTACCATCCACGACGCTGGATGTAGCATGGGTCTTTGCAGTCAGCCCATGTGGCACAGGATCTGGCCAGACCTGAATTCAAGCAACAACCATGTAAAGATATTAGATGACATTTCGGCGCTATGTGACCAGGCGAGCTGAGCTATAGACCTCTCTTTCGAGGAGACAGGTCATTTACGTTGACTGCTCCATCCAATACCTTAATAGAAGTTTTAAAGAAATATTTGTTCATTGGTCGCACTGCGATAAGTATGACACTCCATTTGACGTCAATATTCTCTCGGATCGGGAAGAAATGTTGCCGGAGCGGGGTGCTGCATGACATGGCAGCATGTGGGTGTCGTGTCTCTTATAAATTGATAAATTAATTTACTTTGTTCGCGAAACAGCAACAGTTCACGTCGAAATCTTAGAACAAGATTATTTCCTTCGAAGCAATCTCAATTGCGTCAGATGATGGCAGAACCATCTTATGTCTTCAGTCGAGGCGCGCCTGCTTCAGTCCGGTATGTCCATTACTTGGGTAGCTCGTCGATCAACATAAAGTTGGACAAGCTGATAGATATTCTTGATAGCCTCTACATCCAACACTGGATGTGGCGCTATCAGACTGGCTATATCCTCCATCCAAAAGTCGATACATCGAAAGATAATCTCAAAGTCGCAGACATCGCTTGTGGCACAGGGTACTAGAGCACGCTCCTAAACTCGAAGCGCAACGGCTCTTTGGCCTGTTGTTGCTATTCTCTCAATTCTTTTGCCTTCCTTCATACTAGATATTGATGCCTGCAACTGACTCTCGGTCTCATTAGTATATGGTTGACCGAGCTTGCCCGTACCCTTCCTTCAACCGCTCGACTAGAAGGCTTTGATGTGTCCACCGAACAATTCCCGGCTCAAGGCTGGCTGCCTAAAAACGTGAATTTAAGCGTTCTCGACGCCTTAGCACCTTTACCAGATCATCTCACAGAGATGTACGATATTGTACACGTTGGACTCGTGGTCATGCTCATTAGGGATGAAAATCCTGAGCCGCTCATGCAGAATTTGATTAAAATGTTGAGTAAGTGATTAGATTCCCAAACAGTGAGCTTGCTGCCGGATTGCCATTTCTTGGGATGCATGCCTCCTGCTTCACGAGTCGGAGGGCTAACGAAACCACTCTGCAGAGCCTGGGGGGTTCCTGCAATGGGATGAGGCTGATGTGGGTGGCATGAACGCTTCCTTTCCCAACAAGTCTATGACTTGTCCCGCTTATGACAAGCTATACAATGCGAGTTGGGAGTGGTTCAAGAAGCGTGGTCTTACCTTCCAGTAAGCCTTCCTTCATCGCACCAGGATCAACTACCACACTTCTAGTCTCTCCTTCGTGTCAAAAGGCTGATGCTACGACTCGTTATGCGTATACAGCTGGGTAAGCAACCTCGACCAAGTCTTCGAAAGGAATGATCTGTCAGTCCTGACGTTCAGCCGGCTACCGATCCACAACGATCTTGCAAAACCCTGGACAGAGATGCAGCAAATGGCAACAGGAGATATCCTCGAAACAATGTTCATACCAGCATCTCTGAATGATCCGAGTGCGGAGCCCACGGCGGAAGAATGGCGCAACATGTACAAGGACGCTGAGAAAGCGACAAGACAAGGCATGAGTATCAGAATGGATATGGTCATCTGTGCCGGGAGAAAAGCCTTTTAATCACTCATTGAGCAGTAGCGTCCCCTTTGAAGGCTCCGTCAAGGCTGTTGCCAATATTAAAAATCGGCTGTGTCATCTGTTCTTTAAAATTATTAAGTATAGCTAGGACATCACGAAAATGAACCAGCCAATGTGCTATCCTATTTAAGACTGAAATTGCTTGTTTTGTAGGATAGAGTAGACTTACAATCGTCGCCTAGTAACTCTTCGTTCATGACACCGCTTGCTCCCTGGTTGGACATTTCTGCAATCCATGTCGATCGAATTTGGAAACCATGTGTTGCTGATCGTTCCAAGATCTCTTCCCATAGGTAGAGGTTCGTATGTCTCCTATATTTTCATGTATTAGTACGCGAGGCCTGAACCTGTGATACATGCGAAACTGTCGACAAGGACAAATGCAGAATACTTTAGGAAACCCATTGGCATGCGTAGCGATCAAGCTGCTCCCATCATTCGACGACACTTTAGGTCGCAATGGTGTGTACTGTTCGACGGCAATCCCCAGCGTTCCTTGCTTTCCTGATTTTAAGCCATTCGGATATTCGCGTATATGCTGGCATGGAGATTTATGTTCAGTGATCCCGAAGGTCGAAGACATGTTCCGATTATACTGCTATTCTAGATCTCCCGCAAATCGAAAGAAGATTTGAGAGGTCTTGGATTGGAGCAGCCGCAAAGTGAAATTACTCTGGCAATTCGCTCGTTCATGGATTGCTGTGGGAAAAGGTATAGGGAGTGGGCCGCAGATGTGACGGATTCTCTGGCATCACGTGATTTGCTGGTCAATGGAGTCCCATGGTTCATTTATTTCTACTCTACACCAATCCTAAATTCAGGTCTCATTACTCATGCTCTCATGGCCCATACATTGTTTGATGCTCGCAAAACACCACCTTCCTGATCTTCGAAGCCCGAATCACACACGCCAATTTCCTTGTCCCTTTTCACTCCCAGCCCGCATCCCACTCCTTCAGATTTATCCCATTCTCTTCGTCCCCTCCTCCTCCATCCCCTCACACCCCGTCACGCTCCCCAGTGTCTTCTCCACCTTCCCCATCGTCTCGCTCTTGCTCACTTCCCCGCTCTGAGCATCGGAACCTTGTTTCGCGCGCGCATTTCGTCGAGAGCAGCGGATTTATTGGATGCGCCAGCGTTTTGCATATCTGTACCTGTGTAGGACGCTAGGATTTCTTGGTGGGAAGATCGGAGGGGTCCGCTGGTATCAGGGTGTGGGCAGAGACGGGCGGGGATTGAGAGAGGGGGTGGGGATGGGATGGGGAGGAATGGGGATAAGAGGGTGAGGGGATGGAGGTTGGGGAGGTGGAGAAGGCGTGCCTTTGCGGCGGCGGCGACGTAGGCGATGTGGCCGTGGAGCATGGAGGGGTTCGAGGAGGAGGTGGTGGAGTCGTTGGAGGACATCTTTGCCGGTTCTATGACTGAGTTGCTTTGAGTGCTTGATAAGGGAGAAAGAGGTATTTCTGAATGATTGATTGTAGAGTACAAGGTTTCCGCGCTGCAAGGAAGCTTGATCGTGGGTAGGAATTGCCTCAAGAGTAATGTTTGGGGAATAGGAGATATGAATTCGACAATGGGCAAAACAAATAACTATGACGTCATTCTATCTTCCGCCTCAGAATGAGGCTCAAGCTGAGTAAGATATTCTCAGTTTATGAACCTTTCACTGCGCAACATATAATTTGAGCCTCTCACTTCCACTCTCCATCACAAACCCATCATCCTTCTCGATGGACATCCGCCAAATCCTACGTTCCGAAGAATCTCTCGAGCCAGGGCCTGAATGTACTGACGTATTGTAGTTGAAAAGCAGCGCAAACAAATTCATGCCACTCATTGTTCCCTCCGCTAGTTTCCCTGTAATAGGTGAGTTGGTAAGGCCGAAAAGCCTTTCCGCGAAGAAGGGATCCGGGTTTGCTTGATGCAAACGTTCGCGATGGTTTTGAAGAGATTCCCTTACTAGCCTCCAATAGTACATCAGTCTTTTGGAATAATACTTTAACAATCCTTTCCCCAGAAGATCATTCTTCACGTCTCGCCGACGACCTTCTTCAGCGACGAGCCTCATCCAACACTGCAATTGTTTTCTCATTTGCTCGTCAATCTCGTCGAATCCTCCATTCTTAGCAATGTAGACGGTCATCTCACCATTAGACTCTGCCATAGCCGTGGCAGCGGTATGAACCGTCTTTTGACAAGGGGAGGGCTACTCACGAGAAAACAATTCTACAAGTCTATCCAGAAAATTTTCTTTCAGTCTTTTCAGTCCAGCAGATGAAACTATCTGCCTTACAACTACAGTGTCACCATCGGAATTACAATCACTATCGTCGCTGTGGTGCTCTTCGGCTTTTACGTCAGCTAGGCTTTTCAATTGGGTGGGTGCTTGCTGTTTGCCAACGACGGCCAAGAGACATGCCTGAGCGTGGAAACGAGCTTCATCGAGAGTGTCTCCGTCCCAGAGGACGAATGATTGAGACATGGAAAGAGGACGACTCAAGGAAGTTGTGCAACCGCTCGGGCGGCTGCTGGTGGTAAGTGAGGCTCTGCCTTGCCTTAACGCAGCTAACTGCGGCCTTACGCAGGTCTGATTGGTGACCCAGACTGCTGATTCACTTAGGAACAATGATAACATTAACAATCATAGTAAATGATTCCAAGTAATTTCCGAGATGGCTTGTAGAGTTGAGTGCAGTGGTATTTGCGACACTCCTGCTGGTTGTACCCTTACTATTGATATCTCTGCGGTTTCCGTATCCCTCATTGACCCATCGGGCTGGATATGGCTTCTGTGATTTCGCTTTTGAGCATGAACTTTCTGCTTCTCACAAAAGTGAATTTAAACGTCGCCTCTCGCACGATTCATCAGACCCCAATCCAGTCTCGGATTGACCTGATACTTCACCATTCGCTCCCCTTGAGGCTTTCTGCCAAACTTCTCCTCGAAAACGATCTTCAATCTACCTCGTGCTATGATTGTGCCATCAGGAGAATTCGCATGACTTGGCGCTGGTGGATTGTCAAACTTGACAGACGCTTCTTCCCTCCAATGCCATCAACATTCTCTGCTTGGCCAGTCAAGCCGTTTATGCTGTCCCTGCCTCCATCTAGGCCAGACTCCTCAATTCATGATCGCTGCTAAGGCTTGGACTATAACAATGGTAGCGAAATACCCTCGGCTATTCTTAATAAACAGAGTGAAACTGATCAAAACTCCAACACATATAGAAAAGGTACTTGATATGGTTTCACAAAAAGTCTAGTTCTAATTCTCACAAAGTAAATGAGGCAAGCTGTCTAGGCTTGGCAATACGTTTCAATGCTTCCGTAATAACAGCTCGAACTCCAAGGTCTGATTTATGCATGGTGACTGCGTGGTTAGTAAAGTGGTTTAAGTCGTGGATAATCTTCATACAATCTGGTAGAGGACATGGAAAAGGGCTGACTTGATATTGAAAGTGCACCTGTTGATAGTGCCTTCGCAGACTATCGGTGTGCGTAAGACTTTACGTGCGCCTACGCTTCAGGTTGCTGTAACAAAAGAGACACGTCAGGGAAGTGGGTGGTTTGTTTGCTTCCGTAATCTTGGAAGACGCAACCAGCTTCCTCGACTTGGCAGACTTTAAAGGTTTTGTGGGTCTAACATCTTTGAGAGGTTCAGCGTCATCGAGGTCCAATGTAAGATCGATGGAGTCGGTGCTGTGTATAGATTCGTCGACGGTCGCTGAGGAAAGTTGAGCGCATATATACGGCATGTTAGTCTGATCTGTAGTGCCTCCTTTATGGCTACTGCATCTCTAGTCTTTGCCTTCGGAGAGTGAATAGAGGCGCGCTATGGTGTTAACCATCTGGGCAAAAGAGGACTCAGTTGCTGGTTGAAATAAATCGTGGGCAAGCTACCTGCGTTCCTCTAAGACATGGGGTACTGGCGTAAGCATCTTAGAAGCCTGCTCTTCTCCATTAAGCTGTGTCACTATATATTCCAGGGCTGCGGCGCTGCGAAAATTATAAAGGAGCTTTATGAAAGCTTCGCGTTCCACATATAGCCTCAAAGCTCTGAGTCTACTTTGGACCCCTGTATGTTGAATACTGTTAAGTAACTTTGAAGCATTCTTGATGGAGCCAAAGTCGTCCTTAAGTCTTTGTGCAAGGGCGTCCTTTTCTTTCTGAGCACGGATGATGTCAGGGTGCTGGTGAGCCTGCGTACGCTAATAATCTGAAAGCCGCTTTGGAAGATTAGGGTTGCGGCGTAAGCAGAGCTTTCCGATCTTCTTAATCAAATCCGCCCTGGAAGCGGTACTGAGAAAGATCGCCTGGACGTCGACAACCACGTTGGATAAGATATAATGCTCAAGAAATATACCTGATCGTACGTAGCTAAGGATTTGATTACGTTGCTGGTCACTGACCCCGCGGACTAACGGAAGGTAAGCGGTAACTACGTACGAGGTGTTTCAGCTTTCAGACTTACCTGTCAGTTCTATTCCCACCTCACGCCGAAGAGCACAAGAATGGAAGGGGTGATCAAAGCCAGCTCTCTAGCCTAATCTCTTGGTCTAGTAGGAAATTAAGTTGGCGGATAGAGCCTTAATAGGATTAACGTGTACACCCTCAATAGAGCGTGTGGAGCAGCGGAAGACTGGGATCTCCAGGATATCGTCCCTGAAGGCGAAGTCGATGATAATGCGGCCGTATAGGCTGGAGAAGCTATATAATGTAAATAGGGTCAGCCCGGCGGACATCAGCCTTAGGCGGAAACCGTTATGGGCGAAGGCTATAGCTACGAAATAAAGGATAGGACACATTATAGGGTATGTGTGGTTCTCGTATAAGGTGATAGTTTCCTTCCAGCACCTTTAGTAGTGAACACGGCTCTTTGTATATAGAAACTTACAGCGTATTCTACCGCGTTTACCCTTATCTAGTATGATGGTAACTTCAAGGACTAGTAATAATACTTCATCTAGCGGCTGCAAGAGTCTTAGCTTTACATTCTTAAAGAGTAAAGCTACATTTGTTCCGGCAATTCCCTTGCAGCCACTCTCGACGATAGCACTAGGCCGAGCTCTAGTAAATATTAGGAAGAGAAGCCCCGTAGCAAGCTCCACGCGTTCTAGCTCAAGAGCTAAGATTTCTATATTGAACTTCTAATGGTAGTAAAGGGCGCCATGGAGGCCATTGTGACCGATAATATATTTATATCTTAAGCCCTTAACTAGACTACATTCGCTGCAGAATTGCCCGTGCAGATACTGTATACAGTCAGCTAAGCCTGCCTAGTGAGAAGGCCCTCGCGAAAAAGGATGGATATTGGTGATCTCCTTGCCAACATCATCAGCCACCACCTTATGGCATATGTCATAGTACAGTTGGCGCAAGATCTTCCACACGCTTTGGTATGTGTTTAGCCTCCGGGCGCGAGGGTGTATCTTATAATACCAGATAAGGTAGCCTTTAAAGGATATGATTAAACAGGCCCTGAGTAATTTTATATGATCCTTGCGTACAAAGTCGCAATACCTAGTACAGAGGAAGAGGAGATAGAGTCAGCCTCAGCGGTCGATATAACGAAATGCGGTAGGGACAGCGCAGATTAAGGTATACCGTTTCCATCTTTGTAGCGTCATCTCTTAAGCGGTAACAGTGGCATCTGCTAGGTCTCGTTATGCCCTCTCCGGGCTCAAGTTGTTCAGCTTCTGCTTCAGCTCTAGCAGATCCGCATCAGAAGCGTCTGAGTTGATATCAAAGTCGGCCTGTTCACCATCGCTCTCATCCTCTAAGACGTCAACTGTCTCGGCATACGCGTTCTGGAGTGCAAAGGCGCCCATTATAGTGAAGGAAAATTGACGCCGAGAATGGGATGGAGGGAAATGGAGGAACGACTGCGAGGTGCGAGAGGAAGCCGAGAATTGGAGGGATAGCCAGACGGGAGAAATGAAGGTAGGGGAGGAGGTAGGAAAGGCCAGGAGGCCTTCACAAAGACGAGTGCCATCACGGACCAGAGCACCGCCTCGCTCGATGGGAGCCTGGCTTAGTATAGATGGAAAGATTGAAAAGATTACAGGCAGAGCAAGATACGGAGGTGTATTCACACTGACGGGGAGGGAGCATCCAGTTGCTGTGACAGCAGTCCAAACCCGAGGGGAGGGCAGCAGGAAGCAGAGGGCGGCGAGAGGCAGGCTAGCTGGATACGGCACGCTTTACCTACCCGAAGAGGGAATTCACCTGCACACATACTACGCGGTTGCGCGGAACATTAGCCAATCAGATTTGATCTGGAATCCCCTTGCTAGTTCCAGTCCTAGCGCATGGTAAGGGGCAAATATTTTGAACGGTCAGTATTTATACTCATCCTCAACTTACACGAATACAATGCAGCCGAGGTGTTGGACCGTTCAGGCTTGGAGTTGCGTATGGTCTGTCGGCAAAATTAGACAGCGTGCAGGGGTAACACCTGCTCCGATTTCTCGTCCTTGTTGACAATCCTCGAGCAAGGGTGTGAGCTTAAAGGTGCGCAGCTCCGTAGTCGTTGACCTGAAGAAGGTGCATGCTGCTGGCCTTCAGCTGGTGACTTTCATTGATGCTATTCTCAGTAGATTTTTTTGTTGCTGCTATCATTCATCTATTTCATCAGCCATACAGATCCCTCTGCGATGATTCCAAACATTCCCTTGGGTCAACTTCATGTTCCACAGCCGGTTTTGGATTCATTCAGCTGTAAAAGTTTGCCAAATGTTCAGAGGATCTGCGCATCTTGTCAAGGGCACCATATCAAGCTTGATGCTTGGATTAAGACCTTTGGCGGAGAGGTTCGAGTAAAACTTGGCCTTGAGGCTGCATGCTTCAGAGTTGACTCGCAATGCTGCCCTAGGCTTGCACTTTGCTTTGCTTAAGGCGTACAAGAATTCAGGTCAGCGCCCAGTCAACTCCACCATTCCCTTCAGGATGCCTGACAGTATTATTGTATAAAAGGCAGTGATTTACACAGCTACATCAGCTATGGCTGGCTACGGAACGAAACAAAGACATTTTGAGCTGGCTGGAAATTTTTAATGTGAATGTTAACACCCTAGGCGCCGTAGCGCGACACCTATGACGAGATGTGTCTGTCGGACTTCCTACTGACTCTAACCCTGAGACCGACCTGTAAACATCACAAGAATGCTGGCTAGATTTCCTTGTGTGGGCCTACCTACCTTGTTGGGCGGCATTTACATTAGCGCTTCTCCCTATCGTGACTTCCTGGTTGTCTCCGCGAACCGTCAAGCTTCCTTCTTGATGATGCTGCGCGTCTGAACCCTACATACCTATACTTGACCTCTTTATTCATACTCCATGTCTTCAAAGAGCCGTTCGGTGTGAATGAGGCAACTCTGCGCTCTTCCTAGGTCGCACAGCGTCAAAGAGCTTGGAGAATTCTGATCTACTGCAGCGGCATCTACACCATCTCTACCTTAGGCTCCGAACAGAACGACCAAGATGAATTCCAGTCAATGGGCCGGCCGCGTGATTGAGCACACTTACACCCCAGGCTGGATTGTACTTGCATATTGCATCAGTCTTATAGGATGCTGGACCACACTGGAGCTTCTCCATAAGAGAACTAGCAATCGTGGATACTATAATTGGTATGCGCATGATACTTCGGGTGCCTGAACCATCATGCTGAGCCAAGAACAGGTATCTTTTACTCGCTGCGGCGGTCGTGATGGGCGCAGTCGGTATCTGGTCTATGCATTATATCGGCAACCTGGCGATTGAGATGGACCAGGGTCAATCAGAACTACGAATTCAATACAGCACCGGCTTTACGGTGATCTCTCTCTTCACACCCATCATCGTCCTTAGTGTAGCCTTCTACTACTTCGATACTTCTAAAAGCGTGACCCACTGGAGCACATTCCTCGGAGGTACTTTGACGGGCTTTGCTGTCTGTGCAATGCACTATCTGGGTCAAATTGGGATCGCAAACTACACTACCTCCTATTCCGTTGGCTACGTCTTCGGATCCGCGATCATTGCAGTGTTCGCCAGTACTGTTGCACTTGGAGTCTTCTTCTACTTGACAGCAACTTGGACCGATAATATTTTCAAGCGTGTCTTGATTGCGGCACTTTTAGCTGCCTCTGTCTCCGCAATGCACTGGGTAGCGACCGTTGGCTGTACATACCGCTTCATTACGGCGGATACTGCAGGTATTGGGGGCCTGAGAGCTCACTCAAGGCAAGTGACCGCCGTAGTCGTAATTTGCATGGTAAGCAGCCCTCGCATAGTGATATGACAGGGGATACTGACCACGCAAAGTCTGTCGGCTGTTGCACAAGCCTGTTCGCCTTAGCTATCCTAGGGCAACGGTCCCGCAAGCTCTCGGCTGATCGAGCTCAACAAGTAGTGCTTGCATGTGCTATGTTCGACATGGATGGAAAACTCATGGTCACGCCTGAAGGCATTTTGCCATGCCGAAAGATCACTGATTCATTCCCCGAGCGAGTATGTTTACTGTCCAAATGTCGGAAACCGCACTAATTTGCAAAGTCTTTGAATGAAATCTTCGATGTCAGCCACCCAGTTTTCTGCTGGATCTTCAAGGCATCCCGTTGCTGGCATTATATTACAGAAATTCTTCCCCTAATTCGCACACATATCAACAACAATGGGTTATGCTCTTCCGATAGTCGAAGTACTAGTAGTGCCGTTAGAGATGAGGATTATGCTAGAACATTCAAAGAACTCTTCTGTGTTGCTGCTAGCGACATCGCAAACCTGCTCCAAGTACCTCTGGGAGACGTCGGCTTACTGCACGGTAGCGTTGTGTGCACGGGTACACTGAGCAAGGGTGGAACATGGAAGAATTACCGGAACCTGTGGAAGCAAAACGGGATTGATCATGCTGAGAAGGGCCTCTCCCCTAATCTTTTCGGCCGAGGTCAGCTATTGTTTCTTACTCGTCGCGTCAACAGAGTTGAGTCGGGACATTTCCAAGCTTTAGGGTATCGATTCGCCAACATCTCAAATGTGGTTGAGTTCCTTGCTCGTAGTATGGAGATTTCTCAAGCGCAGTTGCGACCCCATTTAGATGATATGCACCGCCGTTGTGAGAGAGAGCACTTCCTGGAGCCAGGCGTCCACTTGGCCTGCTTCGCTCTTCGTCCTGTCTTGCAAAGAGGATTTGACATAATTGTGCGCAAAGATATTGACTATTTGCTTCCCACGGTCCAGCTGTCAAACACGAAGTTGGAGCACTGGCAACTCGAGATCCTTCAAGCTATGAACAATTGGACCGTCGCCACGTGTCGTGAGAGGCTTCAGGGCATGTTGCTGTTCGTCAAGCATCCAGAACAGAAGTTCGCCCGACAATTGTTCGACGCCATCACAGCATTAGCATCTGAAGTTGATAGCCCATTCTTCCAGGATGCGCGCCTCGTTGCACGTCCTCTTCTGGCCCCTGCCGCTTATTTCAAGGGCTGCCAGCCTCAGCAACAGGCGCAGTTCTTAGCTTTCCGAATTATAGCAGACAATCACGAGTTCAGCTCTTCCCATAAGAATTATAAATCGGTACCGTCTAAGTTCTTCCTCGTTCAGCAGCACGCATACAGGAATAGCAAGGATAACGATATTTTCGGTCGCAGAATCCTCCGGGAGTTTGCCGCGATAACAGAGCATTGTGATAGCTCTAGTGCCCCAACCATCCATGATACTCGCTCCTTCTTGCCGCGATCAATGGGCTCTGGTTTAGGTTTCATGCGGCGAAGAGCGAGGTCCGCATCTCCAGCAAGGTCAAGCCCGTGGCTATCAAGAACACAGTCCACAACTCACCGGGTGTTAGACGACGTGGCTCCTGACGATTCAGAGCTTACTTTGATTGATTCCAATCTCAAGCAGCCTTTCGGTGGCATCCATGTTTTAAGCGAGGTGGAGATCGATATTAAGAAAACAGAAGTCTTAGAGCCCACGATCCACTTTGAACTAGAGAGAATGGGCTCGACGACTGAAGCCAGTATTGGAGATACCGAATCACCGACTTTCGCTGATGAATTGATGATACTTACTACGGAGGAGCGCCGGCGGAAGAAATTCTCGCAGAGGCCCCAGTCTCAAGCTTGAAGGAGATTCATTGTGTACTATAGCGGAATAGCAGGGTTTGAATTGCTATGTTGCTAAGGTAATGGTCTGTATAACCGGGCGGTTGCTCTACTTGCTTGTGTGAGCATGAGCATGTACTCCTTGGACCTTGTCATACCGTTCCTTTCCTAGATCAGATAACTGGCTTCCCGATCACTTCACAACAAGAAACCACGTGTCTCCATTCCGCCACCATGTTACTTAGAAGCCAATAGAAACCGAGAACTCACTCTTAGCTTACTGTAGTGCCTGCTTTATAGCTTTTCCCACAACCGCGAATAAATTACGTGCATTTACGCCTAACATAAAATACGCTTGCCTTGTACACTAGGCCGCGCCTAGTCTTACACCTTTTGCACATTTATCATTAGGTGTGAATTCTACAATATATGGATTCTCAGACGGCTATTCAAGAATGGGGTCAATCTCTAGGCATACTGGACGACGCCGGCTTGGGTGCGCTATCTTCTTTCCAGGGCAACGTCCTGGACAACCCTCCCGTCCCTACGAGAGCAGGTCTTTACGTTTACTTAAATTCCATGCTCCATGACAGACCCTCTTTCGAAGATGCATTAGTGATAGAGTTCCTCAGTGTAAGGTATAAACAAGACATCGCGAGTCTTGTCGGAGACTTAATTCTGGCCTCTTTCGACGTTCTAGCCAATGCCATGTACCGCAACGACTCAACGAGATCGATCAACATTCTTAGATCTTTCCTTGTCAATAAGTTGCCCGTCTTTATTCAAAGCCATTATGCTGGTATGCTGTATGAGCCTTTGACGGTTGAGCATTGTATAAGGCAGGCTCTTGTTCGAGTAGACCCTGCCGCATTTCCGTCGGTGGCTCAGCTGTTCGATCCACTAGAAAGGAACAGCCTGCTTTCTGAGGCCCGGCAAGATTTTCTGTTTGCGTGCGCTCTTCATCAATTGATACCTGAACGAAGCATTGAAGATATTCTTGGGGATGTTCCCATGCAGAGTTTGCCACAATCGGGAAGGTACGTTAAGGACGAGCTAGTACGCCAGTGCACTGCCAATGCTGCGAAGATCGAAGAGTATATTGGGGAGTTGGACAACATGGAAGGCAATGCCGGAGAAATAGCAGGCGCAATAATGGAGATATTGCACAGCCTTTGCTTGAATAATGACACGATGACTTTGAAACTCGTCTGCCATGCTCTCTGCCGGAAATCGTCCACGCTAGACGTGATCTTGCTCTTCACTCGCCCAGACACCCTGCTACAACCGCTTTGCAATATACTCGACAAGTGGCAAGACCATGAAGATCAAAATGAGTATCAGCCTGTTTATGATGAGTTCGGCAGTATCCTACTCTTCGTTGTCATAGTCCAGCATCGCTTCAAATTACAACGCGATGATCTGGGAAACTTAAGCTCGGATTCATTCATCACTACCTATTTCAGGGAGGGCTGCCAGAGCAAGCCTATCGATGAACTAAGCGATCACACGAACCAACTGCTTGGTGCTTGGATAAAAGGTCTGTTCGTAACCGAAGGCATCAGTGACGAGCTCATGTCAACATGCAAACCGAAAGAGTTCCACTTGCTAGTCGCAACACTCTTTGACCAGAGTCTCAAGGCATGTCAAGCTAAAGTACTAGCTCTCGAGACCCTACGTGGTGGCTTCGAGTACTTGCTTGAGCCGTTTCTATTACCTTCCCTCCTAGCTGGATTTACATGGTTCACGCATTGCTTATGGGAAATCAATGATGAATCTAAGAATATTGACACTGTTCTACTGGCCCTACAGGCCTTACTGAAACCTCCCTCGATGTCTCACGATTCCTCTACCATCCACAGCGCAGTCCTTTCTGTCGTTGCAAAGCCCTTGGCCGACTCCCTCAACCATGTACAAAAGCAATATGCCTCGCGTCCTGACATCAACCCCCTCCTCGGTGTCCTGAGCCCTCACACTCAAGACCGCCAAGGAACAACGGCCCTCAGTGAACTTTCCTCCTGGTCCACAACCCCAGGTGGCGGTCTCCTCGCCGCCCTCCGCCACACCATCCAATCCCTAATTCTATGGAGTGCCACATCGACCTCTTCGACTACAATGTCCCCACCAACCTACACCCAACGCCAAGTCCTCGACACACTACGAATCCTAGGCGCCCAATCAGTCCTCCACCTCCTCATCGACGAAGTCACCGCCAACGAGCAAACAAATTCAGACATGGCACTCGATCTCATCGTCATCATGATCCTAACAGCTTCAACGCCAAGCTTACAATCGCCATCCATGAAACGCCAATTAACGCTCCGGGACGCACTACAATCCGAATTTCTTGCCGTCGACGAGGTAGCGAGGACAGATGCCGCAAAAGCAAGCACCATCGTGCGCCTTCATAGGCGTGTGAATGCATTGGCTGCGGCGAAAACCGCATCGGGTGTTGCTAACGACGACTTCATGGCTGGAGTGGTGCAGGGTACTGAGGGGATGGGGACGGCCGCGGATATTGATGATGTATTGGGCGAGGCAGGGGAGCAGATTGCTACGGCGCAGAGTTATTTGAGTGGGGAGAATGCTACGCTTTTGGGACTTGCGTGATTGATTGATTTGATTCTGATTGGGATTGGTGGGATGGAGTTGTCTGTTTCTTTTTGGTTTGGGCGAGTCTTATGCATGTCAACGTAAAACTTTTGTTATCTATCTCGTATCTACAGAGAAACAGATGGGTCGGGCGTTGGAGTCAGCGCAAGTCTATCTAACAAATATCTATTACATGTAAACGCCAATGCTATGCACACATCTCAACATAAGTTCATCCCAAGACTACCTCCTCTGTAGAACTCCCCTCATACTCTGCCTACTCTCCTGCACCGCCACCGCATCCATAAGCACCAAGCTCGCCATCGCCTCCACTATCGGCACCGCCCTCGGAACCACGCACGGATCATGTCGTCCCTTTGCCTCGAGCACCCCTTCCTTCCCACTGAAGTCCACGGTATTCTGCGCCTGCCCAATCGTGGCCGGCGGTTTGAATCCAACCCGGAAATAGATATGTGCACCATTTGAGATCCCACCCTGCACACCCCCAGAATTATTCGTCTTAGTCCTAAGTCTCGGTATTCTCGACGGAGTCCCATTGGTTTGTGCACCATTGACCTGCGCCGAAGCCTCAACACCTGACTGAGACGGTTGTATAGGAACAGTAGAGATAAACGCGTCGTTGTGTATCGAGCCAGGGATTTCGCAGCCTGCGAAGCCGGAGCCGATTTCGAAGGATTTGGTTGCGGGTATGCTGAGCATGGCGTGCGCGAGCTTGGCTTCGAGTTTGTCGAAGCAGGGTTCGCCTAGACCGACGGGGACGTTGCGTATGACGCACGTTACGGTGCCGCCTATGCTATCTTTCTTATCCCGGACCTCCTCGATTCTTTTCTGCATGCGTGCCGAAGCTTCTTCATTGGGACAGCGGACGGGTAGGTGGGCGTCGACGTCGGCGCGAGTGATTTTGTCAACCATGTCGAGGAAGACGGGGTTCGTAGAGGCGGAGGGGTGGATCGGGGTGGGAGGGAAGAGGTGTTCGCTGCCTACGGAGGAGACGAAGGCGACGATTTCGACGTTGTGGGCTAGGGAGAGGTATTTCTCTGCTATTGCTCCTGCTGCAACACGGGCGATGGTTTCGCGAGCACTGCTGCGGCCGCCTCCACTGCTGGCTCGGACGCCGTATTTCTCTTGATAGGTATAGTCTGCATGACTTGGGCGAGGGTACATGTCCATAGTGCTTCCTCCGTAATCTTTCGGTCTCTGATCTTCATTCTTCACCATGAGTCCAATTGGTGTGCCTAAAGTGATCCCGAACTCCGTCCCGGACTGGATCATGACTCTATCTTTTTCGTCGCGGGGAGTTGTGAGTGCGCTCTGGCCGGGTCGTCTTCGTGTGAGCTGGGGTTGGATGTCGGCTTCTGTGAGCTCCATTCCGGGTGGACAGCCATCGACGATACATCCCACGGAAGAGCAGTGGCTCTCGCCGTAGCTAGATCGAGAAATGGTCAGAATTGTTTTGGGAGTTGCAAATGGGTTAGAAACTTACGTTGTAACTCTGAATGCGTGGCCAAATGTTGACATTTTAATGAGCTTTGAGAAGTGCGTCCCGGCATGGAAGATTCACCTTCCTACCAAGACAAATTTCGTGCTTACAGGTGTAAATATTTCGTTTCTGTTATTTATGGCGGAATTCGGCCGCAGTTAGGCCAACCTACATTTTGTTTTCGTCTTTATTATGATCTTACAATATTTGCTGAAAGCAGATGCCTTCTTACCCTGATGTACCTTCTTACCTGACTCGATGGAAAAAGCTAGTTGGACTTTCGAAACACCAGATTTACATTTCGCGCAGTCACAATCCTTTCCTAAATCTCTCAATCGAACATTACCTACTACAGAAATCGTCACCTGATTCTACCGTACTCTTTTTATATAGAAATGCACCTTGCATCGTGATAGGTAGGAATCAGAACCCATGGCTGGAAGTCAATTTCGGGGAAGTACAAAGGCTGCGACATCTTAAAGTGGCGCCCGGTGACACCGCCGCTGCTTCTGCACTGGCGAGCGAAAGGTGGAAGAATTTATCCCTGGTGAGAAGACGATCTGGAGGTGGTGCCGTCGTTCATGACTTGGACAATGTTAATTTCAGCGTTATTTGTCCGCCGAAGGATTTTACCAGGGATAAACACTCGGAAATAGTCACCCAGGCTATCAGAGAGATTAACCCGAGAGCTCGAGTTAATGAGCGACATGACATAGTCCTTGACCAAGGCAATCTTCTAGCAGAAGAGGATTGGCCAGATCCAATGGACATGCACCGATCAAAGTTCGAGCCTGAAGGCGACAATGGCCCACCTTTGAAGGTTTCTGGATCTGCATACAAGCTGACAAGGCAACGGGCACTACATCACGGCACATGTCTACTCACATGTCGTGAAATCTCTAGGATTTCCTCACTTTTGAAATCTCCTGCGAGGCCTTTTATAAAGGCACGAGGAGTAGATAGTGTGCGCTCACCCGTCGGCAATGTTAGTGATAATCTCACTGAGGGAGAATCTGTCCGGCAAACCTTCGAAAGAGAACTCATCAAAGCATTTGCAAATGCTCACGGAATTAAGAGCGAGGCATACTCCAATCTTGATAGTAGACGTTGGACTTCCGAGAGTGAAGAGTTAGTAACGAGATATGTGGGCGAAGAATTACACGGCATTGAGGAGATCCGGAAAGGCGAAAGTGAACTAAAGGTTTGTCAACGTTAGAGGAAGAAGCAGGATGTTGCTAAATGGTAGCATCCGCAGTCAAATAAGTGGCTCTACGGACAAACACCACAATTCATCCTATCGAGCCATCCTACCGAAGAAGACCAAAGAGCAAGACGGCCCAGGCTTAAAGATCTCCCTTCATCGGTACGTAAAACATTCCCCGACCAAAACATTTCTATAATACATCGACAGAGCCATAAATGCATCCACTAACATTATCGCATGAAAAGACCCGAATATACCTAACAGCCAAGTCCGGCACCATTATCTCAACGCGCATTTCGATATCAGGTGACGACAAAGCCGCTCAGGCTGATGCTGCCAAATTCGATAGTGATCTCAAGGATAGGAACATCCACGATGTTAGAAACTTCAAGACTATCTTGAGAAAAGGCGGGGACGATTCCAAACACAATTATTGGACCAGACTTGTTGGGGGTTGGCTAAATACTATGCTTGGAAAGCCAGGCTTACGGTTTTGAGGATATTATGACCCAAGGTCATGACAGCTAGAAGAATGATACCCATTCAATACAATATACTATGACCCATGGGATCTCTTTAATTATAGAGTCTCATTGTAAGGTTACCATGAGCAAGATTTAGGGCTAAGACTTCAGAATCCACACAGTATATATTGATATTTATGTTAAAGGATCTTTAAGATACAGAGACCCTCACCTCAACACATCCCCAAACCCCACTAACCAGTTTAAGGCTTTGTCCTTCAGACATCGGATGAATTTTCCTTATACCTATATCACTCTTATCTTCCTCACGCATACACGAATTTCTAAAGCCATGTAAACCTCAAGATGTTCGAAAATTGTTGTTGTTGTTGTTCGGAGATGCCCTCACGTCGACATGACACATACATGCAGTGGTCAGAGCCGTTAGAATTATTTCATTCACATCCTAGCTACCGACCGCACTAATCTTGGATATCCAGGGGTATCATTTCGTTGCAAAAATTTTCGGCCGTAAGATGGCGTATCTTCCATCAAGTATGCTGGTTAAGTAGGTCTCTTCAAGTCGCCGTCCATCCCATAAGGGTAACGTCGACTTATAACCCTCATCTGCTGAGATTTGAAGCCGTGATAGCCTTGGGCAATTGAACAGTACCACGATAGTCCAGCAAAGAACGTTCAACGAAACGAATTGAATATCTCAGACGCCTATGCTTTGACCTTCCCCTTCCCATTCACCCTCTTCTCCTTCCTAGCCTTCCCCTTCTCCTCCCTCAGCGCCTCCATCATCTGCATCTTCAACTTCTCGGCAAGAACCCTTTGCTCCTCAAAATACTCCTCCTTTACCTTCTCTTCCTTCTCCTCCCTCTCAATCAGCTCCTCCACCGACAACAGCTCCTCACTAACACTCTCAAACCAATCCTCCCAAGCAGCATCACAACTCTCCTCCTTCAAATTCTCATACGCATCAGGAATACTATACCTCAGTCCTTCGGCGCTCCGGGAGAATTTAGCAATCTTATAGTCCAGCCGCAGAATAAGGTACTGTGTAGAGAGTAGAGCGTGTCTGGCAAACTCGTACTCGCGAAAATGAGCCATCACGTAGACGTGCTTCTTGCCGAATTCCCAGGCATCCGGCCCGGCGCGCCACCAGATCTTCAGTAATTCTCGTAAGAAATAGACCATGTATACCGTTTCGAATTGTAGGCTTTGGAGCTCCGATCTCAAAAATGCTGACTCGAGGAAATGTTGCCGAATGCGCTTTGGCAGCTTGGGGGAAAGACCGGGATAGTGCTGGATGAAAGTCTCCCAAGAGAGTATAGGGGACTCTGGCATCCTTCCCAGCACACCATTCCAGGTGCCAGCGGCTGCACCGAGATCATAGAAGCCGTCTTGGATACGAGAGAGCAATCTGGCTGCTGGAATCGATTTCTTGCCATATTTGTCCTCTTTGGCGTTTCTCTCTAAAATGGCGTGATGCGTAGTTCCAAAGGTTGCCACATGCTGCGGATCATTGAACATATCGATGAGGATTAATTCTGATTCCTGCGTGGGACCATTTGCCCCAATGGATTTTAGAAGTCCTTCCCGCATCTTAAAGAGAGCTCTTTCCGGCACTTCCCATCTCTTGTCCGCGTTGAACGTCTGCAACTCATACACGAAGTATTTCACTATGTTGAGCATGCTTGTATTGAGCTTCTCTGTGTTGTCAATCCGGATTATTTGTTCTGCTTCGGAAAGAGACTCTTTCTCACGTAGCTGCATCAAAGTAGTCTGGCACTCCGCCACCGTAGTATCGAGAGGTTTGAGATAGATGATTGTGTCATTCTCTGTATCTTCAAGGTAGTCTTCAACGTCCTTTAGTCTCCCTAGATCGAATGTCTTTGCTGCAGGAGCTACATAGGCTTCAGGATCTATATCCGCTGCGTGCCTGACAGCAATGGTCAAGGTTGGTGCGATTGTGGTGGGATCCGGCCCAATTTCCTGCAATCGATCCGCAACGCGCTTTGGTGGACCACTCAACGCCTTCTTGAAGTCTCCAACAGTCATGAACGTCGCGGAAGAGGGAGCGTTCTCCTGGAATTCTCCGATATCCTCATAATGGCAAGGGGGGAGGGGTATCTGACCGGGAGCTTTATCGTGAGATCAGTCTCTGCTATGTCGGCGCCGACGACGGCATTCTCACCTTCCAGAGGAACTTCCTTGCTATGTTGAACATAACGGCCGAAGTGCTTTAAAAGGGCGTCAGGAACGGTTTTGTCCGTAGTCTTGTCAAGTGCACGCCGCTTTGGCCCTCTCCCTCGTCGAGTCATCGTGATACTGTGAATGATACAACGATTTGCTTGGTGGTGGACGGATGTGTTCTTCTGCAAGGGCAAGAAAATAGAATAATGGAGAGAATGCTGAAGTGAACGGTGAGGTATGAATCAAAAAGAGGTTTGACACAATAGGCAATACAGGAGCTTGTTTGTTGATTGTCGCCACCTCCATCGCGCCACAATAACACTTTAGAATAACCACCGACCCCGCACTTAAAATCGACGTAGGAAAGAGCAACTCTCCCAAAAACGACCATACATCCAGGGCATCCCAATGGTTATTGATATCCTCGGCTCTCGGGGAGAAGTACCCCAAAAGAGGTCCCCCATTCAAGATATGGGCAGATTTTCATTGGCAAATATTCGATCACAAATAACGATCATATGCAGAGTCCCGGTTGTAGGTTTATGCGCCACCCCACCCAGCTTTCAGGCCAGCGCCTCCCAATTCCAGTGCCTCAATCTCCTCCTCTGTCCAAGACATTCGCCCAAATCTGGCCGGTAGCTCGCTCCTATCCCAGACCTCACCTTTTGCAGGCTCCACACGACCTAATTCATGTCCCGAATGCCCGCCGATTCCCCCATACGCATGTGAGCTCGGTGGAGCAGAGGATGCAGAGGAAGATTCTGACGAGGGGCGATTTTGACCACCTAGAGGACCGTGTTGTTGCACTCTACTGCGGTAGGATATGAAGCTGTCTGGGAGGGTTTGGGAAGGCGAGGCTGGATGTGGAGTTGCTTCTTCTGCTGGAGCGGCCGGTGTGATAGTCTCTAGTAATCTGTTAAGCAACGTCTAAGGAGCGAACATGGGCGCATACTCGGTGGCACACGCTTGCCCAAGAATTTGATCATGGGCACCCGGTGTTGAGCCTCACGGAAGAGTAGCCGAGTCGGAAACATGGTAGGCAGAGATGAAGAGGATGTAGGCGAAGCAGAGGGATTGGAGGACTCAATTGGTCCTGAGATTATGTTTCCAGATCATTGAAAGCTTTAGAAGGATGCTGAAGAGTGTAGCTTCAATATCTGGTCGTTGTTGGTCAAGCTACAACGTTCACCGACTACGGACAGGACACCCACCAATAAATGAGTAACTCCGAACCGTTACTAACGTGGGCTAAATATCTTTCGGTACGAGCATGGAAAGCAAACCCTTACAATCTATCAGGCGCTGTCCAAGACATTAAACGATCTGATTGCATATCGGTGGGGAATTCGATCATGTTTGAGAGATGGTGCAGATCGAACAGGTACAGTTCACTCAATGAGATCATTCAGAAAATGCTTTATTCTATCTACGTTTACCATTCCTATGCTTGGAACTCTTCGGACGGTCTCTCAAACGCTTCTTCTTCATCTATGATGGAAGTTTCTGATACAGTAGTCACGGTTGTCCCCATGATAAGGCCAGGCACAGGTCAGGTATCTCTTTGAATGAAAGTATCTATACCCAGATTACCATCCTCTCCCATAATATCACCAAATTGGCTTCATATGTCTTCGTGCATAGAAATAATGTACAAATAACGCCACCTATGAGGTCCATCTTGAGGGTAGGACCTTGACCCTGTCTACACGGGGAAGTCCAGTGCCCACAACACCGTGGAACATGCGTTTGATACCCAGTGCCCCGTCATAATAATCGTCAATGCAACAAAGTCGTCAGTTGCATGTAGCTTGTGTACTGAGTGCCATCACTCATCTAACCGGAACTCTCATCCATGATATTGACACTAAAATTTGACTCTGCTAGAGCCTTGTCCTTACGTTCTTTCTTGAAAGCTTGAATGCGGCAGAAAAGGTCGGTATCTTGTAGCATCATTAGCAAGGCTAAATAGATGAAATTGGTGAATTAATGGCTCGGTGCTTACCAGGAATAACATCTTCTATCTTCAGAGGTGAGCGATTGAACGGGTCAGTGGGATCACTAAGGAGGTGGGAGCGAATAGTGGAACGATCAATGGAAGTCTTGGACGTGGGGAGAACGACAGGATCTTCCATCAATGTGTACATCAAAGGATCTAGAAACCGTCAGCATGGCTGAAAAATGCATGAAACAAAGGATACATACCTAAGAACTCGTCCGGAATCTCGCCCAAGTTTTGCTCGGCCTGGTCATCGGCTGCTTTGGCCTCTTTGAACTTCTGGCCCAAATTGGTCCATGCCGCTAAGTCTTCTGGACCCTTTAGGGCAAGTTTTGAAAGAATTCTGGTAGCGGCCTCAAAATTGTCTGGCTTGTAAGATCGACCGTCCCGTGCAACTGCAAATACAAAGTTCTCCTGGGCTTGCAGGTTCAGATAGACATCCACAATCTCTGAAAGCAACATCTTAGGCTGAAAGCCGTACTCGTGAGCGTTTTCGACTTTCAGATCCCTGCTCTTGGGCCCGACCAGGGCATCGAGATTGTAGTCCAACATATCTGCTAGGCGCTGCACGATTTCGGGCATGGTGAACGAGTCCGCCAGAGCTTCAGTGAAAAGCTTCAGCATAGCCACAGTCTCGTTCGTAAGCTGCATGTAAGATTTTGCCTTCCCTTGAGCGGCTGCAAGCGCCTCTTCTTTCTCGGTGCGATCACTCTGCTCCATGGAGGGGCCCGATAACCTCAGTTCTTGTTGTAACTTGTGAATTTGTGCAAACGCTGATAAAGATTCATCTAGTACAAAGGTGACATCGTTAAGCAACAGATTAACGAAGCGTACGAAGAAGTCAAGGTTGACTTTCGATTCTTGTGCAAGGTGCTCCCGGTAGATTTCGTTATCCCAGATGCATTTGATGATTTGGAAGATCTCGTATCGAATATTGAATTTGTCATAGAATTGTGTATGTGCGCCTGTGTTCTCCACCTCGATGTAAAGCTGAATCAAGGCGTGTAGAAGATGATCCGTTGCGAATGGCAGTGAATTGAGAAGATCCCCAAGAATACCTCTCGACCGGTTGTAGACAGGCCAGATACCATGAAACATGATGGTAACTAAGCCCGATTTGAGGTATGGGTTTTTGATGTATTCCGAGCTCCGAAGGAACGTTATACAGAGCATGACTAGCTCGTCACTTTGCGTTGAAGTGATGATCTGGGGCATGTTCCTCATTATAAACTTAAAATTGCCGACGACATCCTCCAGAAAGTACTCCGGCAAGCACTTGAATACCTCTGGCTGCTCTTGGGGTAATGGAAGTTTGAGGGGTACCTTGGGGAAGTCGTGCTCCGGGGAAACGAGCCGCAGCAGCCATACCACTACGTAACGCATAAACTGCATAGAGCGGGCTTGCGTTAATTCGTCAAGTAAGACGCCTTCGATCGAATACTTGTAGCACGTGCCTGAGTCAAAACGATCTTTGTATTTCTTGATCGCATCATCGAACATTCTTAACCGAACTGGATCGTTGACCCATTTATGCCTATCGAGCTCGATCTCTTCGATATGCTTCTTCATTCGCTTCAGCTCTTTCTCAAGCGTGCTAAGCGACGAATTTGCTGCTTCAGTCCCGTAATGATGAGCTGCTAGTGTGAGAAAGAATACCTCCGAAATGAAGTTTGAAGTCCCTTCTACAGGCTTGCTGTAAAAAGCATCGGAGGCATTTTGATCGGCATTAAGCTTGGTCTCGTCTTTGATGTCTATCCTAGGCGAACGACGCAAATATTCAACTTCAATGCGGTCGATCTTGGAAAAGGAAGCATCCATGAATGGCTCACACAGCTGGTCTAAGCATACAGTGACATTGATCATGAAGCCATCTGTTGATACTTGCGTTTGATCCACTTGCAGCGCGCGACGCTTGTGGTTGGAATTGACACATAACGCAAACCAGTTAAGCGTACGATTCCGAGACTCCTTGCCCGCCTTGATGAAGTGATTGACTATGTCCAAAAGGTCATTCTGATGCGTCTTGAGTGCCATTCGAAGCGCTTTTTGAGAGTTTAATATGTAAGACTTGTCTCGTGTACTCGGACTTGAAAAATAATTTGTTGTGACCTCCTTTTGAAGCGGAGAGATCGCAAAGAAAGGGCCCAGTATGGTGTTGGTCTCAATTGCTGCAGCCTCAACGCCAGGTGGTAGGAAGTTTTCAGACTGAGCGATCGCATCGATCATGGCGGAGTATTGGACTAATCTCCGCAAAGCCTGCAAAAGAATCAGCCCCCTCCTTTGGTCTCGGCGCTTCTACTTGCTTCTTACCATGATATAGGGCTTGTAGTCATCGTTCATAGTCATCTTTGAGACTTTCTGGCTCATGTATTCTGCGGCTTCAGCCACAACAGGTGGGAGACTTTCGTCCTCATTGCATCGTGCAACTAGTTGGTCAAGGAACTCAGCATCCATAAACCTCTCATCCTCAGGGTCATCGACCATAAGATATGTGGCGAGGGTACTCCCGCTGGGACTGTCAATTCTGTTCCGAATTCAGCATAATCCTAACGCCTTAAGTAGAGCTCAACTGACCCAAACATCTCAGGCATAGTGATAGCAAAGACGCAGTAGCTCATGCACAGCCTCCTAGCTTCTTTGATCACAGCAAACTTGGGGTCCTTTTCGCCTAACTTCCTCAGAGTCTTATACTGCCTTGAAATGCGCTTCCAGCACCCAAGTAGGTAGTCTAAAGGTGCTGTATCCTTCTCCAAGTTTGATGCAGCTTCGAGGATGGCCTGATCAAGCAGGCCGGTATTTAAACGAAGTGGCTCATGCTGTTCATCAAGTTCGTTACGTGTAGCCTCTAGGTAGTGTATTTGATTACCATGGCCATCGACATGGTGATCTGACTCCAGGGAAAATCTAAATACATTTCCGAGTATTCTATCTTCCCACTGCTCGGGAGTTTCGCCGGCTCTTGAACTTGACCGGCCACTGGAAGACAACGGTCTATCTCGCTTTAGGGGTGTCAATGGTCTTCCAGCTGGTGGGGTTACGTTGGCCCTTGGCGGCTCCCCGTTTACTTTCTGGATGCCGAGCTGCGAAAATGGGTTCTGCTGGGGAGTGGAAGCACTAGAGGAGGAGGAGATGTTGATCTTCGGCTTGGATTCATCCTGTCCTTTCGATGGAGCAGGTGTGCCATGTAAGTCGGACATGGCGACATCTGGTTTGTCTGTTTCGGCTGCTTGCGATCCTGGAGCGCCTCCAGCAATTCTATCCTGCGTGCCTGCATCTTGGCCTGCCTGCGATGCTGCCGGGCCATCGTTGCTTCCCTCTCCATTTGGATTTGGCCGTGGAACAGCTTGCCCTCCTAACTTTGCCAGACGTTTATTCCGAATCTGATACGTTTAGCTATTGATTCCTAGCACTATACCAACCAGCTTACTTTGTCCGCATCTGATATTGTGTCCGACATAGTGTCAAACGATCAGCAGCGTGCAGTTAACCAGCACTGAAGCAGAAATCGATGCAGGGGTCGGCGCAAATGACAATAGAAGACCATCGAAACCAGACGACGCTGTTTAGTGAGCCGTCTTAGCATCATAGCGGGCGGAAGGTACCCGCGAGATTCAGCTTCGGGGACATATTAATGCGGCCCGAGCGCAGCTTCTGCAGCCAGACGCGCCCTAAATGGCGCCGAAAGATCCATGCTTTGGACCCTGGGAGTAGCTTTGGTAAATAGCGATCCACCGCTATATCTCAACTTCAGAAGAAAGCTCCAACTGATCTCTAACAGAAAGCAAATTTGGCAGTATCTCAAGTGTGGATTGAGAGATCTAGTGAAGCGCTTCTATGATTTTAATGTACAATTAACTCAGAAGATCATTGGCCTCGACCTCCACAATGCGAACAAGGCATCAATGTGAACGAACGCTCATTAACTCCACGCCGTAATCCATACCATCATGAACTCAATGCAGATAGAAAAGCTCAGTAGCTCGTTCTTGCAAACCCATACGAGTCCAACTGTTTACAGCTCCTCATATCGAAATTCCTTGCTTCCCTCATTTTGTCCACATCTTGGAAGAACCAGCCCTGAGCATCTTCCATCATGCGATTTCTTGTTCGTGTCTCTATCTGGCACTCATACTGTAGTTGCGTGATATACTGTGTCTCAGCTTTCCTGTCCAATTCATTCAACTTTCGTGGACCGTAGTCCTCGACGTCTCGTGGGTTCAGATAGTAGTCGACATTCAATCGTTGGGAGGTCTTGTGTATGGTATTTGGTGGACCGGGCTGGAAGTGTATTGAGGGTCCAGTTGGTATTGAGGAAGAGAATAGAGAAGATAGGAGCGGGAGGATAAAGAGGATGAGGAGTGGCAAGAGGTTTGATAAAGCACCCATAGTACTCTGCGGTCGTTCTTCTGCATTACCATTGGCTTCCCTTGGCCTCCTCCTCGGTCGACCACCTCCAAATTGATGTACTCTGAAGCCGGGACCACCGCCAAGATTGAATACGAATTGGGGACCTGCATCGAACATTCCTCCTCCGCCTCCTGTCTAGTCAGCAATCTGGTGGCTTTTGATCTCTATCTCGAAGACCTACCGAAAGGTCCACCCATACCACCACCACCAAAAAACCTATTAAACAATTCCTCCGGCGATATTTCGTCATTGAACATAGGTCCTCCTCCACCAGGCGATCTTGCAAAACCACTAAACGGTGAAGCCGTAGAAGCTGAACCTGGTCCAAATCGATTATCCGGGTCCCCACCAAACCGATCATACTTCTCCTTTTTCTCTGGATCCGATAGAACTTGGAATGCTCTTGAGACCACTGCAATTCACGATAACTATCAGCCCATGCCGCTCAAGGCCCAATCATAAACCCTATGCACCGCGACCGGGAGCAACTCACTCTTGAAAGCCTCATCCGCACCGTCATAGCCATTCTTGTCCGGATGCGTAAGCAAACTCAATTTCCTATACGCCTTCTTAATCTCCGAATCCGTCACGGTCTTCTCGAGCCCCAAGATCTCATAGAAGGCCGTCGCGGCGCATTTCCGTACCCTTATCACCGCCGTCTTTTGCTCAATTGTGTATTTTCGATCTTGGTTCCCTTGATTATGATCTCGGCTCTTCGCTGTGCTGCCATTTGGAGTTGCGTCAGCCCCCGAGGCTGTTGCGGCGGGCATGGCCTTTTGTTTGTTCTTGGAGGATTAGGCGGGTGAGGTGAAGGGAAGGCAGCCTTCTCGAATGAGAGTATTCGGAAGAGGAGAGCACTTTGTGGTCGGTAACAACTTAGGTTATTATATTAGCTCATACTGAGAATAGAGAATGGAGGGTCGCTGCGAGAGGTGTTGTTCGTCTGGAGTCCAGACCTGAATCGTGGTATCAAAAACCCGCGCTGGCGCTAGCGGAAAGCTCCAGTTGCCGACTCCATGACGAGCTTCAACATGAAAAGCTGATACGTCTGAATTGCAGGCTCTGCAAACTATCTACAGGTCGGAAAGCTCATAGCAGCAGATATCAAGACCATCCTAATCCCAATACACTTGTCTGCGACACTCAATCTTCCCTCGTTATCCTCTGCACCTCCAAGCCCTACTCACACGACACCACACCATCCCCAACAATGACAGACAAGACTACCGAAGAAAAGGCCAAGAAATCAGCAATAATCTACGCGAAAGATTGGGGAGGTATGCCACCAATCCCCCTTCTTTCAACCTTCTACCACTCCACAACCCTCTCCGCGACTTCTTACAATTAGGTCTTCACAACCTCCCTCCACAGCTTCTTCTTCAGCCACCTCAAGACGCAAACTAACAACCCCAGAAAATCCCATCCCCCCCACCCTCCTCGCCACCCTAATAACCGCACAACACCTCCGCCCTCCCCAATTCCTCCCTCTCCTCTTCCCCCCATCCTCCTCTTCTCCACCTACCTAAACCTCTACAACTACAAAACCGACGCCGCCGGCATCTCAGCCGCCTGGTCCGGGTTATATCTAATCTTAGCACGGCGGAGGAAGCAGAGTCTAGGGAGTAAGTTTGGAGTGAGGGGCGTGGTTAGGGGGGTGACGATGGGGGTTTGTGGTGTTAATATGGTGGCGGGGGGTTGGTTTATGCGATGGGGAAGAGGGAGGGCGAGGGGGAGGGGGTTAAGTGAGGGGATAAGGTCGTATATAGACGGGTTTAAAGAGGGGAAGGGGGGATGGGGGCATGTCTGAGGACTGTATATATGGGAGGATTATGGTATGGTGTCCTTGGTACCAGTGTCAATGGTAGATTATAGCGGCTGTAAGAGGCGCTGCGCTGGCGTCGCGTTGCTGGCCTCAGGAATGTATGGGCCGGGGTCGAAGGTGATTACCCTCAATGGAGTAACGCATACGAGAGACTAGGCTTATAGAGCCAGGTTCTTATGGCACTCGCTCGTGCACTAAGAGCACAGATCGTCATGGGGGAATGACGAAAGCAGAATCAATGGACACGGAATTCGGATTGGAATGTAAGCATATAATTTTCAGGAAAGAGATTAGAAAAGTAAAAAAATTGGTAGTGCAAAAGAGTTTGTTGAAAATACTATTATTATTGCTGTTAAATGACATACCGAACTTGTGTAGTAGTGCAAAGCGTATAGAATGCCACCATGCGAACCGTTCAGGAAGTGGAAAACCTCAATCGTAATATGCCCGGGGAATCAAGTCGTGTAAAGAGAGGGAAGCGTGAGATCCAGGTCATTGAATAGTTGAGCCCCACAGACTCAAAGAAGGATAGGCGCAAGAGACGAGCATACGCCTTCCTGATGATGAGATCGGCCGCAGTCGCATTCTAAAAGTAGAAAACAGGATGTAAAATTGTTCCCCCCGTCACCATCAATCAATCTTCGCCCCCACCTCACAATCCCCAAGGCTCCAACTACGATGTCGATATCCATACTATAGGCCACCCCACAAGTCTTTGATCATAGTAGCTTACAAGATCAGGCATCTGCTCTTCTTGCCATCATGGCCGTGTTTCCCTCCTTTCTTAGATAGCAATGCGGCACGTGTCGCGTGCTCAAACACTTCTCTGACACCTTCGTTTGTTTTTGCTGAACATTCAAGGTAGTGTCTCGCGCCGATCTTCTTCTTGACTTCCTCACCCTGTTGATGACCATGTCAGCTATTATTCGACGCTATGTTTGAGGTGTGAGATTGCATTGAGGCGGCGCATTCGGCCTCGTGCATCATTGCGAAAATTTCTCAAGGTTGTAACTTTAATTCACAATCTTTGAGGCCCTTACCTGCTCGGGAGTCACAGGCTTCTGTGATGTCTTGTGTAGTTCTTCGATAGTTTTCTGGTCATATCGGAGATCTTTCTTACAACCAACGAGGATGATAGGGAGGCCTTGGCAGAAATGAAGGACTTCGGAGATCCACTATGATAAGCAAGTATATTAGTATCATGTTTTTAGTAAGTGCTGCAGGCTTTTTGATAGGTCTCTGCCCAACATTCTACATACCTTCTCCTGCACGTTATCAAGGGAATCGGGTGAGTCGACAGCGAAGCAGATAAGAATGACGTGGGAATCTGGGTATGAGAGAGGACGGAGACGATCGTAATCTTCTTGACCCGCCGTATCCCATAGAGCTAATTCAACATGCTTTCCATCGACCTCCACATCGGCGACATAGTTCTCGAAAACGGTTGGGACGTAGACCTGTGGGACGCTAATGTCAGAGCCATCACAAAAAGCAGTATTCGTGTAATTTCCAAAGATGCAATGAGCTCAGCAGGTGGCTAGATAAGATCTGGCAAGCGTATGCTGTTGTATACAGAGGTTGGGGCAAAGGAGGGATGCTGACCTCTGGGAAGGTACCCTTCGAAAAGACGCTGTTGAAGAAGTCAGCGATCAAGAATCATTGCGATAGGAGACCAATGCACTCAGAGCGCAAGGCATGAAAGCTTACATTAAGAGGCAAGTCTTGCCGCAGGCACCGTCGCCAACGATGACGAGTTTGCGTCGGATTTCAGCCATACTGTGTCAGAGAAAAAGCACACGTCAGCGAGACTGTGGTGGGCCTTTGAGGAAGGCAGTAAAGTGATAGCAGCTACTGCGACGGAACACAAGGGTGTATATATGGCGAGAGTGATCAAGTGAGTGTTGATGGTGGTGGAAGAGAAGGTTGTGAAAAGGCTTCTGGCTTGGTGGAGGGGACTGACCTATTCTAGAACACCGGCTTGGTGCTTGCGGAAGATAGAGGTGATCTCCACTCTATCAGTGCAAGTGGGTAGCACGGATAGGTAAGAAGAATAAAGTGCTCGTGTGATGTTGATGTGGGCGACGTTGAGGTGAGTTTAAGGCAAGGCGGTTATCTTTGAGTGGTTGAAGGAACCTTGTGATTGGATTTGTTGGCTTGGGTGGCTGCGACCTGCCTAGGCAACGCTCCGGGCAAGGCTATGGAAGCCCCGGTTAACCACACCATTGAGGTGGCCAGAAAAGGAGTCCGATCTTACCAATCCTGTCCCGATGGCCCGTAAATATTGTCACTCTGGAGAAGTCGCACTTCGTCGTGTTTCCCCTGAATCGGATTGGGCATTGGGCACTCCTTAGGCTCCTTGTCCAGCTGAAGAGGCTTGCAGTCTTGGCATCAAAATCCGGTTCTGGCCTCCCGATAGTAGGCTCGGCCGATAACCGTTGTAGCGCCCTTTCTGTATGAAACATCAACGTGCCTACCTACTAAAGCAAGGTAAGTATTACGGAGGTAGACATCATCTTAGATGTGATGTCCGCTGCATGGATGCCCAAGCTGCCTTGGACCAGTTCCCTGCAATCCCGTTGATTTCTGGCCATAGAACCACCAAGACTACTGCAGTGGTTTTCTTCTTCAACAAACCGAAATTGATATTGTGATACTTACAAGAATCCTTAGGTCACTTACATCAAATTCGTAGACGGTGAGACAGGGTAATGCCTCGGCTACATATCATTGCATAGGAACATGAGCTGACATTGACATTGAATAGCTTGTTGAACATAAGGATCATTCAATTAGCCACGGGGCAAAGCGAATCAAGTATCTACCCAGGTCCTAGACAACAAGTGCTCGCCCGTTAACAATTACATGGAGGAAAGAAAGTCTATGGGAACCCTGCGAGTACTCGTAGGGTAGAGAATACAGCATCATAAGCCAACCTCCATGCCAACGCCAATGCTGTGCTTCTTCCCCTGGGTAGCTAAGATGAAAACTTTCGATAAACCAACAGCAATGGTATAATTCATCCCAATGATGAGCGCTGACTTTAAAGAAAATCCTTTTTCTCATATCCTTCGTGTTTATTTTCCCTTTACCTTCCTTCATAATCACTTGCCCAATCTCGATTATTCATGTCGGCCTCCCAAGCATTACCAGTTGCATATGCGGTCCCGGGACCGCTCACGTATCCGCCATCATCAGGCTCCTCGTAGAATTCGCCACCACTACTGGCGTCGAAACTACTCCTCCCACTTATCTCTTCATCTCCACCTTGACCAAGTTGATCCCATTGCAGTTGTTGGAGAGCAGGATACTGTAAGAGCAACGCAGCTGGCAAAGCGAAGCCTCCATTCTGCATATTGCTATTCATTGGCGGTTGGGGTTGCATACCGCCGGCATGCATACTCTGGTTCATCATTTGCTCGTCATACTGACGCTGGCGCTCCATGGCTTCTTCATCCAGTAAAGGCTTAATGCAGACTCTGCCAGCCTCGCTTCGGAAATGCCTGCCAAGTGCGTCTGCACGGGCGAACCGTCTGCCGCAGCCCCAGTTACCTCCAGTGCCGAGCTCGCCTCGGCAGACGAATTTCTTTTCCCCACTGTGTAATCCTTCATGTCTCTTGCGATCATGTTGACGAGCGAATGCTTTGCCGCAAACTGTGCAGACAAAAGGACGCTCATCGGTATGTGTACGAAGATGAGAACGAAGATTATAGGCACGAGTGAACTTTTTCGGGCATAGAGTACATTGAAATGTGGCAGGGTGCTTCTGGACGCGCTTTTCATTGCCATTAGCTGGAGGCCGGTTAGGGTCGGCTAATTCAAGGATATAATCGCGGTTGGGTATTGAATTGGTGGATGAACGACGAGAAGGTGTCCCTCGTGCTGGAGATGAATCACGCGAGATATTAGGGGAGAATGCAGGACCGTAGCCAGGGGAGAGTGAACGACGCCGGTCAATGGACGAGTCATTTGAACCCAGGGTGGCGGCATTCGATGATGGAGTTACTGGGCGGGAGATGTAGGTATCTGATTTTGCGCGGATGCGTCCACCCTTCCGGCCTGAGATGTGTGTTAGCATATGATGTGACTTTTGGTGAGAAGAATCTAACCTCTGTTGTCAGGAGGACTTAAAGCATTAAAATCATTTTCAGGCCTCGCTGGAACGTCAAAGCTGGATTGCTGTGGGTTGGGAGCCAATTGTACATTGATCTCGGGTGGTGCCATTTGAGTCGCTTGACCCATGTCATTAGAGCCGAGTCGCTCTTCAGGCTGAAAAGGAGGAAAGGATTCAGATGGGTATGATTCAGACGTGTAAATCTGGGATCCTGGTGCCCCATTGAAATTGCTATTTGGGTTTTGAAGAGGCATAAAGCTGGTATCCTGTGCAAGGCCTAGCCCAGGTTGAGGGGACATGCGTGGGGACACGAAAGGGCTATGCATTGGACTATGACCTTGGTGGCGAGATTCTGAGATGCTGAAATGCTCAATGCCAAGACCATTCTCGAAGACCTGAGGGTCCTGCTGCGGATTTAATAAGGGAGATGGGTTTGGCTCGAAACCCTCAAAGCTGTCTTGTTGGGGTAAGAACGGGGAAGGAGCCGCTGAAGAAGATACATCAGAAGGGGCATCCGAATGCGCTCTGCGATGGGTCTGAAATTGCATCCCTTGCCAATCTTGCTGCGGACCATTGTTGTAAGCCGCAGAGGGATCTAGAGAAGCAGAAGCATTTCGAGAATGGCTAGGGGACCATTGCTGGCCTTGATTGGCAATTGGAGACGTTGGACCTGAGGAGTGCCTCGAAGGCGGCATGAGGTTTGGTGGAGTCGGAGCCATGTTCTGCGGCGACGACATATCACTCATGAGATCTGCAGGGTTGATGTGTCCTTGTTGCTGGTCGTTTGGTTCTAGTTGAGGGTCTAGAAAATCGAAGCTCTGACCCTGCTTCGCAATAAAGTCCTGCTGCTGGGGGTATGCTTCGTAGTTAGGGTTAAGGCTAAGGGCCTCCTGCTGAAATGGTTGATTTGCTTGATGACCGTTGATATGCGAAGTCTCTTGCTGGAAGGTAGAATCTAGACCATTTTGTTGGAATGACTGCCCGAACCCGGTATCGTTGAAGTCGTTGCTGGGGAGCACGTGCTGCTGGAATGTTTGCTGCTGCGCCGAGCCGTTGAGGTACGAATTAGGGAGATTGTATTGTATGCTTGACTCAGCAGTTGGTGATATATTGGTATTAAAGGCTTGTGAAAAGTTCGCAGAAGCTGACAGATCGGTGGGAGAAGCTTGGTTGTGGAAATTTTGAGGCGAAGGCGATTGACTTATACGCTGATTGGGTTGGTGTCCGGCGGAGGAAGACCTCCCACGATGGCCTTCCATCGTGTTTGAAGATATGCTCTGAGCGCTGCTATGGGAGGGCTGAGGCACTCGATCGAGACAGTTCGCTGGGTATACAATGGCTGTGGACGAAGCCCCAAAACAGCGTGGGGCTCTCTGGGGATCTGTACCAATCTTCGATCACGATGTCGTCCTTGAAGGAGGCTATGCACCAGTAGTTGGAGTAAAGTCTCTTAGGTAATAACGTCGCTGCTTAGCAATGCCCCGTTCAGCACGACTGCTGAGAGCGGTGGCGGGTGCTGAGGATCGGCGTTTGTTTCAAGTTGCGAATGGTGTTTCAAAGGGAATCAGCCCTAGTTACAGCACGCCAAGTTCGAGCTCGGTGCGTGTGCTTCTGGGCTCAATTGAGCGTATCGGCAGGAGCTCAAGCTCGAGCTTCGGCGGGTCCGAGCCTTCTTTTAACTGCTCGTCAAGGGGACTTTAGCGTAGCCTCGTGGATCTTGCGATGTGATAAGGTATATGGAATTGATATTGGTCCTTCGTAATGCGCGCACGGCAGGCTACGGGCAGTGAAAGTCCTCCCTGAGTTTGGTATATGTAGAGCGAAGGACTTGGTGTGATGATGTGAAGGTGCGCTTTAGTCTGCGTAGAGTCCTACTCATGACCACCAATGAGTTAGCTTCTGTATCCGCAAAGGGGAATTTGGGAGATGAGTCTAAGCCTTGAGGCTGCGCAGAGTAGTATGACATATTAGAGGACAGAGTCCGCCATACCTGTTCTCCTGTAAGGCTCGGGTTGTGATTGGGAGTCGGATGTGGGTATGTGTTGCGCCAGTGTTAATCGATAGTGTGGAGGGTTGCGCTTGCGATGTAAGCTGTCAGACGTGGAGTCGCTCTTATGTTGGCCGTTAGAGCTTTAGATGTCAAGTCATCAAGTATGCAGTTGCAGTTTGCCCAAGATAGAACATCTGGCGGTTAGGGACACAGAACACGGGAGATCTGGTGGTGAGTGGTCGCGGCGCCTACAGTTGCAGCCCTAAAACGGTCGAAGGATGAGGATCCTTGCTAGCTTGGAGGAGGCGAAGCGGAGGATAGATATCGGACGTGGACCGGCAACTACTCGATCACCGAACACCCTCACCAGCAGTACCTTACCTGCCTCTGCGGCAGAAGCTTCATGGAAATCAGCTAGACGTCCTTCGCTGACTACGATCTTTTTCCGGCTGGACTAAAACGACTCAGCCTCCTCTAGAATGACTTCAACGATTCGTTTCATCATTCTGAGGTGCTGCGGCCCAGTTGCCTTGCACAGCCCCATCCGCTTCGCAACTTCGGTATGAGGCAGACTTCTCCTTTTGTTGTCCGCACGGTCGTAAAATGATGTTGAGCTGGTACGATCAGGACTTTGACACGAACGTCATTGTGTGAGGCATTTGTATACCACGATTGATCTGCACCTAGGTAAATCACGCTCGCTAGTATCGCTGAAAAAAGATCCTTCCCATATAGTCAATCAGCCTTTTCCTATGTAATAGTCAATTGAATCAAAGGGTTGCTTTGAATCGCTGCACAATACGCCTTGATCGCAATAATGCCTTATTCGACTTCCTTTCCTTTTCGCTTCTCATGGTCATCGCCTCCTTCGCCTGCGTCCTTCATTTCCGTGCTCAGTGTGGATTCGCCGTCTCCATCCGGGCCATTGTTGACTACTCGAAGCTTCTCCTTTGGCACCGTAAACATCACTTGCACTACTCTTCTCTCTACTGCCGACTCGACATCCCATTCTCCATCGTTTGTGCCCTGGTCAATTGCCCCATTCTCTTCTCTCCTTTGTTCTGAACCTTCAACATCCCAGTCTTTTGCACCTTGCCGTTTCTGCCAAAGCATCGCACCTGTGCTTGCTGCTCGTCTTGGTATCCCACCTTCTCTGTAATTGCTCTTTACTGGCGACGATGAAGTGCTAGCATTGTTTTCAGGAGATGTTGAAGCACTTCGTTCTGCTCCTGTGAATACACGCCGTACGCTACCCATCCATCCTCTCGTTCGACTTTGACTCCTTGTTGGCGATGGTTCCCCAGAGTCTGGCAGTCGGCCAAGTAACGCCTCGCCCTCGGCCTGCATTTGAGAGAAAGATGTCTCAGCAGTGGCAAAAGTATCAGGAGTAGCGGCACGGCGCTGAGCTGGGAAAAGGCTCAGAGACTGAGATCGACGATGATCCGGACTATATCGCTGCCCTGTATTTTGTTGATGATTGGTCGGAGCCATGTCATTTGTTGAGCGAAATGGGGTGGAGCTGAATAGGGCTGCTGAACGCTGGGATATGCTTCTGCTAATGCCGCCAGCAGAATACTGGTTTGAATGACCAGATAAGCCTGACCTCGCTGACTGATCACTGAGCGTTGATGAAGTACGATCATTCTTGTCAGGCGAGAGCCGACCCGCATTCTGGTGCATAATTGCCTCCGCTGCTGCCCAATCATTAACCCAACTTCGGATTTCAAGCTCTCTGTCCTGAGGAGACTGTGGGGACGGCGTCCTTGAGCGATCGAGTGGATCATTAAATGGGTTCAGAACTGGCACATTGCTCAGGATGTTATAATCATCCCTTTGTAGCATCTCATGCTGCCTCGAGGAGCCCACATGAGCCTGGTCTTCATCATACTCATCCCGCTCATCAATTGGATGGATGGTGCTAAACCCAGGGTTACGGCGACCATCGTCAAAGCGGGAGCTTGGCTGATAGACGCCTCGAGTCTGCAGCGATCGCCGTAACCCTCGCGTAGGGCTAGGAATTTCAAACAACAAGCCTGTCCTCTCAGCTTCGGGCTCGCCACGGGCCAGTCGATAAGGACCTGTCTCACCAGCCCAGTCTACTGTCGTCATTTCACTTTGACGCTGGTTATTACCATTCAAACTAGATCCAGACAGTTGGAGCCGATGTGCGCCACCTGCCAAGTTACGCAGGTCATTCTCACGAGCAGCTCTGCGTCTTTTCAAACGCCGGTTATACCAGAAGTATATTGCAATTACAGCTATTATTGCCAAGATGCCCAGAGTGAGACCAGCTCCAAGTCCCGCTCGCTTGGCTGCGGATTCGGAGTCTGCGCTGGCTCCTTTTGGCAGTGTATGTTCGGCGCTGGCATTGGGGTGAGAGTAGCTTGTGATCCATGTATTTGATGTAGTGTTGAAAAGGTACGTGGTAGAGCTGACCGAAGGGTTTGCCCTCTTCCTCCGTGACCCACCCGATGCCGGTATCTGGTAGCCACCCACAACCATCATAACGTCCCCGGGAAGCATAGTAGCTCCATGACCATAAATCCCCGTTCCAGATGGAAGACCTACCCCTGTCTGGCTTGGAATACTCCATTGCCAATCACCGCTACCACCATAGCCTTCCCCGAGCTCAAGGACTGCCAGCTGGGGGTCCGCTGGTTGCGTAACGTCACCAACCCACCCACCAAACACAAAGACTTGTTTACCATCTGAGGTGAGCACTGCAGTATGGCCAGACCTTGACTCGATCGTCGTTTGACTTCGCTCGGCAAGATCCGTATTTGGTTCTGCTGAAGACGAGTCGATAGATATGAAGCTCCAGCTTCGTTCTGGCAACGAGTACAATGCTACTTGCGACATGTTGATGAAGGCTTGTTGGGTATGGCCGCCAAGAAGGACGAAATTCTGGTTCTGCGACTGAGTTTGATTGCTACCTCCTGAATCAAAGAAAGTAGGCTGGAGTGGTGTAATGGAAAAGCCTGCTTCCGCTATTGGTGGTCCCCTGCTTGACGATATACCTAGGTCGTAAGTTGGTACCGCGATTGACGAAAATTCTGAAAGCTCTATGGTCAACATCCTATTTGAATAATTGGCAGATTGCGTCCAATTATCTGCTGCTAATCGTGTCGAATTAGGACACATCCCTCCGAAAATATACATATCCGAAGTGTTGTTTCCCGTGCTTGAGAAAGCAATTGCTGACGCCAAATAGTTGGCCCCTTCAAGACTGTCATTCTCATCAAGTCCTCCTGATGTAAGATCTAGCTCTTTCCATGTGCCATTCATGCTTGAACGACCGTTTGACGGAGTAAATTGCCAAAACGCTGAACCCTGCGCTGCATCTCCGCACTTTCCTGTATAAACAAGAATATTGCCCTCATCATCTATCGCCGTTGTGTACGCATTGTCACTCTGGGCTCCATCGAGGAATGGAAGCGTAGGCGAAATCGTTGAGTATGGGAGACTTGTAGGGTCCAGCGTCGTACTTGTATTCAATGCTAGCAATTGAGCTGATTTTGAGGACGATGTTGGAGGTTGAATAAGATATAAGATGTCGTCTGCCTTGGGTGACGATAGGAACTGCGTGGGATTGTAGGGCAATGTAGCCATCTATGGGATTCACAGGCAGCGCCCTGCTACCGATGCTACTGTTCACCTGTTCATACTCCAGCAACCTTAGCACACGTGTAAGCTTGATGTAGAATATGCTATTCTTCCGTTGTAACGGCCAAAATACCACGATCAAGTGATTTGAAGGGATGGGTAGAGGGAGGTACGTGGGGCGTTTCTCCTACACAATGTGGGGCCCTCTGAAAGTCACGACCAGATAGTTGGGATGCATGAAGTCGAGACCGCTGCAAGTCAGAGCTTAATATTTGCCAATATCCGGCGCGATGATTGGCTGACTGGCTGGAGCTTGCGCGTTTATTTGGAAAACAGTCGTTGGGACGACAACGACCACGTGACCGTATCGCGAGCGGCCGCAAAAAAGCAATTGTTGCGCGCGGTCTCATTTATTACCCCCTGAAAAGGCACGGATAGCTAGCCGGAATGGACGCCAACAATATGAAAAGCAGCCCACCCTGGCTACCACCCTGTCTAGGGCTACCATCAGACTTGGAGCTTGAAGCTCTCATTCAGATAAATAACATCGATCTACCTCACAAAAGCTAGACATCAGAATGTCACGCCTCTGGCCCCATCCCCCATACGCAGAAGACCAACCTTACGCCCACACCATCCTCGCAATGCACGTCCTCTTCCGGGGCTTTCAATCAGGTGCGCTCATTGGTCCCATTGTAGGCACAGCGCGCCATTTCCTCCTTCTTCGGCGCTCTCCCTCCCCCTCCCCTACCCCTCCCTTCATAATCACCCTCCTCCGCTCCACAGGTACTGGCGCCAGCATCACAACAGGTTTACTTGCAGTCGGGTTAATAGCAAGGATGTGGGGAAGGGAGGAGATCGAGTGGAAAGATCGGAGTTGGAGGTTACTGGAGAATAAGGGACAGCTTGAGGTGGATACGTGGAGTGTGGCGGGTGTAGGCGCCGGGGCTATTGCATTGGTTACGAGTAGCTGGGGGAAAGGCGCGGGTTGGAGGGTGCAGGTGGGGAGTTGCGGGATGGGGGCTACGGTGGGGGTGCTAGGGTATATGATTTGGAGACATGGGATAAAAGGGGGAAAGTGGGAGGATGAGGCCTGAAGCTGAGAAATTAGGCTAAGAGGAGTGCTCTTGGTGTCGAATGATCTATGTTGGCGCTCTACGCTGTATATCTATAAGTTTATCGAGCTGCTCTACCCATTTTTTAGCAAACATTTCTTCTGTAAATCGCTTGCTTGAGGCTCGAGCCCGCTTTCTCATTTCTAATGTTGCTTCTTCTGACATCGAGAATGCTTGAGCAAAGCTCGCGGCGTACTCTGACGCTGTGTTTGCATGGAAACCTGCAGTCAATGTTAGGACAGCTGACAGATGGATGGACCTTCGGCTCAACATACCAGTAGGCCCGCCGTCATAATCGATCACGATGTCAGCTTTTGGCCCTCCACTATCATTAACTACGCAGATCAGCCCAGCGGCTTGGTACTCCACAACACCAATGCCAAAGTGTTCATTCCACATTCCGTTAACCCCAATCCAACTTTTCCGAAGCCAATTAAGGACGTCAGGCCACGGCGCGTCGCATGCAAACTGTACATTATCCTCGATCTTCAAGTCGTGAGCAAGGAGGCGGAGAGCGTACACTTTCTTCCGATCGTCATCGTCTCGCACTGAGCCCACCAAAACAAGTTTAGCATCCCTTAGGTCTGCTTGTAGCATCCTAGCGAATGATCGGAGGATGAGATCATGATTCTTCTCTGGTCTGAACTGTGCAACGTAAAGTAGGATCTTCTCTCTCAGTACTGCTTTGGGTCCATCAAGGTCAATCGCTTCTTCTAATTCATCCACAGCCACGGGAGGAAAAACCACCTCGACTGCATGAGGTTTTCGCCGCTTGGTACGCTTTGGACCCCACAGCGATTGTATATGAGCTTGCGTCCAAGAGGAATTTGTCATGACCACATCGACGTTGCGTCCTGACAGGCTGTAAAGCGAGGCGTACCCATGCCAATATTGCCGTTTTACGAAACCTCTGAGGCCTTTCCCGGTCCCTGCGTTGACCCCTTTCCCAGACTCGGCGTCAAGAGAGCTAAGCATGTCTGTAGAAATCGTGGGGTAATGTACGTATGCGCCAGTAGGTATATTTGGAAAAAGGAGCTTGCAAAAAGCCAAGGTAAAGGAGTAGCCCATTGTATCGATGAAAATGTCCGGCACCAGAAGAGAAAAGGCATCATAGGCCATGACGAGAGAGCCAAGGCTTTGGCCGAGCAGAGTGAAATGCGGCCATGTAGAAGGCAGTACCAGATTTCGCGTCTGAAGGTAGAGGAAAATGACCGTTGGAGGGTGAAGATGAATGTTGAACCGCTGCGCCACTCGCTCCAGAATCGTTGGCTTCGTTGCATCATGATCTCCAGTATAAACGACGCAGATAGCATTTGGCCAGCGCTTCTGTGTCGCTTTTATAGCTGCCCAGAGTACTCTTTCACCCCCTCCCCCAGCGTTGCAAAATGGATGTAAGAAGCCCACGATTCCGTCCCACTCATCCGATGCTTGTCCACCGTTTGGAGCACTACCAGCAGGATGGCTCTCCACTTCGACCCAGTCTGCATCTTCTGACTTTGACAAAAAGCGTTGTTTTTCGACATGTCCTTCATCTTCCCGCTTCCTCGTAGCTAAGATCGCGTCCCTTCGAGCCTTGGTTGTTCGTAAAAGACGCCATCCGATGAGCCTTGCGCCAAGCTTGCCTAGGAATGGGATTGCAAATACAAATGTGAGGAGAAGTAGACCCTGCAATCTCATTTCTTGGGGCAGCATGACTGCCGTGAGAGCTAGGAAGGCGAAGTAAATCGCCCACACCAAGCTGACTTCGTCCATCCAGTAGTAATATAGCTGCAAACTATGTTGCAGCAATGACAGAGGCCCGCATGCCTTAGGTGAGGCCAGGTAATGCGAGTTACCAGATATACTGCGACCGGCTGGCAGGTGAACAAAGTCCTCATAAGATAATGGTACCCTGCGGTAGGCACCCTAGCTGTCCTCCAACTAAGCGTCATAGGCCTTGGCGCCCTGTCGCCCTGTCGCGGGATCGGGCCCAATGCCGGGCCGCGTTTAGCTTAAACCAGTGTTGATTTTCTGAGCTTGGAGCAATTCAACTCGATCCAAGACTCTTACGAGCATCAAGCTCGTCAAGCTTCGTTTTAAGGTCATTGAGTCCATGGCTGGGGCATACTCTCTAACCATAAGATCATTGAGAGCCCCTATCTTTCCCCCCACACCAACACACAACGCCGTGCTTCGCCAACAACTTCACAGATCTAGCCCATCTCTCGTCCCGAACACTCGTGGATTCCACGCAACTTCAAGCCGTTCATTCCCCGACGTCTGCATCCCGGCTCATTCAATTCTCGAAAATCTTCACAGTATCACGGGTCTACCATGGGCAGCTACAATATCAGTCACTGCTGCCCTCGTCTTCGCTTTCACTCGAGGCCCCATCGCTTACTACATACACGAACTTTTGCAACGCCAACGAGAATTAGACCCTCATTTAGTTGAAGCAAGATTGAAGTTGGAAAAAAAAGTTATGAGAGAGGACGCCCACAGGACTACGGCTGAGAGGAGAAAGAGGCTTAATGGTCTATTTCATGTTACTTGTACTACAGTCCGTAAATCCCACCACTGCCAGCATTGGAAGCTTTGGCTCGTGTTTACCAAGTTCCCTGTCTGGTATGTAATGATGGAGACTATACGACGAATGACAGGAACGGAAGAAGGGTTTATAGGTTTGGTCCGATCGGCGATGGGTAAACGAGAGTACTCAGGCTTCTCTGAACCCTCAGCTTTTGTGGATCCCTCGCTTGCCACAGAGGGGGTACTGTGGTTTCCGAACCTTCAAGAAGCTGATCCGTATTTAATCCTACCGTTCATACTCTCTGCCATCCTCTTCATCCGTGCCCGGCAAGCTCGTGGCTCTATTGATGTAGTCTTTGAACCCAGAATGGAAGACATAGCACAAGAACATACGAAAGATCCCGAAACCCCCAATCTCCGCAAGAACAAACTTCGCCGCCAACGGATCGCCGCGGTCCTGGCTCTTGCAGCTGGTCCTGCTACGCTTCAGTTTCCTAGCGCAATGCTTCTGTACTGGATTACTACCAGTGTTTATGAAGGTTGCACTGCACTTATCCTACAAAAGTGGATGCCGGCCAGAGATCACCGCACTCCACTAACTTTGCGGCCGGATGTTAAGAAACAGCAATACCGTGGTCCAAGGATGCAAGACTTGCGTTCACCTAAGAAGGATAAGAGCAAGTTGCGCCATCTCCGAACGTAAGAAACACCGCGAATCAGATGGTACACCGCATCGATGAGCCAGTGTCTCTCACTGAGATCTGAAAGTATCACTATGGACCGTGTATCCGGGACCGACATTAGACCCAGAAGTTTACACTCTTGGCACTACCTATGTAGGAATCTACCTGATAGGAGCAAATCAGCATAGGAATGCTTTGGATTTCATTGCCTCGGGGTTGACTGTTCACTAACACACGAGGTCTGAAGCTGCAATTTCTAGGCCTGCAAGGGCTGACCCTAAGGATTGGAGTAGATTCGAGTGAGCATCCAGTAGCAAGAACTCCTCCATCTTACATGGGGTGGAGTGCTGGAGATTGGTGAATTTGGAAGTCGGAGGGGCTGAGAGTCGGCGACATAACTGCTCGGGACAGCTGAGCCACTCGATCTGGAGTGGGGTCAAAACGTCGCAAAAAAAAGGGGCGAGCGATTGGATGGTAAGACGGCATTGCAGGAGACCTTGGGGGAAATGAATACAATCAGAGTGCTGAGCTTCAGTGGGTTTCCAAGCTTGCCAGAGGCCATGGCTTTGAACCCAATCAAAAAGGGGCAATTGACAGATTCAAGGATTCGAGATATTGAACGATTGCAGTGAGATAAGGGCAAAGTTGGCCGAAGTATATAATACAACACCACAAGAAATGAAACGCCTCGAAGGCTCTCAGCCCCCGCTCGCTAATGCTAGTACTACAGACGAACGCGTGTAGCCCAGTACGGCGAGATGGAACAACGCCTTGCAGCTCTTGTTGAACGCCAGAACCCTCTAGTAAATGCATTCTAGCGGTAATGGGTATATGCGATGCTCACTAAAACGAATCGCTGCCAGCCAAATGCTTTTCAGATAAGATGGATGAAGAATAGTCGTATCGTAATCGTGATCATAATTTTGCTTTCGCGCCCAACCCTGGTGCGGTAGCTTCGGTGTTCAGCACCACGTCTCCACTGCTCTCCCCCTCGCCGAAGAAGATGACTTCGACTGTGAGGTCGTCTCTGTAGGGGTCCGTTATTAGCAGAGCTCCGTCAGTGGCAGGTTTTGTTGGTCTGCCTACCTATATCTTCTCGACATCGGACTGACCAGCGTCAAAAGTCCACATACCATATCCCTGTCCTTGCCTCCCAAAGCATTCCGCACCAAGTGTGTCGCCACGTTTTTATCCTCAACCACAAACCTCTCATCAGTGTTCTTGATCTGCCATTGCAGCTGTCGTATCGGTGCGCGCTGTCCCTCGTTGACGTCGCTTATGTCACGCTTGGGTTTCTCAACGGGAAGCCCCTTGTTAGTGCTACTGAAGAAGGACTTCGCCCATGCAGTAGGACTGTTGCTACTACCTGCAGCCTGAGACTGGGCTTCTAGCCATTGGCCGACAAGACCGACGACCTCTTCGTTGGTCAGCATCTCCCATAGGCCGTCTGAGGCTAAGACAACGAAGTCTCCCTTTTCAGGCTCGACTTTGGTTGTCGTGATAACAGGTTCGGCGGTGACATAGGGCGGCGTCTTCAGTAGTGTTGTTGGTGTTCGGGCGTAGAAATACTGCTTCATGCGTAATTGTACTTCTCGGCTCCATTTGTAGCTTGCGTCCCCAAATGCCCGACTTGGTTCCAAGCCGCCGAGTATGCGGCCCTTGTAGCAGACATTCTCTTCGCCTGGATGCTCTTCCTGCAGACGAGCTATTTCTGAGGGGGTACCACCTGTCTGATCTTCACTCAGCGGCGTCGCGGTCCATTTTCCGGTTGATGAGCTTTTCCGGCCAAGCACAGCTCGCGAGTCCCCAGTGACGGCTACCCGAAGGAGTTTGGAAGAGCTATCATAGAAAGAGAGGAGGGCACAGGAGCCAGACAGAGCGGGAGCCAATAATTCTGCCGCTGCCGCTTTATGCTTTGTACCATTCTTATTCACCTTTTCAACGGATGCATAGACGATTTCGTGGTCTAGGGCAACAAAGCCGCGTTTGATCGCAGCGTCGATCGCTTGCGGTGATGGGAGCTTGAGAGAGGAGTCAACTAGAGCAGATTTGTAGGTGTTGCTCAGTTCTCGAGCGACGTAGGATATTAGGACTTGTCGAAGTTTCGCGGATGTAGTCCAGCCACTATGTCCGTCAAAGACGCCCCAAAACATCCAGTCACTGTTTGTTGCGCCAGCCAGGGGCGGGGTGACAGATTGAGGCACTTCGACTATTTTTTCGGCATGGTCATCTTCTATAGGATTGTTGCTGGGTATCTGAACAATGTCGTAGCGAACCACTCCGTTGCCTCTGCCAACCAGGTACGACTCTTCTGATTTGCGCAGCTTCTGAGTGGCTTGCTCTGGTGTAAGCATTTCAGACCTATTAAGACCCTCGTCCTCCGCTTGCTTAGTCAATGGCGCATCCTCCGAGAGTTCTTCAATATAGAACTCGTCGTTATGCACGGTCAGTACTCTTCGCTTAGATCCAACTGCAGGCTCTGTGACCTGAATGTCAGTTTGGAAAGGTGACGCAGCCGCGACAGATCCCGACGCAGTGGCTAATGCAGGGTATGGAGTTGGTGAGAGACTTGATCCAGACGTAGAGATGCTTCTACCGTTTACTGATGCTCTGGCCTCAGGGGTCCGCTGATAGTACCATACCCCCGAAGCGAGGACGGAGACAAGAGCAGCCACAGAAAAGTTGCGGAGGTACATTGAAGACTTTATGATCTGGATTGAAGCATCTCTCCGAGCGGCAGTGGAAGCTGAACGTTCACTGAGAGCATGATGCGCTCGAGAGATGGGAAAAGCCCTTGTGAGCAGTACTTTTCGAAATGGGCTGCGTCGAGCAGAACGAAGAGCGTGAGCAGCTGCTCGACGCATCGAAAGGAGCGGAATGACAGCAAATAACCCTCAGGGTGGGCCGGAAGGGGGATTGGCTGCAGAGGAGAGCCCTTGAGAGTTTGAGGGGCCTGGGGTGGTACTTTGCAAGGTCGCTGTTGGCGAGTTATCGCGTGAGTTTAACGCCAAGCCTTGGTCTCCGGCAGTTATCCGTCAGCCCTATCGAGAACAGAACGACGTTCGTCATTGTGAAGCCGGTGTTCATCATTGTTAAATTCGTTTTCAGAACTCGACACCCGCTTCAACATATTCATACTTCGCAATCTTTGTTTCAGCCGAGTTTCAGCTCACTCAAGTTCGAGACTTATCCTTTACAGAAGCCAAAGATCGTTCCACTTGCAGTTCACCCGCCAGTTCATCCAGTAATCTCACGATCAGTACCGCACGTTACATCCTTAGACAGCAAGCATCTCACAGGGACTCTTCGAGCCTATACAGCATGTCATCAAGAGCTCTTCGGAAGCTTCAGAGGGAGCAAGAGCACCAAAAGCAGCTTGATATCTTGGACAAGGTTGATGCGCAGGATGATGAGTCAGAGCAAGACGACGCACCAGCGCCGAAAGCATTGAATGCCTTTGATATGCTTCATGAAGTGGACGATGAAGATGAAGATGATAACGCTGACGTGATCTCTTCTGAGGACGACGATGACACCATATCAAACCCCAAGACGGTGCGGCAAGAGGCGAAGCCTGCGCCATCAGACGCTGCAAAAGGAAAAAGCAAGTCAAAGAAGAAGAAAACAAAAAAGAAGTCCAAATTAGCAGAAAATGTTAGAACTACAGAAAAACCAGCTCAGGCCACCAGTAGAGCTTCGCAGCTGGACGAGATTGATCTTGCATTGAAGTCTTTGTCTACAAAGGCTAACGACGATCCGAGCGCTTCCATACGAGTGCAGATAAACGAGGCTAATCTTCAATTATACCGGCTACTTGCCGTCGAATCCAAACATTTGAATGCTCTCAACGAAATGAAAAGGTTATTTGGCAATGCGGTTCTTGAAAATGAGGACGAAGCCGTGGACACTCCGAGACGGCGCGGCAGGGGCCCTCAGCAGCTTGACTTGGGCGCAGCGTTGGCCGGACGTTATAGTCCCGCATCGCGTGGCCAAGGTCTCGCAGGTCTAGCTCTTCGAAAAAATCCATTCATCCTTGGAAAGGAAGAATGGCCAAAAGCCACAAGTGGAGGCCTTGGCATGGAGTTGGTTGAGAAGATGGAGGATGGAACCATCGAATATCGCTTCGTGCACAGTACTGTTTATCAAGATGTGCAACGGCAATTCGAAACATGTGTGGAGTCAATGGATCCTCAAAGGATGATCCAGATGCTTCAATACAATCCATACCACATCTCAACTCTGCTTCAAGTCTCTGAGATTGCAAAGCAGCAAGGTGACCACTCTGTCTCGGGAGATTTGCTCGAGCGTGCTTTGTTCTCTTTTGGTCGAGCGGTACACTCCTCCTTCACCACAGCGCTTGCCGAAGGCAAAGCGCGACTAGACTTCCGACGCCCAGAGAATCGCGAATTCTGGCTCGCTGCTTGGAGGTACACCAACAATCTCGGCCAGAGAGGAACCTGGCGCACAGCTTACGAATGGGCAAAACTCATTCTGAGTATTGATCCTGAAGGAGATCCTTACTGCGTTGCTCTCTTGATAGACCAAATAGCTCTCCGAGGAGGACAATCAGATCATTTCCTGCAGCTAAGCAGCTGTTCGTTCTTCCGAGATGACCTCTGGAAGACCCGTCCAAATATACAAATATCATCTGCTCTTGCGCAATACAAATTGAAGCAAGCTCAATCGTCTCGCGCAAAACTCAAAGAGTGCATAAACAAATACCCCTGGACATTCGCCCGCCTCTTTCAGGCCCTGAACCTTGACCACATACCGAAGTCAATATGGGGAACATCACCGAAGTCAGAGCATGACAAGTTTGATTGCGAAGTCTACGTCCACAATGCCAAAGATCTCTGGAACACGCCCGAGGCCATATCATTTCTTGTTGAAGTTGCAGAATCAATGGATCCAGTGATGCGAACCAAAGGGTCTAAAGCAGCTATTACTCATGATGAAGCGCGCCATGTTCTCCTCTCAGGCGTGCCCACTCTTATTAACCTCATTCCTCGCAAGTACACGACCATGCCCAGCTCATCTTCAGATCCTCTGCCACCGCTCGACAACCTACCTTCCTATAACCCATCCCCACCGAGCGATGTCCATCGAGCGCATCAATCCCTCTTCGAAATTGGTTACGATCTTGGCCCACTCATCCCAGATGACTTAGATCCCGAAGGAACACCCAATCCCCGTTCCCCAGAAGACAACGAGGGAACACTAGGCGAGGTGCAAGAGCTGCGGGGCCTTCAAGGTTTCTTCCGACGTATCATGCCATGGCCAGAAATTGCCCAAACCCCTGCTGACGGAGCTGCCGAGGGCGTTGAGCGTGAGGCGGGTTTCGAAGTACCCGAAAGCATACGAAGCATACCGAGAGAACTTCTCGCTGGAAGTAGAGCACGTCTCATGGAGCTGCTAAATTTAGCTGCGGTAAGGGATGGTGGAATGGATACTAATGCAGAGGAAGCCAGAAACGAGAATGGATCGGATGAGCCTTCTAGCGCGACTATAGGTGCTCCACACGACGGCTTTCCTGCAACTTCATCATCCGAAGAAAACGATGCTACCATAGAATCGCCCACCACCCACCAAGGGCCCCAGGAACCCGACGATGAAGACCGTAATCAACGCTGGCTAGCTGGGCAAGGGCTGCTCAGACTGCGTGAATTCACTACCCAGCATGGCACCGTGGAAAGCGAATGGCCAGCTAATAGCGGTCAAAACATTGTCACAGAGTACGCTACGCGAATGGCACAGCTTCGGCAGCAGCGCACACGGAATTTCATCTTGGACTATACCCTCAGACAAGGCACGAGTCAGGAAGTCAAGGATTTGATTACTAGAGAGATGGCAAGAATTCAGCGATAGAGCTGGGGTTGTAGTATGACTGGAGGATAAAGGCGCTTCACAGGCTAGTCTGGAGGGCTTTGGTATCCAACAAAGATAGAACAATAGAGTAAACATTCAACCAAGCCACACCGGGCCGCGATAATACCCATTGACATCTACTCTGCCATTGGCATCTCATTTAACTCGCGTTTAGAACCTGCTACGTTATACTTCTAAGACTGAAGCCAGCTATGTCCCGTTGATTACAGAACCCAGTGCACTAATCTCAAATGAGCCATCCATCTCGTTATGTTTATAGAATGAGAGAATACGAGCTCAATCTAGATCCGGGCTACTCGGTTGGCTTGGGTCCTCTGCCGAGCAATACTGCCTCTTCCATCCCGAATGCAATCTTAAATGCCGTTTTCTCAAGTACGTGATCTTGCCTTCCAGATTGTTGTGCAGGAAGCTACGCCATTAGAGCAGAATGGCTATTGCGGATCTCTTTACAAGTCTCAGTCCAGGCCTCCAAATCGTGTAAAACGCAAGTTAGAATCAGCAGCCAGTTTGAACTCTGCAAATTCAAATGACCCGGCTATGATCCAAAAGTACAATGCTACTGCTCAATCAGCGCTCTAAACCTCTCCACATAGCCTTCCCACGAATCCGGGTTCTCCTCAGCAACTGTCTTAGCCTTCCTTAAAGCTTCCAAATCACCACGCATATGCTCCTCATTCTTCGTTCCATTCAAGATCACAACGTTATCCAGGGAGAGCGTCAAGCAATACATAGCCTCATGAACACTACTCAGCCCAAGCGAATGGCTTACAACGCCCACTTCAGCACTGTGTACGATCTTTGGGTTGGCCGATAGAGTCCAGAAAGCTTGATAGATGATGCCTTTTTCTACGCAGAACGCACGTACTTTGTTGTCAAATTGTGTAGTGGGATAGAATCGATTCTGCACTACCGCCGGTTTCACCTTTGCTGCTTCGTAAAGCTGCTCGAGTGTACCCATGTGCACGTTCGAGATGCCTAGATTCCGGATTTTGTGCGGAACGTAGGATTCGGCTGTTCGCCAGGCTTCTAGGGTTTCGGCTATGGTGGGGAGAGGACTGTGTAGGACGAGACAGTCTAGGATGGTGGAATCTGCGCTTGATGACTCGGGGGAGGGGCGGAGATTGTGAAGGGATGATTTGATTGACGTGTGGACTTGATCTGTGATACTTAGGCTGGGATCGTAGGGCATTTTGTTCTGGTCTTGTCCGTGGACGGAGGTAAATTTGGTTTGGATCTGCCAGGTCAAAGGGTCAGTAATTCTTCTTATCGGCCTGTAACAAGAGCAAAAATGGCGCTGTTAATCTTAAAATGTATGATTTTAAAACTCAAAGGTCATTTTTCACTGCGTCCGAATATCATTCTTGAAAACCTGACAATAAGGCTGCACATGCCAAGAACTAAATTCGAGAGCAATACAATGGTCAAGTTATATTTCTCTACCGTTTCTCTGTTGCTCATAAAAGGCACAATAAGACTTGCCTTCGCGAAAGACATTTGCATTGTAGCATGGACGTTGAGTCAAGCAGCTATGCTGAGCGCAATGGCACATGCATTTGTTATCCAGATACAAATTGACTTACAAACAATTCATCTCTCGAGACCTTGCCCTCGTTAATGGCTCGACGAATGCCGTCCCCTACAAGTTCCTCTCTGTAATGCTTGGGTTGAGCGGCCGTATCAACGGCTCGAAAACCGGAGCAAAGCGCCTGATATACGAGCTCCGCTGTCTTCTCTTTCTTCCAAGCAGTGCCATACAGGAAAACTGGGAGAACCTGCTTTGAGACATGGAGGACTAGATTCTCGAACAGCGCCGAAGGCATTGTCCCGTATAGTGTTCAATGTGGACAATAACGGCTTGAAGGCTGAGAACAGGACCGCTTCTTCCTCCAATGGAATTTTGAAAGACCTGTATACTTCCAGCTCCAAAAGCAAGCTCAGGTGAACAACAGTGCGGATACTTAGCTGTTGAGATCGAAAAGGTCGACACGTTTTAAGCAATCCGACAAGAAAGCCTGTATCAGCGTTGCCGCCAAGACCCGGAATTCAGTGGCTGTCGTCCGGAGCGTATAGATGGTTCTAGCTTATAGTATTGGGGTGCTGTGACTATAATGGGGGTTTTACCCTAATATCGTGGTATTGGCCTTATATCCTGGTGTACTGTGGTTGATCATCTACTACATAGGGTTCCCATCCCCTAATATGGTAGTATTATAGCTTAATCTACAAGGTACTATCAACCCTACTCAACCAATCTCAATATCGTCGGACAAAGCTACTCTTGTAAGTCTTCTTAGCCCACTAACGTTTTTCCAAGTTTCTTCTCACTAGCCTCCACGCCTCCCTGGCATCCAGAATTGAGTCAAACTTTGTCCCCGGCTGACTTTCAAAGCTGTGCTTGATTTTATTAGATAGCGGGTCCCCTTCAAGCCATTCCCACGGACTATGTCGTTGACTGCATCGCTGATTCAGTCGGTGCGCCCAGCATTCCTCATATGGAGAAGTACCGCCTCCAACCAATTGCCATCTGGTGACAACGAGCATGATAGTTCTCCTGGTTTTGGACTTATCAATATAGACTGTTCTAATATCTACTTGGACCTCCGTCGGACACATCGGACATCGGATGTTTCCTACACATGTGACACAGGGTGATGACGTCTGATATCGTATGTCTGCTAATCTGCGGCGAACGACCCAAGTGAGCAGATTTTCCTCCCATCCTCCTAGGTTAAGATGAGCGCATGCTGTCGTGTCGAACAGACGTTCCGGTAACTGAAATTGTTTGTGGACATTGAGTCTATCATTATAAGGCATCACAATCCAGGATTGGGCGCGCACTATCATTTGATTGTTTACTATTCGGGGTTCGAAGAAGTGGAAGCCCTTGTAGCCTCCAAATGAGGACATTTGGATTACTTGTGGTGTTGCAAGTGACAAGTGAGCGAGATAGCCCTTCAAGAGATGAAGGAACCCCCGTTGATGTAATTGCATAGCCATTTGCACGTGCTCGAAGACAAATCGGCGGTGGTAGACTGTGCGGGTAGTTGCCTTGCTGTTGGGGTCCTTGTTATATGAGCTCCGGCCTCTCTGACATAAACTCTCATTTACCCTGTTGAAAATTCTCTCATGTTTCGAAGTCCATAATTCCTGTACACATTTGGTCTCCATGCATACAACTCTCCTCTTTTTGAGAGGGAGAAGGTGTATCTTGTGGCAGTGGTAGCAGTAGAAGCTCGAGCCAGCTGGGAGATCTCGAACTAGACCTTCCAAGAAAATGGTACGTTCTTCCACATTCATTTGATCTCGTGCTGCCGTCGTCAAAGAATTTGGTCCTAGGCATACAAGGTGTTCAATTCCGAGGATGCACAGTAAGGTATGGCTGGCTAGAGCTAATGATGCAGCAGAGCTTGGAGGGAGTGACATTACTATTTGGTGGATGAGCTCCGGCGGGAGTACACCAAAATGGCCAGCTTTCGTCGGTGGACAATCGTATCGGGTCGCTCCTTGAGACTGCCAGGTATTGTCGGCGTTTCGGCGGCGTTGTAATAGAGAAAAGATCTCTCTAAAAAAGCTAGAGGTTGCAACCATTGCGCTGATATGATCTGGTTCGAGTGGAAATCACCTACTGCCTGATGTTCCTTATTACTGGGACAGGAGGTGGTGAAGCAAATAAAGCTTCTGCTGGAAATGTTGTTCGCGCAATTCTTTTTCACATAAAGACAGTAAGAAAGAAACAAGTGTATTATAAGCAAGTTGTGATACATTAGGTTTAAGGTAGCACGTGAAAAAGGTCAAAAAACTCACCATCAGTCCACTCGAACCCAGCGACCCCGAAGCCTTCCGGGACTTCACAGTCATCCCCGCCATCGGTGTGTACTCTATGTCGTACACCTACAGGGAGCAATTCTGTAGAAGAAAAGAGTAAAGCCTGGAACAATACAGTCATGTGACAGCGCCAAGCCAACGTCACACCTCAAGCCCGCCGAGGCAACCACCCCCAGTCTCATATACCATGCGAATAAAGATTCACATACAGGTACTTCAAGCAGTGCAAATATGACTTCGTAAGTCCTCAAGCATATGGAAACCAAGACCTACTAACAATTCGATATAGCAATATTCTGTTCCTACCCTTTCGAAAGACCTATTCAGTCTCATTATCTGCCGCGATCCGGCAGTATATCTCAACCAAGTATGATCAGCACCCGGATATGTTTGTGGGGGATTTGGAAGCTATCGACAAGCTGCGGGCCGACGCCGTCAATTCCCTCGAGCCTCACATCAGTGGCATAAAGAAGTTAACGGCCTACGCGGCCCAACTTGTCTGGATGGGGGGGAAATTCCCCATTGATGTGAGTTCGCTCCACGGAATGGCAGACCTTGGAGAGGAGTTGAAACCGTTAGGGAAAGCATCGTAGGTCTAACTTTTCACTTCTTTAGATTGGCGTGGACTTCACATGGCATCCTGCCCTTGGATACAACCTTCAAACGCCAGGTAAGACTTCATTTTCACCATGGGAGCATACAGCTTACTAAGTCCCACAGTGTCACAGAACAACCTCCGTTTTGAGCTTGCAAACGTTCTATACAACCTCGCCGCCCTATACTCTCAACTCGCTGTCTCTCTGAATCGAAGCACCAGCGAGGGTCTCAAAACGGCATGCAACTACTTCAGTCAGGCTGCGGGAGTTATATCACACATCAAGGAGAAGATAATACCTGACATGAGATCTTCACCTCCAGAAGATATGGACGAGATGACATTAGAGAGCATTCAGCAATTACTGCTCGCTCAAGGTCAAGAGTGTTTCTGGTCGAAAGCTGTCAAAGACGGAATGAAAGACGGGACCATAGCAAAGCTAGCTGCGAAGGTGTCTGACTTCTACGATCAGGCTGCGGAGTATGGGACCAAATCAAATACCATTAGCACAGAGTGGATACATCACATGACGGCGAAGCACCATCACTTTGCGGCCGCCGCACAGTACCGGGCAGCTCGAGACTGTTTAGAGAAACAGGAATATGGAGAGGAGGTCGCGCGTCTCAGAGATAGTATTACATGTGTTAATGAAGGATTGAAGGAGTCAAGATATCTTAATAAAATTGTTCTCGGGGACCTCAATGGCCTGAAGGCCAAGGTTACAGAGGAGTTGAAACGAGCAGAAAAGGATAACGACATTATCTATTTGATGCCCGTACCCCCAAAGTCGGAACTGAAGACACTTGCTCGAGCCGGTATGGCGACTGCACGAGTACCACAAGAGATTTCCGATCCTGCCTCGACGCTTGGTGATGGTGGCCAGTTTGGTCAGCCTTTGTTCGCTAAGTTGGTGCCATACGCTGTTCACGTCGCTGCAAGCCTTTATGAAGACCGCAAGAATCGATTGGTCAATGTTTCCATTATTGACGAGTTGGAGGGAATGACCAACAAACTCAGAGAGTAGGCTGATTTCTCCCCAATGCACGCTCTAGACATGGCTAAAGTATCAATAGTCTTTTGCAATCTCTAAATCTGCCGGGTTCACTCCAAGCCCTCGAGAAACCTTTGGGCTTGCCACCTTCACTGACCTCGCATGCGGAAGAGATCCGTCAGCAGGAAGGGCTCCATCGACTACGGCGGTCGATGCATGAAATTAGCAAGCTCAAAGCAAATGATACAGCAATCTTCCAGGAAGGTATCGAGTTACTTAAATCCGAAGCCGCCGAAGATGAGCGTGCGAAAATCAAGTACGGTACTGATCGATGGAGTCGCCAGCCATCACAGCAGGCTGCGGATAAACTCTATGCTAAAGTGACTGAGATCGACGGGTACCTCAAATCAGCAGCAAGCAGCGATGACCTGGTCAAGAACAAGCTCAAGGAATGTGAAAAGGTCTTGGGCGTGCTCTCTGGCAGCGATAGAGACCTGGAGGAATTTGTGCCTAGTAGTCGAAGAGCTACCATGACTCCCAATGTCGAACGTGCTGCATATAATTTGAGGCATATGCTGAATGAAGTTAGTCGGCTCGAGAGCCGCCGAAGAAGACAGATAGAGAAGGTTCGAGATAAGGCGAAAAAGGACGATATAAGTAAGTGTCGGTCCAAGCATGCACAGCTACGTTATAGACTGATCGATCTATAGATGAAGTGATACTAGCAGAGACAGCCCGAATCGAGCGGGAGATGCCAATGCAGAAGATAGAGCCTGCACAGTTCGAAAACTTATTCGAACAACGACTGGAAAGATACGACGACGACCGTAAACTGCTTACGACCGAGACGGAAGAGCAAGAGCAGCTTTCAGGCCAGCTAAAGGAAGCACATTCGGCGTTCACAAACGCAAGAAAAGGCGACTCATCGACCAGGGACCGCGAAAAAGCCTTACAAAAACTGGAAAATGCATACGTCAAATACAATGAAATCGTCAGCAACCTGGAAATGGGAAGAAAATTCTACAATAACCTTGCAAAGATCGTGACAACCTTCCGAGACGATTGTAAGGCATTTGCCTATCAAAGACGTGTCGAGGCCGGGCAATTTGAAAACGATCTTTCCAATGCGATGTCTGCTCTGAATCTCTCTCAGGTGAACTCTCTTCAGGACCAGAAGCACCGGGAGACTTTACGCTCACAGTATAGCGTGAAAGCTCCGTCTACTGAGCCTTTGACTGCTCCAACGCCGACGCGAGCGGCGGTGCAGCCGCCGTCTCCCACTGGGCCAACGCCTGGGATGTGGAATCCGGATCTGGGTATCAAATTTGGCGGAGCTTCAGCACAGCAACCGAATGGGGATGTGCACAACCCTGCTTATCCGAATACGAAAGCAAGAGGCGGACAGTGGGATATAAATCAGGGGGTCAGATTTGCGTAGAGACGTAGCCATCGTACATGGCGGGTTTATACATAGCGAATGAGCGTCAGTCATGAACATGTGCTCACAGGCTCTCAAGACATGCTGTGCATATCTGTACAATATGTCCCTTGAACTGAAATATTCATAATGCTGCAGACTATGTCGATAGAACGGACAGAGATCATAATGGAAAATCAATTGCCAAATTATTTCCTTAGCGCCCAAGTCAAATCCCATCCCACTTCCACCCTTCCCTGTCTCCTGTTCTTAACAATAGACACCAATCATCCAACACGTACACATCATGGATGTACGCTTTCCCCCTACCTCTCCCATTCCGTAATAGCCACTGACTTATCCTTCCACCAGCGCCGTAACCCCTCCCATCCTTCCCTCATCCAACCCCTAACAACCTACCCCTCCTCCCCCTCCATCTCCATCTCCGCCTCTCCCTCCTACCTCTACGCCGCGCACTCCTCCCACCCCACCACGCCCTCAATCCTCTCACGAAACACATCCCAATCGCGTCTCCGGCCCTCCACATCCTCTCCCCAAGCCGCCAATACAAAACTTCGATCTCGAGCTAGGAAGAGTGCGAGAAACTCAAATGCAGATATCAGCACCGGCACCGATGGCGACGACTGGTTTACGCGGACGGCATCGACGGTAACGATGATAGGCCTCGAGGAGAGGGGAGCGAGCTGGTTGGTTGCTAGACGATCAAGTACGAGTCTTCTCTCGGGCGAAAACGGAGATGAAGATGAGAACGGGAGTGTGGCTTATTACTCCCCAGAGTGGAGGGGTAGTCGGAGTAGGATACAAAGTCAGATGGGCTCAGCTAAGGGGTCGAGATCGAAATTAGGGTCTAGGAGGGAGAGTATGGGTGCGAGGGAGGCTGCGAATGAGGAGGGAATAGGAAAGGGAGAAGGTGTGGGGCCTGATTTCGTGGATGTGGATGAGGAAGATGGGGTAGAGGAGGAAGAGGGGGAAGTGGTGGATGAAGGGGAGATGAGGAGGATTGTTAAGGGGAAGATTGGGGGATGGGTTGATTGGGCGGTTGGATGGATGGATTTTAGGGGCGATGATGGGGAGGAGGAAGAAGGGGATGAAGAGGAGCAAGGGGATGAGTTCGGGGAAGGGCAGGGAGGAGAGGGAGATGGAAAGGAGGCGTTGGATGTTATGGAGCTGCAGAAGCGGTTACGGAGGAAGAAGAGGAGAGACGAGGAGGTGGAGGATGGGGATGGTAGTGGGGAGCCGGGGATCGTGACACCGCCGCCTCAGGGGGGGATGTAGGGGTTTGGAGCGATGCGAAATGGTTGCTGGGGGTGGCTACGAAGGTAGTGCTTTAAGCTTATCGATATAATTAAATGAGTGAATGTACCTAGTCTGGTACTGTATAATCAGGCTGGCTACTGGCACAGAAGGCTCCACTCCGCAAGTCGAACACAGAGGTTACTATTTCGAGATACGATCCCATGCAGGAAATTTGTTTCTATTAATGCTATGTATTATTTACGCTTCCAGTACCACATCCCCTCAGCAGCAAAAGCAGAGAAAATCGTGGTCCCCCAAGTATCACGTTTCACATCGCCTCTCTCGCATAGTACGTGACTCATTCCCATTTGCTCCCTGTCCAGCAGCAATCCCTCAGAAGCATATCTTGAACCCTCGCATCTCCTAGAGCGCAACAGCCTGAGTTGCCTTCTTGACGTGTCGGCAGGACCATGAGCGGTAATGTTCAACGGAAAGCGGCTGCTAGAGGGGGTTTTGTACCCATTAGAATTGCACCTTGATACTCAACTTTCCTTGACCGTACGCTCTGGTCCGGGATATCTACTCATCAAAATGCGATTCCATTCACGAAATCCTCAGCGCACACGCGTGTCAAGGGCCAATCGATCGCCCATATCCAATTCCACGACTCCCTTGAGTGTTTCTTTCAAGCTAAGTAGTTCAAGGGAGCCCTTTGTCATCGTCTCCACCTTGGACCCATCCTGTACGCGTACTGCTGCCTGCAGGATGTACGTACCGGAGGGGTCCAGAACACGGGCCTGAGAAACATCCTTGCTCGAGACATTGTATGTTTCTTGGGATGCTTTCGTGGGCAGAAGGAGACGATGGAGTAAAATCGAAGTAGACAAATGTGTAAAACGATGCCCGGCCAAAAGGTACGTCGCAGTATGACTTTGTGGAAAATCATAGTCAGTGGATACGAACGCTGGGAATAGAGCAATGTCACGTACGTGTAATCAAGCGCCTTCATAAATTGCATAGGGTCACCGGAGGTTATGGGAATGTCGGCCATAAGTCGCGAAGTTATCTGGCGTCTACCAGGTTGGACAACTTCGGGTAGGTCGCGGTATTGGAGAGTCCAAGTTTGGGAGTTGCCTTCTATATGTGCCGCATTTTGGATATCTCCAAACAGACCACCGTTAGGCTGCAGAATTATCAGTAACATGTATCCAAGTTAATTGAGGTATAACATACTTCGCTAGCATCTAGCATAATCTCGTCACTCCCCTCTACCTTGGCATTAAGACCTCCGTCGCCTTGCCCCTTCAACGCAGTAGAAGATGGTTCTGCCACTAATTGCATGTAGAATAGATCTCCATGATTTTGTGCTTGGAGAGCCTGCACTTGTGATTTTTGGATATCCTGAGCACCGCCTACTTGTACAGGTCTCGCAGATGCGGGAAGCCTGTTGGGCTTGAAGACGAGATGCTTTTCAAGGACTGGGACTGGTTGCATTGCAGCCACACCCGCCAGGATATTGAGGACTTGGTCATGGCGCGAGGAGGGTATCTGACCAAAGAGAAGGAGTTCATGCATGTTGCAGGTCTTTTAGATGGGTAGAAGAGATGGTCAATAATGGGGCAATCAGACTATTATACAGACTTTGGCGCTTTACATCGGTTGTTTAAGAACAAATGTCATGAAGAGTCAAGGAAAGGGCAGCTTCCAGAGCATGTATTATCAAATTGGTCGAGGTCACTGGTTATGCATTATGAGCGTGACATAATCAACTTGGATCATACGGTGGAGCTTTAGCTGTGGCTGGCAGAAAAAATCAAGCTGGAGGAAAGGTCTCAATCTCTTTGGTACGTAGGCTTGAAAAGAGTAGAAGTAAGGGTTGATCACTTGCAGGTTGAAGCTGTTGTGGATAGTCTTGGCAATGCCAAGGCCGGTTTGAGATCCAGCGGCCGGACTATCTATTCTCCGTGCTATATATCCCGCCTTGCTCGACCACAGCCTCATCATTGATGTCACCCGAGTTCCCTTTAATAACATCAGCGCGTGAGATGAATATCAACATTGCATTGACGTGTTGATAATGCTCGTGACCCGCCAGAATACAGGATCTTAGAGCAAAACAGGCAGGAAGACCACTCTTGTCTGCCCAGATCACTCGCACAACATGAGGCTTTTGTTGTTGGCAGCTTAGTTGAAGGTCTCCAAGACTCCGCTCTCATTCATTTGTCGGGAGACAACATCGATGTGCCGTCTTATGATCACCCGAATGGCCTGCCTCCAGCTGCGCCTCCTAAGCCTTCTCCAACGGCTGGCGGGGGGTTGGCATTCATGGGAGTCTCGGAACTGAAGGGGCGATGAGCGCGAAGCGGAGAGGCCGTGTGTTTAAGGCATGGAGTGGAGAATAGGGATGGTAGATTCGGCAAGGACGATCGCTACATGGAACTTCTCGGAAGATTGTACTGAACGTTCATTTTGTCTTTCTCTGCAATTTGTTATACTTATAGACGAGATCTATATGCATGTGTGCCAGGGTTAGACAAGCGACTGAATTGGATTACATGCAAGATCAAATGTGAAACCCGCATCTTCTCTATGATGACTAGCACCATGAAATTCAGCCATATATTACTCGGATTTACACATCTGTATATTGTCCATGATCACTGAAAGGGAAACACCTAGGCTTAAAGAATTCGCGCATATTGCGTGCATGGAGAGTACGTTTCTAATGATGTTTCTTGATCCCGAAGTCCACCGCTTGCGTTCATTGGTACTGTAAGAGCTGATGTTGTCGTTCGCATGGCTCTGTTTCTAACAGCTTTCTGAGCGCCTATGGATGGGAACACCCACAGGCGGACTGTATCATTATCAGCTTCCTGGCTTATTACCTTTTTCAGGTGGATAATTTTCGAAGGAGCTGATCAATGCTCATATCTGTCATCGTCCCTTTTTCGACTGCCATTTTCAGGGTGCCCGGCAGGCCCTTCAGTAATGCCTAATTCATCCCTTGGGAATCGTCAGGCATAGCGGTACGACTTCATTTGGCCTTGATTCTGAACCATAGCGGCTTTGCTCTTATCCATTTTTTTGACAATACTGTATGGCTCTGAGATACGGTATTGTAGTCCTCGTTTAAGACCCTCTAGTTAGAATATCAGCGGGCGTACTCTCATATGTGGCGCATTATCCCAAGCAGACGGATGCTGGCAACTCACGGCATAATAGTTTCACATACTCAAATAGAGGTTGTGCCCAAACGCTTATTGCAACGATCTGCCCGAAGCTCCAGGTGTGATTAATTCCTGCACTGGCGCCAACCTTAAGGCTTTGCAAGTAGTATATCCAAAAGATAAAATAGCAGCTCCACGTTATGAAGTAGAGGCAATGCGAAGTGTAACTCGGAGCACTATGCAATCGTAGAGACAAAGAGGGGTGGACTTGCGGATCCCTCGGATATTGGACCGCTTCGCTCACGATTTTGAGTCTTTGCAACCACCACTCGATGACCCGTTCGTAAATTGCGGTATCTTGCACTTCACAATAGTCGGAGAAGATTAATGCGAGGATAATGAGCGTAAAAAATACTATAGGTCCCCCAATAGAACCTCGTCCAATGTCTAAGGACGTCAATACCTTGGTCTGCAGACAATGATCGGAAGGATCTCTTGATCCGCACGCTGGAAAGCTGCCTGAGCTTTGATTCCCAAATCTCATCAAGTCCGCAGGGCCTGGATTGAAGCTTCCGGTGGTAAATAAGGTGGCTGCGGACAGAGCAACAGTACAGCTTGAGAGACTAAGCAAGTACCAAGAGCGGACTCCAACGGAATGTAGGGTCAGAAGCATGAAAGAAATAGGGAGAAGGCCGCTCAGGGAGATACTTTCAATTAGGGTATAGTTGTTGTACAGACTCTGTAGAATCACAGAGCCACCGTTAAGGGTTCCGTTTTTTAACACAATCTGAGTTGCAATATCGATTGCGAGCATGAAAATACATTGAGCTTTGTGGAATTCGACCGTCGCTGATTTCAGAGCGGGTAAGAACCTGCGCAGTCTATTCCGGTATGGAACTTTATCGCAGAGTTTCAGCGCTAGGAAGGCTGAGAGGGAGATGCCGCCTTGAAGCCAGTAAGAGATGTAAACCTGCCATAAGTAAGCATTGTTTTCTTAAAAAGAGTTGCTTTTCGTACCCCAATACCACCAACATCTGCGTTCAACGGAGCCAGGATATTGTTACAGACACTTGGGAATCCTATGTATGCATTTGTGGTGGTCACATTGGATGGGGAATCATAATACCACGGTCCCCAAGTCCATATTCCATACTCTTTTTCATCTAGTCCCCCAGTCTCTTCTACTCCCCAAGTCTCTTCTATATCATCTGGTTGCCAAGTATTCATTCCACCTGGATTAGAAGATGGATGCTTCTCAAGATACTGATAGAGGCAGTCCTGGATCGTCTGGTTTACTCTGCTGGCCAGGCTTTGAAAATTGGGTTGATCAACATATATGGAGAAATCTTCAGCAAGAGCTGTAGAGTTGCCATCAAGAGTTACGCCTGAATTATAAAGAGATATTGAAGCCATCACCATACAGTTTTGGAGGGTGTGAGGATCAGCGAATATCTGGTTGACGTCTTGACAGGCGGCCGTGCAATTTAAAATGCCGTCAACGACACAGCCACTTCGAAAGAGTGTACCCGATCCATGCTCCGCGGAAGGAAGATATGTACTGTTGAAGCTGGAGTAAGTCGAAAGTGCGTCCTGGACACTGAACAATGGGCTGCTATCCGACGATGCATAGATGCGAATCGGTAATGGGACCGGGGCTGGGGTCGGTGAGGAAATTGAAGAAGTCATAACAATAACGCACGAACTACGAATAAGTGAGAAGGATGCTCAGCGTCTTGGAAGCTTTGGAAATTTTGGGATAATATGTATCTCTAGGCACCAGGCTGAAGAATCTCGACGCGAGCAAGTGGCAAGATCGGAGTTTCAGTACTGGTGGCTTAGATGCTGGTAGAAGTTCGTCTAGGATTGAGTGTGGCCAAGTAAAGGGCTTTGAAGAGCCGAATGCAAGGGTCGTACACGTCTCTTGGATTTATATGGCACTCTTATCGAACTATGCACGGACTCTGATAGCCTTGACGTATACCTCGCGATTCAACCACGTTAGGTTTGGGTAATCCTCTTCGCAAAGTCGGATATCCGTTGAGAAAATCAGTTCGGTAAATTACGATCAAGGAATTGTTAACTTCCCATCCTCCCCACCTTTTGAAAGACAATCAAAGTCTTTTATGAGATTTCTGATGGTCTACTAAAGCTCTTGTTGGGCGACAGAGCAATGAGAGCTGGAGAATTGTTCATGTCGAGTTTCGCCCTAAGAAGCGCGCCATTAAAGAACCCTGATCAACTGCGAGATCTGAGAGCCGACCCAGCCTCCGATCGCTGCTACCGGCGGCATACATGTCCTTGACTTTGTATGATCCTGTTACTGTTTAGTGCACCGTTCTCATGTTTCAGCTACCTTTAAGAGTTTCATGATTGACTGATCCGCTTTCCTTAAGCTCACTGTCAAAAGAAGAAGTGGACACTGCCTAAGTATTTCCCTTGAGGGTTGCTACCTTTGCCATATGGGTTCAAACATATTGAGGTCTTGCCAAACTTCTTCACCAAAGCTGCATTAATGATGATACCAGGGGCCGCGAAAGACTTGTTTGAACGGCATCATGTTCAACGTTTCCCTACTTATGTCTCCCGGAGTCCGAATCCTTTCTCGAGGTGTCTGCTTCACACCCCAGAAGTTGTCTTCGGCAACGGCTTACGCTGGACAAACGAATCATTGACCGCCAGAGGTGTATTTGGCGAAGGGGCTGGTTCGTCATCCCTCTGTAAACTCTCTTGATACACTGGTAGATCATTCGCGCCCGTCAACTCCCTAATGTTATCATCATCTGGAGGCGGATTGTTGTAATGTTGTATGCTCTGTAGAGCCGCTGGCCGGTTAGTTACGATAGTCGAATACCGCGGGAGGGGGCCAAGGTTGGCGCCGGCTTTCGACGCAGTGGACTGACGTTATGAAATATACCAGCGTCAGCACTGTCGATCTTGGAGTACGGGCCCGAACTAGCGGAAATGCCATTTGATACTCCCTCCTCGAGGAAATTTGTCCGGAGGCCTATATGAGGACTAACAAGTGCGTCATTGAGCGCACCGACGCTAGTGAAACCTGTTCGAGAACTTAAACCAAGGTTGGAGGCATCTGCACGGTCAGAGGAAGCGACGACGAAGGAATTGTTCTTTGCGAACGTTTCTCTGTCGACAGTGGCTGCTCGAGGCCGAGGAGGTAGCGGAGGCGGACTTCCCTCTTCACCTTCATCACTGTCCTCGTTATCTTGAAGGGTGATACCGGATACTTGTGTTTCAATGTCCAAAGATTGGTTACTTTGAGCTTCTTCAAGGGGATCTTCGCGGTCTTCGATGGCTTCTGGCATACGGAGTGACTCTTCAAACTTTTCGTATGACGTGTTGAGCAGCGGTCCCAGCTGTCTCCAGTGCGCGATCATGGCTACGAGGATCCGACGAACGATAGTAGATATCTTGAGATCTTCAATTGGATCCGGTCCACGCAGAAGGCTAGGTGCAAAGCACATAGCCAGATTGTCCGGCGTCATCTGGTTCCAATTCTGATATTGGGCAACTTTATTCAGTAGTGGTAGCAGGTGCATTGTCAAAATATGCCTAGAAGTTTCGTCGTGGATAGGCGTCCAGTCGTCATGCATGGAGAGCATTGCTACAAGCTGTGCGGGTTCCAATTCATGGCTGGGGTTTCCATAGTATTTCTCTAGGATCTGATAGGAAGTCGGAGGGAAAATTGGCTCTCTAAGCTCTTTATACCACAGTTTGATAAGGGCTGCCGCGGCATGAAGGTCAAAGCCCTCAGTCCGGTCCAGCTCTTCTACCCAAACATCGCCCACGCCCTCTCTTCGATGGCTGGAAGCCAGAACGGTGTTTCGCTCTTTCCAAACAATGAATTTCTGGCCTCTGTCATAGGCCTCTCTAAGAACTTCTACTGTCTGGGCTCGAGCACTGACACGGAAGATTCCGGCTATCTTAATGTTATCTTCCACGAGAATGAAGCTTGTTGCCTCCCGCAACACCCTCGGGAGTCTGATTGAGCCATTGGCTGATATATGGAGAGAGTGCTTAACGGCGAATGCTCGTCGACCGCTCACGTAAGGGGCGTGGATGTCAGGAGACTTTCGCCGGTCTGCCAGGTAAGCTGATGGAGGAATCAGCAGGTCTTCGATCGGGATGTGCAGAGCAAGACCGCTCAGGGTTGAAACTGTTCGGTTCGATAGCGTCAGCTTGCCTTCCTCCATACATAGCCATTTACCCAGATACAGGCGCCTTACCATGTACAATTTTCTTCCTAAATTTTGGACTAACAACCGTAGCAAACATTTCCATTAAGACCCTTATCCATTTCTTCTCATGCACAATATACAGTGTATGCAGCCTCTTTCTTGTAGCCCTCGTCAGAACATGATAAGCTTGGAGAAACCATCCCCAACCCGGTCGTGCCTTCTTGTTTTGCAGAGCTTCATTCCCACCCTCCCCACCAGCAAAGAATACCACCTCGTAGCCATGCCCACCAATCAACTCTTCGTTATCAGGTAATCTGGCTAGCACATAGGGCAACAGAGCATCGTAGTCTGAAGTCCTTGCATCTGGGAAAGCTGCTGCGTTGAGTATGAAGACGGGGAGATCATTCTGGGATGGAAGGGGGGAACGATAGAGAATGCGGGCAGCAAGGTTTGCGAGGGGTGTTGAGTATTCTTCTGAAGTGACAGGTGGAGTTACGGAATTTAGGGGGATAGAATTGCTGCGTAGCCGATTGGCTATTTGAGAGCGCATCGAGGTTGTTATGCGGCATCAAGTGGGGTTAGAGAGCGCAACTATAGATCCCGAAAGGTTGGATAGCCAAGTATTTTCCGAGGTATTTGAAGCTCAATAATATCTGTTTATTCAATTCCGGATGCCAGTATATACAAATTGGCTAACACATGGATAGATACAACATACGGTGAACATGAGAATGGTCATACTTGGGCAGCCCTCACCCTGGCCGCGTAAGCGGACAATGTGTTGTACGAATACCTAATACGAAGATCATGGCTTGCTGACACTCGTGTGATTGCAGGTGCAGCCTGCAGGATGAAACGGAGTACGGAGTATCGAATGAAGTCGTTTGGTACTTATTAATAGATTAACTGTCTTTCCGGGATGCTCTAGATCTTCCTCCTGCTTGTCCCAGCCATCCGAACAGTCCGAGCATCTTCCGTTGCCACACCCACAGTCACGACATATCTCTTCCGGGACCCTTTACCTTGCGCCTTTTCGTACTGACTTCGCGGATCCCCTCCCGTCCAAGTCCTCCATTGTAGGCCCTACAACCCTGCTGTCGCTGGTTCGAGGCTCGGCTGCTCCCAAGCCCTCCAGCATCTTTTCCAAAGTCTCAAACATATCAACGTCCTTCCCAAGTTCCACGAGCTCCTTCACTTTCTCGATCCATTCCTTATTATCCCGCATCTTGGCCTTTTCCTCCTCTGTCATCGCGTCCACAATATGTATCATTGCTTTCTCCAAAGGGTCCCCTTCGTCATTCAGCGTGCTGATGACTTCTGAGCTAAATTCATCGTATCCACCGCCCAGTGCGATACTCTTTCCGATCTTTCTCAGTGTCACCAAAGCGCTTTTTTTGGTGCCAAATGAAGCATGGGCTGGTGTCTGTTCCCTGATCTTTGCGATGGTTTGAGATACACATATCCCCGCATCGATACCTGCATCATAGCCTCTTGAACCATTACGACTATCTCTTGGATTGTTAAGTGCATGCCATGCAACCTTGCTTTGAAAGTCGAAGTCGATGACTTTCGCGCTTTCCTCCCTGAGAATATCTTCCCGTCTATTGACTATGAGAGCTGCAGCGTCAGGAATGTCCTGCGCTGCGGCGAGAAGAACAGTACGGAGGGTTTGCTCGTCGAAGGTGTCGATGATGGACTTGTAGTGATCTAATTTTGCATTCGTGGCAGTCGAGGTAGCTGTCAAGTCACCATTTGTGTTCGCGCGCTGTCGTTTTGCCGGTTGTTCAGACATCGCTATGGAGAGTGAATGAATTTTATGGGCGAGTCCGGAAGGGGACGAGCAGAGACTGCGAGCACTGTTCAAATCAGGGATGACCGCGTCGCTGACGGGACGCGTTAATTGCGCAATCATCCCTGCACGCTATTCTCCAGTGTGGTAGCAAATTCCAGACAGGATATCAACAAGTGCAAGAGCAAAGGCATACGCTTTTGTGAAGAGCAGCAATCGGAAACTATGACGAATTTAATCATCAAGTGTCATAACATGTCATGCCATGCAAAGTAAAACCGGTGTGTGATTGATTTATCGGCGCCAGTGCTATGCTATACTATTGAAGAAATGTCTTTAGTAAATACCTCGCTATGCAATGAAGGATCTGTCATTCATGTCCAAACAGGGTGCCATACACGAAAAACCGTTATTCATTCCGCCGTGGGAAATACAACATCCATTTCCGGATTTCTCTTTTTAGATATCCAACCTTGAGTGGCCCTGAGCCACAACTGATGATCAGGAGATCTATATCCAGTATAGGCCCAAAGAACACAGAAGCCCAAAATGATGCAGCATATCAACATTCTGGTCCAGTTGACTGAACCATTGGCAGCAAGACGCCTCGGATCCTCCACTGTTCGACCCGTTTTTTGATGCTTACGTATCTCCGCGGGTTCTTCGGCGATAGTGAATGAACGAGCAATGATATCCTCTAGTCCAGTTTCCGCGTGGTGGTCAGATTGTGGGAAGAATTTAGGGGACATGAACTTCATAGGTGACAAATCAGCGACGGTCGTCTCTGCGACTGAAACTGCATCGCTATCATCATCCCGCCCAGCTCGTTTATTCGGAGTGTTGAAGAAGGCTTGTTTCTGTTTTACTGAAGCCTTGCGGAAGGTTGGTTGGTTTGGGGGATTTCGCAGTCTGTGATTCTGGCTCACAATGTTCGGAGGGAGGCGCCCATGGAAAGGAGATTCTTGGCTTTGTTCTGCTCGTTGTACCGCTGAATCCAAACTGCGGTAGATGTTTGTCGGGCGGAAATTAGTTTCTTGAGATGGCGTCCAGTCCATAGCCTCATCATCGTTCTCGTCTGGCGGCGGTGTAGGAGGTTGGTACGAGGGTGGCTGTTGCTGCACTCTTGGCGCAAAGTCGTCGATCGAGAACGGTCTCGTTGAGGGCTTGGCCGGCGAGGTGTAGAGGTCGCCATTGGGCTGGTCATATTCCGAGATAGAGCTAGTTTGCTGGGCTCGACGAGCTACCAAAGGCTCTGGACTTTCTTGGAACAAGACCCGAGTACTGTAGTCCGTTCGAATGGACCGGAATGAGATGATGTTGAACTGGAAAAATGACATTAACTGACGAATGGACAGAGGCAGTCGGAGCAGCTTACCAATAGGCCCAGGAAAAGCGAAGATGCGTGTATGACTTGTACAACGAGATAGGAATGGTTGGTTGTCCGTGTAAGATACATGTACGAAGCACATCTGCCTCCAAGAAGGAGAACTTGAAGAAAGTAATAATCCCGCTTTCCAACAATTTGCCCTCCTCGCCTTGCAAGATTCTCTTGTAATCTGGGATTCCACAGAATTGAGATAAAGCCCAGTATCAGGGCAACGTAAGCCAATAGGTCAGCAAGCTCAACGCAGCCTGGAGCCAGGCCCGAGCCCTGGATGACCTGCTGTAGACAGCTTGATCCCGACAATGGTATATCAACTTCGCGGATGCCGTCATACCCATATTCTTTCTTGGATATCCAGAGCCCAATGCCATTCCAAACTGCCTGTCCAGCCCAGCTTGCAAGCCAAGCAAGGCCTCCAAGAAAGTAGGCGTTCCTCTTCCAGCTTGAACTGCGGTATACGATACGGCCTTCCCTCGTCCTCTCCATCATCCTTCTCAGGTGATCTGTTTTCGCCGCATAGGTCGTTCTGTTAATGCGCGCCCTAACCCTCGGTTCACAGTCTTCACAGACCTGGGGATAGCGTTCCTCGAGCCCCCGTTGGAACTCAGGGAATGCCCTCTCATATTCAGTGTAGTCGGACGCATCTGGAGAAGGAAAGTAGGAAGCCAGTGATTGAGAGTAAAGGTGTTGATTCTTTATACATGTCTTGCAGAAGAGGGTATCGTCAGGAACATCAAAGACAGGAGAAGTAGGTCGTTGGATTGATTGAGCGTAGCGAGTCTTTGTAAGTGACACTGATGGTGTAGGAGGGTCCGTAATTTCGCCATTCTATAGAGTATCTTGTCAGCCAAACTGCAAAGTAGATAAGATATCGCAAACAACCGTACCTCGTCGAGGTGGTTGACCGCCTCGCACTTCTTACACTTCCAGCTCCTGATATTTGCAGTGCGTGTCCTATCTGACTTGCTACCACAATAGAAGCATACCAGGCGCCCTCGAAGCGATGGAGCCATTGCGTTACGAAAACAGATGAGGATTGAAGGACCTGGAGGGCGTTCTCGGATTTAAGACAACGAGCTCGGAGATGTCGATCTGAGCTGCGAGCTCTCGAGCTAACAGAATATATGTTCATACAGTGTAAGCTTGGTATGTGATGTGACGAAGTAGGATGATCAATGCAGGTTGGGTGCTGGCAGAAGCCCAAAGAGGAATGCAAAGTAAGCTTTCTAAATCGAACCATACTACACAACAGCATTATCATATTCTACGAAGTGTCAATACAAGCTTCATCCAGTCACCATTATCTGACCAGCCCCTTGTCAATTGCAACTCAACGCGATGATCAAGAACTCATCGCGTCGTAATGAAGCTCACATCAACCAGAGAATTCACTCCACCCACCACCCCACAAGATCGAGTAACCATGTCAAACCTACAACAAACAATCAACAACCCCCCAAACCCACCATTCCCCCAGGCTAAACCTCACCATCAATCACAATGCCCGCCCTCCCCTTCCTCCTCGCTACCCTCCTCATCCTCTTACCCACCATCTTCGTACGCCCTCCCCTCTCCCCCCTTCAAACCCCCAACTAACCCTTCCCCTCCCCAGCTCCGCCTCATCTACATCCTCCCCACCTTCCACCGTACGCGCCCCTCCCCCGCCCCCACGGCACACCAACCCACCTCCTCATCGTCCTCGGCAGCGGCGGCCACACCGCCGAGATGTTTTCCCTCCTCACAAATCTAGACCCCACCCGCTACACGCACCGGAGCTACGTGGTCAGTAGCGGTGACGAATTCAGTGCTGGGCGCGCTGAGGAGTTCGAAGCTGGTCTGACACAAGAAATTGATTTGGGAGAGGAGAAAAGGGGAGGAAATGAGGGATTCAGTATCCACATGGTCCCGAGGGCGAGACAGATACACCAATCCCTCCTTAGCACGCCGATCAGCTCGTTACGGTGTCTCTATGCGTGTCTCATACTCCTCTACAACCACCCGAACGGATATCCAGATTTAATCCTCACGAATGGACCCGCTACATCACTAATACTAATTCTGGCATCAACCATCGTCCGATTTTTCGCATTCATGCCCGTGGTCATGAAGGCCGGGACGGCAGAGAAGATGCGGACAATCTACATTGAGTCGTGGGCGCGAGTGAAGCGGCCAAGTATGAGCGGGAGGATTATTGTGTATTGTGGGCTTTGTAATCGGGTGCTTGTGCAGTGGAAGAGGTTGGAGACAAGAGGATGGGGAGAATATAGGGGCCCGTTGGTTCGATAGGCTATTTGATACAAGATACCATCATACCCACGAGCTTAGGCGTGGAAGCATGATGACTGGGAACTGTTTTGTTGGTGGAAGATTTTGTCCATCCATTGCTATAAGATAGCTATCAACCATACCATATAAACAACCAGGGTATTACCCACCCTAAGACATATCTGATCATTCTTCACCCAGCCATCTTGCTTCCGCTGGAGCTTGCCAAATATCGCTCACATGCTACGGTAGTCTCACTTGCTGCCATTCTCGCTTAGGCGTAACTTTTTCAATAATAGGATACAAATAGTCCGCCCATGTTTTCCAGTTTTGCGTATGAGTAGAGATCGAAAAGATTCTTCAAGAAAAGCGGTTGTCGACAGAGGAAAGACGTCGTACCAAAGAGGCTGAAGAAAGAAGTGAAGTCTATGGTATCCGTCTAATCCCAAACCCAAAGGAAAGAATAAGGCGGAAAGCGAAGGTGCTGTATTCCCCTTCAAAGAACAAATTTCGAAGTCGGACTCCCCCAATGCCCCACATTACAAGACACCCTGTGTCCCTCCGTGTTGCGCCGTCGCTGAATCGTGCCTGTCATCGTTGTTCATCAATGTACATACATTTTCTGTGCAAATTGCGTTGTTAGTCAAGCCATTGCCAGGCCTTCGTCCTCACTATCAGAATCCTGTTCGCCTTCTCCGTTGTAGCCTGCTTCTTCTTCCGCCGCCGCTTTGGCGAGAGCTGGCGTGGGGTTCAATCCTTCACTTTCAGCTTGCTGACGTGAGCGTGATCCGCTTCTCCTGCCGATGGTGGGACCAGACTTCTGCTTCTGGAATGCAAATTGTTGAGCATCATAGTCTTCTTCGATTGTTGCTGACAGAGATGATGCCCCACTAACTACAGAAGGAATGCGAGAATGAGCCGTTGATTCTCCGGAGACAATCTGGTCTGACGACGAGGAGATAGCAAATGCAGACGTGCTACCCGCTTCAGACAAAGGTCTTTGCTGCGCATAAAAGGTTTCATCATCCGGAGAGGGAGGGCAGGGGACTTCGGCTGCTTGGGACACGGTAGAACGACGGCCTGGACCTAAAGTCTCAAGATATGCACGCCGGTAATTCTGCTCCTGCGCACGGTGAAAACTCTCAGTGGTCGACTCATATGGCACACGATGAGGCTCAGGCTCTTCTCGAAGAGCGGGCGGTTGATCCACATGCCCAGCCGCTATGGCAGAGGAAATTGCTAGGCTTGGTGAAGCATGTGGATCTTCCATGTTAGTGTCCATAGACGACGACCGGCTGGACTGAGACGGACTGTGGCGAGCAACGCGTTCTCTGCCGCGCATACTATTCACAAAGCGACGTCCTGCCCCGCCAAAGATACCACCCAGACTTGAAGACGAAGACGAATTTGGATCGGCAACCGTGGTTAGCGAAGAAAATTCTTCACTAGGCACCGAAGTCTGAGGAAGAGAAATTGCCTCTTGGGATGCGGCAGGAGCATGACCGCGGATGGTTTTCATTGAATCTGCAGTGGATAGAGTACGGTCAGGAAGTCCCGGCCGAAGTGCCTGCGGCTCACTAGTAGGCCTCATACTGCCCTCGTGAAAATACGAAGTCTGCTCTTGTTTAGCCAAGTCAGGGCTGGCAGCGACACTTTGTGCGAGTGGATGGTGCTCGGAACCCTCTCGTGATGCCCTAAGAGCTGAGTAGATTTGCTCGTCTCCTCTCAGACTGCTTCTCCTCTGTTCTTTGCTGCTTGCTTTATTGGCAGATGTTGAACTCGAAGATTCGGGATATTTGGGGTTGCTTTCGGCCCTCTTGCGTGATCCACGACCGCGAAGTACAGAGCCAACCCTTTGGAAACCGGCCTTGACACGGTCGAAAACAGTAAGTCCAACGACGGCGTCTTGAACTTCTTGCGTGGAGACTTCGATCTTCTTGCCTTCGCTTTGACGTGAGGGATCTGTGTCGTAAAGCCAAGCCTCCGGATTTGGAATACTGCGCAGCACCCATGGATGGTGCTTTACTTCTCTCAAATTCATGCGCCGGGCCGGGTGCTTATGAAGAAGGCGTTTTAACAAATCACTTAATACATCATCGACTTCCTCATATTCAAGTATATCGTCCATGCGCTTGTTGTTATTCGAAGGCGTCTTGTCTGTATGCTCAACACCTTTTAGACGCCACCTAGGAATGAAGACTTCCTCACGCGCTATCTTCTCATACATTTGGAACTCATTTGTGTGGACGAAGGGGAGGCGGCCAAAAACCATTGCATAGAGCGTGACACCGAGGGCCCATACGTCGATCTGACCTGTAATTGCTGGACGTTCTGGGTGCTGACCAACCTCGAAGTATTGCGGGTCACAAAGTTCTGGTGCATAGAAGGCTGGAGTGCCAACAGTCTTAGCGAGTTCAATGGCTTCATCAAGTACGGTAGGGTCGGCCTCAGCGATCTCCTCGTTGTTGTCGTCCTCTCTGATAGGCTTGCCAAGGTATGAAACTCCGAAGTCTGAGATCTTGACGCGATAGTCTACATTCCATAGTAGATTCGCCGGTTTAATATCACGGTGAATGATCCCCTGATAATGTAGATACTCCAGCCCGAGTACGGTGTCCCGGAAGGCATCAAAAGCCTGTCCCAAGGTTAGACAAGGAACATAGCGGTAGTCCTCTTCCTCCGCGGTCCATTGACTTTGACTAGCTATGATCTGGTTGAGTATCGCTTGATAGGCAAGATCTGAAGAGCTCTCCTCCACGTATGGCCCCCACATCGTGCCCTCAAGATTTGCTGGTGTCTCCGGTCGCGACGGTGCACTAGCGGATGCTTGGTCAGGATCAATAGGATGTGGTAAGGGCTTCGGCGTATGGCTCGGAGTATCGCTTTGCGGAGAGCCATCAGTTGGATCCGTCGGCAGGAGACCACACACTGTTTGGCTTTCGTCACCATGTTGAGACTCGGCTTGAGGAAGAGAACCGCATTCATTGGCACCATAGTCATTGTCAGATTCCCCAGCGAATTCGAGTGACCAGTACGGGTCGAAACTTGAGCGATGTCCGTGTCCTTGGATTCTCTCTTCCTCAAGGCGTTTCCTGGCTTGAGTTTTCTGATATTCAAGCAGACGAGCTTTCTCTTCACGTCTAGCCGGTGCAGCCAGATTGAACCTCTCGACCTCTGCCCTCTCGAAAGCTTCGTCGATGTTTCCTGCAAGCTCACGGTTCGTACGGTGCATCTCGAACAGTGCAATGTCCTTGTCAGTCTTCTTACGCCACACGATTTCTCCTCGCTCGACATATTCAAGTACCAAGTAGACCTTCCCAAATTCATCGTCATCAATAACCTCGATTAAGCTGACAACATGTGGGTGACGAGCCTTCTTGAGAATGGCGACCTCCTTCTTGATCATGTCATTAGGATCACCTGATCGGCCCAGACGCAGTGTCTTTGAAAATCTTCGTACTATCTTGATGGCTACCAGGTCACCGGAGTCCAGGTCCCTACCTTGCTTGACCGTCCCATGTTGACCACTGCCAAGTTTCTGCAAGATCTCATAATGGTTGATAATCTTTCTACCAGTCATTGGATCGTAGTCCTTGAGCAGTTTGTGAGTCCTGCCACTTGTCAATAAGCATTCTTCGAGATACAAAGATCTTCGAGACTTACTCTTTGGGTGCCTTATGATGAGTTGGATGAAGCATAGGAGTATTGGAGCGTCCGTCATCCGAACCGCCAGCCCACTTCGCCCTATTCGCAAAAGCGGGCGTGAAAAGACTAGGACTTTGTGCGGGTGTGTTGCCCACGGTCTTGGAGCCAGAGTTGGTATGCGGATTATCTTTATTGACAGTTTGAACGTCTGTCGAAGAAGCGGAAAAAGTGTGAGGAGGATTAGAGTTCCCGGTCCTGGCTGTGTATTGTAAGCTCGGTGAGTATATCGGAGGATAGATTTGACTGTGAAGCGCTGCGAATGACTGGTTTGGATAAGTCGGGTAGTCGGCCCCTTCACGACGCCGGCTTTGGAAGTTGGGAACCGACGTTGGCCTGGTACTTCCGGGAGAGAAACTGCGGTTGATGGCTGTTTCCGTTGAAAGATCTCTCCAAGAACTGCCATTGTCCTCGAGACTGTTTCCTGTCAGGGAGTAATGAGTTTTGGAGGCCGAGCTATAGTCTTGGCTGGAAGCACTTGATGTTGGGACAGTGTTCTGGGCGAAATCGGTCACGTTTGAGCTCTCTGGGGTTTTGGGCGCAAAATAGTCACTACCTTCAGGTTTAGAAGTACCCCCATCTATTACTTTGGATTGTGCCTGAGGTTCCTTTTGCTCAGCTGCAGACATGGTAGCTGCGGCTGGTGATGGTGCCCCTGAGTTCGGCATGTGATATTCATTGGTCGATGGGGGGACATTCTTTACATCTTCTGGCTCGATGGTTTGACTTTGGCCCTCGGGTATGGGATCCACAGCTCCTGCATGCTTTGCGTTTGGACTCACCATATTTGCCGACAGCACTGGGATTGTAGGCATACGTCCTGTTAATGGGCTCTCCTTGCTAGCGTGCTCTCCAATGCTGGTTTCTCCGCTTGGAGCAGCCATTGTCTTTCTCGGCGGTTGTAGTGTTCCGCGCTTTTTGAATAATCAAATTTGAAAGACCGGGCTGGTGAAATTACCAGACGGATGTCATCGAGGTCTGTGAAATGTCCACTTCCTTCCGGCTGGCATGGCTACCCGTAGTCCTAACAGCAAAGTTGAGCGGCTATCCAAGCCGGGCTCATCGAGGCAATGCTTTGACCAACCCTTTGCAGCAGCTCCTCAATCTCGCTGGCAGTAGCTGGCTCTTCCAGGGAGAATATTGGTTCAGAGGCACTTCCACAAACAGTGCCAGAGCTTATGAAGATCCTAGTATTGTTCGGTACAATAGATTGTTCCGGCCAATTCTTCCAAAGAGGAATGGTGTCTCAGGTGTTGGGATAGGAGGAAAGGAGTGTGTAGACGCGACCGGCCGTAGGGTGTAGGGATTCGAGAGCAAAGAACTGATAAGGCGTTAGTGTGAGCCAGGCTTACAGTAATTGGGGACCGATATGGGGAGAAGCGCACAGTGATTGCAGTCTCTGCAGCAGGTGGATTGACCATCGGACAGCGCAGGGCTGTTGTTGAGATCCCCAAAAAAAAGACACAGGCGTTGTCCCCACTTTAATGACGTTGGGACGTCTGATAGGCCACCGCTTCACTGAGGCGCACCAATACGGCCCAGAGCGAGATGGGCTTTGAGGCAAATTGTATAGGCCAGTCTTCCCTGTGAGAGAGGCTATATCAAGAGAGCAAAGGATTGTGGAGGTGGTGGAAGAGGGTTACACAACAAGGGAAAATTTTTAGCATTCGATCTGCGAGACTAGAGTAGGTATGAACACACCCCACAACGGGACTGCTTGTTTAGCACCCTTCTGCCCTCTGGCCCCCCCCTCGACGAAATTTCGGGTAGGCCGTAGATTGGATGGGCGGGCAAGTAGGCGCGCCCTAGGCATGGCCTAGACAGGGACACTGTTGGTGCTATCAATGCATATCATTCTGACACCAACCAGTATCATTACGTGCCAAGGGCCTATGTCTGTACGCCTATCTTTCAATTGCGCATTGCGCCTCTCTAGCATCAGGCCGATCCCAGACCCTCCGAAAACCATCACTGAGCTTTGAATTTTCGCTACAGCATACAGCGGGAGGTGGCGTAATATTGGGAAGGTTTATTGGGTCGTAAGTATGGCAAGGTCATGGTGAGACGCTTCCCCTCCACTCTCTTCAATGAGATGATAGAGACATCCACACAGGTCTGTCCATACCGACACTGTACTGTGTCAGGATCTGCTTGATCACCCGGCTTTTAGTGTAGGAGTACGAGGTCCCAAGCCAGAGGGCAGGAAATGGCCCCGACCAGGGGGATGTCGAATCACTCGAAAGACGTCCGGCATTCCCTTAGAACTAGACCCGCCACTACAACAAGCCCATTCAGCACCATGCCATGCAGCTATGCCACACTGAGGCCACTATCCAGCGTAGATTCGCCCTCGTACATAATCTCGCCTCCTTCAACAATCCGTCGCCTCCTCCCAACCAATCACAGTGTCTGTATGTTACCCCAGGTTTGAACGGAAAGACTAAGCTCTACGCCTTTACCAGCCTCTGGTCGGCAGGCTAGACCGATCAGCGCTGGTAGGAGACCCCCTTTTCCCTTTTTCTTTTAAAAGACTCGCGAATTGTTGGTGGGCTCACTGACTAAAGCATTTTCCTGGCCCCAATTCGCAAGGTACCTGAGTCTTCGAAGCGAGCGGAAAACGCACAACCCGCACATGTGGCCTGTGCGCTATGCACCTCGCCGAAAAGGGAACGTGCCCAGCCTGAAGACCCCACATGCGACCTGAGGGCATTTTCTTAGCCAGTCGATATTGCCAATCCTCTATAACCGATACCATTCCCTCCCTTCTACCCATTTATATTGGCCGCTCAAGCGTCAATTTTAAGATACTTCGTAAGCACCGCGGATAGTCAGGGCACTGCAGGAGTACTCGGACTATCTAGCAACCACTCGCCTACAGGCTTTGTTGGTGGGGCCACGCTTCACTGACAAGACCCCGGAGGAGGGCTAGTAAGACGCATATTTCCAACCATATCTAAAAAGCATCCTTCGACGACCTGGTTGTCATGATTCATCAATTAGATCATCGGTGATGCCTTTTGATCCCTTGATCTTTTTGATCTTATGGCACATTCACCCGCGGCGGACGATCTCGCGCCAAAACGGAGGTAGGTCCGAGTTGCGCTGGTCGCCCTCGCCTGTTGGTTGCGTGATTATCACGCCACTTTCTTTTTTACCACCCACAAGCAGTCAAGTCATGTTTCATGTTTCCACCACTGACCATTCGTGTTCTCTCATCATCACTCTTGTTCAACCAATAGCCGAACGCAAGCGCTTAGGACTTACCTCCGGAGTCCTGACGTACGGTTGACTTTTTGCTCCCAGTCGTACCGTTGCGTAAGACTGCTTTCTACATAGATATACACCAACATTCGATAGTGTGTCTCTGTGTCCGCATTCCATCTACCTAACGACTCCAAACAGTGCTCACATGGTAACTGCATTGAGCTTCTTCGTTGCCACTATCTACATGCCGTGCTAGTACCGGCAACATTGTTGCCTGCAGAGACTTCCGTCAGGCTCGGGTGACGACTCGGACAAGGTCTTGAGATGTATGCCTGCTGGTCTCGTGCTCGGTCCTAGGTGCTCGGCCTTCTGCTCGGCCTTGTGCTACATTGTTTGACCCATACCGAATTTCAGAGGTCTCCCATGACTTTGAGCACGAGGCTTGTGTGCCGTCTAGTGCCGCCTTACGACCCACCCGCAGCTGACTGATACCGGCTCGTCGACCCGAAGTGCAATGCTTCGAGCGATCTTCGTACCTGTCAATCTGAGTATCTTCTAAATATGAGGCTACTAGATTTCGCAATTCGACTTTGTGGGTGCTATCAAGATAATCCGCCTAGATTATACCTGGTATGACCGCCTTCTTGTTCCCTATTTTAGCTTGGCCAAACCGCTCAACATACCACCGCTTGCCTTGAAGGGCTCTTGGCAGCATTGCCGTTACTTCGTTGATCACAAATGTCCTTGCTGGAACACAAGCCCACCCTCCAACCATCCAGAATCCACACCACTCTATCCATTCGCAAAAGTAATGGGGGTATAGTATCACCCTGAACAATCCATTCTCAGGGATCCTGTATACTTTGTTCACGCCCTTTCCTTGGTTCTCCTTGCCCTCGGCTTCTTCTCTGCTTTTCTGATCCCGCGCTGCAGCTCTTCTGATCTCACGCAGTTCATCATCGTGAAATATGTTAGCCAACAAGCCGACTGCAAAAATCATCAAGCCCACTTCTATCCTTGGAGCTTTGCCAGCCCAATCAGCTTTCGTAGTTGGACCATAGCCCGCGAGCCAACCGCCGATACACGTTGCATTGATCAGCTGGAATGACAGAGCGGCTAACCAGACGAGAATATGAATTGGTGACATTGAAGGATTCAAGAGCAAAGGTGCTAGTAGGGCGCGGTAGATGTAATGAATCGTCTTTCAGCAGATGTGGAATTAGTCCGGTTGCTCGAGCTTCTGCGGAGAGGAGTCACTTGATGAGAAACATACAAAGCAACCAGCCATGACCCAATTTTCCATTGGAAGATTCTCAATCCCTTCCTGTTTTGGGAGGGAATACATTATGTACAATAGCGTAATGAACCCGGGGGCCTCCATGGTAGCCCAACCAATCTTTCCAGGAATATTGAAATGAGAATCTGTGGATGTTTTGCCCATTGGGTAGTACGAGGAGTACCATACGAATGTTGTGCACTGTATGACTGGAATTAGGGAGTTTCTGAAGATCTAGGAGACATTAACATACTAGAGGGAAAAATTGCCACAGGAAGAGAAGAAGCTCCCAATGCTCGCGCGAGGGCGGACACCAAGACTTCAAAATCTCCATGATCCTTGAATAATATCTTGCAGCAAAAAAAAACAAATTTGTTTAGAAGTAACCTTTTGCTCAACGATAGGCATTGTCGTTACCTTAATGATATCACCGAGGATCTACGGATCCTTGCCAGCTAGAACGCTTACGGGCAAGCTCAACCGCTCCACTAACAAGCGAGCATCACGAATCCAATTGATGAGGATTTTTCGGGGTCCGGTCAGATCCTGCCAGCTCCGAGCGGTCAGAACACCTTTCCCTTCTACAACCTCTCCCAACAGTTTCACACTTACATTCTAAATATCTCTATAACCCATAATCGTTCTTCTATCATTCCCTACCATTGAATTTGTCTCCAATTCACACTGTATCGAAGGCTCAACACCAAGATGGTTCAATCGTAAGCACGAAATCTTACCCCGCCATTGAAAAATGCTCACTTCAAACTCAGCGCCGTGCTTGGCTTCCCTCGTATGGGAGTCAACCGAGACCTCAAGAAAGCTACAGAGGCCTACTGGGGCGGGAAACTCTCCCAAAAAGACCTTCTCGCAGAAGGCAAGCGTCTCCGACAAGAGCACTGGAAGATACAGAAACAATCTGGCATCGATATCATCCCAAGCAATGACTTTTCTTTCTATGATCAAGTCCTCGACCACATCCAGCTTTTCGGGGTAAGCAAACATACCGAAAGCATCTGCTTTCAATAGACTCAGGCGCTGACTGATCGCTGCAGGCGATTCCCGAGAAATATTCAAAGTATAAGCTCGACCCGATCGATGAGTTCTTTGCCATGGGCAGAGGCCTCCAAAAGCCTCACACACCAGAGGCCGCTGCTGTTGATGTACCTGCCTTGGTACGTAGTCCAAGACATAGTGCCGCCAACGATCAAATTGCTAACGCTCATCATAGGAAATGGTGAAATGGTTCGACTCGAATTACCATTACGTCAAGCCAACACTACAAGATGGACAAGAATTCAAACTGGCAGCAAATCCAAAGCCTGTGGTTGAATTTTTAGAAGCCAAAGAGGCTGGCATCATCACTCGTCCCGTCCTTGTCGGCCCAGTGTCCTTCCTTGCACTAGGTAAAGCCGACCGGGGACAAAATGTTGTACCAATTAGCCTTTTACACAAGCTTTTGCCTGTGTACGAGGAGCTTCTGGCCAAGCTCAAGGACGCTGGTGCTGAGACCGTCCAGATTGACGAGCCTTGCCTTGTTTTCGACCTACCTCCCAAGGTCAAGAACGCCTTCAAGCCAGCTTACGAGAAGTTGGCCAGCCTTGGCAGCAAGATCCCTCAGGTTGTGGTTGCCACTTACTTTGGTGATATCATCCATAACTTGGACTGTCTTTCACCGATGTCAAGTCTCTATGGTGTACACATTGATGTCGTCAGGCATCCCGAACAGCTCGAGACAGTTATGGGCGCTCTTGGTCCACAACAAGTCCTTTCCGTCGGCATTGTCGACGGCCGGAATATCTGGAAGACCAACTTCAAAAGAGCCATCGAGACCGTTGAGAAAGCTATTCAGAAGCTAGGCAAAGACCGAGTTATCGTGGCCTCATCGAGCTCTCTACTGCACACCCCTCACACTCTGGAGAGTGAGAAGAAGCTCGATTCTGAAGTAAGAGATTGGTTCAGCTTCGCCGTGGAGAAGACGAAGGAGCTTGCAATCATTGCCAAGGCTGTGACACAAGGCCCCGCCAGTGTACGCGAGGAATTGGAGGCCAACGCCAAATCTATGGAGTCGCGAGCAACATCGAAGCGTACTAATGATCCCAAGGTTAAAGAACGCCAGTCAAAGATCACTGAAGACATGTTTAATCGAAGGTCGCCTTTCCCCATACGCATTGCCCAGCAGCAGGAGATGCTCCACCTTCCTATGTTCCCAACGACTACCATCGGTTCCTTCCCCCAGACCAAGGAAATTCGTGTATACCGGAACAAACTTACCAAGGGCGAAATTACGGAGAAGGAGTACGAGCAATTCATTGAGAAGGAAATTCAAGAGGTCGTCAAGATCCAAGACGAACTTGAGCTCGATGTCTACGTCCATGGTGAGCCAGAACGCAACGACATGGTCCAATACTTTGGCGAGCGCCTCACCGGCTACGAATTCACTACTCACGCCTGGGTTCAAAGCTATGGCTCTCGTTGCGTAAGACCACCTATCATTGTTGGAGACATTTCCCGCCCTGCACCAATGACTGTCAAGGAGTCGAAGTATGCAGCATCGATCTCAAAGAAGCCCATGAAGGGCATGCTTACTGGGCCTATCACTTGTCTCCGCTGGTCTTATCCCCGCGATGACATCCACCAAGAGGTGCAAGCCCAACAATTGGCTCTTGCTCTCCGCGATGAGGTAGTTGATCTCGAGGCTGCTGGTGTCTACGTTATTCAAGTGGACGAACCGGCTCTCCGTGAAGGTCTGCCTCTACGCCAGGGTCTCGAGCGTGAGAACTATATAACCTGGGCCGTGAAGTCTTTCCGTCTCTCGGTCGCTGGCGTTAAGGACTCGACCCAAATCCATTCCCACTTCTGCTACTCCGAATTCCAAGACTTCTTCCAAGCCATCGCAGCGCTGGACGCTGATGTACTTAGCATCGAGAACAGCAAGAGTGATGCCAAGCTTCTTAAGGTCTTCGTCGATGAAGCCTATCCCCGACACATCGGTCCTGGAGTCTACGACATCCATTCCCCCCGTATCCCAAGCGAGGAAGAGATCAAGGAGAGAATCCAGGAGATGCTACAATACCTCAGCCCAGATCAACTCTGGATTGACCCCGACTGCGGTCTCAAGACCCGTCAATGGAAGGAGACGAAGGCTGCTTTGACTAATATGGTTAATGCTGCCAAGTTCTTCCGTCAAAAATACGCTAAGTCCTCCTAATTCTTGATGAATGAGTTTTATGACGAGATGTTCAACAACATGACTCGATGATTACAGGGCGGTTTCCTAGATTACTATGATCTCAACGATCTCAGCATTGGCGTTACTGATGAGCGGGAACCATTGTACATTCAACCTCTCAAAAGCGAAATAGACCTGCTGCTTTCAACATGGCATAGCGGATCTATTATTATGATACCCATTTCAACCGGGGTCTAGAAAGCACAATTGCTATTTAGCAAAAGATTAGCTAGACTCAACCAAGTTAATTTCTTAAAATTACAGTTATGGAGCAATTATATAGGTTTCTTCAGCGTACGTGAAGGAGCATCCGCCCAAGCTTGCTGATGGCCCTTTTTTAAACAAAATGTCAACTGACTATATACATTCAAAACATAAGTAGGGTGTTTCGAGCCTGTATTCATCATTGGTTACTGATCCTCCTGCTTGTCTGATATTAGCAAGAGAAATTCGCAGGCTGTGCCTTCCGTCTTTGATTACGCTTTGAAGTGTCCTGTTGGATGCTGATGGGACGAGTTCTACGTTCGGAAGGACCAACGGCAAGGTAATTTGATCTCTAACATTGTGCATGCTTTCTCCTTTCTTTTGGACGCACACAATCAGCATTGGCTACCCATTGCCGTCTAGGTGCAGTGATATCCAGCAGAGTAATCACTACACACTTATGATCGCAGTTCTTTTATCTCAAGAGTTCAAATACTATACCCAGTTTCTCTTATGGCCCCAATCCGCTGCTGTGGTTTCGGTGGGTCTCCATCGCCATCGCCAGAGCCCCTCCGACTGGTCGACTCCTCACAAGGGAGGGGTAGATTCGCTCTGTCCAGCACTGCCTCCTCAACGGAAAGCTCAGACGTGCGTCCTATCCAGGAAATTTTTGCTTCGGTTTCTAAGGATGAGGGTGGCTACGAAGCGCATACAGCATCTGGACGTGACCTCCCCTCACGCCGCCAAATGGAAACACCTATCCACCGCAAAGAGAGCAGCCGTCGGCTCCACGAAGTTGCCAGTAAGGTCCGGAAGAGATTGTCACGCGATTCTAGCATATCAAGGCGGAGCTCAAAGCACAGGCTTAGTGCTAGCAGGAGTAACGAAGACATTGAGAGACGGAGCGAGTTGAAGCGAGCTCTTCACCGAAGAGTGCAAAGTGACCTAATTGAGGATCTCATTATTAGCGATAATAGCTATGACGAAGATGCTGTCCCTATCAAGACTCCACAAACCACATGGGGCCGACATGAAGGCTCGATCAAGATCAGCCCGAAAGACCTTAGCAAGGCTCTCGCGAAGTCAGGATCGCACTCATCTTATGCCGAGCGTACCCAGCGAGACCCACCCCAAACTTATGGATCCAAGAATACTGCTGTAACTCTATCTCGTATGTTGACCCAAAGAGCTAGCCATCTCACAGATGAGTCCGAAGACCATGTCGCCAACTCAGTGTCGGACGGCTCAAAGAGAAGGGATACTAAGAAGTATATTTTCGAAGAAGAGGATACACCGAAAAGAATTGCAGGAACTCGCCTACCGTCCCCGGTCACTCGGAGTAACACTGTCGTACGCATACCACCTTCGGGCAAACCATTGGGAAAGGACTTCACGGATCTATCCTTTCTAGACGCAGTGCGAGCGCCTGCATCGCCAGATCTGTTGCTTACACACTTCAACAGCATCCCCGAGCCTGAGGCTAGCGAAGACTTGGCCTTATCATTCTCCGAGAGATACAAAGCTACCTTGCCAGTGAATCTGGACAATGCTCATACGACCTCAGTGAGCAATGCAACCCAACCAGTGATATACGACACGAAGATTCGTCCAGCTAGCGAGCAATGGCTCCATGGAGCTTCAAGGTTGCTAAGTCCTAAGGTCCACTCAAAGCAGATATCTCACCGGCGCTCTCAAGATAATGAGTACTCACACCACTGCGACCCCGAAGATGAAGAGATAATTTTCGGCGGTATCGATGGTGATGATGACAGCCCTCCAGAATCTGCATACTATAACGCAAAGACGAGAGCTAGTTCGGACGGGAACGAGGCTGGTCATCTTTACAACATATATGTACCCAAACAGCTGGTTTCCAAGTCGCTTCTGCCAGCTACTTCCCTGCCCCAGCTACAAGAACCTAGACGTGATCGGAGCTATACCAGTGAAGAAAGTTCTAAAATGTTCTCCGTAATACCACGGCGCCAGGCGTCTTCGGAGATGGTCACCTCAAAAATTCCGATGGCATGGGATAATCACAGGCCTCGTGCTGCATCTTCTGTATATAGTTCACAGCCAGAGAGTCATCTCTCTAGCCGGCGTGACTCACTTGTCCAATTCAATAGTCTTTCGAACCGAGTCCAGCAGTACAAAGACTACGACTCCCATGACGGCATCATAAGTGTACCTGCGACTAGGCTGAGACCTGTTGACGTCGAGAAACTCGAGCATCAAACGAGCGATCCGAGCTTCCACTCAAGCAATGAAAGCTTTACGAAACGTGAGCTTGCAGCTGCCGAAAGACGGATCTCGAGTATGCACAGGGCCAACTCTCTTCCTAAGAGTAGTCGATTCAAAGAAGAACTGGACCAGATAACTGCCGAGCTTACCTTGACGAACCCTGCTCGACGAAGATTCAGTAACTTGGATGGCAGTAGTGATCTGCGATCTCGAAGTATATCTTCCCCTAGATCTCTCCACAGTATTTCACTCAACGATGAGGCAAGTTCGGTTTGGGAGAAAGCTGTTCGAGAACATGCTCGTCTCAGCCTATCTCCATCCAAATCCCTCAGCAGACTCTCCGTCAACAACGAAAGCACTTCGGCGTGGGAGAAGGCTCTGCGAGAACATGCCCTAGAGGATGCTGCTCTGAAACATACAAGGCTTGGAAGCTATTCTCCGGATCTGCTTGGAGACACTGAGATTGGTCCCAAGGACGAGCATATGAGCAGAAAGCCATCAAGTCGCCCATCTCTATATCGCAATCAAGCTCATCTGTTTGTAGAAGCAGACCATGGATCACAACTCCAGGCGCGACTGGCCGCGTATAAACTACCAACATTTCACCATACTTCTAAAAAGAAGAGGCCAATGATCAATGAAGTCAAACGCTCGTCTTCCGCCTACCCCATAGGATCATGGTCTCGTTATCCTTCTCACTCTCGTCCCGAACGCTCCTCATCCCCAGCAGGCGTTCAAGACCAAGTCTTCGCCCGCGATTTCGCAGACATGACACCAAGATCTAGCCAGAATCACTCACCAAATCGTCAAGACTCAAAGCTCGACCCCAAAAAATGTAAGAAGAGCATGAATTTCGGCAAACACATGCTAAGCCAACTGAGTAGACTCTACAAAAGTCAAAGCCAGGTGTTGCAAAGAAGACTCGCCAACGAAGCGCGTGGTAATCGGAGTAGTATATCCGAGGGAGGCATGCTTGAGTATCCGGAATTGGAGCTCCTCGGACGTGTCTCTCCTCCCTTGCCCAGTCCGGACATTGCAACCAAGGTCGCGATGGAGGAACGAGTCCAGAGTGAAAGCAAGCAGGCAATGCAAGGAGGCGAAGATGCGAAAGAATGGTCGAAGCTCTACGACGATTGTGTGGTCCCGCCGCCGCCTAGTGAGATGGGCAATTCTCCTGTTCGCTCTCCCGTTGGTTCTTTGGTTGCTTCTCCCATGGTTAGTCCCATGCGAAGCAGTGAGGAAACTGGGCCTAGAGACGTCTATGCAAGGGGTGGGGATGGTGATGGGACGATGGACAATAGAAGACCAGGGTCACGGTCTAGTGAGTTGAGAGCTTCGACACTGGATTTTAAGAAGAGCCTAGAGTTGCATGAGGGGTTGGCTAGGGAGAGGATGTTAGGTGTTATGGAGAGGATGAGTGCGTGACTGATGCTTTGAATTATGGAAAGGGGAAAGGGCAATGGCCTCGTTTAACAGGGACGAGCGCTGAGCGCTACTGATATTGTTTCCAGGTTGCAGTGGAAATTAGTAGGGTCAGGAGTAGCATTATATCATAACCAAATCAATCACACGATAAACCTTTCATAACGTAGCAGGAACCCTCATTAACCGTCACACACGGCCATCACAACTCTACCCTTGATCTTCCATTCCCCCCACTATCATTCCCAACCACACGTGGGAAATCTGATCACTAATTTAGACTTTCACACTACCTCACGCCTACACGTGGCGTCTGACTCGTGAATTGCGCTATTATAGTCTATGTAAAAAAATAGTATGATTTAGTGTAGACTATTTTAGAGTATAATCGTTGGCATTAAGGCAAAGGTAAGTGTAAGGTTAGGGAGGGAGGGAAGATGGAGGGTTGTTAGGGCAGCGTTGGACTAGGGGGGCGGGGGGTGCGGGATGGGATGGGAGTTTGGTTGTTGGTTTTTGGGAGGATGCAGAGGGTGGATAAGGGAAGGGATGTAGAAGAATTGACCCCCAGCCATGTAGGGTTACGGGCCTGATGCCTAGAAGCAGCATGAAGACCTGTGTTCTTGGGGGCAAAGAACCCTAGCTCTGGGGCGTCTGTGTCAGCCCTACGGGGCTATAACGTTGAAGCGTTTGGATTTTTCTACTGAGGGTGTTCGCAGCTTCTTGTTCCATGCGGTAATCGAAGGCTGGGCTCGTAGAGAGCGTAGCACTATGCGGTTGTATTGTGGACCTGTGTTGTGCCTCTTTCATAACGTTGAAATGTGTCTTTGATTTTTTGATTGCTGGAAGGTTAGTTGTTGACCGGGACAGGAGGAAAGGCTGAAGAGCAGTCGGGTGTAGCTGCGCAGTCGTTATTCGTTATGTTGTGGTCTCGCTATTGCTCGTACCAGCGAAGGTACTTGTAAGGTAAAGTGGGCGCAGGTATATGCCTCCAATATGCCGGAGGCAATCCTGCGCAGTCGTAGGGTTGCTATTCTTCCGACCAATTGTCAATCACGACCTGTTCGCTAGGGCTGCATAGCTCTATACCCGCCGATCGGCTGAGTCTTTCACCTAGATATCTTTCATCTCTTAACCCAGCACTAAATCTTGGATATCAGAACCTATACGGATAGCTACTCAGTACCATTCACTTTTTGTTGCACCGTCGCCTCGTCCTTAGACGCCTAGGAGATGGAGGGGAACGAATACCCACTGAATCGGGTCATAGATCAAATGGATCTGAACATGGCCTGTACGCCTTACAAATATGATGTCTTACCGAACGATTCTATCCGCGTTCTCTCGCTCCTCCCGGGTGACAGATCCGCTCCTCTACAGTGTGAACTCCATCGAGCAGATGTGCCCGGCGTTATCAGTCCGGAGGGTGCGAGCGGACCTTCCTTTGAGGCCCTTTCGTACACTTGGGGAGATGGCACGTTGTGTCAAAAACTCTTTTGCAACACTTCAGTCATCAAAATTACCCAAAGCCTCTTCGACGCTCTGATCTATCTACGCTATTCCACAGCCACCAGAATGCTATGGATTGATGCTGTCTGCATCGATCAGAACAGCAACGATGAGAAGATCGTGCAACTCCCCTATATGAAGGATATCTACCAGCATGCGAACCAGGTTGTGATATGGCTTGGTCTTGCCGACGATTCTACCGGTCAAGCGTTGAGTCTTATTCGACTAGCAGCCCACTGCCTGCGACAAGAATCTGGGCAAAGCATACCTAGATTGAATTTGCCGGGCTTAAGGAAACCGTTCAATAATGAGAGGAACAGGCAACGGGGATTTCCACCCCTTGAAGACTTGGAGAGTTGGCTACCAGTAGACACATTGTTTGCGCGGAGTTGGTTTTCTCGCTGTTGGACTTTTCAGGAAGCGGTATTAGCAACGAAGGCGACCATACAGATCGGAGCACATTTACTGGACTGGGCAGACCTCTGTATTGCTTGCACCTTTTTCTATAAAAACTCCTACGACGAAGGGATCGGATCATCTCAAGATAGAACTAGAAAAACCTACCTGCTTTGTGTGACTTCTAGAATTGGACGGGGGGGCCAAGAATGGACTCCAATCCCGCTTATGGCTCCACTCATGGCCACACTCAAAAGCGAAGCAACACTTCCAAAAGATAGAATTTTTGGTGTGCTTGGTCTTACAACGGAGAGCACGCAGAAGTACTTCTCGCGCAGCGGGTCTCTCGATGATTCCAAATATAACATGTCGATGAGGGAACTGTACACTGATGTGACGCGGTTATTGCTACATCCGGAGCAAAATCATATTGGTCTTAAAATTCTGAATTTGGTGAAGCATTATCCACTTGAGGAAGGAGAGCAGGAAAAGCGCAATAAAGAAGATGGAGGGTTAATACCCTCTTGGGTAAAACGATGGCACGATCCTACTCCTCTATATAAGAAAGATCGCGACGAGAACCACGTGCAGCCAATGGACACTATTATATACTCGGAAGAATTTCGCGCAGGAGGGCCAAAATATCATATGCCGGAATGGAACCATCAGACGCCTTATGAAATCTCACTTCATGGGTTCATATTCGCGACCATTTCTAATACTGTTAACATTCTTCGGGTACCTCCAAAGTCACGCTCTCGGCTTTGGGACATGGTTCTCGAAATCCGTGGTATTATGAAGAAGAGACATGCTACCTATCTAACAGGAGAAAGTATTGATGAAGCATTCGCGCAGACACTCACTGTGGCGAAGGTCCCAAGCTTCCCGCAGGGAGCCGAAACATATCACGCAATCGACTTCCAGCAATTTTGTGTTTGGTCATATGAAGTGACTGTCGGCTCTCTACTAGTGGAAGGCCGGATCTATGAGATTGAACGCTTGCAAGTCGAATGGGGGGCTGAGTACCAGCGGCTGAAGAGCCTTGTAGGGAGAGACATTGAGCCTCGCACGTTCTGGAAAGACTTGAAGATAGCTTGCATGGGGAAGAAGCTCTTCAGCACCTTGAGTGGTCATATCGGTATCGGAGATGGCACGCTAGAGTCAGGAGACTTGGTTTGCGTATTTCTCGGAGGTATAACTCCTTTCATTATTCGACCAGTCGGTCAAAAATACAAATTCGTGCGTGAATGCTACGTGCATGGCATCATGCATGGAGAAGCGCTGGAAGAAGGATTGAAGAGGCGGCAATTGATCACGCTCATTTAGATGGAACTTTGAAGGAATAATTATGGTACATTACGCCCATGCTGGCGTCCTGAAAGGCGGCTTCTCTACCCCTTTTCGAAAGATTGGAACCTGGAAAAATTTATTCAACCTATGGAAGAATGGGGTTAATAAGTGTATGGGTTGTGCTCCTTGTGTGGGCTCCCCATGTTTAATAGTGGAGGCCTATTAGATAACTACACTGTGGGGGTCGTTAGCCTGTCAGGAGGAGGGTGAATGTGGAGCCATTCAGAAAGCAATGTAAAGCTATATTTTCTTTATTCGCTTTCTATCTTGGGGTATCACAATAGTCACTCTGCCCATTTTCCATCCTCACTTCAGCGCCTTGGCTTCTTATGTCGAAATGCCGAGTCCCTAGTGTTGATTCATGAGAGAATCCCCCAGTATAGATCCCAAAATAACAATAGATCTGTGAATACTGTGCATGCAAATCCAAACCAGGCATGCAAATCCAAACCAGGCATGCAAATCCAAACCAGGCATGCAAATCCAGAACCATGCATGCATATCCAAAACCGCGCTTGCAAAACCAAAACCATGCATGCAGATCCAAACCATGCATGAAAATCCAGAACTATGCATGAAAATCCAGAACCATGCATGCAAGTAACCAAGAATCCGCCCATATGTGCATAGCACTCTTTATAGCCCCCTTATCACAGCATATCATTCATCCTCTTTCATCAAACATACAAATTGGCCTTCACAATCTCATCAATAGCCTTCTTCCTAACAGACTGCCTATGTCCAAACGCCCTATCAGCCTCAGTTCTGAACCACACCCCTCTCTTCTCTGCTGCGCCTTGAGAGACACCTCGCCGGGGCGGAGCGTATGGCACTGAATTTGCACCGTTCATTTGCCTGCCTACACGCTCTTCACTCTTCTGCTGTGGGTGAACCCGAGCTGAGGAGGTTGAAGAAACTGCGGCGTTTGAAGAAATGCCTTTCCCTGAAACGCCAACGGAGATTGGTGGTGGTCCTGGCATGGTTTCAGAGTACAGTATAGCCTTGGGGGGAGGTGTAGGGGCGCGGGAAAAGAGTAAAGTAGATATTGAATGTCTAGATTTCTTGGATGGTTTGGAAATGGGCTTCTCCGTGAGCATGGGATAATTAGGAGCTCGACGTATTGGTGGTGGCGCGGCGGAGTCGAAGGAGGATGCGCGAGACGACGTTGATCCTTGTTCGTCTTCGTTGCGGACGATAATCGGATTAGCATTTAGATCGGTCCATGGCAAGCTGTCAAAGTCCAATTCGGGCGGCAGAGACTCCAGATCTGCGTCATCATCTTGATCGAAGAACACCTCTGTAGGCATGCTAGATGTCCGAGCTAGATCGGGAGGGGCATTGGCGAAATTGAGTGAGGACCTCCGGGTAGAGACTGAGAACCTGGGTCCGTGCGCGCTTCTAGATGTCCTTGGTCTTGATTGCTCGGGGTTCGGAGGCAATGGTGTTGCAGTGATAGAGAGGGTTGGTGAGTGAAAAGATGCGGCTTTCTTTGGCTTTAAGGGGTCAGGGTAAAGGTCGAACGTGGGGGATGCGATAGATCCGCGAGAAGATGGTTGAGTCGTCATGGAGAAGGTGGGTGAGTGATAGGCTCTGGGTTCTTGAGGTCGAGATGTGCTAGGTTGAACGGGTGGTGGTTGTGAAGTTGCACGCCGATCACTCTTGGAGGACTTTGGTGGGCTTTGAAGTACACTGCGCTCTAGTACAGGTACTTGAGATGCAGGTCTCGCGGTTTCGGACATCCTCAGGTGGTTCTTAAGGCCAAAAGATTTGCCAGAATTAGGGGGCACTCGCGGCAATATCACCAGGGACTCAGAGCTGGCCTCCGAGGGACCCGACACCGCTGAGGGTCTCCGAAATACATTGTTCTCGAGGCGGTCCGAGCTGGCCTCTAGACCGACTGTGTCGGAAGACCCCGTTGCGGTGGGATGTGGTGACTTCTTGTCCATATGGTCCAAATGGGTCTCGAGACCAAAGCTTTTGCCAGAATCTGGTGTTGCTGGCGGCGAGGGTGGGCGTGAAGGATGGAAGGCCTGTGCTTCACTCGAAGAATGCTCTTGTGACGCATGGGTCAACGGGGGTGTATGTGGCTTCTGAGGGCTCTTATTTCCAGATTCTTTCAATAAGACGTTCCCGCTCCCGAATCTGGACCTGTTCGGCGAGGAGACCTGGGCAGCACGCCTCCGTGCTTTGACTTCTGAGCTGCGACTCCAATCGGTCATACTTGTAGGGGATTGAGATGATCGAGGTGACTGAGGGTCGTAAATTTGTGTTTCGACAGATGTTCGGTGTTTAGGGGTATGAGGTCGATTCTCGAAATGGATATGTGTTTGGTGGTCTCGTGTGGGAGGAGGGGACGGTGGCGCGAAGATCTGTGTCTGAACGGAAGAGGTTTTTCGATGCAATGGTGGAGGCGATACTTCAATACGGGTATACGGTGTTGCAGCCCCTAACCGGACCCGAGGCGATGAAAAAGGTTGTGGACTGGCTGGACTCGATCTAGAACTCTGAGCAGTGTCGGCTTGTTTTGGGCGTTGGGTAGACCTAATAGGCGTAGACCTGGCAGAGATGATTGAAGACCTTGAGTCTGCTTTCTTCGACAAATGGCCATCAGGCTGGATGAGCCCTTGAGACTCGTAATGAGAGAGAACAAGTGCATGAGAGTACTTGCTCGGCATGTTGACGTGGAGGAGGAAACGACGGGAGAAGAGAAGAGGAGATCAGATGGACAAATGGAAAAGAACGTCAAATGAAGTGTTTTGGGCAAACCTGCAACCTCATGGTAGAAGGCCGACGAGCTTTTGGGGGGCAGGAGTGAAGCAATAAGGAGATGGTTCGGCGACTTGCTTCACCAGTCCAGATCCTGAGCTGTCAACAATAATTGGTAGGCGCAAGTACGCGCTCCGTTGCGCAGGGAGCTAATCACGCATTGAGCATTAGAATCACCATTTGGCTGGTTCGATTGGCGACGAAGGCGTTTTTGGGCGTATGTGTAGGAAATAGTTCGTGAAATGCGTGGCAGAGGGTCTTCGTCGACCGAGTCGGCCATGAACTAGAGTTCGACCAGGATATCATGATGTCTGATGATAATAATAAGGCGATGACTGAATGACTCAGCAGACGCTTATCTATTTAATGACATCGATCCCGAGCCGATTCTCAGATGCGTTCTCATCCAATGATCTTCTTGTTCTGTTAGGATTGCCCGTTCGAAGTTATTCGGCAGTTGAGTGTTCAGGGTTCGGAAGACTAACATTGTCTGAAGCATGTTACATGTGGTGATACATAAGGTATAACATTATTCGGGAAGGCCATGGTTCGGCCGCAATTTAAGGGCCTTTGGACTCTCCCAGGCCCAAGCTCCCGGGTCTTCCCCGCCAATAGTTCTACGCTAGACCCATTCATCTCGGTTTCATTGCGATATGCAAGTTTGACAGGGGCACGCCAACAGCCATATCCTGGGACAACAATCTCACCACCTCATTGCCTTCAGTTGAGAAGTTCATCCCATCATCACTGCAACTATTCATACCCTGCAAATCCTCCCATACTAGGTTCGTAGAATGGAGGTAGACAAGTACAACATTGTTGAGACAGATGAAGCGGGCGTTGAGGCAGCTACTTATGTTTGTTCTGATGCTGGCCACAGAATTGATGTCATGGTAAGTCTGACTAGCTTCTGCGCAGGCCTGTCAAAGTTTTCTAGGGAACACGTGGTCTGTGAAGACTAACTGCTAACCTTGTTCTCCTTCATCTACACAGCGGCCAGAGAGAAAAACAAGTCTGTTGGCCCAATTACTTGCAATCTTTCTGCCCGCAGGCTATCCTCACAGTGTGACGAACGACTATATGTGGTATGATCACACTTTACCTCATCCCTCAAAGCTACAACCACCGTGGGCGTCTAAGGGACTAACTACGTATCCTCCCCAGGTATCAAATCTACGTAATACCTCCTATTCCACGATCTATCTTTAATTATTGTAGACTGTTGACAGCGACTAGGATTCACTGCAAGCTTTCTCGAGCTCAATTGCGGGATTGCTATCCTCTCGAGCAGTCCTTGAAGGTAGGCTGCATATCTCACATATCCAGTCGTGCTTTTTACCAACTTAAGTCCCTTATCTCTCTGACCCTGAGTATGGCCTACAGGCGTTGGAGTGGGCGATGCATCCGCTTCACCCACCGCTGCCCTTCTTCTATCCGTGCTTCAAGATAGCACGGGCAGGATAGCAACGATCCTGTTCGCCCACAAACTCGGTACCGCTTTAGAACCCGAATGTAAAATGTATCGCTTGGCCGCGGACATATTCAACGATACCGCTATGGTGCTCGATTGTTTATCACCTGCACTATCAAAGGTACCGAGAGTGATCCTACTAAGTTTTTCGAGCATTCTTCGAGCCTTATGCGGTGTCGCAGCCGGCAGTTCCAAAGCTAGTCTTAGTGCCCATTTTGCGAAGTGGGGCAATCTAGGAGAGCTGAACGCTGTAAGTAAAATTTTTTGCGTCACTGCCCGGCTTTGTTCGCGTTTCAAATAGCCGGTCGTCCTTTGAGCGTGCAGCAGCAAGTTGAAATCATAACCAATTGCCGTTGCAGCGGGACTAAAGGATGGTTCTCTGGATTTTGCGCTCTTGTGGATCACAGCGACGCCGAATGCCCCATGAAAGCCCGAACTTCAGCGAATGCACGCTTTGGCAAAGCGGTTCATGGTCCTGCTGTGCTCCAGCGGAGCATAACAATAAGCAAAAGTCCCCGCGAAAGTAACCATGACATCGCGTAGAGGCGACTTTTCCAGCGCCCGGAATTGCTCTAGCTTTTTATAGCTCACCTCTGCATCATAAAACCTCCTGTCTAGATCATCGTGGCGAAGAAAAGTGTTTTCGGTTTTCACTGAGCGTCCTGGATGCATTTGCTGATCGTCAAACAGAAGGACTCAAGCCAGGAAACCGTAATCTCGCTCCTGGGGATGTTGGTAAGTCCCGAGGAACTTCTTCCGCCTCTTCATCTGATCATAATGGGACTGTGCAGACAGGCAGCGTCGTCGTCGCATACATTTCATCTCCGATGGCCACTTGGACATGCCTTGTGTTACTGCTTTCGGTCCATTTGGCGACAAACCATGCGGCGGTCAGATCTGTCAGTATGCGTAGCCTGAACAGACAGAGGGCTAATATTGTTTTGTCAAATTTATTGCACGATAAGAGAGCATTGACACCGGAAGAGGTGTCCTTTGAGGAGCGCATCTTTGAGTGGAACGGGGTGCTGCGATGGAAAGGCTCGGCTCCTATCGCAAAAGCAAGGATAGGCGTGTCCTTACGGTGCCTTTTGAGTTCCCTGGCGCCTGCGCATGATGTGACAGGCGCCATTAGTGATGACAATCTCGTCCTACAGCACCTTACAAGGATATACAGCCTTGAAAGTTTCCTTCTGTGGTATGATGCAAGACGAAAAGTGGCATACATCGTCCTCAAAGAACAAGCTTCATCCCGAAGTCAGCTGAAGGCTTGGGCCCTCGCTCTGTGGGTTGCTCATCGCTTGGAGGACGGACATGCGACAAGCGCAACGATTGATAAGATTATTGAATTACTTGAGTCATCATTAATTGAAATCCGTAAGCAATGGGATGACTGCATCGAGCATATGAAAGCTGCTGGATGGGATATGGACATCGCAAGTCTAGAAACGACGTCCGCTGTACGCGTTCGCCTTCATGCAGAAGGCATTCTGACAAAGTTCAGCATTTAAGCATGATAGAGCCGCTTGGGAGAGGGACATAGCTTCTCCAACGGCTTTACAGGTGCATCGAGGCCCAGAGCCGCCGTGAAAAAAAGATTGAATTGATCAACAGGCAGAAATAAATCAAAAATCATGGGAGCTCCCTGAGAGGTTGCGGCTTGCATGACCCAGCATTCAGGGACAACTCTAAAACGATTTGGGAAGGATGATCATCATCGCGGCAATGTTATCACCAAGTATAAGCGCAGGACTGGGTATACAGCGTGGGGATGACCAGGGTAGGCCTTCTCAAATGGGAACTCTTCTCGAAGCCGGTCTAGAAGGTGCAGAAAGGAGTAAGACGAAGAGGCAATAGCTCGGTCGGAGCCCGAGGAGTGGCTTACAACGACCGAGTCCGGTGAAAGTTAAGGAAAAATGATGCAAGTGCGGCGGTAGGTTTTTGCAGGCTTATTATCTAGCCATTATCTGGAGTGCATGCCGCACAAAGCCTACAGGCGCGCGTGGTAAGCAGATGATAGTGGAGATGGGAAGTAGATTTATGCGCAGGAATTGGGTATCGTGGATCTGCCGAACTAAAGGGAGCCAAGCCTCGCATGAGTCGCAAGCCGCAGTGCGCTGTCTCCTAGGCCTTTCGCTGTTAGCGGGCCTGTAAAAGCGGCGTATTCGGTCTGCCTTCTGAACGGTTCTCCCAGGCTTCCATGCCTGTGGACTAGAAGTAGCCGCGAATCAGTGGTGATACAGAGACCGCTAACGCTGCACCACAGCCCCACCCCTGCCCATCCTGACTCGGGATGGAGTGGGGTTTCGGCTGCAACCTGGCGCTGGCCCACAAATTCTCCGAAAACCGTCTGAAAGGGGCCTTCCGTTGGAAAGTGTTTGATGATTTAGTCAGCCAGTGCTCGATAGTATATGGCCAAGGATGGCTGTGTCTCGTGTCGTGTGGTGTCGCCAATACTGAAGACGCTGCCGAAGGTAGTTACGAGGTACGTAGGCGGTGGTGGCTTGTGCTCTGCTCACACTCGAGCGATTCCGGTCATTCGCCGCCTCATCGTAGGCAGCTGCCTGCTGAGTGCTGCGAGGCCGACGTCACTAGGGCGGCTTTTAAAATAGGGTTTACTCGACGATTAAACAAGGAAGAATGATTCGGGGATAAACGATGACTGATACTGAGCTGTTCTAATTTCTGTTGCCGCCAGCAAAGCCCAACTGTCGCTAAAGAACAGAATCGGGAAACATAGTTGGTGCCGGGATGAGGAGAAGTGCAGGCCTCTTGGTGATCTGAGCATATGGGCAGCCGGAGTGACGAGCGAAGGTGGAGCCGGGCATCCACTTCTGCAAGGGTTGTATGGGTTTGTATTGTGTATTGGGTTGAAGGGGGTTGAATGGGTGGAAGAGAACAAGGGATGGCCGCGTGTTGATTCGTTCCTGGGGGCAAAAAGGATTTCTGGATTTTAGATTAAAGTTGTTCTTGGCCTTTTCTTTGCGCTAAAGGAAAACCTTCTAGCGCCATTCCACAGCCATTCCATCGCCCGAATCCCATCCGCTATATGATTAGCCCATCACCCTCGCCCTTCTCTCCGCACTACACAAGAGTCACCTGCCTGTCGCAAACACTCCACTTGTTCCTCTTCTCCCCTATTTCTTTTGCTTACCACCAATTCAACCGAACTCTTACATTCCCTCCGCCTTCCTTGTACCCAATTCTCCTCTTATCCCGTCTTGCAGCAGACCCCAAACGCCCATCTTTCCCTTTGCCTACGATCCTTAGGCCACCAGACCTCCTCTGCTTTCCTTGGCTTCCAACATCCTGCCTCAGGTTCTGCAGCCTTCCGCCCGTTCCCGCTTGCCTGATACGTTTCTGGAACACAACCAAAAGAGACGGATACACCAGGGAGTCACATTTTGCACGCTTGCTGAATCGGGTCCAGCACAACGTGATAAGGCCACTCGTGCAAGATCACCAATCTACGGACCCTTAGGGAGGACGAAGGCGTAAAACCGCTAACCCTGCTCGGGTGTTTGCTGCGAGAGCCGTTGCTTCTCGTTGTCGACGACCTATGCGGGATTTCCCTTCGTAAACAACTCCCTCGAAGATCTCGAGGCCTCCGTCATCGTGGCTCGTCCGGACATACCTATTTCTTACCGTCCGGGTCGAAGTTGCTCGCAGAAAAGGAAGGCTTCAGGACACGAACGCACAAGGTCCAGCATACGGGGGTGGAAACGCGCCATGATCCGCCGGAAGCCTGAGACAAGCCGACCATTGTATCTCTCCACACCTCCACCAGATACTTCACCTCGCTCTTCTTGCGTAATCTCAGACTGGGACGCCGACGACGAGGAAACAATGTCAATGGAAGACGTAAGGTCGTCAAGACCGTCTAGTGTTGCTGTCGATGACGGACATTATTACCCTCAGAGACCCACTCTCCCGGATGTTCTCTCTAACTCCGCACCACCTCCATGGACTCTTAGTGCTTTCACTGCCTACCTTTCACAGAATCATTGCTTAGAAAATCTGGAATTCTCAATGGACGCTGAGCGATACCGGGAAAAGTACATGTCGTTGACAAAGAACTCCAGAAAACCCACAGCAGAAGAAGCTCGATACACCAGAGGATTATGGCAACGCCTGATTGATGCCTACATAGTACCAGACGGGCCACGGGAAATTAATCTTCCCAGCAGCGTCCGCGATAGACTGTTGTCAGTACCTAACCATACCACACCTCCCGCACCAGAGGAGTTGGCGGGTGCTGTGAAAATAATATACAATCTCATGGAAGAGTCTGTATTGATATCCTTCCTCAATGAAGTGCCGCCATCTGGAGGTCACAGTCGGCAGAAATCTTCTATCAAATCTCGAAGACGAGGGGACTCGGATAGCTCGAACGAAAAGGCGTCTAACCGGAGCAAGTCTCGAAGACGGGCGTCTCCAACCGCCTCCCTCGACAGCTCCTTCTCAGGGGATCGCTCCGATCCGACAGGTCGCCTGACTCCAATCCCTGGCTATACGAAAGGTGCACGGGCGCCTAGTCATACTTCCGGTGGAGATCCAGATCTGATGACAGACGACTCTACAGGTGCCTCAAGCCCAGGCAGAGAACCCATGACACCGCCCAATACACCTCCTTCCAGTGATTTCGGCGGGCACAGTCCTCGGAATCGCAATGACAATCCGTGGAAGAAGATGTTTTGGAAGAAGAAGTCAAGCAATGGGATGAGGGACAGTCGATATCCTGCCCTTGAGGACTGAATCACAAAGAAGCTGCTGTTTCGCTATTTACCACTCTAATGCCCCCTCAATGCAAACAACGAGAGCAATATCACAAGCATACAACCATCGCCACCATAATGGTGGTCGCTGCCGGCACATTTAAGATGAATAGTCATACCTCACAAACCACCACACCACTCAACTGCTCTCATCTCTCACCCACGACTCCACACTAATCTCCACCAATCTCCTCCCCTCACATGCATACAGCACACGGAGTACGCCCCGGCGTTTAGGCCCGCCTCACCGACGGGATTTGGGAAATAATTCGATTACGAGCTGGCCCGTTCTAAGGTTGCGCTGGCCGCTTGGTTGCATCATTGGGCATCCATCCAGGCATGGATGGATTGGATGTAGCATTTGCATCAACACCTTGATTGGAATTTGTACCTAGCGAGCGTCTTGTCTTGCTTGCTTCCAATTGTACATATTACTCTGCTCTCTTGGTATACTTGCCAGGCCAGCTACAGGTACAGCTACACCCTCACGACATGCTATGAAAGAAAGGAAATATTAGACATACATCCGGATTTTGAAAAACCCAATTATCTCTCTCCCTCTCTTCGTCTCCGTATGACTCAAGGTACGACTACTACCTACTCGCTCGGCACACCTGCCATCTTGCTTTGAGAGGAAATATTAGCCCTCCAACCAAATTCCTTACCACCCAATCACAATTTCCCCTTTTTCTCTCCGTCTCCCTCTCCCTACGTAATAAATATCCCGCTCCTCACCGCTTTTTCCCCAAGACGCTACATCACACTACACTAGGTACACTACTACATTAATCCAACCATTTCCCCTTCCCTTCCCGCTAGTGGCGAAAAAATAGAACCCTGCGGCTCGGAGATTTATAATCGTGAATTGATCGAGATCGTCCGGGGCGGAAGATCGGAAATACATACTAAGCCGTAGAAGGTAATGATGCGGTAAGGTAGGGCGGCCTGTACTTTTTTTGTGGCGTGCCGCGTGTCTGATCTCGAGTTGAGCTTGAGCTTGATGGATGTATACTTAGGGTGGTTGGGTTGGGTTAGGGTTGATGATCTTGGGGCTAGAGGAGGCCGTGTTTGCTCGTATACCTACTTGTGTGGTTTGTATGGGGAGGCAGCGGCAGTGGCTTCTCATGCATTTGCTGCTTACCGGGCCGTTTTTCTTGGGTTTGGATAGGATGGTGGACGAGAGAAGTGTGGGGGATTCGTTTGGGGTCTGTTTGATGTGCTTTACTATGGATTGTCAATGGTGATTTTATTTGTACGGTAGAGGATAGGCATGATACAGATGAAAAGGCAAACGAGGCAACATCGTATTGATTGCATTTTATGCGACCCGGATGGAGCATTCCTTTTGTCGCTTAGAAGCTGTACGCAATGGGGATGTGGTGGAGGATATATGCGCGCCACTGGCCTCTGTCCTTTCTGTGATGATTGAGTTGAAGCTTCTTTGTTCGATGTGAGGTTTTGGGATCCGAGGCCGTGAGTGTGGTCTTGTCTTATTGGGGTCCTTTTTGTTTTTCGACGCGTGAGGGAGATGGGAAGGGATGGGAGGGAGGGGAGGAGAGGGATTTGCCGCGGGATGGGATTAGGTGGATGCAGGTGGCTTGGATATTTCCCGGAAATGGGGATGTCTGGGATGTTGGGTTTGCTGGATGTCTTGTTGCCGACAATTCTAACAATTCGTCATATCATGGCATACATGACTCAATTGGAAACATGTCTTGGTCCTGGTCTTTCTATCTATCCGGCTTCTGTACTTGATTGATTGTGCGTATCTCATCAGCCCAAACAATGTCTTGTCTATTAGGTATCTGCTTCCCATGTCTTACTTCCTGTTATTGACCAGTTTGACTCGCGAGATCAACGAATATCCTACGTATACCTTCCTAGGATATTCTTCTGGCGTGGAGATCTCAAGTCCTGTTTAGTCGAGGCGATGCAAGAGTAACTTTGCATTCCCATTCCGGGTTATATCTCAAGTGGTAAGAGAATAGGGCAAAAGTCATGCATAGGGTAGATCCCCCGCATGAAAACCCTACAAAATCAGCTCTTAAAGATTATTAACTCAAAAGGGGATCTGGATATCTGTTAAAAGACGAAAAGAAACCATACCATGAGTAGACATGCTGCTTGAAAATATGCTGAATCTCAAATTTCCCTTGCTAGTCCCTCTATATGCATGACTCATGAATGTCCTCTTAATTTGTTGACTTCAATAACTTTTCCGGTACCGCTTGATACGAAAAACACCAACTCCTAACTCTGCAAATCGTCTTTCGAAAAAGAATGGAGAACACGAGCTCTTTCAACCGTACCATAAATCAACTACCAGATATAGACGTTCTCTCGCCCTCCATTGGAATTAACGCGTCGTTGTCCAATCTCACCAAAGCCACTCGGATCTCTTCTCCTCACAATTCCCATGTCTAACGCTATATCCATGCATACTGTCTCTGAGCAAGCGTCTCTTTCCTCAATCCGGTAACACTGTTATTGCTATCCTTTCGCGCAGTAGGTTAGCGATGGCCTGGTACTTATGGGTGGGTAGGTATCTTCTGGACCCAATGAGTCCAAGCGCTCTATCGTATGTTGCAACTGGTACCGTGAATTTAGCTCCTTCTTCGAGGAGTACCTTGACGGATTCCTCCAATCCAAACGAGCAAGCGGAAGACAGAGCATTGTCGTAAGGTCCGCCATGTGTGCGCACATCAGGCTCAAGCCCAAGGAATAGCTGGACGGCAGTTCTTTGCTGGCTAGGGGAAGCATATTTGAGTAGCAGCTGTAAATCATGCGCGGAGTCATGTATGAAAGCTTTACTTAAGGCGACCTCCGAACCCCTAGCCCCACTGGCGAGAAGGATGCGAATAACCTCCACATGCCCCTTTTTGGAAGCTATGAGCAGTGCTGTCTGTTGATCCGCACATACGGAATCGATATCTGCTCCTTTATCGATCAATATCTGGACGATATCCTCCCAGCCTCTCGCGGCAGCTTGCATCAGCAGCGTCCGTTGATGGCTGTCCTTCACTTCAGTGTCTACCTCATCTCTGATCAATACCTGAACGATTTCTCTCTCGCCTCCCTCGAAAGCTACGGAGAGCGCAGTTTCTCCAAATTTGTTTTGTAGATTAACATCTGCTCCCCCTTTGAATAGGATTTCAACAATCTCCTTATAGCCATGTCGGGATGGTGCGAAGAGCGCGGTTTCTCCAGATGTATTCTGTAAATTAACATCTGCTCCCCCTTGGACTAGGATTTCGACAATCTCCTTGTAGCCATTTTGGGATGCTTCTAAGAGCGCGGTTTGTCCAGATTTATTCTGTAGATTAACATCTGCTGCTTTTCCAACAAGAAGCTGGACAGCATGTAAACTCTTTCCCAAATAAGAAGAAGCCCCGATCAGCGCAGTGTTATCATGCCATAGGCGTGCATTGACATCTGCGCCCCTCTCAATGAAAAAGTCCAAGATAGCCATATGCTCCTTGCAGCAAGCCAAATAAAGTGCGTTGCCGGAGTATCCACCCTTTGCGTTGATATCAGCCCCTTGCTCTACTAATAAGCTGACCATTGGCAGGTTGCCCCGGGAGGCAGCAGCTCCCAGCGCGTTGTATGCCAGTTGTGGTGTTGCATAGTCGATATCTGCCCCATCCTTTAAGAGACGCATAACAAGAGCGGAGTCATCCTTTATAGCCGCGTTGGCGAGGGCATTGCCATATGTCTTCCCATTCTTACCTATCTCTGGCTTAGCTTCTCCGTAGCGTTGCATGAGGAACGTTGTCATAGCTTCTATTCCTTTATGTAATTCTTTTTTGAGCACTCCCTCGTACATGCTTTCTAAATCGAGAGCATGCGCTAGCTCTAGGATTAACTTCACAGTCGATTCGTGTCTGTTTAAAGCAGCCTTCGCAATGATTCGCGTCAGGTCATCGCTTATGGAATATTTAAACCGATCCTTACGATAACTTTTACCGACACTCACGAACTTCGAGAACAGTGCTTTCAGAATATCGTCGACCCCAGCAGCAGCGGCATCCTTCATACCCTTATAGTAAATGTTATGACCTTGCCAGCCATTCTCAGGTATGAGACCTGCGGCGGCGTGGTTCATAAGCAAGCTTATCGCGTGGAAATACCCCTTTTGTAGCGCTTTCAAAAATGGTGTAAGTCCGTCAAGATCTCGTACGTCGACATTAATTTCTGTGTCCAGAATTCGGTCAAATAGATCATCATTTCTGATTTGCACCGCTTCATGTAGCGCTGTTCTCCCCTTACTGTCCACGTGATTCATCTCGACATCAGTTCCTAGTAGCTCAACCAGGACCAACGCTGTGGATAAAGATCGACGCTTCACTGCCCTGAGGATAAAGCCAGTCTGCCGTAGAGGACATTCTGATAGTTCACTGCAGATGTCTCGAACAGCCTGAATGTCGTCTCGATCGATGGCATCGTTGAGAGCTTTGCTCAAGTTGACGCGCTGGACATTCGGGAAAGTAGGCTCTTCAGGTAAGGAGTTATGGCAGAGTTCGACATGCCTGCGGAGCTCAACCTCCGTTGGAAAGCCGAGCTCCCTATAGTCACAACCTTCGTGTGTACATTTGTGTGCTCTTTCGTGTCGTCCAAGGTGCTTATCCCGCTCTTCTGTATTTTCAAACCCCTGATAAAACCGGGTGCAATTTATGATCGGGCATTTGAAGAGCATTTTGCCATAAGCTTCGGTCAAAATGGGCGACCTTTTTGGCATCTCCGCTGAGAACTCTTCTAAAATACGTCGAACCTCCACAACTCGACTTACGAGATATGGTACTGATCCTAGGAACACCAATAACGTCAGTGTTCATACCGAGTTAATTGATTTCAACTGGGCAGTTTTACCTTGATGCGAACCTTCTTGGCTAAGAGCATCCGTGCACTCGTATATTCTTCGAAGGTTTTCCAGGCTTCCCAATACATCCGTCCCAGCACCACTGTTCTCATTCTTGCATGGACTTGAGGGTGACTCCCCGCATTGTTCAAGGTGATATCTGCATAGAAGTGCAAGAGAATCCTTGATGCTTGAAGTTTCATCGGTAGACCATGCCTTTTCATGCTTGACCAAATAGTCTACATGGTGGATCCAATTGAATATTGCATAGTCCTGAAAGGAGTAGTCTCCTCTAGTAACAGCGTCTTCGATTGCGGATCTATCAAGTCCCCTGTCAAAGCAATTGAACGTCATGTAGGAGGTGCAGAGCTGTGCTAAGCTCAACTGGGCAGTACCCATGTCAATGAAACGACCACTGTGTTCTTGGAGGAGGTAGCTGAAGCAATTTAGCTTCATGGTCGAATACGTCTGTTCGCGGTACTCACTCTCTAGCAGTTGGGTGAATAAAATCTACAGAGCCATCTGCATGGATTTCCACCATCGGTCCCAGAAGCTCTGCAAGAGGTGTCACGGACCGTCGCTCCTGAAATTTGACACTCTTAGTCTCTAGACAAATCGATATGGCACCTTGAATTTCATGAGGCATTATCGAGCGCTTCGCCAAAGCTAATAAGTGTAGCCCAAGTCTCGCACGCCCCCAGCTTTTCTTCGTTACATATTTCATATTCATTCGACGTAAGATGCGTCCATAGCTGGAAATATGAGCCTTTCAAATGTTTATGCCCGAAACCAGACACTCACGCTTCGTCAATTCCCTTGGGCAATACTTCGCTTCTCAACTCTTCCGCAAGCTCGTCAGGAAAATCTTGGTCAATTAGGTTGTCCATGATGAGCCGTGCGAGGAGAAACATGCCTAGTTAGCAAATGTCAACAGTGAGTAATAGCGTTGTCATATCCCACCTACCAGCCGACCGCTTTGCAACGTCTTCAGAAATGCGCTCCTTCTCATCCGTTGCGAGACCAAACTTCTTACCCAGCTCCGAAACTCGCTCTTGGACATAATATTTTATATCTTGTTCAACATGATGAGATTTAATCTCTAGTCGAATAGCAGAGCCAATTGATTCTCCTATATCCTTCTCCTTTCGGCTGGTCAAGAAGATTCTCACGTTCCTTTTCTTGCTAGAGCTGTTCAGGATGCCGTGGATCAAGTCCAAGACGCGGCGTCTCTCTGACCCGTCGCATTCATCTAGCCCGTCGATGCCAATGAAGAGTTTTTCATGGGTTGCAGTGAGACTTTTCAGTATGTCGTTACACAGATGTGTTGAGTTTAGTATGCGTTCACCACTCTTTAATGCTCTTTCGTATAGGTAACCAAGGCAAATTGGGTTCAAGGCCAACAACTGGCCAACAAGACTTCTGGCAATCTCGTTAAATGATCTCCTGGAAGGGTCGCTCTCATTGCAATAAAAGTAGATAATGTCTGATGTAGGGTCTTTCTCTCCAATTTCGTCGACGATGGAATTGAACAGGAAAGTTTTTCCTATTTTCATGATTAGCATCCACGACACATCAATCTCATTGCCATTCAGCAATGGCTCACCAGCTCCAGGGATTCCGTATACATAGAGGATGAGCCCACTTTCATCATCATTCCGAAACCATTCACGTGTTGCAATAGTGTCAAATACCCAGCGAGTGGTGCTCGGAAATACTCGTCGTCTCTCTTGGAGTTCTTCATGTTGAGAATGGCAAGTTACATGAGAAAGCCATTCAACAACGCTCAATCTCTGTTCCTTTTCGTCTCTTTCTCTCTGAGCCTCGAACTCCCTGGTGATTAAAAGTCTGGCATTCTGGGCCTCTTGAAATTCAGAGACACTCGCAGTCTGAATAAGAAGCTCTTTGGATCTACGCAATTTCTCAACTACGTCGCCGAACATGTCGCCAAATGAGCGAAAGGTCGTTTTAAACGCGATGGTCCAGGCTGATAATTGGTCAGCATACTATTGAGGTGATTAGCACGAATTTACCTCGTTGTTTGAAGAAGACAGTTGCGCGCTGGTGGAACTTCAGAATGTCTTCGTAGATATTTGCCAGTGTCTGTTGGACATGACCTGGAACATGCGAAGAGAATAAGTTCTCCACAGCCGAGAAAATTGGTAAACCCTCTGCAATTCTAGCATAGGCGTCCAGTAAACAGTCGAACGCTTCCACTACTCGCGAGGCAATCTATGCTAGTTGGCCTCTAACGCCTTATAGTTCGTAGAAAGTGATGGATTCTTACCTGAAGACATAGTTTTATCGGTCCCTAAGATGTTAAAATTTTAGCCCTTAGACTCAGATTACCGAAGATTGTTCTGATTACTAACCCAGATAAAGGCTAGAAAGTCGGATTTGGCGTTGACAAACTGCTCGATCACAAGCGCATATTGCTGTAGAGTAGATATGAAAGGTTTGATCTTGTTTAAATTGCGAAAGCCACGTCTCAGCCCTTGCTCCCTTTGGATCCCATCGATGGCAATTCTCAAATCCTCAAAGGTGGTTAGTGAGTACTGTTCACAGTCCTCGTGAGAAAGTCGCTTTTTGAAGTCGGCCAAGCTTCGGGAGAAAGCTGGCTCGGCAGAAGCTGTCGCCATGATTCCTCACCTCAAGAGGGATCTTAGATTTGAGAGCTATTACTGCGAAGAGCGATTATCATAAAACTTTCCATAATAAAGAAAGTTGGAGGGAATTCAAGGCTGCCTGGAGAGCACGGCTGACTGGAGTTTGCCTGAATGCTCCGCCACCATGCGTAAGCTGCATAACGCCTAGCTAACAAGCGCTAGCCAGACAAATGGCGGCAGCTGCAATAACCCTTGTTTATGTCAGATAACTCAGGCTCAGCCACCCAGACACTTCATTTAAAGTAAGAGAAATATGAGTCCTGCTCAGGGTTCTAAAGATGAGGCGGTCCTTTGTATTCATTCATTACCGCAAGATACAGAAAGATAGACCACCCTGGATCTTCCCGATCTATCCCCCACTTCGGCGCTTGCCTTCGTAATGTTCTCAGAATCCATGTTCTTCAGCCTGTGTGCGAGAGAGGAACGTCTCAACTCGAAACGGTCCGAGACCTTGCCAAGCGTGCAGCTGGTGCAAGATGCGATCAGTGTCATAGCCGCCGTAGTCGCCACCATAAAGCAGACATTTCGTGATTGAATTCATTAACTGGAGCAGGCTGGCTGTGTTAGGGTGTTTGGAAGAACAATCTGAGGCGATCCGCTGGAGAACGTCTAAGGTCATAGTGGTGTCTCTTCTGCTCGTGTTGTCAGCGATAGAGATCAAGCACTGAACTGGAGGACATACGCCGCTTTTGTGACTTGTGGCTACACAGGAACAAGATGCTGGGCCCCAGGCTAGCCAGTAGAGTCGACCATCGCTTGCCGTATCTTTTGTTAGGGTTGAGGCGTGAATTTAGTCCATTTGTAAATCAACTGGGCGAAATGCCATATGGACTGACTTTATATATAGACCAGTTCATTTATAAATCAACTAGTCTGTTCATAAATGGACTGGATAAATCTATAGATTATCAAAAATTCACGCCTCAACCCTAATATCTTTTGTCACCGTGAAATTTGGCTCGAAGTTCGGACCTTCTCCGGGCTTCATAAATGTCCCAGTCTGGGTGCATATTACTGAGGATGTTGTCGATCATCGCACTAGGTTCTCTACGTCCAATACTTATAGATTGCTTCTTTTGTTCGGCTTGTGGGATTTCCAACCCTCCAGAGCTTCCTTGTACCGTGGGTTAAGGAGAACCAATGCGGCGTACTCTCTAATGAGCTCATACATGCATGAATAGATCGTTTCCAGATTCTCGTATCCTGACTTCCCCTTGTGGGAGTTGGGAGGGATATATCTTTACAAAAGGGGGAAAATCATCTCTGATGTAGACTTCAAATATATACTGCTGTATGGGCGAGGTCTTTTCCCTGTACTAATTAGAGGACACTCGTTCGCTGCATTTCGAATCTTTCGCGACTCTCTGAGATACATCGTTTGGAGGGGTCATAGAGCTCTCGTCTGTTCCTGAAGGTGATGGAGATGGCAGAAGTCCCCGGGATAGATTATGCACGTGTGTTGTGTCTACCTGGTCACCAGCCAGGCTATCAACGGCGCGGCCAGAGTACTAGACCTGTCCACTGAGGAGCTCGACATGAGTGACAAAGTCGAAGAAGAAAGAAATTCCGCCGGCACTTAAAAGAGTATGTCAGTGTATAGACTTAAGCTAACAGGACAATAGCGTCAAGTATAACAAAGCCAAACTGTACAGTCTGTCTTTACCGACATGGCGTTCACACTTGCCAAGTATCTTCATGAAAATTGCTCCAGGTTTCGACGAAGTGTGCATGAATATAAGGACATGGAAATATTCGCTATCCGGGGGACAGAAGCCACAACGCCTTCGAATATCAGCCGTCCTCCCCCAGGGTCAAGCCCGCACACAACTTTCAGAAAAGCTGTCACAGAGTCGACTACTCATCATCTATGCCAAATGCACAGTAGAGTTGCATGATACTGCCAAATCCTTTGACAATGATGGCGACGCAGACATTTGATGTCTTCGCGAATTGACGATCTCAAAGCTAAGAAAGGTGTGCATGAGCTGCATCGTCGGATGGCCTATGAAATCTTCGGGGGCTGTCATCAACTATGCGGAACGATTTCATGAGATGAACCGGGTACTGATAGATAGCGAATGCTACGAGACTACGGTACAAATCTCTCTTAAGGCCAATGGGACCGTTGGAGACTTGTTCCGCAGTCCGTACTGGGTCGACGGTCCCGTGCAACTATCCGGGTTCATCATGAATGCTTAACGAGACTGTAGACACGAATAAGATGGTCTACATTTCCCATCGTTGGGAGTCGATGCAGATTGCTTGTCAATTGTCAAGTCGAAAAGATATATGGTATACGTCGTGATACAACCAAGCCGGGGCACTGTCTAGTGGCGACATGTAAATCCTGACGAGGGCGAGATTGTTTGGGTGGCTATGGGCATCGAATCTCAGTCTGTGCTTCGATAGTTGCTAAGGCTTCTGTTAGCGCCGCTATCTCAGCAATCAAGGACTCGATTCCCAAAGCTAACAACATAAATACCCGGACCACAGGCCTCTTCTCCCCGCATAATGATTCACACGCTCATCCTGAGCCGACTTCAAGCTCGAAACCCTCCGGTAGGCGACGCTTCATGTCAATTTCGTCTGACAACAGCAACTCGTCCCACAAGACTTTCCCCACACAGAATAGAAAGCTCCCTGGGTGTCACAGATATGGATCCAAGTCGCCTCCTGCTTGACGTGCTAACCGAAGAGCTGATCATGGGAGCCCGGGGACTGGGAAAACATGTCACCTTCTCTGAGATAGGAGTTGATTCTTTGATGTCGTTCATCGGGGTAATTCGCCTTCGAAAGCCATTGCCCAGACCTTCCTTCGACCAGATTCCAATAACCTTTAACGATCGATCGTCCAGCCAGCCATGGGAGGGCGAACATGAAGGAGGTACCCACCGCGAAGGCTCAGAGCCTCCTGCCGCCGCTCAACACTCCATTAATGCTGGCTGATGCAATAAGCGCATCTCCGTGATTGAGCCCCAGAGAAATGTTACCAGTCATTATCGAGCAACTTCGGTTATGCTACATGGGAACATCAGAGTAGCAGCGAATGACATATTCCTTTTCCCTGGAGGATTCGGGATATCTTCTTCATTTGTGCCAATGCCAGACATTGACAAGGAGGTTGCTGTCTTTGGATTAAACAGTGCATTTGTGAATGCACCTGAAGATTCCAATGTCAGCATACCCAAGATGGCTAGCCTGTACTTGGCCGAAATTCGATCATGACGGCCTCATGGTCCCTACTTTTTGTTGGAATATTCAGTTGGTGGAATTATTGGGTACGAAGCAGCTCGCTAGTTGATTGTGGCAGGAGAAGCCGTCGAAAGACTCTCCCTGGTCGACTTGCCATGTCCACTGATCATCACACCACCCATGCCCCCCAGACTTATTGAATTTTTCGATTCCATTGACCACTTCTGTGGCAACGAGTAGAGGACAAAAGAGCTAGAGGAAGCTGTAGCCCCAATATGGTCTCTCCTTGCTACGCAGACTCTATCAATCTCGAGTCATATGTTCCAAAGCCGCTTCCCGATATTGCTTTCTCGCCTTGGACGACTTATTACGTTACTAAACATGGGGTGGCCAGCCAAAGAACGGTAAATTGGCCAGAGGTCTCGGAGAAGGACTGGAAAGTCATGACATCGCTGCCGTATGACCGTAGTGAACTCGGTGGTACAGGGGATGGATGGGAAACCTGGGTAGAGAGAGCAAAGTTCAAGATCTTCCCCATCCAGGGCAACCATTCTGCTATCATGAGAAAGCCATATGTGATGACAATGCATCCTATGTGTCTCAGAATTGACGATGGCTGACTTATTTCAACGGATCATTGAATGGGCAGATGAACTCAGGTCATCGTATTCGAGTTGAGAAATCATGGGCTCTTTCCAAGCGGGTCAGACACCAGGATCTGATGCATCACTGTCCCAGAAAAAGAGTCTTCTTTCCTAATATGATCTTGGCAGGAGATTTTGTTGCCAATCCAATGTTCTGCCACGTTGCGCATTTGTGATGCACGGGGCCTGAGCTTCCAAGTGGTTTCATGCGTATGATAGCTAATGGACTGTTATTTTGCAGGTTCTTCTTCATTGTGGTTATGATATAGACCCCATATTGTTCTCATATTTTGCCCGAGAGTGTTGGTGACAGACTCTTTGTCGCCGAGCTGATTGACTTGTGGGGTCCTCTCTATGCCATCAGAATAATAAGCTCATCCGTACTTACATAAACTATACCCGCAGGAAAGTATATAAGTTATAGTATTCATGCCGACTGTTTTGACTATATTTATCCATCGGAATGTCGCGTCCAAGGAGGCCAGAACGCTTCGGCCCGATCATCGTTGGTGGTGGTATCACAAGGACTTGCCCTTTCCGATGCCTTACAGCAGGCTGGTAGAGTTTTTCGCGTTCTGGAGTCCAGATCTAAGATTGCAACCCCCCGAACATAGCAATGTTTGCGTAGTGCGAATGTGTCATCGATATCTCGTCTTGCTTGGCTCAGCTGTCAGTCAGTCAATCAAATGTGCCCCACAAGAAACACGTGTTGACGCTGGTCATCAGGGGCAAAGGAGGTCACATCCTCTGGTCTTTGTCCATCGGAAAGCCTCAAATTTTTAAGATGAAGAGGATTTCCTGAGTGCATCGAGTCCGAGGCGAATACATTAGCCCAGCAGCACCTTGACTTGCCCATTCTTCCAGAAAGTTTCATGGAATGTGGCGACATATGGAAAGACGAGTTGCATCGAGCTTTCTTGCGTGGAGGAAGCTGATTACAAAAGAGGGACATTTGTCTGTTGCAATTCTGCCAAACGCTGGGAGCATTGGGGGCAACACAAAATGAGCACGAGCACAAGTCCAGAACCATGCATCCCGAAAAAGCAATACGGACCAAGAGAATGCGTATATGGACTCAGAGTTTGTTATCTTGGTGATAGAAGAATGCTGCTTAAGTGAAGAGTAAGATATAACATTTTTGAGGTCTGATTGAATGATTCTAGAAAGCCCCTAACTGTGTGGCCAATAGGGTTGACGCCTAGAAGCACCCTGAAGACCAAATTTTGATCCCTCAATTGGCAAATACAGGGGATCGATTGTGTTGTCCCGGCGACTGCATTTGGGGTGTCTCTAGGGCCCTTTTCGCTTCTTCTAGACTCCAACCCTCTCGACCATACAGTTAGGGCGTTTAATAAGGGGGTAACCCTATAAGGATCGGCGTTGGCCACCAGCGACAGAGCTTAATATACTCTCCTATCGGTTAATTTAGAAGTTAATCTTTCAATGATATTCTGGGTTTCAATAGATTTTTAATTCGACTTATTAGTAACGATTTAGTTTGTGTACAGATATTTTTGTTTTGCGTTGCTACTCTGAACTTCATGGTTTGGGGCGTATGCTCATTGAGACGCCTCGCTTCGGGAAGTCATCATCAGTGCAAGCGTCCCGCTCGATGACACATTTACATGTCGTTGATATGCTGCTTACAGAGAACGATGACAACCTCCGGCAACTCTTGTTGTAAAGAAGATCAGACGACAGTTATGGCTACCAGGGGAGCAAGGCTGACTGATCCTTAGCCACCATGCATCTGCTGCTACGCTTTAGGCTGCAGTACGCCTAGCCAATGGGCGGTGGCCAGATCGGTGGCTGCGCATGGCCCTGCGTTCAAACCCTTAAGAGGTGAAGCCTCGGCCAACTCAAGTATGAGAAGGAGACGTGACCAGTCGAGAATCCTCTCCAACTGCCATCAATGTCTGCTACCAAGAGATCACGGCACAGCCTGGGGAGTGATCTCCAAATCGAGCTTCCTCGAGTGAAAAGAAGGAACAATACGCCAGTCGGTCCGCGTCCTCGAGCGATCAACGACGACGAAAGCGAGGACAATGTCTCCGTTCAAGGCACAACGAGCGATGGGGCTTCCGCCAGCAGTAGGGTTCGTACAATTTCAGCGGCCTCAGATGCTTCTCCATCCCCGCTCGGCTCCTTGAGTCCAGCCGTGGGTGAGTCAGATTTGGCGAAAAAAGCTTCGCAAGCAAGAAGCTGGCACGAGGAGGTCACATGTTTTGGTATGGTGAGCTCCACCTTCTCTCGTCCTGCTTTGAGCTTGGCTAAATGCTCCCTAAAGCTTCTCGGCGGCAGTGTCAGGTTGTTTCGGACGCTTGCCCGCTTAAAGAAACAAATCACCTCTACCAAAGACCCCGTCGCTCTCGCCCTTCGGTTTAGATCCGACGCAACAACTCTCTTAGAACCTTCCACATATGAAGAGATGGGAATTCTTGATGACAAATCTACCGCCCAATTAAAGAGATTGAAAGGGATTGTCCCATCGATCAAAGTCGAGGCATATGTGGACCGCGAAGAAGATGACACGGGTTGTGGCACCCAGGGAAAGAAAAATTCGTCTGTAATGCCGCTGCAGCTCAATGTTTATGGGCCAGATCAACACTTCAGCGAGGTTGGATGCTTCTTGTCAGATGCTGGGATGTTTCTGCAGGAGCCGGTATTTCTTCCTCCGGGGATTTTCTCTTACCGAAACCCCCATTTTCTTTCCTGGGATGATACTTCGAGGACACCTCAGCTCCTCGCCTCCAATGAGGTTAGCGCATTCGACTTTGGAATGGAGGTTGAAGCGATTTTAAATTCTACGAATGCTGTTCCGCAGCCTTGTCATTTTCAACAAGATCGTCGCATAAGGACGGAGCTCAAAAGGTCAGACCTCACCGAATTCATGGAAAGCGATTGCTTACTTTGAATTTGGTCCATTAGGCATCAGATAAGCGCTTTGCAATTTATGATTGCTCGAGAAGCAAGGGAAGAGGGCCATTTCTCACTTTGGGAGCCAACTACTATTAATGGAGATGGGTAAGGATCTTGGGGGCCACTACCAGATACTATCAGCTCATTTTAGACAGATTCGTTCATAAGATAACCAAAGAGAAGCGATATGAAAAGCCGTGGGGTTGTTGTGGCGGGATCCTTGCTGATGAAATGGGCATGGACTCCACATAAAGATGCGTATCTTCACTAACGGGAAATAGGTTTGGGCAAGTCCCTTTCGCTCCTGAGCCTTATTGTGCATACTTTGGACTATGCACGCTCTTCTCAGCGACATGCAGAAGGTCACAATACAGTACCACAAGGTGGTCTATGTTCAGGTGCGACACTTATTATCACGCCAAAGTCTAGTCAGTACTGGGGCCTACCATATTCCAACCTTTTGTATTCAACCGTCCACTAATTTGACCTAGCTTTACACAGCTGGGAACAGGAATGGCGTCGGTTTGTGTGCATTTCACCAAAGCTCTTAGTCTGGACTAAGGACTGATAGACACATCTCGTGCGATCTCAAAGTGCATGTCTATCACGGTTACGGCACAGGCATCGATCATGATAGCCTTGCGGAACAGGATATCGTATTTACAACCTACGAGACCATTGCTTCCGATGTCAACCAATCACATAGACTCCAAGCAATTTCATGGTTCCGTGTAATATTGGATGAAGGTGGGAATTGCCCTTCTCCAGGCATATTCTCAAATTTGTGGCTGATCTGTGTGTGATTTCCCATTTTAGCGCATCATATTCGGAACCGGACCCAAGCTTTCCAAGCAGTTGTAAACCTCAAAAGCGGTAGCAGGTGGTGCAGCAGTGGGACCCCAGTCCAGAACAAATTGGACGACCTTTTCACTCTTACCGAGTTTTTGGGCTTTTACCCGGTCGATAACCGAGCAAATGCTCGTCGATGGATTCTTGATCCTTTGGGAAGGAAAGAGGAGCATGCATTAGAAAACCTTCGATTGGTCATGAGAACAGTTGCTATAAGAAGACCAAAACTTTCTGAGAGCGATTGTAAGCGTTCTGAGAGAGAGGTGCTCGTTGAACTTTTCCAAGCTGAGCGGGAACAATATGACTCGACACGCACCCAAGCTCGGGGCATGGTTACACGGACTAGAGAAAAATCTTCTGCTCATACTCTCCTGTCTTTCATACTCCGAATGAGGCAATTATGCAGCCACGGGCTGTCAAGAGGGGCCATCTTTCGTCGCCCTAATTTGATAAGAGAAACTTCAACCTGCGCGACTGTATGTGATAAATGTGCAGATAGCTTCAATCCGGCTGTCTCTGGAATTCTGACCTTGACGGCAACTGATGGACCACGGTACTGTCCGGAATGCGCATTCGAAAACGACATCTCTGCAAGCCTTCCTACACAATCTTCGTCAGTGCAGAATGGTGTATACGAAGATACAACCAGTATACAGCGGTTAGAGGATCAAATGATTGAGATTTTAGATGATGGCGTTGTCGAGATGGAGATAGATGGACCACCAGTCTATGAAACGCATACATCGTCAAAGATTGACAGCATCGTACGTAATCTGATCGGTTTGGACCGTGTCCGACACCGCGACGGCAAACCCATCAAGAGGTGAGAAAGCCCATCTTGTTTTCGTTCTCCGTTTACTGAACTGCCCGCCAGCCTAGTATTCTCCTGTTGGACGACAACACTAGATGTACTGGCATCTGCCCTTTTAAGACAAAGATTGCAATACGCCCGAATCGATGGCAGTCTAACGCTCGAGCAAAGGAGAGCAGCCATCAATAGGTTTCAGTCAGAGCAGGACTTGAAAATCATGCTACTTACGTTTGGAAGTGGTTCCGTCGGGTGAGTCACTTTCACCCAGACCATGCAAATGGATACCCAATCGAGCTGACACCGAAAAGACTGAATTTGACAGCCGCCACACATGTGCATATTGTGGAACCTCAATGGAATCCTATGGTTGAGGCTCAGGCAGCTGCCCGTGTTGATAGATTGGATCAAGATAAAGATATAGTTATCCTACGCTACATCGTGAAGGACTCCGTTGAAGAGGTATTTTCATGAGATTACTGTAGCTCTGCATTCCCCAGAAGACTGATTCTCTATCTAGCTGATCAAATCACGGCAAAGACGCAAGATATGGTTGGCTAAGCTTTCCACGTCCCATACATTGATGGATAACAATGCCGATACAGTCTATAGTCTCAATGTAAGAACAAACCCTCGACTTTTCTGCTCCTCCATGGACAGAGTCACTAACGGGAAGAAAGGAGCTCGAATCGCTTATAGCATGACAAGCCATAGGTCCTCGCCATGTAACCAGTTGATAACCACCTCTGAAAGTGTGAGGCAATGTTAAGACGCTCTGCTCCGATATTGTACCAGATTCAAACTGGCTTATGCTAGAAATCCCATCAAAAGTACCTTTGGTAGGCCTTGAAGCTGGCGTTGTTTCTATAGAACGCTTAGCTGCGATTTCTGCCAAACCCCTTGCCAAGACTTTTAGTTCATTGACCACCGTCTGATTACTGGACTGCATCTACGGACAAGACCTTGCAAGGGAGGAGCACATCAGATTAGAGACGCTCAAGCGTGCACTTTGGCGATTCGAGGTCTAATGCAAATCTAAATCATAGACGACCATCAAGTTATAAATAGAAAGATAACACGAGGCTTTGGGCCTTGAAATCGAACAGTCCCTAGTCTAGATATGCCTGGTTGTAAATATCCGAGTCAATTTGCTATACGGGAGAAGAATGATGCCTTGTAGAGTTGCCGATGTTGAAAAATCCTATCAGGCCCCTAAAAAGCCATGATCTCCATGACTAAACGTCATTGAGGAGATTTAGTGAGTAGCTTTTGCCTGATAACTCTTACATAATTGTGATTTGAATGATTCTCTTATAGACTGTCAAGTCCTAATATTACTATATGGACTAGTATTTAGTAGTAAATGCCATTCCAGTTTCATCTTACATCCGCAAGCATGGAGACATGGAATACCAAGCTCGGGCGGAGAATTCGAATCGTAGGTAGATGTTTAGTCAGGCTTGCGTTGTCGGACTTCGAGCTGGTTTTGCTAGAGAGAGTGGAATGCTGGGTTTTTCTGTTGCATGTGTGAGCCTCCAGCACCTCTGACATATTTTCGTTAATAAGGAGCAGGTTGAATCATCGCGGAGGTGCTGTAGGTAAACTTTCAAAACACCATTCTACCTACTGTGATGATGACTCGTTACTGGAGGTTGCTCTTCATGACGGACGCCATCCATGTCTGCCTGAAGATAGCGATCATGGACTCGCACCTCAATAGTATATGGGCATATTTTCGGAAGAACAGCTATGAGTTATCACGCTCCATGCTCGCCAAATGGGCCATCCTTCTCCAGCGGAGTACTGTCTTGCATAGCAATTAGGAAGGCCATACATCGATTCTTAGCTCCCTGAGGACGCGACCTCGCCGTCCTAAGTCCATTGCGGGTATCGTACCTAGAGATCTGATCTGGTGGTATCGTATGCTTAAACGGCGCTATTGGGAGCCAAAAGGTTCCCTAGGAGCTGAAGAGCCCACTTCCAGATGAAATCGTCCGTCAGCTCAGACAGCGAAGGTGGCAACCTCTACGCAGATCAGGACTCCTCATGGCTAGATCTATGCTGCAGGGATTTAACATTGAGTGGAGCAGTATATTTCCCGGGAGCTAGGAAAGTTGTGAACGTTGACATTGATGTGTGCGAGTACTGGAAATCTGCACATCAGTGGTGTGGGTCGACAATAATAAATGTGAAACCATCCAAGTCATGATCTCAGATTCGACGGTATTATAGACATGTGATTGAGAGGAGTGTAGGGTTCCAACATGCCGCAGTGGTTCATCAGTGCAGAGAAATTGCATGTCAAATGTCAAACAAAGCAAGAAAGAGGTTGGAACAGAACACCAAAACGTAACCAGCAACGTCGCAGTGTCATTTTCTGGAAGCAGCTGAACTACTTCATTGAATACAGAAAAAGTGTATAAATAGTGGCAATGCATTGAATAACATGTGGAAACTATCCCATGCACTAGCTACCCGACTTCCACGATCCCCAAGCCTCCCCAAACGCCTTCTCCTCCCTCTGGGTCCCCCAACCATTACACCCCCCAAAAGCCTTTTCTCCCAAATCCGTACTCGAGCTAGTACCGAGATCAACGAGCGGGATCATGCTAGGCCTTCCATGAGCACACTGAAAGGGAAATTTGCAGTCTCCCAATCGTTGTACCAAAGTCTGAGCTTCTTCCTTCGTAAGTTCGTCATTGAACATGATAGCGCTTCTGCACGCGCGCGAGTTGAGCATATCCAGGAGGCCCTGAGGGCACGCCTGCCGAGTTACCGAGCTACCATCTTCACTGCGCTTCCAAGCTTCTGTCCGAATCAGTTCGATCAAGACTTTAGGTTCGATTCTGCACCTCTCTGCAATAGCGGATGGCAAGGCTTTGACGCTTATTCTGCATTTATGGGATTCTGGTAGGGTTTGTACCTCGTACCATATGCCCCAGTCGGCAAAATAGGCAGCGTAACGCGCCAAAAGCCCATGTTCCCGTACCTGAAGCTCAAAGACGATAGGCTTTGCGAGCTGTGTCGAGCTTGAGCCTAGATTCGCCAGTAGCCCTTCGACTCGTATTCGCTCATCTGCTGCGTGCTGATCGACAAGGACAAGGAGCTCACTTCCTTCATTGAGAAAATTCTGTGTCTCTTCCTCTAGGTAAATGAGGACGAATTTCCTGTCGACCTGGGAAATCACCCTCGAAGTTTTCAGAGCAGTCTTCGACAACCTAGCAGAGAAAGATGTAGAACATTGAGCAAAAGCCTTCTGGATATCCAGTTCGGAGCAATGATCTCGTCGACCATGGAGGATATCTGAGCCTTCAGCATTGGGTTCGTCAAAAGAAATCTGGGGTACACCCTCCTCTGGAGTATTGAAGACTGGGTTCTCCCATTTTCTGAGGAGATCGCTGGACCAGGAGCCTGGTTTTGGGCTGAGGAATGATGAGGAGACGCTCCGAGTAAGCCTCCGGATATGCTTTGGAATGGCTATTGTGTTCGCAGTGGTGGGAGGCAAAGGAACTAACGCTTTAGCGTCTGATGGGGCAGTTTGAGGTCTCTTAGGCGGATGGGGTTCGACAACTAAACCAGTTCGAGCATTTATGGAGACAGTAGCCCCTGATATAGGGTTCTTCCAATCAAGCGTCTGCTCACAGTTATGCTTGGGAGGATGACTGATGTGCCTCGTGCCAGCAGACTTGCGAGACTTGAGGATGACAGATTCTACAGCCTCTCTATCGTCGATGGTCATATCATCTGCTTGAGTCTGCTGAAAGCGAGATGGGCATGTGGCAGAGCGTATCACCCGTGTTCCAACTTTAATACGGCTCCAAGTGCTAAAATCGTGCTCTTGGTAGCTGTCACTGCTTGACCTTAGTATTTGGAGTCTTTCGCCGCGCCTCTGAAGCCTCGAACCTGCCCCAAAAATTGCTGAATCATTGGACTCATGTCTCTGAAGCCTCGGCTGTCGCGCCCGTGGTCTGAAATGATTCTCCTTAAGAAATGTTGTGACCATAGCGCGAAGAACATTTAGTACGATCGACAAGGCGCCTTCTGTGAGTCTGTCAAGATCGTCTCTGACAATTGATTTTGCATCTCCCATGAGCTCAAGACGAATATAGAACATCGGCCACCTGTCCACCCCTTTGCCACCACCCTTGAGCTGCTTATTGGTAAAGCCATCAGTTTTGAATCGTTGATCCTTACTTCGCTTTGCCTTGACAGCATCCTCAATGTCAGACCCTTCTTCTTGGGTACCAAAGCTTGACGTACTGAAGAGCCGGTTGATCTCATCATAGAGAACGTTGTTGGAGGATTCTGAATTCACTGGATGCATACCTAAAGAGATGAATTGGACATGCTTTGATGGCGCAGGTCGTAGAGATATTGCACCTTTGATCGTAACGGACGGCGTTCGAGCAGCTGTCTTGATCCAATCATCCCAACCTGAAGGGTCTATATATCCAGCTTGAAACAGTACACTACAGATGAAAGAGAGATCAAAGAGAAGAGAGGATTGCTCTTTCTCGGGCTTTCTGGTCGGAAGCTTCTGATTAGCTCGTATTTGCAACTTCCCACTGCTATCAACGTTCTTCAGAGAGACTGAGATGGGTCTGTGCCATGCTAATATCAACCCCACTATTTGTTTCTTGAGCAATTGGATCTCTTTCTCATTGTTGCCGTTTGATAAACCAATTGCGCGTTGTTTCACCCTCACGGGCATGTTCCCAAAAAGATCTTGGACTGTGACTCGTGTACCATGCTCACGATGAGACAAATTGTGATGGGGAGGCGCCGGGACTAGTCTCGCAGCTGGTCTCGAGCGATGTAAGACCAGGGTAGCCTGTTGAGTATGCGAAGGATGATGAGATGTTATGGTTAAGATTGATAATGCAGCCAGAGAGGTCAGAAATATCCCATTCCTCCCATATGTAGTAGTGGCGCTGGTGTTCTTAGACGTATCTGCTTAGAGTCAGTCGAGCCTCTAAGAAATACAAAAGGGTGCTCACAATACGGCTTTCCGAGGCCTCCAGCTTCTGTAAATTCTTTAGGAGGGATCCCAAAGCCATCATCCTCCACTGAAACCGCGCCTCGGCCGAATTCCACGCTGATATCAATTCTGTGCGCATCCGCATCTAACGAGTTGACGAACAATCCAAACACGACACTTGTAAGCGTTGTGATAACGGTCGAAGACCTGATTTGCGTGGCGACTTCTGGGGGAACGGGCAGAATGGAGGGACAGTTATCCTGCATGTGGTTTGTATGAGAAATTCGAAAACCCAGGTCAGCTGTCTTAACGACAAGACTAAATCAAAATAGTTGGGCTCTGTGGGCACCAGGCTAGACTCAAGCTCAAGGTGGTTGCCACTTCCCCAGCGAATAGCTTCCAACAGGTAGTAGGCGCATTGAGAACGTTGTAGAGTTTGACGCGCTTAATCGTGAGGAGTATACGGAGACACAGCCGTCTATGATCGATGAACTCAGTACATCAATAACTTAGAAGGCCATGAAAGTTTCCGGAATTGTAAAAATCTCGTGAACCTGTTAATTGCGTAGGTGAGATGAGTTATTACAGCCATAGGGCTGAGAATCAGCCTTATTTCAGAGCTCCTAAGCTGCGGTCCTGGGTAGCCTTCACACCACATCCTCATCTATATTACTATCTGCTCGACATTCCTTTGAGGACTCCCCATTTGAATTCAAAACACTTCGCCTTTCATAGCTGGGACCTAGCTTAAGCAATACGTCAACGTAGCGCGCGGTATCATCAGAATGGCAACGGTGGAAGCAGCTCCAAGACCTCAAGGTATGCTAAAACCTCTATTGCCATTTCGGCGGCTGGAAGCGCTATGCTATCCTGGCCATCTCATCTTTAGTACTTCAAATGTTGAAAGCCAGTCCAGACAGGCATTCCCGCCGGCGTCCGTTTTCGAATTGGATGAAGCGACTTGCAAATCTAAAGCATCCATCATCGGACTCCACTCCTAACGCTACGAACAAGCGTTCTCAGAACACCCCGTATTCGAAGAGCAAGAAAGCCAATGCAATTAAGAACAATCCTTATCCGGTTTCAGGGAAGCCACAGCTTGATACCTCAGTACCAGCGAGCGGCAATGGCCACCTCTCGTTCTACACTCCGCCTTCAGGGAGAAGCATAAGCTATGTTTCACCGTCACAAAGTAAAGCATCTATTCCAGGGTCTAGCGATGGTCAACAGCCTCCGACAATAGGTAACAAGTCGATGGCACCGACTGTATCTACAAATACAGATACCATTTCAGATGCCGCTCATTCGAAGGCTGGGACTACAGCGACAGCTGGTGGAGCTGTAAGCTCCAATGGCGTCGGGGGCGGCGAAGGAAGTACATTCTCTTCGCCAGCCCCTTCGGTGAGATCACTCACAACGACTTTGACTACTATGCAATCGACCGCTCCATCAAATCTCTTGATTGGCAATAACCAGGGGCTACAGGCCCCCTTAGCTGTCCCGCAGGCGAATCACAGCCATCACAACTCTAACACACATTTTTCTCACCAATTTCCATCATCTCCAGCATCTGCAATTCCATCTCATCTGGCCAATCACACCGGTGGCGGCCACCCAGCAACATACACTACGGCGACGGCAAATGACCGCCTTAATGACGACGCCTCCATCATGACCTTGGCATCGTCCTCGAAACGTCGACGTCGAAATTCGTTGGACACGAACGCCTCGGTACGCGCACTTGCCCCCTCCTCAATATTCGGAGGGAGTAGAGAATCCTTGCCGCTCAGCGTCCTCAGCTCTAGCCACAACGACCAATCCAGCATCTCGGGTCATCACCAAGGTCGCCAGGTCAGTGTTGGGCTTGCGAATGCCGAACGTGCAAGCGTATACTCGTCTTCTGGAATCGCGCCGGCGTTGCCTAGTGAGCGCAATAGCTATTACGCAGGCAAACAGAACAATCCTGGAGATGCTGGGAGCATCAGAAGCGGCCTCGTTGGTCACGGAAGGACCGATAGCATTACTAGAAGCATTGGGGGACTGGCGGGTACCGACAGCCCTCTTGCTAGCCCACGCGAAGTCCCAGTGCAAGGTCGGGTTAGCAGAAGAAATTCTGGTTGGGGAGAAGTCAACGAAGAGGAAACGGATACGGATGGGAATGATCGAAGCTCGGTCGGAAAGAAACGTGAGGATTGATTTGAATCGGCATACTTGCAATGCAAGTTCACGAAGAGTTGATAATATGAATGGATCAGATATGGTTTGGAAGGAGTTGAAGTTGATGAAAGTGGTAATGATGCGCTGTTGGATGGAAAGTCCTTACAACGCTGCTACAACAAGCGATACCCTGGCGTTGCTAAGGCGTATATCTCCAGTATCTCTCTTTCCTCATGGTCCTCAAAGACTTCTAGATAAGCTCGGTTTCGTTAAGCACAATAGCCAATGGTGTCGGCCAGATATATACAATCTAATTAATAGACAATGCACAAAATAATGTTTCACCAGCTAAATCTTGTACCTAAGACTTGCCAGTCAAGAATGTGATGTATCCACAGGCCTTGGTGGCGGACGTGGAGTTCTCGAAGGTGCCAAATAACCTAGGTTGTAGCACTAAGAATGCTCCTCAGATTCTCTTTTTTTGTTTCACACATGGAGAGCACGAACACTTCTTGATCACAACTCGTGTCATCTGTTGAATTGTATGGTGCTTTTTTCTTACGTGATCGCATCGTTTCTCAAACATTGACCACGCAGTGAAAATGGGTGCATCTAGAGAAGAGGGATCGCTGTCTCCCCCACCTCTTAAGAAACGTAAATTTGAATCAACTACCACCAGTAGGTAATCTGGAAGGAATACGATCCGGAGATGGCTAAAGAGTACTTCTTTTAGGCAAAGCTGTCGCCAGCTTCTTTACGCCTACATCAAAGAAAGATCCGGACAAGATTGTCTGGCGGATCATTAACCGAAGTCTACTGTTGGCCAGATACTCCCCTTGCACTGAGACCATCGATCCACCAGTGAAGAGGAGAAAAGTCGCAGTATTTGATCTTGTAGGTCATTATGGTGATACTCTCTAGATTGATAGATAGAGATTTATATGTGGCCTTCAACTCGTAGGACTCGACACTGATACAAACAACATCTGGAAACATCTTTGCCAAAGACCCTACAGACTGGCAATGGTGGCACTTGAGCGTACCCAGTGTTATCAAACAACTCTATACAGACGGGTAATGTCCTCTACCTGCAACTATCTCACGTGATTGCAACCATTGTGGACCACTACTGATCCCCAACTCCTAGCTATGCTCTGGTCGTGCTCACCAACCAAGGCAGCATTAGTCTAAAAGACAATCCCAAGACACTCAAGAGTGATCAGAGAAGTCTCGCTGCTTTCAAATCAAAGGTCGCCGCTGTCTTTAATCACTTTGACTTTCCCGTACTCCTCTTAGCCGCGTGTGCACAAGATGGATACAGAAAGCCCCGAGCAGGTATGTGGGATGAGGTGCTGGAAGAATTAGACCTTAATGAGGGAGGTGGACCTGATATGCAGGCTTCGTTCTTCGTAGGCGATGCCGGAGGGCGCGCCGCGAGGAATGGAGCCAAAGCCGACCATGCGTGCTCGGACAGGTAACCTTGGTACATGTTTAGTAAACATAAGGGACTTACAAGTTAGTAGGGATTTTGCTACAAATGTCGGTATCGAATTCAAAACGCCAGAAGAGTACTTCCTTCATGAGGAGCCACTGCCATTTACAAGAACCTTTGAACCAGCTGCATTCCTCAGCGCAGCATCAACTACCTCAACAAATACCAGTAAGACGCTTTCAACCTGCATTCCATAGCAACCCAGGCTACTGCTCACATGCGATAGCTCCGATCATCATCGAGAAGAGAAACTCCTTGGAAATCATCCTGCTGTGCGGAAGTCCAGGTTCTGGCAAATCAACATTCTACTGGACAAAACTAAAACTTCTCGGCTATGAACGTATCAACCAAGATACTTTGAAGACTGTGCGTACCAGCCCATCAGTCCAATGCTGCATCTCTAACTTGAAGTCTTTGCAGCGTGACAAATGTTTGAAGGTAGCATCGAACTTACTCGCGGAAAAGAAGTCGGTGGCTATTGGTAGGCTGTCATCACTTTTCGTTAGCTGACTGAGAACTCAAATCATGACTACAGACAACACCAACGCCGATCCTGAGACTAGAGCAGTATGGGTCCAACTTGCGCAGAAATTCGGCATACCTATTCGATGCGTGCACTTCACTGCCTCTACAAAACTTTGTCAGCATAACGATACGGTCAGGGCACTGTCTACTAGTCACTTCAACCCTGAAAAACGCACAATTCTTCCGCACTCGGCCTTTACCAGCTTCGCTGCCCGTTTCAAGGAGCCCAAGCTCAATGAGGGTTTCCAAGACATCGTCACAGCCGAATTCCAGGTATGGTATCAATTGATTCGCACATCATGTGAATAATCTATACGTAAGCTAACAACACTCTGCGCTTAGTTTCAGGGAAACGACGAGCAGCGCCGCATATGGAGTAAGTATTGGGTATGAAGCTACATTGTTTCATCTGCAAGTGTCTCGATTATGCTAGGCATACGGCGGACAGATGGACTTGTGAACGGTATGTGCATCGGCGGATGCGCAACTGACAAGGCTGATGCTAAAAATAATGTTGGAAGCAGAATGATATGCACAGACAGTGAGGAGAAGTATATACAGCTACGGCAAGCCACGAAGTCAAACCCGTCGGTCTTTCTGGTCCGAAGTTGTCAAGCACGTTTTTATGCAGCACTCCTCAATGCAAGCGATAGAATGCCAAGAGCCTGCACATTGTTTTCTAGCTGTGTGATATCCATTGCCACTGCTGCACGAAAACGAATCGAAACACGCACCAGGAAGGAATCGGGCGGTCAACACAAGAAGCGAGAATAATGACAGGACCGAAGTGCTCCATCAGATCCAGCAAGACTCCCATCACCTGCCAACCGTCCTTTCCACCGAACCCTTTTCGGGATTACGTACCTAAGCAGAGATGACACAATAATGCTCCCAATGCCTTCCAAAACCGTACGCTTTGTGCCTAAAAGGCAATGAACTACTCACGCAGCTTTATTCATTGGGTCAATCAAGGGTCTAGGCTTTTCGCTGTTGCTGTCGCATACCTTAGACCAGAGAAGTACTATATGCAGCAATCGATTGGGACGCTACGAATGTGTTTGTTACCGTGCACAAGCTGCGAAGATTACCTAATTCCATTCAGGCAGGACATGATTGGTTGCAGGGCATTTGCGCGTCGTTGCTCTTTTGAACGATGGAAGACGGTGGTCTAGCCCCGGGCGCGAATCGAGCAAAGGCCGACTACGGTTGAAATTACCCGATCCAAGGAAGTGCTGGGCTCAGGAGTGGATCTGTGCAAGGGTGTTTGTATGGTGTGATACTCTAGGAGCTTCTTTTCTTCTTCTGCCGAATTTGCCCTGCGAAGAAGGCAAGAACGGCCTACTGTTAGGCTGGCCGACGCTCGTCTCCAACTCTGCGGTTTGTGGGGCCGTCGGCCTGGGTCGCAGGATAACGTAAGACAATGAGACTCCCTGCCTCTTGCGCCATTATCGCACTGGTAGATATTCTCCTTACGCAAATGTCACTATCTTGACAGGAAGGTACCCTGGTACTCTTGTACCGTGGTGACAAATCAGGATTTCTGTCTTATGCATGAGGGAGGAGAAGGGGGGGTTTGATGTGTTGGCACTACGCGAGGCATTGGTTTTTCTACGTGGCTCGCTGGAGCGCATCTGTCCGACATACATCACACAAAAATGACAATCTTTTTCGGTACTTTCCCCTTGGAACTATTAGAATTTTCGTGACGAAATTCTTCGTGACTGATACTTTTGCTCTGGTTGCTCTGGTGGTTTCCTTAGGGACCAAAGGAAAGAAATGTGGGCACGGTTACCCCTGTTGCCGTATGATGAAATCTCAACAGAATGGCGGGAGATCCGGGAAGGCTCCGATTCCTATGTTTTCTGCTAGGGGAGCGTGAACGTGCCATGCGATGAACCGGACTTTCAGGAACAGGAAAAGGAAGCACGGCAGATTCCTCAGATGCTTTCACCTATTGTCGCTTCCCTGTGTTTAGCCTCCAGCCACTGACGCCAATCGATTATAGGCGGGACTGTCCAGCCCCAGTGAAGAGGGTGCTGTGCTGGCCAAGCCTGGAGCTGGGCCAATGGAAATCGGCCCTTGGGGCGGGTCGCAGGCTCCGGGGGGGAGCTGCCAGGGCCGAAGCCAGGGCTAAACCAAGGCTAAAGAGAGTGGGCTAATGCCAGCCCATGGGCCTAATGACTGGCTAATGACTGGCTAATGCCAGGACCGTTGGAGCCAGTGAAAACCCAGGCCCTACCTGCTCCCACTACCGTGACCGGGATACGACCTAGAACTTACTTTGCTCAACCGCCGTTCCTACCTCTCCCACATCAAAAGGGCAGTGTAAGGCGCATCAGGCCGTGACACCTCACTCTTCTTCATGTAGCTATCCGTCTGCTACTGTTTACGTCCAGGACCTGTACCCACCATTGTCTTAATCAGTCTCCTCCTCGCTCCCCATTCCGATCAGTTGTCACACTATTGATAACACCATTCCTCAATTCGGCCAACACGTATCAGACAAGTAAGTCGAGACTCCCAGTGTGGTACCTGACCGTCGAGGCCATGTGTTGTACCCATTGGCCCCACCAACCAAGCCATCAGGAACTCCCCACGCAATAAACTGACTTGCTACCCAGACACCCACCAGCCCACCTTTGTCGCGCGAAACCAGGGTCCAACGTGATCCCGACGAACTGGGCTACTCAGCGACTACATTTCGTGAGGCTTCAGCCAATACTACAATCGAGCTTACCACCATGGTTGTATCGCCATAAAGGGTCCACACACCACACATCTCTTCACTCACAGTTGCGGCAATAATGCAAGGCCGCGAACTGAAGATGTTGAAATTACCTCAACTGGTAGAAGCACGAAGGAATCAGGAACTCGACATGAGCCAGGTATCTCCAAGCTCGACCGGCCATACTCTTCAATCTTCGCGTTCTTCAACACTATCCGACGGACCTTCTCCGACAACGCCAACTTTCTCGATGCGGGGACACTCGCGACTTCCCAGCTCAACTTCCTCACTTGCTTCTTCGCCTGCGCTGCGCGAGTCGCTCGACGGCTATGGAACTGGACACAGGCCACTGACTGATGTCAAAGAAGAGCCACATGATAAAGAGGAGGACCAGCAGATGATCAATGGCTTTGAAGAGCCCCTCCACCGTGAAGGTAAACAAATGCGCTTACACCTTGCAACGATATAGCGGCCTAACCCGATGGCAGAAGAAGCTCCACCCAAGACACCTGAACCGCAGTGGGCTTTGACGTCTCTCGAATATGCCTATGCGGGTGACTTTCCTGTTGATTCCTTGGACAGCGATTTTTCAGCAAACCCTCGTGCCAAGAGACGACGGGACGAAGACTCACCAGTAAGCCCTATGGATGGGATTAAATCCAGAATGCCATCGCTTTCACGGTCGCTATCGATGAAATGGCGGTCGAGGAAAGGTTCACCTACAATTGCCATGCCCGATCGATCTCAGGAACAGAGCCTGTCACGTGCTAATTCTACTCGAGCACCGTCCTTGGCAGGCTCGGCCATCGAGGAAGCGAAAGGAGTCCAGCTTCCGCCTACACCTGCACGGACCGCCTTTGAGGACAGCTTCGAGGATTTGTACGACAATACCATTGACACGCGCAAGGCGAACTCCTCCAGGGAGGACGTTGTCGACCACGAAGCGAAACCCACGACCCCACTGCTGCCTCCTATCCTGACCCAATTCCCAGACCACATCAGAGAGGTACCCTATCAGTCTCCACTGCAGTCACCTACTGTTGCAGACCCTGAGGCCACGTCTGTACTCAACACTCCACTACCGACGCCTCGAATAGCAGGCCTACCTTCACCTCCTCTGTCAACAAAGCCTTCTATATCCTCCTTTCAACATCAACGCTGTCCAGGTCCAATCTCTCCATCTTCTGAAATCCCGCCAATGCTCATCACCGACCCGAACGACCGGTGGGCTAACGAACTTGGCCACGCGAACTTCACGATCAGTCCTGTACCCTATATGCCCGAAGAATCCACTCCTGCGACATACAAGCAACTAAGCGGCGATTGGGATGTCGCCCGCTACAATTACATGAAGCATCTCATGGGCATTCGTGAACACTACGGCAAGACGTCAAAGATTCACCACCTTACTGAAGAGAAATGGAGCGAGATCAATGATACGTGGAAGACCAACTTCGAGCTTTGTCGTTCCCACGTCCAAAATGCAGATCGCGTTCCCGGGATACCCTCTCTTGATGGCCCCAAAAGCGAGGGAAAATTTCCTACCATCGGCGATGAAGGCATTGTGGGACCAATGGAACAATTACCTAGCATGGCACAACCTCTGCGCAAAAAGAGAAAGATGGGCTTCACTCGTTGGCGGGATTGGATGCAAGGCGTATGGCCTGCCGGAGCCGGTGTGCTCGGCCGACGACCATCCTCGGGTCCATAATACCGCCTCATCGCCTGCTTCAAACCTCTCGACCTGTACTCTACCTTCCCAATCCTCACGACCATAACGAAGCCAATGATAAACTTTTAAACCCCAGCTGTACAAGGGGCCATTCGGCTCATTAATTTCTATCTACAAAGATAGTCATTGATGATCGCGACATACCCACCACACTCATTAATGACTACACTCCTTCACACGACGCACGAATTTCATTTGTTCAATTTGGGAATGCCATCTCGGCACTTAAAAACTAACTGAGCTATGACTGGCGAGCCTATTTAAATACACGATACCCATGGGACTAGCTGGCTGGCTTGCTGGCATAGATTGATGGATATGGCGCAAAGCCTGAGAAAGATGGTATGGCGCCAAGGCCACCCAAGGGACGAGGTAGTAAGGGGTGGGTGAAAGGGGCTGGGTGGTTGAGGCAAAGGACTGCCAAAAGAAATTTGATGGATCCAAAGAGGGGCAGGTGTCATAAATCCTAGAATCAACTTGAGATATGACTGATAATATGAAATAACCCTCGGGATTTCTACATATTATCAGACGGTATTCGTTTTGACTTCGTGCGATTGTGATTCCGCAATTGAACCATAGATCCATATACAAGGTATTCTGCTGAGATCTTTGCTCCGGTAAGTATTCCGTGCCGGTGTGCTTATGGAGACAATTGAATCAAATCTGAACCGATATCATTTCTGGAGAAAGTAATATATAATCTACATCTTGAACTTATGTACGATTTGACATCACCTTACCCTCCCCATGCAGGAAATGAAAGCATGCCCGCTTTTAGAATTAAGCATCGAGCTCGCAGAGCAGAGCAGCAAGCTCATCTTTGGAAGTAGACTCATCAATCCCGCCTCCAACAGCTCGAAAGCTGGAGGAGGTATAGAAAAGGACTGGACAGATCCCGTCTCGTCTTATTCGTTGATATACAGTATGGTAGGCAGGATTTACTCAGATTATACGGAAATGGGAGTGAGAGATAGCTTAGGGATAAGATTGAAGTTGCTTGCTGATGCCGCGGCGGTCGATGAGTTTGAGAGGGGTTTGGTGGGTGAGATAGGGATTAGGGATGCTTTGTTGGGGGAGGGGGGGTGTATGGATTGTGAGAGTTACATTTTGGGATTGGAGAGCCAAAGGGGCGGTTTTGGGGTGAGTAGTGAGGAGTACGAGGGTGTCCAGGGAACTATGGGGGACTATAGGGGACTGTGGGGAATTATGGGGGACTATGGGGGACCATGGGGAAGTGTTGAGGGAGGTAGATAGGCGCAGTAAGGGGAGCACTTCGTGGTTGTACAAGGCAAAGTAGGTGGGAGTCTGGGTTTGGCTACCCCTTGCCTCGCCTGGCTAGAGTACTTATGTTGTATATGACATCTTTCAATAGTGTTGACTGGCTCAGCCTGCTGCTGCCTGGAGTCCTTGAACCTCGCTGGGTAAATCTTTTGTTGTGGGTCTTATTTCCAAATTACTGGGACTTGATTATGTTATCATTATCATCCTATATTACTCGACATGAGAATTAAGCTGCGCTTTGGTTCACGAACTAGATATGGGTCCTAGGCATTCGGGGGCCGCCATAGCAAGGAGCGCTTCTAGATCTTGAAACGAGTATAGGTCGCTATCTTACCCTCCTTCCCTTTCTAGTTCCTCCCGTTCTACTCGTGCTCTTTTCCTTGCTCTTATCATTTTCCTCGCCGCTTTCCTAAGTCTCTCTTGACAGATCTGTCCTTCTTCCTTCGTGAGCGCTAAACCTGAAGATACCCAATTTTCCCGATCCAGAGGAGTAAGATTAATCTCATCCTTCCATAGGAGAGATGCTACCAGCCTGTTCATGTCATTCAACCCTGCATACCAAAGCGGTGATCCACCTCTATAATCTTCAGCATTGATGTCGATGCCACTGTCAATAAGATCCAACGCAGCTTGTTCCTTATGATTCAGAATCGCGTAATGAAGAGCGTTGCGTCCTTTGCAATCCGTTCGATTCCGACCATCTGGGTCCATTCTGTCACAAAGCTTCTTGAACAGCACAGAATTGCCATATTGAGCAGCCAAGCATAAGGCGGTTCGCCCAAAGTAGTCTTCAGCATTAGGCTCAGCGCCCAGGACTAGCAGCTCGTCAATAACGTTTAATCTGCCCACCCTTGCTGCTCGGTGTAGTAGCGTCTGTTTATTGCATTTAGTTGTGAATAATTTGTCACCTTTAAGCTGGTCAACAACGCCGTCAAAAACGTTTAAAGCTTGGTGAAACCAAAGTTCTCTCTCATCAGACCCGGCAGACCGTTCTGATTCGCTGATACTATCAATGAGATGATGTAATACCGATCTCCCCGCAAGATCTAATGTCTTGTAAGTGTTGTATTCAATATATCCATCTGTCAGTCCGCCTTTGAAGATCTCCCAATATTCTGTAGTCCAGCCGAAGACGTCTGTGTTATCAGGAAAGCTGAAGTCCTCATGCTTTGGGGAATCATCTGAAGGGCAAAGATCCTCCAGAGGAAGATGTTGGGATTGATTTGGAACGAGAAACTTCTCGAGTCCAAGTTTTCTCAATATCACTCTACCGCAGTTATCCTCTGGTAGATACCAACGGCGGGCGAGGATGTCATTTACTGACAGAATTGCTTTGAGCAGGTTTCTGTTCTCGAATTGTCCCCTTAGGCAGTTATGGAAATCTTTAAGCTCCCCCTTTGACGGCCCTTGAACAAAAGGACTGGGTTCCTCGTTCACTCGGAGGAGAAATTCAACAAACATAGCTGCCACTCGATTTGCGAAACGATCTTGCGCTTCCCTGTGCCGAACCTTGTCAAGGAGACAAATGTAGCCCCGGAAAGTAGGGAACCAATTTAAGCGTACTTCTCTTTCGATCAACATCTCGTTACACCAGTCAGCCACGGCTTCATTCGGCAGTTTTCCAAAGTGGCTTAAGGGAGGAATGAACATTTTGTAGATCTCTTTGGAAGTGGCTAGCCCTGTACTTTGAAGTTCTTGGACAAGGGTTTCAATTTTGTCGCTTTTGAGTTGAGCTTTCTCCAGACTGGACGTTATCATAGGCTCGGATCCAGATGTAGGGGTTATGACTGTTGTAGGGTGAAATTGGGAAGCAGAAAGGTGGGGTGCAGTAGCCCAAATAAAGGCAGAGAATAAAAACAAAATAGAGACCTGTCGCTCCTTACATTCCCAAGAGCAGAAGATATCTGGACAGGTTAGTGCTCTCCACAAACGGCGCTGGATTGCAAACATACCGTTCTCTCCTAAAGTCTCGTCGTTCATGTAAAACCCCAGTGCAGGCCGCTCAACCTTATCGCAATTCGCATCGGCATCAGATAAAGGGCCTGTGAAGTCGGCGAGGACCCTATTTGCTCTACAAGTATGGACGCTTTTCGCCTCTTTGAGGACTTGTTCTGTGTCTGAGACCCACCAATGAAGGTCAGAAATTAGTCTTGGACTTGATTTGCCGACGATTGTATCATAGATCTGTGAGCCCGGGGCTTTCGCACGGAGCCAACCAATAGACCGACTGTCCTTAACACGCTCTAGATACATTTCTCTGTCCGTTCCCTCCTGGTTTCTCTTACTTTGGTCGACTGTCCAACCCGAATATGATACCAGCGAGAGCAAGGCTTCCAGTTGACTATCATCGACTTTCCATTTACCGCGGTCTTTAATGATGTGCAACTCCACTTCCTCAAGTGTGGAAGTCGGCGGCATATGTTGTATACTTCGATATGTGTCAACCTGGAGGATTACAGGCCATTTCTCCCCAAAATGTTCTGGTAGCTTAGGACTCAGCCTTCTAAGAGCGGTCTCGATTGAATTTGAGAGAACGATGGCTTCTTGAGATTTGACCCCAGTCCATTCCGTTATACGACCTAGTCTGACCCTGAGGTTGAGAGCTTCTTGGGCAGGATTAGGGTTCTTTTCGGCCTCTTTTGAGTCCTGCACGTTGGTAGTGGGTCTTGACTCTGAATTTGTAGGTTCTGAATTCGCTTGATGTGACTGTCCGCTCCTAGGCTGAACTTGGCCCTTGGACTTTGACTCCGTTATGGCTCTGAACTTGGGATAAGTGGTAACACCAAACCGGAGTGAAACTTCTGGCGGCCCGAAAGCTTCAGGATGAGGGAATTTGGAGTCGCTTCGTCCTCTGCCAACTATCGCCAAGGTTAGTTGGTCGAGTATATAATCGTTATCGACTGGGATAGCGACTGGCGTTTCAGTCATAGCACGACGAACCCAAGCGCGAAGAATAGTGGCAAACCCAAGTGCAATAAGTTGTGCGATTGAACAAGTCCAATTTGAGAAGCGAAGTCCTTGGAATTGAGCAACAAATCCCAATACACCGATCACGGCAGCGTAGGTGGTCAGGTGGCGGCCGAAAAGTCTGAGAAGTCTCCCAAGGAACTTATCGTCTCGGTCATTCTGGCCATTCTCTTGGGCCCTGGGAGGTTCATGGACCTTATCATCTCGGTCACTCTGGCCATTCTGTTTCGGCCTGTGAGTTTCATGGGCCTTATCGTCTCGGTCATTCTGGCCACTCTCCTTGGCCCTGTGAGATTCATGGACCTGGTCGGTAAGTTCTTTGGCAAAGAGGATGTATGGATTGAAGCTATTATCACCGGCAATATGCTGCTTCTGAACCCAATAAAGTCGCATATGTCTGCGACGGAAACGCTTCTTTTCCTGCAAGGGCTTATCTTTGGCCAACCGTAGCTTATTTGCTAGTGCCTGGAACATAGATTTTGCGGAGCTGAGCAGCTCAGACATGGTCCCCACTTGCAATTCTCCCTCTATCAACCAGTGTTGCTCGCGACTGCCATTGTCAATGATGCCTGCACATAGGACTAGACTCCATGTGAGGAGCACAGTTCCAGCAGCTTGCAACGGGAATCCTACCGAGGGGTTTGATCCAGCAAGCTTATGTTTATGGGCCCAAGATGACCATCCTAGAACTGAAACCTGCAGTATAGTAGCAATGAAAGCATATATAACCAGTTCGACTACATTGCTGCCGCCGTGAATGTTGAGCGATATATTCGGGGGTATCTCTTTTTTCTTGATAAGCTCTTTGTCCCCGAGAGGGTGAACCGTGTCTTTGTAATGCCCTATTTCGATATCACCGTTACTGTCTTCATTTGTGGAAAGCTTTCCGGATCCAATATCCTTGGCATTCCAATACCGAGCCTTGAGTTCGTAGCCCCTGCTCCAAGTCTTTCGATCCGTCGTAATGAATGACTCTGGCGAGAAATCCCCTTCCCTAGCTGGGAGATGTATGATCTGCTTTACTTGCGGGGAACCCATCGAACGGACAATTGAACTTCCATTCCATACTTCACACACTTCTTGCGAAACAGATGACATCAACTCGATCTCCGCACCGGCAGTGGTCTCACGAGCCCGGCCAACAAGTCGCTTGAGCCAGTCTTCACCGCTGACCCGAATGGCGCCGACGATGGCAGTAAGAATACCGAGCGGTGCCATTGCAAAGACTGATAGGGTCAGTAAGAAGCTGAGTGTGTTTGCGGTAAAAGATACTCACGAATGTGATCCCAGAAGGTAAAGGATTCTGCGAGGAATTGCTGTGCGAACTTCTCACCAAAAAGACCCAACAAACTAAAGCATGAGCACGGAATCAAGAGTGACTAATTGTGAAACACTTACGGAGCCAAGTCCGTGAAGAGGTTATTGGTAAAATCATCCCCTGCGGTTCCAGCAGCTGCAAAGAGTCTGCTGTTCAGAACAATAGCAAGGAAAGCTAAACGAAATGTAGTTCGACCCGCCATCTTTCGAACTATAGATGTAATGATGAACACTAAGTCTTATTCATAAACTTTGTGAAAAAATTCAAGCTGAGCTTCTGGACGTAAAACGAGACGACTCTTTCAGAATTACGTATATCACCCTCAGCTCAGGAGTTCCACCAGGCGTACATGCTGCAGGCTTATCTATCAATTGACCACTAGTAACTCACGCAGATGCAATACACAGGGGGCGGGTGTTCAGCGCTGCACTTGGGCCCAATTCTTTTGTTCATGGCCGATGGTGTGCTCTAAAAGAGGCTAGCCCTCGGCCGAAACACAAGTTCTCGAATGGATGTACTCCATACGCTGCAGTGTTACCCTATGATTCATACCTGGTAGCTTATGTGAATGCACATCAGCGTCAGGCGTAAACTACACCGAAGGCGTTAGAAGAGGTCTCTCGTACGTGAAAAGAAACAGATTGGTCGTATTTCTGTTTTCATTCACATTTCGCCACGCAATCGAGGGGACTGACAATGTCTCTTCGTTTGAGGAAAGGAGCAGTCTCCTAATGCTAAGAGGTCCCGAGTCGCTCGAGATCATTGTGGGGTGTCGGGATTTCAACCCCAATTAACATTCCCCCAATCACTGTAATAGTGACTAGCGTGAGCGTATGCCGCAGCAACTTGAAGCGTCTCGGAACCCACAATGAAAAGGCCCCTGGCCCCTATTTTCGGGCTCAAAAAGGAGCTTTCAAGGAAGATTTAAGAGAGCGTCTAATGCCCATCGCTCCCGAGACGTGTCCCTGGTAGACGTTTTTCCGGTTTTCCTGTCTTCCTCCAGCGCGGGAGAGTCAAGGCTGCAATCACAGCTATTGTTACTACGCGCCAGACCAAAGCAGCGTCACCCTTTGTCGATCAGCCTCGAACTAAGTAAGGGTGGTTCCCATGCAGATTGTACTTATCGTGGTACATTACCCTAGGTAGAGAGGCGCCCTCTGCCCTAAAGAGGAACCAACGAAAAGCAGCTTCTTATCAGGGAAATCAGGCAATAAAAAAGCATGAAATGGCTGTCTCCTTCCGCTCCTGGCAGATGATCTGGCAATACGTTGTTGCGACATACGAGAAGGGTCGCCATCTCGACATCGAGATTGGTAGGGAGAGAAAAAATATGTTTTGATTTTGTGCTAATAATATTAATGTGCCAAGCATTCAGCCCTATAATTTCAACCCTGAAGGGGTGCCTAGGCAACACCCGCAGCGGGGCTACTAATAAAGGCCTCTAAGATTTTATATACCTAAAGCCACCACTATAGAGCTATGATCTGGGCGTTATGATATCTTAAAGACACACAGGCATACTCTAAAGGCCTTATTTAAAGTCCGGGTAAGAGCTTCTATAATAATGATTAGCGCAAATCGAGACTTATGTTATCGCTCTCCGTAAGGTACAGAGATTGACAGTATCTATCATGATTTGCGCTAATCGTTTCTGTGAAAGCCCTAACCCTAATTTGAGATAAGGCCCCTGGAGCACGCCTGTGCCTTTGGGGTGCTGTGTGGTGTACTCTATCATAGTCTCTGGCTTTTAGCGGATTCTCTGGGCGAAGGGACCCTAAATGGGAAATATATCTTTTCAATAAACCTAAACCTTAGGATGACGATTTCTTGACTTGGTTCAGCAAAGCTAGCAGAGCTGCTTCAGTCAGAGGACTAAGGAATCAAGATAAAGCAGAAGACGAGCATGGGAGAGCACAATGGAGAATGGGGGAGCACAAGGGAGCAGAGAGGGAGCAATATAAGGGTAGTGTAAAGGGATAGCAGGGGCAGTCTGGAATGGATATCTAGCCTTTGGCTTGAGCTGCGCTGGCCGTTTTCAGCATTTTGGGACATTCGCTACTTCCTTACTTTACAGCTTACTCCGTACTCATGTTCTCACTCAGCGCCGGCGCCACCACCGCTCCGCTTACAGCCGCCTCATACGCCGCCTTGACAGGCTCAACATCACTCCATTTCCCGAACCCATCCCCCTCAGGGAATGGCCTGACGATCTGAAACCCAACGTGATGTGTCATGCGATCTGTAAGATCGTTGGCCTCGACGTTGAAATAGGGGAATTCGCGCCGTTGGTATGCGGGCGGCAGGTCCTCTGTCTCGTAGAAGGCGCGTACGTCCTCGACGTAGACGGTATTGAGGCCGTTTGGCCCGACGCGGCCGAGGACGGCGGCTAAGTTGGCGTATTGGGCGCTAGTGGGGGGGCACGTGAGAATGTGAGTCAGGAGGGAAAGGAGGTGGTGATTTGGATATCAAGGGCAGGATAGGAAGAGCAGGGGAGAGCACAGAAAAGGAATCGAGAGGGGGAAAAGAGAAAGGGGAAGAGGAAGGACAGAGGGAAGGGGCAAAACGTACAGAGCACATGCGGCGTCTACGTTGCCGAACCTGAACTTCGGGTCCTCCGCCTTGCTCTGGTTATGCCGCAAGTGGTGATGCTCGGCCATATCCTCGAGACTCAGCGTGGTGCCGTCTTTGGTGAAGCTGAGCAGAGAGGCAAGGAGAGTGGTGTTCAGGTCGATGTTGTTGCCGATGTCGATGTCTAGTCGCGTCGGTGCAGCAGGGCAGTTGATGATGTGTTGGACGGCAGCGTCCTATGCAGAATTAGATTCAAGGGAAGTGAAGATGGAAAGGAGAAATTGTTGGAGCACTGGGAGGGTAGAACGAACGGCAAATTGATCGAGGTCGAGGGTTGTGGCGTTTGGATGGGCAAGAAATGCCGGGACGAGAACCAGCATGATCTGGTGGCAATCAGCGTGGTTAGCTTTGATTACGGAAGCAAGAGGATGGTGGAATGATCTGTCCTATATGACGTTTGGATTACGAGCGAGCTCTCACAAACCCGCAAGCCCTAGGTTATGAGTTTACGATCATTCGAAAGGGGAGATCTGCGAAACTGTATATGGAAGAATTCTGAAGTGGAGAATGCTCCTAAAACCTTTATGCTAACAGATCGAACGAGTCAACTTACATTGTCGTCTCCGAAGTTGTACACGTCTCTCGACGCTTGTGCGAGCTCGGGGTAGCTCACATTCTTGCCAGAACGAGGGATAAAGCCACGGTTGGCTAACATGTTGACGGCTGGGCACGGCGACCTCTTATATGTGCCATTGCTGTCATTGTTATGATGCTGCTCGTAGTAGTGGAGCGTCTCGTCGATTGGCAGAGGCAATTTGCCGGGAACTGGGTGCATGGGGTTCGGATAGTATGGTTCGTTGTGGCCATGGTCATCATCCCACGGTTCGTGCTGTGGTGTCACGGCTTGCAAGGTTGGGGAGAATAGACAAAGGGCAAAATTGAGGATGGAAAGGAGCTTGGGGGCCATTGATGGAACAATGCGACTATGTCAGGACTGTGGATACTTGATTGAGGAAGATCCAGGACACGTCTGGTAGTTCTCGGTTCAGACATTCTGAGTGCGTGCTAAGCTGCGTTTTATGTTCCGCAAAGGATGGTCAAAGCGAGCATCTGATCCGATCCTTTGCTCACCGTTCGGTCTCGAGGTATCTGTACGAACCTGTCTGTTTGGCCTGCGAGATTCTCCGCTTCAAAAGCCGCAAATGGTAGGTCTGGTGCCGACAATCAAACCGCACATGATGGGAGCAAGTCAGCAAACTCATCTGTCCCTGTTTTGGGACACCTGGCCAGTCCTGTCTTGCCGTTTGAACTATTCTCCATCATTAAGTGAGGCCATGCTGCGAAACGCCGCGAGGGTACAGCATGAAATGATGTCTTGGAATCGGACTAGTGTTTTTGAAACGTTCTGCCGAAGAAAGGTTGCTGCCGAACCGATGGCGGCCGAGATCCGTCTCCACACTAGATTTATGATATGATAATTGGGACGTCAAGCGCGCATCGACAAACCACATGCCAAGAGTCCCTCTGCATTGTTCGTACATCGCATACGGTCATCCGGGCCACGGAAAAAAGTGGAATATCTGTGCCATTGTGTGAGCTGAAAGGCGGCTCCGCCCGTCGTCGATCGAGATTTCATTATGTACGACAGTTAGATTTTATAATCACCTCAAGCCGTTATCTTCGCAATGAGTTCCTGTTGCGAAAGCTGACTCAGGCAAAAGGTGCAACCCCTTGAAAAGAGGCTGTTTTCTCTTATGTTCCCAATGCAACACAAACCCCGCAGTTTTGAGGGGTAGCCGAAAGCTGAGAATAGTCGTGATGGTGATGATTGAGTGAATATTTGATGAAGTGTAGCCGCTGTCACTTCTGACCGCTGTCTCTCTTCTAGCCGCTGTCGCCTCTGGTTGCTGACGTCTGACTAAGCCTCTGACTGCTGGCGCGAATATTAAAGGAGGAAACGATTGACTATTGTGATAATGCCTTGGGTCTCGAACGGGGGCGCGGTGACTTCGATGCGCGATTCCGGGCTCATAAGTGTTGCAAAAGCCAACTCAGGCAAAAAGTGCACGCCCCTTGGAGAGGCTATTTTGTCTCATGTTCCTATAGCAACAGTTTCGTCTGACGAAGTGCTGAAGACCTCAGCTGTATGTCGGCTCTAATTTCGAAGATGGCTTTTATGCTGGGATACGAAAGTAATGCGCTCCACAATGAAGAACACTCTTTTGATTGTGGCTTGGCGGACAGACGACTTTGTCTGCAGTAAGCTTACTATGCATTTGCGGTCGCAAATGTGTTGGATTGACTTGGGAACATATGCGGTGCCTAACGGTTGGACTTTTCTGCACAGGGAAATACGCAAGCTCATCATTGGCCGTACCGACTAAAGATGGACTGATATAAAGGTATGGAAATCAACTTCATGTCATGGATTCCGTGGTCTTTGATCCATTCTTTAATTAAGAAAATCTGATCTGCTTTGCGATATGATAACCACAATCTCCACGTTGCTGGCCGTGGCGGCCCTTGCTAACGCGCTTCCACCGGCCTTTAATGGCGGAGATATCGGCGGTGGTGTCCTCATAATGATGAATGGCAGCAACAGCAGTTACTCCCTCCCTATGTTTGACCCGAATGCAGCTGCACGTGCTGCGGAAATAGCAGATGACCGTGCAGGCTATTTGTATCAGCCTTCCTTGATCGGCAATTCATCTTTCTTCTTGGGCGGTCCGAAAGGCGGTCAACTCGTGCAGACAGATATTGGTCTTTGGACTAACGACGCGACGCCCCAAAGAGCAGCAGTCCAGGATGAAGCTGTTCTAGTTCGACAGAGCCTTGCAGCAGTAAGTATTAATCTTGTCAGAAGGGTGAATGCGAGAATATTGATACTTCGCCAGGCTGGAGGCATCCAGAATCTTTCGAGCTTTGACTTATTGTATCAAGATCAATGGAAGACCGCGAATCCTGACGGTATCTCACCTGGCATCCTGACTAACTACAGCCAAGATCTACTTTTCGCCATGGAGCGTTTGTCAAGCAATCCATTTCCTATTCGGCGGATTCGTCCCAACGATATGCTGCCATTCGATGTCGATGACCAAATCGTACAGAACGTTACGAGTGCGTCACTCACAGATCTTCATGCAGCCGGTAGGCTCTTCATTGTGGATCATTCTTACCAGGCCAACTATTCGGTGGTGAAAGGTCGTTTCAATGCCGCATGCACCGCTTATTTCTTCATTCATCCTAGTTCAGGCGATCTATTGCCCTTAGCTATCAAAACAAACGTTGGAAGCGATCTGGTCTATACGCCATTAGACGAAGAACAGGACTGGCTCTTAGCAAAGATGATGTTCAATGTCAACGATCAATTCCATGCACAAATTCTGCACTTAGGCAATTCGCACGCGGTGGCAGAGATTGTACACGAGGCTGCTCTACGTACCATGAGTTCACGGCATCCTATACGCGGATACCTAGACAATAGTAAGTGCTCATACGGCCAGAATGAAGACGACTGCTTGCTGATAGCCTGTAAGTCATGTACCAGGCATATGCGATTCGTCCGATCGGCGCAAAAATTCTATTCAACCCAGGAGGGCTCTTTGATCAAAATTTTGCCCTTGACCACGTAGCAGTAGAACAATTCGTGGCCGATTTCTATCCCACAGAAGCTGGGCCAGTCCAAGCAAACTATTTCCATACAAATCTCGCTAACCGTGGAATGATCGATTGCGACTATGGTCCACAATTAGCGCATTTTCCATGGGCAGAGGACGCTGAGGCGATTGTGAACGTACTCCGGGAATTCGCCACGTCCTTTGTGAACTACTACTACTACAACGAAAGTTTGGTCTCACAAGATCAAGAATTGCAAGCATGGGCATCCGAGGCTACCGGCGCTGCCGAGGTCATCGATTTTCCGGCCTCACCCATATTGAGTAGGGAAACTATAATCGATATTCTCACTCATCTTGCCTACCTAACCGGCGTGAACCATCACACTCTTAACAGCGGTTCCCTCGCCGCAAACTCCGGGGTCCTGCCGTTCCATCCAGCGGCACTGTATGCACCAATCCCAGATGCCAAGGGTGTGGAGTCGGTTCTCCCTTATCTTCCCAACACGAACGCTTCAGTAAATCAAGCGACGCTATTCGCCGGCTTCGTCCGACCACGGTTGTTTGGATCCAACGGAGATCTTGAGAGTATATTTGAGCTGCCAGGGTTCCTGGCCGGGGCCTCGAGAAAGGTAAAAAGGGCAGCTGCCCAGCTACAATCCCGATTGAGGGCCATTAGCAACGATATACAGACCAGAAGCTTTGACGACGAAGGATTGGCGCAGGGTATGCCTTTTATATGGCAAAATCTCGATCCGGGAAAAGTTCCCTTCTTCCTGGCCATATGATATACTTGGAACTCTGCAGTCGATCAGTGTTCACGATGGCCGGAAAGCCAAGATACTTGAAAACACAGCTTAGTTTGGTGAGCAACTACATCTTACATGATTAAGGACCGTCTGCAAGGCCAGGCTCGTAGAGATTAGTAGACTTGAATTGATGCCGAGCCCGGCAACTTTTTCTAAGTGAAACTTTCGACCATTTCCATGATGCGTGCTTCTCTAACTGTCTTGATGGTAGTAAGAGAATAGAGCATAAGTCATGCATATAATAGGAATGATTGAGTTGGGTTTGATAATTATTAGCCACCTTTAAAGCAGTAAATATTATATCACACACTTATTAAGTGCGAAAAAGGTATGATAAAGGGGTAAAAGCCGTTAGGGCTATGTGTTTTTAGGGTATTATTAGAATCAACTTATCAAATATCAGCTCTATATGCATGACTTATGCTACACACTCTTACATAGTTGGAAGAGGTTGCCAATACTACCCAGAGCGAGACAGTGATTGCAGGTAGGACGACACCTATTGAAAAATAGCGCTCTAGCATAGCATCAATCTTAGAGCCATTATAGCCACTTGCCTCCACCGCAGTGCCTGTCTCGTGGCAAATAGTAACAATGGCCATGGCCTGAAGATTCAGCTCTACAGCCCATTGCCTTCCGCACTTTCTCGTTGCTCAGCAATGCCATAGAAAGTTCCACAAGTGCAACACCTTAGACATAAGAGAATGCAGCATAAGTCATGCACATAGGAAGGTGGTTAAAGTCGGGTTTAACACTTTTTAAAGTCCTTTAGAGCAGCATTAATCTACTTATTAAGTCTAAAAAAGCTATGATCGAGGGTGATAGACCTCTAGAGCTATCATTTCTAAGATTTTTATTAGGAAAGATCTATCACGTGTAAGCTCCTTAACCATGACATATGCTCCATTCTCTTTATATTAAAGGCTAGTTGGCTATCCATGAAGATAATCCTAGCGTCCATAGAAAGATATTTTTACCAGCTCAACAGATTGGAATAGGATTTCGGGCATTAACGGGAAAATACGTGGCCATAGTCATCCTACAATAACATAGCGTTGTTTTCCATCATGCAAGTTATATCGAATACCTAAACCCCGGGATTGCCATATTCCTTCGGGAAACGGAGATTAAGAGGGAGCACCAAGGGATCAAGGGAGCATCCAAAAAGCACAGAGAAGCATAGAAGAAAGCAGGCAAGCAGCAAGTGAAAGCATGCGCGGAGCTGATTTCTGGTATCCCCTTTGCCTGCGCATTTGATTAAGCAGTTATTGCAGCTCCTCCGTGTACTTATGCTGTGCATCAGAACGGACGCGCCGTCTCCGCTCCGCACACCTGCCCATAGAACGAATATTACGACCGCTGACCCCTTTACACTAGAAGCTACACCTGATGTAGATATTGAGTATCCAGGGTCGCAGCATTCTGCTTCAATAGTGAAGCTCGCGCCATATGCATAGTCAGAGAAGCTTGGTAGTAGGTCCAAGTTGATTATTGGGTTGAACAACGGTACCGTAAAGGCTTGGAGCTTTGAGACCCCGAAAAACGTTTGTCGATAGTGGTTTCGACAATGGTTATTCATAAATGGGGAATGACTTGAACGAATCTCGGCGTTTGGTAGGCGGTTATCGGGAGTTGGCGAAGACTGATCAAAGCTTCCACGACCAGGTAGGATCGTGCAACAACATAGATGACAGCTGCAACACATGCCGTACACACCAAAATCACTACAAGCCGAATACCCAGGCAGGCCCAGAAACCCTCTTCAGTTTTGGGCATGTGGTCCTCCTCATGTGAAACAGGTGTCCGCGAACGCATTAATCCACCAACTGTCCACAAACACATTAATACACCAGAAGCAGCGATGAATACGGAAGCAAATCTCCACCAGTGGCGCTCTGAAGCCGTTGCAAAATACTCATTCCAGGCCAAGGCGTGGATTCCGCCGTACGCAGCAGTCGCAAAAGTCAAGAGGAATGATCGAAGCACTACTCTGTCCTCTCGGCCTAAGAGATCATCGCCTGGCCAGTTGCTAACCAGCGTATCGACATATTTAGCTTTTAGATTCATAGCTGGAAATTCATAGATTGGACAGCCAGCTTCGATTTCGGGAATTCTTGTGTATTTTTTCGCGTATTGAACCCAAAAATCTTGGTTTTCTCGCAGAAAAGCAGAAGCCAGTCGCCATCTCGTCAGCGTGATCTCTCTAATCTCGGATTGTATAGGCAGCTTTATGGTTCGTACCGGCGAATGTTCGCTCTCCTGCCTAGGACCGAAGCCTGTTTCAGGCTCGAAATTCTGCATTCGAACATGATGTGGTGACCGTAGACGACTGACGTCTGCGAAGAGCAATCCCTCGATTTCCGGCCGAGATCTTCTTTCAGATCGACCTTCTCTAGGCTTCTCTATGCTGATGTGGCTGAACATCGACATTGTAGCGCACAACGGACGTACCCATTCGCCAGAAAGCCTGATTGGCTCATGAACGTCGTATGGTTTGTTCATCCACAGAAGGTACATGAGCAGCGCACAAATGGCATGAGCCAATGTAATCAATTCTAGTAGAGTCATGGTTAGATGCGCTTTCCAACGAGCAACGCATTGCACCAGCAACCATGAGGCTTGGAGAATAGCCAACAGTTTCGCAACAAAGTCAGCTTTACTTTTATCAGCGATCTGTTCTTCCGGTACGTTCGGAAGATGGCCGTGCTCTGCCAATTTGGCTATTCCATGAGCTGTCAGAATTAACCTCGGGGAGCCTAGAATGTAGGGAGGACAGTCAGCATCCTCCGTATCGAACACAAAGCCTCCCATGCCCGCAAAGAAACTATGTGTCATAGTCCATGGAGGCTTCTGTTTGCTGTGAATGTGAGGCTAATCAATGTCAGTATAGCGGGAACATCGGAAAGGGACTTCGGAATAGTGACCTTGTCGTCAAGAATGCTCTTGACTCTAGCAGTCAGCTTCTTTGCGGAATACCATTGACTCCAGGCTGTGTAAAGAACGCATTCTGGGGCCAAAATGCCCAGAATCACCCATCCAGTCTTCGTTCCATAAAGCCGAAGCTTTATTGTTCCCTTTTTGGGGATATTCAAATGTACAGCCGTGTATACACATATCACAAGTGTACTGATGCAGCTGAATAAGAGCCCAAAGGTCCCTCTGTTCGCTGGCTCAGATCTATTAGGATTAGTTTTCAGTCCTGATACGCTTCACGGACAAAAACCTCAAAGATCGATGTGCAAGTCTTACCTCCATCCCACGGTCTCAACAGTGCTATTTGGCATAATTACCAGGTAAGATTGGCTGAAAATGTCACTTCCAACGGCTAACACTTGCAAAGAAGATTTCGCTTGGCAAACAAGACCGATCCCAAAAATACGCGACTAATATAACAACCTCAGGAGAATAACTGCCACTTCGCAAGGAGGGGGTGAATGTCCATTTAAAGTCTTCGTGAGGCTGACTCCTGCTTTGGGGCAGTGCACAAGCCACCATTTCGCCAAGACACGTCATTTATTCACCTAGGTAGAGGCCAGTGCGAGGCAGCAAGTTTGGCGAATGCGAGGCGAGCAACTATAACCGGGCAATGCGAAAGCCAGCTTCTACTAAAGTGGCCCTGCTACCTTTCGAGACCCAGAACGGCAATCTCGGAGATCCTAAGTTCGGGGTGTATGTAAGGTATATATTGCCGCTTTACGCTTTCTTAGCTCCTAGTACCCTACATTCTGCATCCTTACTATTGTGCTTCTGATTAGTCCGTGTAGCGACAAGGCCATGACGGGTCACGTTGGCCGGCCCGGCGCTTTAGTCCATCCACCCTGCGCGTAGCTAGCATACCTCAACATGGCCACATTTATAGAGACTTCGTGTCCGATTTTAGACCTTATGCCTCCGCCTGTATCGGATAGGCAGATTTAAGGCGTCAAAGTGGTAGCATTGTGAAAGCGGTGGCAAGTGCCTTGTTTAGCGTAGTCCAATGGGTTGTTCCTTGCTGGAAAGTGCTAATGTCATTGAAAGCTTGCGCTTGCATATGCAACGCTGGAGCACGATTGAAGAACTTTGAAGAGCTGTCAAAAGTGGATTGGCTTTGGATAGCTCAAAGGCAAGGTTCTCAACAAGTAAGGCTGAATGCTACCAGCATCGAGAGGAATAGACAAATGGATTTTAATGTGTGACTCGCACAAAGAACTGTCAGATCATCGAGATGTTATACTGGTCGTTGCGACTTCGACTTTCATACTCGAGCCAAAATCATTCTTGACCCGTCGGAAATTGGTCCAGTCTTGCATCCCCAAATCTCCAGCAAAGAGAAGCAGTATTCCGAACCTCTTAAATTGACCTTTCGCATCCCCTGTAGCGCCGAGCAGTAGACAAGGTACATTCCAATCAGGCAATTGGTGAGTATCGACGAAAAGGGGTAAGCAGTGAAGCCGAAGGGATTCAAGTTCGCAGTCAAGCCTGATGAAGATTATCCCTTGCCTCCACCAAGCCCCATTGAAGAAAACGGACCATTTATCATGAGATTCTGGGCGAAATTGCATTGATGCTAGCCAGCCAGATAGCCTCAAAGTTCCTCCCATAACCGAGCTGGTGGTGTCATCCGCAGTGCTTTCAACTTCGCAATCTGTAATATTGATCAGTGGTTCCATTTCAGTATAGAGGCTTTCCTCGTGAAGAAGCTGCGAAATGGGGCCGTCTAAGCTGGCCCATGACCACGACGGCGCTCGATAGGGCTTGGGTCGAGGACGTAGCCGTTGCTCATCACAAGCGCCGATCCAGAAAAGCTGCGTAACAAGGTTCTTTCTCCACAGCCCAGCGCAATACCGGTCATCGAGTGCTTGCTGCATGAGTTTTGCAATGCCGGAGAGAGCAACCAGCTTGTCACTCGTGTACGTCAACTTTTTTGCTGAGTAGAGCTCCACAATACCTTTCCAGAGATTCCACAGACCATCTTTCGGATTGGTCTCTGATCCACCCTCTGCGCCGTCGGAATGGCATCCGGCATTATTGAGAAGGCCTCCAACAGCTCCTCGTGATATCCAACTGGGTTGCAAGTTCGGAGGTACACCATTTGGGTAAGTCTCGCACGCCTTCAATTCGTAGCATTCCCAGAACAATTGCGTACCGCCCAAATAAAGAACTCTGGTAGCCAGTAGTAATTCTTGAACCACCCACGCCCGCTTCATCAAAGGCATGTGCTTGAAAGCGTCTTCCCAGAAGTTGTCGTAATAAAGAAGATAGCTATAGTTGTGGCAATCAACCCACGCTGACTGCACGGTGCACGGCTTGATCATAGTAGTACCCCTGTCAGGAAAACAACCAGCCTCACTATTAGCTGCAACACTTGCAGCGATGTTGAGTGTTGCAAATCTATAGACACTGCTCATCAAATGTGCTTCCCGTTGCCAATCCTGTCCAGAGTCCTGAAGAATGCACAGCGAATCTATCCAGATGAATTGGATCCCCAGGGACCCAGCTGTGAATATGGCATCTTGAAATGTCTGACCCAACTCTGAGATCGCGATACCTTCTTGCAGATACTCTAACGATTTCGACGTCAATTTCAAGACATGAGAATTACCCCAACAGTGACTAAGTGTCGCATATTGAACTTTGGTTCCTTCTCGCTTCGGATTAAGTAGTAAACGAATCTTTTCCCCGCTCGGTTGACCAATTTGGAGTAGACGCGTGGGGCTATGATCAGTCAACCCGGACCACTGACATGTACTGTGGCTCTCCAAACACTGATCTCGCCATTTCCTTGCAGAAATTATACTCGAGCTCCAACTTGTAGGATTACATAGCTCTTCGGTTCCACTGAGGTTGCCGGCTTCTAAAACACTTTCAATACTATACTATACTAACCAGAGGCATGGTCATACTTCCCATAGGCTGCAGGCAAAACGTGAAAGCCCGACCGCCATTGTCAACGCCGTTCTTATCCACAACGAAGGATAGTTCTGAGATATTGTGATTGTTGTCTCTGGACCGACTTGATCTGTGTTCCACGCGATACTTTGAGATTGGTTTCATAGTGGAAGCTTCTTGCTCGGGAGGAGCTTCGAAAGCTTCTTTAGCAATAGTTGGGGGTCGGTCGTTGAGCCCACGCCATATCACTTGGCAAATGTGGCATAGCTCGAAAGCTGCTCGTTCGAGTTGGCAAACATAGAGATGATGGTTGGATGACTTATGAGGGCAAGAGCCTCGAAAGATATTTTGACAAGTTTGGCATAACATTCTTCGATATCGGCCTCTGCGAAGGCTGCATGTAGTCAGGCGACGATAGGAGCAAAGCCAGACTAAATACCAGCATCCAACTGTAGAAGCGGATTACTGTAAACATCAGAAAGTATATGTGTTAGTTCGAGAAATGTAAATATCGAGATCCGAAAATAGGAAGTCTCTCTTTATTTTGGGACTGAAGTAGCGATGAAGTTTCCGTGTTTGCGTTCAGCAAGATCCTGATGCTATCATATGTCTGCTTTCCTCTCGTATCATCTTCCTTCTAGAATTGCATATCTATCAGTGCCAAAAGACAATGCATTCGAAGGGCGAGTGTCTTCTTCACATCTCTACGACAAAGTAACAGGCGAAGCGATAAACAAGCGCTAAGCCAGACCCTACAAGGGTTCCCCTCCGCAAGGAAAAACGCTCGGCAACCGTATACCACCCCTAGAGTTACCCTAAAGCTGGTCCCCAAAAGAACATGATCCATGCCTAAAATATCTGGCTATAGGGACTAATCCCTTGGCTTAGGCGACTAGCTTCAGGGGTTCTCTAGGGAAATTAGATAGTTGCCTGGGGTTTAAATCCTTTCATCAACCCCACAGAACGGTCAGAGCAAGAAGTGTTATACCAGTTTCAGCTGAAATTACTACGTCTACATATACATATCTTTTACTGGGCCTGCCCATGGCCAGCCTTACAAAGGACCGATCCTCCATTCATCATTACAATCTGCATTTTGCTATTCCGTTTCGAGACCCGTGGTGCCCATTGCTTTTGAGATCTCTCATACCAGAACTCCTCACCCAGATCATCTCATCTTGTAACCCCTCGTCCCAGAACATTCTATCCAATGCGAAAGGAAGAGCAGCTGCCTTGTTCGACTAGACTGTTTCCGCTGTTCTTCATGAGACGACTTCTTTCTCCTGAGCTTAGGCATTGGCGAGAGTAGTGTGATTCCTTTCCTCCATACATAGCCATATGTACACAAAACTTTCTCCCCCGAAACCATCTATAACCTCGCCTCACCACTTTCTCTCCCGGGGCTCTCCATCTCAACAAATTCTTCACCCTCTTTTACATCCTCCCATTCTCCTTCCTCTGCCCCCTTCGCTTCCACAACCTGCACCTTCTTCCTCGCTTTTCCCCCTCCTCCACCCACCCGAGCCAACACCTCCTCGCTCACTAGATTTTCCTCTCCAGCTTTTATCCTCTTCTCAGTCAATTGGATTCCCTTCTCACTCATAACCTTCCCGATCCTCACCAGCACTTCTTTCTTCAACAGCCTCCCTTTCAGCTTGCTCTTGCCCTCGCTCTCTGCTTTGGCTCGGGATCTAGCTTTCGCTTCCTGCCAGGGAGTCATGAGCATCCCGCCTCCGCTCTTTGCCCAGGACTTGTATTGCGCTCTCTTGCGCTCGCGTTCAAGTCTCCTTGCCAGATATTCTGGTTCGTGACGCGTGCGGTGTTTAGAGTATTTATACCGCAGTTCGTTGATAACACCCTCTGGCATCGGCGCCCTCAACAACGTCGGGACCCATGTCTCCTCTTCAACTTCATACCTCAAGGTATCATCATCGTGATCGACCTTCTCCTCTTCGTCCTCTTTTTTTTCTGGCCAAGGTATTTCAATAAGGGAGCCGGTGGGGGAGAAGGATTGGGAATTAGCGATGTAGCGGCGTGAGTCGTTGGGGAGGCGGACTAATTTTTCGATGACGCAGTCGCGGTAGACTTCGTTGTAGATGAGTGGGTGAATGAGACGGACGGAACCAAAGGGGATGGGAAGGGGGACGCTGCGGGTAGGGGGGGCGCCGGGTTCGCTGGCAAGGATGGGAGCCGGGACGGTGATGTCGGCCTGGGAGAGATGTTCTGTTAGTATGCATGCCAATAGTAATTGGGGATATCAAGAATCAAAGCAATTGAAAGCTGGGGTTTCCAAAAAGCCATGAAACACCCCAAGCTCCTTTTCACAAAGGAACCTGGAAACAACCAAAAGAAAGAACCCTCAAACTCACCAAATTCAAACCATCAACAACAACCTCCCCCTCCACCTTCCTAACCTCTATCACCTCCCCAATCATCCCCCTATCCCTCTCCTCCACCCCCCCTTTCCCGACAATAACAACCCGATCCCCAACCTCCACAAGACATTCCTCCCAACTACACCACTTCCCCCCGCCCCTCCCCAGCGCCTCCTTCCCCTCCCCCAACCTCCCCATTATATTCACTTTCGCCTTCGCCTTCGCCTTCCCCATCCGCTTCCCCTTCCGCTTCTCCTCCCCCACGGCCTTCGCAAAAGTCTCCCCATCCTTCTTCCTCCTTTCCTCCCCCCGACCTATATACTCCTGCGGAACCACAACACCAACCTCCTTTCCCTTCTTTCCCGCATCACGCCTCGGAGCAAGCGGACCCAGGAACCAATCTTCGCGTCTGGCAACACGTTCGGCGCGGACGCGATTACGGAGCGAGTCGCGGAGAGTGTAAAGTTCAAGGTCGCGGTCGAGGCGGGTGATGCGGGAAGGGTTGGAGATGGCTCGGTGAGGTTGGAAGAGGGAAGGTTGGGATGCTAAGAAGGAGGATTGAAGAGAGGGTTTGGGGCGGCGGGGTAGAGCTTTCATTTTGTGGGGAAGGAGGTGTTGTGGGGTGGGTAGAGGAGTGGCAGAGTTGATTGCATTTTTGGAAAATATTCAGCCCTATGGGCGATGGATCGCTTGGCAGTGTTAAATGCTGTTTGGACGTGTAGAAAATTTACTCCTTCTCGTTGAGAAATGCATCGGTTTGTTTTCTAGAATATCTCATCATTCATAATGCTAAATACGTGGTCTCCTAGCTATGTAGTATACCCCAAAAGCTCTAAGCTTTGCCCACTAACACCTTATTAAAACTTCTCTGCTCGCATGCAAGCAAAAGCCCAATATCATGATTAATGCCCCTGCTCTTGTATGGTACAAAAGCCTCAGAAAACTTTTCCGGGCCTGAGCCTTTGTCCATATAGAAGAAACACCGAGCAATGCACCAGCAATGCCGTCATCTATGATACATACAGTGACCTAGAATATACACAAAGCTTCATACACACAAAAGCTGTACAAGAAGATTTAAAATAATCGATGATGCATGCATGTGGGCACCGCCCTGTATACGGGTATCATTTTTGGTGTCCGCCGCCCAATACGCCTGAATGGGATGTAAACGTGTAAAGGGAATCGGAGTAAGGATCGAGTTCATGATAGAGGCGTAGTGGTAATCTTTTCTTTAGAATGGTGTGTCCAGCCCAGGCCGAAAATTTCGAATTTGTCTTTGCCAGAAGATGTTGAAGGTTGAGACTCGACGGGCGATTGTTTAAGATGTATTTGTTCCCGTGGCTCTAATAGTAGGGAACGTCGGTAGTGGTTGGTCATGTTGCATTCACCCGAAGTTCGAACGCGCACGAGCTGGTCTTGCATCCAGGTTTGCAGCTCGGGAATCTCGGTGAATCGGTATGGAATCTGGAACCTCTGAAGCTCGCTGATAATCTTTGCCGTCTTCATATGCTTGTCGAAGTTGATGACGGATTTGCTCTCTTCAACGCCTTCACCAGGAAGTTGACGAGTTGTCTGGTTTCCAACATCCACGAAAGTCAGATCGGTGAGATATGTACCCACGAATGGCAAGCACGGTGGTACATGGTTTTGAAGCCTTTGACGAAGCACAGTATAGTTCCTTGAGATGTCAACTACGCTCTTGAGGTGATCCAAAGTAGCCTTGGTCTTTGTTGAGACCAGCTCCCAGGTGCGCTTGAGGCGAAGGATGGTGGAAGAATCGAGAGCACAGATAATAGCCATTAGCGAGTCATAGTTGGCCAGATCCAAGAATTTGTTGGCGATCTTTACCCATTGCTTGATGATAACGGCTCGTTTCTTGGGATCTTCCAATTGAAGAATAGAATCTGCAACCAAGTTGGTAAGATCCGTTGACAGCCTCGACATAGCCCGAACATTGACGGCCATTGAACCTGACTTCTTCATCCATTCTGTTGCAAGAAGTTCTTCTGGCAAGATGGAACAGAAGATCTGTGACTCCTTGATAGTAAATTGGCGGGCAAGCTCGAGAGGATCGAAATCTAAGATACTGATACTGGCACCACCGTGCTTCCAATGCTTCAGAGCTGTCAGTTGACTCTTGGTGATGACTGGTGCTGGGATAGGCGCATCTGGTGCAATATACTGCGCTATCGAGGTATTGGTCTTTCCCATTGACGAGACTAATCTCGGCACCAAGGGTCCATTGGCGGCGGTCACCTTCGTCGCCAAAGTAGCAAGACGCTTGCCAGCTGTAGGGAGAATAATTTGTAGCTGTCGGTTCGCGAAGGGTAGGATTAGGTCAAGCGCAGGGTTGTCGCAATCATTTCGCCAGTGTGATTCGAGCCAACCCTTGAACACGTTGTATACGCGTAGTCGCACGGGGCCGGCGATGCGTGGGCTGTCGGCGACATATTGAAATCTGTCGATCAATGCCTGAGCGAATGCAACAGGCGTGGCAAAAAGTCGGAATGTCAAATAGAATGTTGAGACGAAGGTTGCGTCTGGAGTCGAATCATGAGTGGTAAGGCGCTCAATCAGAGCTGGTAAGGTGCCGCCGGCGATCAAGCCCTCCTTGTTGTAGACAAGCTCGTGAGCGAAGGTCTTCTCCAGTACCTTAGCGTCATCGTCCTCCACTTCTTCATAGAGCGTTGACTGGCTATCAGTAGAGATATTGCAAAACGACGTTCCGGCTAAGCTGCTAACGAGGGTCGCGTCTGGGGATGTACCACGAGTTGAGGCAGAGCCGTTGTCTGAATCTGGTATGCCGCCAATGTATGTGTTGCCCTCACCACTTGAAGCATCAAGGCTATTTGTCCGCCCCCGGCTCGAAGCCCGACCGTCACTTCCGCTACCAGTTGACAATTGAGGCGAGGCACATTGGTCTCCTTGAGATAGCGATAACTGCGCGACTGCAATTAAGGGAGCGAGTAGTTGATCTGCGGTCGACTGGTTCGAAACTTGATCACTAAGATCAGCATCAGATGTCAATTCGGTCGAAGAGGGCATGGCGAGTATCTCCGATGCTATAGGCAAATGCTCTTCGAGTAAGTGTGCAGGTGGTGGAGGCGGCTCCGTGGTAGGTTCTGGGGGTATTGGAAAGCGTTCTGTGGTGACGGACTCGGTCGCGACGGATTCTGTTGTGACAGACTGGGCTGTAGTGACAGGTTGCTGCTCTTCCTCCACAGCGGAGACAGCATCGCCTGCCGCGAGGGTCTCCTTCTCAATGTCCGATCCACTAAGACCCGGGTGTTCGAAGTCAAAGTCCCCTATGCGATCAATGACAAACCGTGACTCCGCGACGCATTCTCCAGCAGCTCGCACACAAGCTGTAGCGGCTTCCACAAGTGGTTTGCCTTCGGCGGGCATTAGGGTCTCATCGTCTTCTTCTGATCTTAAAGGCTTGAATACGTCTCGAGCCGCCTCGGCGAGGTCAGTAATCTTGCTATACATGTCTTCTCGCGCTGCTTGAAGCGCCGCCGAACGTCTCCAGTCACGTTCCCATACCTCGCCGACAAGCTCTAACATGTCCCGACATGAGATTACGGAACGCTTCGCGATGAGGAGTACTTCGGCCGATGACCTCGATTGTATATGCAAACCGATGAAATACCCAAGACATGTCAGGAAGTTGTTATGTAGTTCGCCTAACTTCTCAGAAGCTAGATTTCGCGATCCTGGGTGTATGGTGCAGGAGACCCTATGAGCAACGGAATCTCGATTCGCTTGGGTAGACGGGGGCCTGTGAGATTGTCTGCATGAATTAGAGCTTCCAGGCCGAACATATGTTTGCGATGAGCGTCGATAGCGTGGTAGCACCCTACTCTGGCCTTCGTGTTCCCTTGCATTGCTTATTCTTACCAGCGAATTACGACCGACCATGGCCGGCTGAATATCGAATTTATTCTCTGCGGCACCAAATTCGGTGTGGTCTGCAGGAGGCGTAGGCGGGACGTGCATATTGTGGGTATTATCCGCAGATGTGTCAGTGCTGCGCATAAGCTCTTCCCAGATGTCCAGAAATTTAACAGCCCGTGTCACCATCTTAAACGCCTTCATCACCATCTCGTCCAGGTCTATTACCACCTCCAACTTGCCAGACGCGTTATCTAAAAGGCTTTCCAGGCCTTTGGCAATTCTCACGAACGATGTGAGGTCTGAAAGCAGTGCCTTACGATACTTGCGTATGGAGTCTCGAGATTGTACTAAGTTTGATTCCCTGTTGAGGCAGCCTGTCTTGTCCTGTAAATTGTTAGTGCTGCTGATTGTGTTGCAGGATGACCAGGGAAGTAAATACGAACCAGTAAACAACGCACGCCCGCGATAAGACCGCGAACGTAATCTGCGTGGCGGAAAACGCGCAGACCCCCAACACTGCTTCCTTTGACCAGATCCCAAAAAATGGTCAACGCTTTCATGAGACTATGTATCCTTTCATTCTCATATCCTTCGCAATAATTTGTTGGAAGCCATCCTCGAGCACCTGATGTTAATAGTGTGCCGTCTGCCCATCCATTGGTGTGGACTGAGTGCACAAGGATGATGTCTCCAACGTTCAATGGGAGGGTGACAGTTGAAGTAGTGTCATCGCACGTTGGGTGATAGGGATAGAAGGCTCGCAGATAAGTCTGAAAGTCAGCATGATGTTCAAAGCTCGCTTCAGAAGGTGTCATAGGTGGAGTCATTTGGCCATTCGAGTGGGGTGTATATGCGCGGTCCCAATTGCTTTGTGAAGTCTGTGGCCGCTCTGAAGCTCTGCTTGTTGCACGCGACATGTCCTTGTTGATCTGGAGTGGCGCAACGTAAACGCTCGGATGCGAGCTTTGCTCCATCGTGTTCGCCATCATTGCTCGGAGAAGAGTATCATAGGACGAGAAGCGGCAGCTAGCCGGCCTTTCCTGCCGACGTCGAAGCTGCTCAGGAGGTCGCAACTGACAAAAATTTTTTGGTAAGCTCCTCCAATCATGAATCCTCTGAACTCAATTGTACCATTAGTTAAATGGGCTGGAGTCGACCCAGGGCCAGCCTATGATTGCAAATGTCGAGGATGTTTTCAGGCAAGGAATGGAACCAAGTGTGAAGAATGCTAGGGTTTGCCTTGCAGACCACTCGAACCAAACCACGTCAGGTATAGATCTTTTGGCCCAGTCAATTGTAAAGAATTAGGCCACCATTCTTGAGCGTGTTCGGCGATGGGTGTTTCACGCAGGCGTGACGTGGTGTTGTGGTTATCAAGATGAGGAATTGGCCCACTCCAACGTATAGATCAACCCGCAATTGCCTGTTGGACCTGACAATGGGTCTGAAGGTATCGTAGGCGCGCGGGAGAGTTTTGTGTTGGAACCGAGAAGATGGGTAGAAGGAGGACCGTCAGAGCGCAGGTGGATGATTGATGAGGCTGTCAATGCGCTGGTGAGGTGAATTGGTGGATTGACGATTGACAAGTGGCGTGGACCGTGGATTGAATATTGTTTTTGCACAGTCCCACCTTAGTAACTCTGAGCTTTCCTCCCAGGCTACCGGTTCTCGCAGAATTGCCGGAGACACCCAGGGGTGTGGGCGATCGCAATGCTCAGGCTCTGGGAAGCCAACAATTTCACTCGTGGCCCTATCCTCCTAGTGGAGGCTAGCTCCCGTCGACTATGTGGAGAGTGGGATTACTACCAGGTATGGCTTGGGGGGAAGGAGCGGAAGAGCCTTTAACCGTGGGATCGCCAGTTTCACAAGTGCTGGAGGCGTGGAATAAATTTGTTATGGCGGGCGACACCCATTTGATTGATTATTTTGATTCTCGAGTAGAATCTAACAACCCTGACGAAAATTTGGGATTCTTGGGAAAGCCTTTCTAATTAAAACAGGATTTACTAGCTACTTATTCTTAGACGACTAAAACTGAACAAGAGACTGTGCACGCTCTCTTGCGTAGTCTCCACCACAAGCTCGGAGAGAGGAGCAGAAGGGAAATTCGAGGGTTCATTTCACAAGGTTTGGTTGGCATTGCCCTCGCTGTCTGGTGTGATCAAAGAGTGAATTGTGACAGAGGAGCTGCTGGTGCATAACGTAACTCGTACTTTCCCTTAACTGTACATCGGTTAGCTAGGTCTGAAGGGAGAATGGGAGCCGAGAACAGTCGACCGGCACTAATCCCTCCCATTTTCTGAATTAATTCTCCCACTTGCCTGGTAAACGGTTAGTCCACCTCGGACTGTTATTGGATCTGGTCCCCTGTTTGGTGTGGAGACGCGAAGATGCGAATCAGATGTGCCCAACCCTGCGACCCTTAGGGGCGATCCCACACTGGAGAGTGGATCGTAATGAATTGCCGGCCCTAAAGGTTTCTGTTATTGGTCCGACGCCGCCCAAAGAGCCCCCCCATTTGCCCCCCCCCTCGCCCTGGCATCAGCTCCCCTGTCCCCCTCGTGCTACCCAAATGCATTCTTGACGTCTGCGCCATGCCGTTCGCGCATAAGTCCCGCATGAACTTACAGCTGTTTTCAGCGGCAAAGAGCACCACAGGAAGAATATGTCCTTCCTGATGATGATGATGATGAGGTGGTGTGTACAATTCCACTCCAGATCACACCGATCACCCGGTCTGTCAACCCAGATCTGACGGCGAGATGCGTGCAGCCAAAGAGACATCGACGCCGACAGTGGGAAACCCGCCGGGCATCCATTACCGTCTCCCCGAGACCAACTAGAAGAGTGCTGCTAACAGGCCCCCCCCCAAGGATACCCCTGCCTTAGATCTCTTCAAGTATAGGGAGCCCCAAACGTAGCCAGGAGCTTTTTCTCTCGCAATGCAGCTGCAGACGAGAAACACCATCAATGGCTTGCCAGTAGCTGCAAGCCTTCGCATGCACATTTGACATCACTGCGAAAGCAATCGCTCTGGTTCCCACAAGTATCCCGCTGCTTCAGCGCCTGACCGTTTCCAGCCCCGCAAGGCCTCTGCCTATCAGTCGAACGCTGCTATCCGGCCTGTGGTGTTTCTACCAGCCTCCCCACTCTCGCCACCATAGTTGGTGGCTCTACAGGCCGCAAGATCCACTACGATCTGCAGATTCTGCAACTTTCATGCTCCGATACTGGTGCAGTCTGCAGCATAGCCAAAATATGCATGGGCATGCATGAAGATGTATTCAATAACCTGCTTTCACACCTTCTTCCACCTCGACCCCGTTGGGCCTGCTGTTACTTGTACATGTGTTTATGATCTTAAGTTTCCAATCGATGCGCTCCTGGAAGCGCTGCTCTCTTCCGTATTTCTCCATGATCCACCCATCATGTCATTTGGCTTTTTCCAAAAGTCCCCAAGGTCCCCACGACTTGGCGCACATCATTTCGATGGCGATGAAGTACATTGGTCTACGGTAATTCATCTATCAGGAAGCCTTTCCGGTAGGTCAGTCATGCTGTGATAAAGACCCGCTGTCCGCATGAGGGAGAGGCTGGGAGCGGACCGCTACGCAGTCTCGCGATTGGGTCACAGGCTCCAAGGGGAATTCTCGTCTGCAAAGTCCTGCTCTTTCAACCAGATCTTAATACTACCCTTTTAAGTAACAGATGTCATCCTTAGATGAACGGTCTGAAGCCAATTCTCCCCTCACAGATCATGTTGCATGAGAGATCCATACGTATGACCGAATGGAAGATGACAGGCAAAGTCTATTCACAGTTGAAGTATCCAAAGACTGTCAAGACAATGATCAACAGGGGTAATTGCCCGAAGAAGCAACGACGCTGGTACTCACCAGCCTTCCTGTTCTCCCAATCAGGAACCCTAGACAGACTTAGGTGCGGGAGCGAGCCCGATTCTGCGGACCCCAACTGCCTTGCAGATCACTAAACCGTTTAATCTCAAGCTGGATTAAAGGCTTGCTGATGGGGTCTGGGCAGACGCAGGACTGACTTTCACACTGCTTTGATGGCCTCTGGTTGCAGGGGGATGTAGCACGCGGGCTCAGGAACAGCATGACGAGACACTGACAACGACCATTAGTACTCATGGACTTCTCGCTACCGGCCAAGTGAATTAATATAAAAAAACGGGGGAAACGGTTTCAATCCGACGAAGACAACAGCAAGGGGGCAACGCATCAGAGCAAAGCATCACGATGTCTCCACCAAAGAGCACCTCTAACACCGGTTTCAGGCTCTTTCCTAGCACCATCAGAGGTCCCAAAAGGCCCGAATTGACATCTTAGAAAGGTTTATGCACCCAAGCGCCGATGATGCAGCAATAACGCAACATGCATCACTACTGCACCCCACTCCACGGCATAGAGCGAGGCCAGACTCTACAACAATGCTAAAGGAGAGGGCCATATCCTCCTGCCACGTAGACAAGCTGTCACCTGCACCCAAGAGCTTCAAGAGCTTTAATAGCTCCGAGACTGCGACCAGAATTCCGACCGCCTGCGACCGTGTTGGCCAAATCAGTAATTCGACAAGAATTGTTTTGGTAGAACCCGTTCTAGCAATGAGGCAAGCCCTCGTCAAGACCTCGCGTCGACTTCACTACGCTAAGAAATCTCAACCATGGTACAGCTGCTGGCATGTCCATCTTGCGAATGAGCTTTCAAAACAGACACAAAGGTAAACGGACGTTTCCCTCTTGATTACCAAAGGGAATGGACAGAGCATATTTTTTACTTTCCACCGTTCGTACCTGACTTGCAATTGCCGGATGATCACACCCATGTCATCACCATGTGATAACCGAGGTAAACAGTCGAGACAAGCGCTACACATCTTGCATTCTCCTTAACTCTATCTATTCGAATGTCAGAAGGCTATACCGCTATCATAGAAAATAGACCCTTGACAGGGAGTGTTTGCCGGATCCAGAGTTTCATACACAGATAGACTCCGTTCTCTCTTATTTCCTAACAACAGCCGACAATACGAACAGCTAAGTAGACATTTGACTCCATCTCTTTTAGAGCTTCCCATTCAGGACGGCCGAGGTAGAAACTTGTTAAGACGAATAGTTCGACAGAAGAATGATGCACTATAAACCCGTCCAGAAGATGAAGCAGGTGCTTGAAAGCCCCATGCTTTGACAGAAGAAGCCTGTCAATTGTCTTCTTGACCAGCAGTGACCCACAAGCCATTGCAGAGGGCCTCCAGCTCCGCTGTCTAGACAGGCTACGGGGAATTCACTGGAGAGTAATGCTGCCAACAGGTGTTTAAGCCTTGAAGGTCGTCAATTGTATCTTGACATGGATTCTGAATGACTTACTAAGGTATCAAGTATGATAATCTCCCGGATACGTCTTGCCTCATCAAAAGGGTCTCTGTCTTCTCGTTCTATGCTCTTTAGTGGGAGAGTGTATAGGTCACTAATAGAAGTTTGTACGCTTCTCATCCCCTGCTGTGAGGTCCTAGTCCTGATACGCGTTTTACATCTTTGATCTAATTGATACTTCGTTGGGCTCAGTTCTTGGCGCGACTGGAAATATCATTATACTCTGCTTGCTGTCCTTTACTAACCGAACTATACTATACCCTGCTCCTCGCTCACCAGAAGTCTGCTCCGCCAAAACGTTTTAACCTCACTGTGCCTGCTCGCGCTTTAATGATGTCTCAGCCATAACAGCCAAGTCCTAATTCAAAGGAAAGCTTCCAATACAATGAATTTCAAGAAGCACTACCAGAGGGTCTCACCAGTCTACAAAAGGCTCATAGCTTAGTAGAGGGAAAGTCTCTTCAACCAGAGAGAAGTATGCATACAACCGCCGAGCAATCTTTGGTTGAGCTGAAGCGAGAACGTGAGCAGGTGGCAGTGAGAAAGGAGACTATTACTACATCTATTGTTGATTTGTACCGCAATAATAATTCTTATATCCACGCTCCGCTGCCCGACAGAACAGATGCTTCAAAGAAGGATTATTTGGCTGCCCTTTCCACTGTCGATTCCATCATCTGATGTCTTCATTCTCATTGCGCGAAGACGGAACGCGTCTATTATGCGCCACACTATCAACAATGTATCCTCTCTGCATCTTGCTGATAAGGTCACCGCTCTACATCATCTTCTTCTTTTCATTTTCTCTTTCTTTTTTTTTTGGGAAAACCGCCAAATCTCGCTTTTGCTACTGGAAGAGCCATTTCAGCGTCTTGCGCTCTATGACACGACGATGTATGCCATCTTTCGATGAATTGAACATTTGGTTATTTTCTGCTTACATAGAGCCATCCCTTCTAGCAAGCTTGTATGCTTGCTGTATAGGATAATATTTACTCTGTGCTCGACGCTTCAATGGTATCTTATTATACCCATTCCTTTCCCTTCGGGGTTTTGTTCATACGCCTTTTTAGATGCCGATGTAAATACTTTTCAGCTCCACGCTGCAATGGTATCTCGGTCTTGCTTTCCAATAACGCGCTCCAGATCCATCCAAATACCCATATTTACACGCAATAAATCCAATGCGCAACCCGACGAAGAGCCATGTCTTCTTATCAACCTCTTTACCCCTTCTCTTCCTCACCCTCGACCACTCTCTTCAATCTTCCCCCTATTTACCACAAACCCCTCCAACACCGCCAGCGCCGCCCAAAGCCTATTCTCCGCCTCCCTCCACACCAAACTTCTCCCCTGGTCGTAAAAGACCTCATCGCTAACCTCCTCCTCCTTCCTCGGCAAGCAATGCATGAAACGCCATCCTTCCTTCGCACCGCCCCTTTCTGCTAATTCTTTTGTGATTTGGAAACCTTGGAAGGCGGCTAAACGGGCCGCTTTTTCGTGTTCCTGGCCCATGGAGACCCAGGTGTCGGTGACGAGGATGTCGGCGTTGTGGACGGCTTCTTCTGGAATGTTGGTGGTGGTTAGAGTTCCTGGTGTGGGAGTCGTGTTGGTGGAGGAGCGGATGAGGGAGAGCATGGTGGCGGGTATGGAGTGGGTTTTGGGGGTGGCGACGGAGATGTGGATGCCGAGTCTGAGGGAGGCGAGTGCGAGGTCGTATCTAGGTTGTTAGCACATACCCATGGAAAATACAAGGTGGATAGATAATGGATGGGGGACTTACAAAACATTATTCGCGTCCCCCACCCACGCAATCTTCAACCCCTCCAGGCCCAATCCCTTATTCTGCGCTCCCTCTCCCATCCGATCCGCACGAAACACCTCATGTATAGTCAAGAAATCCGCAATCGTCTGCAACGGATGGAAATCATCGCTCAACGCATTGATAACCGGCACGGAACTATTCTTCGCAATCTCCGCTACATCACTATGCGGGCCCACTCGCGCAAACCACGCTGATACCATCGAACTGATCACCACGGAGGTGTCATATAAAGATTCATTAACGCCTAATTGGATATCTTCTTTTCCTAGGAACATAGGATGGCCTCCTAGAGCTGCGACGGCGCCTTCGGTACTGACGCGTGTGCGGGTGGATCGTTTGTTAAATGTCATGGCAACGGTCTTGCCGAAAAGGGATGTGGAGAGGGAGTGGTGAAGCTGGAGGCCCGATTTGAGGGTTTGTTTGTGGGTGTAGGCGTTAAGGATGAGAGTTGTTAGTTCAGCGGGGGTGAGGTCGGCTATGGAGAGGAGGTGGCGAGGGGCGAAGGGGGATGTTGGGGGAGAAGGAGAGGGAGGAGGAGTGGAGTAGGGTCGACGGCGGGGGAGGTTTTGGAGCTTTGAAAGCTCTCGAAGACATCGGATGGGAGCTCGAGTGGGAGGCATTGTGGAGGTGAACGAGAAATTCAGGAGTAGGACAATTGCTATATCGCAAGTGTGGAGCTTGGACTGGCTTCCGCTGGGAGGGGGGGAGTACTAGAATTCTTTGGATTGTCAACTGAAGATTGTGGGGAAAGAGTTCTGAGACTTATGCATGCAATGCCAAGACTTATGAAAGCTGGGTGAAATCGTCATCACGTCAAGGCTGCTGCGGGACCTTGATTGGCGATAACATCTACAAGCGCCAACAACGACTACATTCCTTGTCCTCCACGTCTCTCTTGGCCCCCTCAATACCTGATCCGTCTTGAGAGTTATATTGTCTCTCCATTGCCGTTTATGTTCGCTGTCTAGACCAATGAACCACACTCCCTAGCACCATGCCAGACGAAGCAACTGAGCCGCTTCTAAGTGGAGAAGGCGTTGAAGAATCCAGGTCTGAACGACCTCGGTCACAGAGATCGAAGGCGTCTACGAGATCAAAACGTTCAGAAGAGTCCAGGGAATCAGACGAGTCGACTCCATTGCTGTCACGAGATGCTGATGAAAGGGACTATGGCGACGCGCCACCAGTTCCTGGAGAGACCAACGGCGAAGCAAATTCGCCTGCTGCTTCCTCGTTAAGATCGCTACAACATGGAAGATCGAGCAAGAAGAACTCCCCACGATGGCCTACGATTATTGCTTTAACGATATTGGGCCTTGTAATTATTGTAATTCTATGCTTGGGTTTTGCTGCGCCCGCGGTGGTGGAGGAGTATGCGAAGGATGCAATGGTTTTTGAGCCTACCGATCTGTCAATCGATTCTTTTACAGCGACGGGAGTAAGAGCGAGAATACAAGGAGACTTTACCCTTGATGGGTCAAGGGTGCATAAGAAACCAGTCAGGGATCTGGGTCGTGCAGGCACATGGATCGCAAGAAAAGTGGAGAGTAGACAATCGAAGGTGCAGGTTTATCTGCCGGAATATGATGACATTCTACTCGGTACTGCGGACGTCCCGCCTATTGTGGTGGACATTAGGGATGGCCACACAACACATATCGATTTTCTGAGTGACCTATCAGCCGGCGATCTTGACGGCATACGGAGAATGGCGATGGATTGGATCGAGGGTAGGATAGGGCAGATCAGTGTAAGAGGAGTCGCAGACGTGCCGATAAAATCAGGGATCTTTGGACTAGGCACGCAGAGTCTTACCCAAACGATCGTATTTAATGGTCAGTCTTAGTATGATTTAGGTGATTGCTCTTTTAGCGGAGGATTCCAGACTGACACTTTTCATATTTTCTCAGGGAATGAGATTCCCGCGATGCCTAAATTCAACATAACGAAGCTCAACTTCCATGAAATCAAGTTACCTGACGAGGAAAGGGGCATGGCCGCAGATGTCTCGTTAGATCTGACGAATGACTACCCAGTCAAGTTCGACGTACCACCTCTAGGCTTCGAGATCTTAGTCCCGAATTGCGCGCCCGAGGAGCCGTATATTCAACTTGCAGATGCAACTACTGAAGAGATCCATGTGGAGCCAAAGAAAGATGTCAAAGTCCAAGTTGGAGGTTTCATCCGAGAATTGCCTCCAACTTTGCTAGCTATATGTCCACAAACGGAAAAGTCACCACTGGACACTCTACTAGGAGATTACATTCGGGGGATGAAATGACTGTCTTTGTTCGTGGCGCCAATGCACCTTCAGACGACACACCCAACTGGGTAACAGATCTTGTCAAGAGTGTTACTGTGCCAGTCCCCTTTCCTGGAAAGACGGTGGGGAGCCTCATTCGGAACTTTTCTCTCGCGGACGTGCATTTCAGCTTACCCGATCCTTTCGCTGCGCCTGGCGCACCTGAAGCTTCACCACGGATATCCGCGATCGTGAAAGCTCTCGTGGGCCTCCCAAAAGAAATGAACTTCCCAATTGATGTTGGCCGGGTACGTGCAGATGCAGACGTATACTATCACAAGAAGAAGCTCGGCCGTCTTGACCTCAAGAAGTGGCAGAAAGCCAATTCGACCCGGATCGAGGCCCATGGTGATGTCGAGGCTGGGCTGGCGGTAGATTCAGTGGTGAAGAATGCACCTCTGGAAATCACTGATGACAATGTTTTTCAAGACGTGGTGCAAGATTTGGTATTTGGAGGGAAGAAGGTTGTACTGGGAGTAAAAGCTGAAGTTGATGTCGAAACGGAAACGGCGCTTGGGAAATTTGTGGTTCGTGATATACCGGCAGAGGGCAAGGTTTTTGTCAAGCGTTAGTGAACCGCTTTTTTATGCAATGTATGCTAGCGATATATATGTCATCTACAATGCTGATGATCGGTGATCCAGCAATTTCTGGCGGCAATCTCAAAGGCTTCTCGCCTCAGATTGGGACATTACGAATATTGGACACAACGAGATCAACGCTTTCTTTTGAAGCCAAAATCAACATTACCAATCCCACAGAATACTCCGCTGTGGTGCCATACGTGAACATCAAGCTCCTAAGCAATGGCACCGAAATAGGCCATGCTACAGCTCGTGACGTCGCTGTTGTACCTGGTAAAAACCATAACATCCTTGTTGAAGCCCTTTGGGATCCCAAAACACCAAAAGGACTCGCTCAAGGTGCCGAGTTCCTCTCCCAATACATATCCGGTCAGTCCCCTTCCCCTGCCATTTCTAATGCTCGTTCCCCATTAATCTAATGAACCTAGGTTTCAACACAAGCATAACGCTCAAAACCCACACTGGTAGCATCCCCCACCAACCCCGCCTCGGCCACGCCCTCTCAAACTTCTCAGTCGACATCCCAACCCCCCAACTCACGCCTCCCAAAAACCCCAACCGCGACCCCTCCAATCCCACCGACCCAGACCCCGACCCCGACCGCGATCCCCACGCCCCCAAATTCATCGACGACGCAACATTCCACCTCCTCACCTCCACCGCAACATTCACCCTCCTCTCCCCACTCCCGCACTCCACAATTATCGTCTCCTTTTTAAACGCCACCGCATTCTACAACCACACCGAGCCTGTTGGCACGATCTTTTACGACCTGCCGTTCGAGGTGCCGCCGGGAGTGAGTACGAGTCCGAAGTTGCCAGTGGATTGGGATATTACTGGGGTGGGATATGAGGCTGTGAAGGAGGCGGTGGGGGGGAGGTTGAAGTTGGATGCGAGGGCTGATGTTGTGGTTGGGGTGGGGAGGTGGAGGGAGAAGGTGTGGTTTTTGGGGAGGGGAGTGGGCGCCGGCGTGAGGATATAGATGGTGGATCTAGGAGAGAGAAAGTGACGGGAGTGAGGTTCTTGAGAGGGATTTGGTGGGGATGTAAGTATAATGACTGAAATATGGAGCCGGATACCAGGCTACAAGGCACACCTTTGCGATTGTATGGCGTCGAGGAGTTCAGCAGTACACGGTGGCCGCTTCATATTTTGGGAAGCAAATTTCTGTCGAAGAGATCGATAAGATTTCTCAATGTCTGCCACGTTGGCAGCAATATTTACATATCATGCAATTGCATTTACTTTCCAATCGAGCCACCTTCAAGATCCCCAAATGTAAACGCCATCGCTAGATTTGGGAATAGCGGAGCAAACCAATATGTATTTTATCCTGGAGGAAGGGAGCTTGCATCTACCACGTCGCTTGCATCACGCTCAATATCCTCGCTCGCAGCCTGGAGAGGTGATCGAGGCATAGCCATGAGACCTGTACGTGCGCACTCCAGGATGCCGAAGGGGGCGATGAGTTTCAAGAAGGCATCTATCCTTGCGGGTTTTGCGGACCTATTAAATACATATTAGAATGAGTCAGTCCAGCCATTGACTTAGATACTTGTACTTACACTTCTACAATGCAATTTTTCGTACTTATATCCAACACCTTCCCGCCAAATTGATGTGTCAAATGCGTGACATGAGTTAGATGTTCGTGCTTGTGCCTCAAAGCCTGACTAGCTGCCAGCTTATTAGGATGATAGTCATTACCATCCCCTTGCTGCTCCCTTGGTTCTTCTGCTGCCGCGGCTGCCTCGGCTGCCTCAGCTTTCGATTTGCCTTCCACAGTGATCCCCCTGTGATACGCCGAGAGATCTGCGTAGTGTTCGGGTCCCAGCAATGAGACTTTCGCGAGCAGCAGCTCCCTCTGCACAAGAGGGGCTGCTGTGTAATCTAAGACGGCCCAAACGGGGACCAAATCTTCCAATTGTCGCCTTGCTTGCTCGACAACACCATCTTGACCCGTTAACACGATTGTCATGCGCGATAGATCTGCCACGTCCGTATTACATACCACCAAGCTGTCAATGTTGAAACCCCGCGCGGCTAAGATGCCGGACACACGAGATAGGACACCGGGTTCATTCTGGACGATGCAATTGAGGATATGTCGCTTAGGAGGAAGCTGTGAAGGTAAGGGCGTTTCGTAGAGGATCGAGGAGACAGCGGCCGGTGCAGACCACGCGGGGAGCGGCTCGGTGATTGGGAGAGGATTAATGCGACGGTGCAGAGCTTTGTAGGCGAGTGCGGAGGTAGAAGAGGAAGTATGTTGGGTTCTTCGTGGAAAAATCTGTCTGGATGTTCGGCATAATGGCTGATTGGGCGTGAAGCGTGAGGAGATGGAGGTGAGGGTGCGACGGGTGGCCATAGTGGCCTGTGGTCCGTAGAATTGTGCAGCGCAGGATAGAATTGTGAGTATGGATGGTATTAATGGGTTGTGGAGTTGTTCTTATCAATTTGCCATGAAAATTTGGATGCGGTCTAAGTTTCTTACACATTTTCTTACACAGTTTCTTCTGTACCTTCAAATAGTGGGCCGAACCCGGGGTGCATTGCGCTAAGCCTTACCAGGCGCGGAGGTCTACTCCACCGTCATGGAACTCCCATTTCTCAAGCAACCGCACGAGTATCCATCGACAGACAAGGTAGGATTGTCCTAGGAAAGCGGTCTACAGCAAAACATGGTTGTACTGACGAGATAGATGCTTTCACGTACGGCAATCCGGGCCTCGAAGGCACCATCAATAATCGCCAGCCGGGGCTTTCGAACCTCCGCTGCACGCCTCTCAAGTCCCTACCATTATCCTGAGGGTCCTCTAAGCGGTATTCCTTTCAATCCTAAGACGAAATATTTTGTCATACGATACTGGGGAACCATGGGTATGTGACAAGACTCTGCTAGTGAGGACCAATTGGCTAATTTGAGACAGCTTTCTTCTTTAGTTTGCCTTTCGGCATCGCTGGTAGGATTCGCCGCTGGATAAGCTATGGCTCTGGTACTAACATTCTACAGTCTGGCAAACAAAGAAGAACAAATAGGTTCACTATTCGCTCGGGGGACTGGGGGCAAGACACATACATGGGGGATTTAGCATTACTGGGAGGAATTGGCCCCTTTATTCACCGTGTCCCTGGTGTACATCTACAAGCTTTACTAGTTGGCAATAAATTCATTCGTACCAAAGCAAAGACCTCGTTTTCACATGGGCTAAACTTGATTATCCACACTGCACCCGAGAGTTTGATGCCAAGACGTTAGCAGGCTTTGAACACAAAAATCTTCCATCTCCGTAGAGAGCACTGCAAGACAGCGCATAGTCAAAGATGATTATATAAAGATCAAATCTCTTAGAGTAATGCGAAACCTGAGAAATATTCATCGCTCTTTGCTAAAGAGCCCACCAGGATTAGAGCTAACAGCATCCACATGGGATGTAGCAAGCGATAGCGTTGTTTGCGCTTTTGGACCTACAAAAGACAATGTACTCCTTGAACTAAAACGGTGGAAGAAGTATGAAACGACGCTGCAACCCATAGCTTCCTGGGATGCACCATGTCCACTACCAGATCTCGAGTGTGACCGGATCTTAGACCTCAAATACTTTTCAGACGCCTTGACAGCATGTCTTGTCCTAGCAGGTGGCGATCTCATCATTGTTCGAGAAGAGCCACAGCCAGGCGAAGAGAAGATTGAGATTGTAGGATCTGTCGATGCCGGTATTTCGGCCGCAGTGTGGTCTCCTGACGAAGAATTGCTTGCCATTACTACAAAAGCGAATACTCTGCTTTACATGACCAGGGAATTTGAAGGCGTGACAGATATAACGCTTACGGCTGATGATCTCAAAGCATCCAATCATGTCTCTGTTGGCTGGGGAAAGCAAGAGACCCAGTTCAAAGGGAAGAAAGCCAGAGCACTACGGGATCCAACAATGCCCGAGAGAGTAGATGAGGGTGTCCTGAATTCACTTGATGGAGGAGAAACTACCATCAGCTGGCGGGGAGATGGTGCTTATCTGGCAGTGAATAGCATCGAATCAGACACTCGCCGAGTCATACGTGTCTACTCCAGAGAAGGCATTCTGGACAGCGTTAGTGAGCCTGTCGATAATCTCGTAGGTGCTCTGAGCTGGAGACCGGTAGGAAATCTCCTAGCTGGCATACAGTATTCAAGTGATCGTGCCAAAGTGGTCTTCTTTGAGAGAAATGGCTTGCGTCATGGCCAATTTGAACTGCGGCTTAGCAGAGAAGAATTGCAGGATTGGGGTTCTGTTATCTCACTACAGTGGAACGTTGACTCTTCAGTCCTCGCTGTCTGTTTCAAGGATAGAATACAATTGTGGACCATGGGAAATTATCATTATTATCTTAAGCAAGAGATATCCACCCTGTCAGACGAGCCATCGCAGGGCCCAGCTACATTGAGTTGGCATCCTGAGAAACCCCTAAATTTCACAGTGAGCTCTGAAGGTGAGACTGCGTACAATATCATTGCAAGCATCTGTTCTCTGACTATGTTTACATAGCTTGTGTTCAGAGGTTCGCATACGCATCGGTTATCTCCAGGGGTCCCACGTCACCGCCGGATGACTACGGTATAGTGGCAGTTATTGATGGCAGTAAGTTATTGGAATCCTTGCAAATATACCTGCTAAGTCTGGGTAGAATGCCTCAAAATGACAGCAATGCGCCTTGCGAATGTACCACCGCCAATGGCCCTCCATGAGATTGCCCTAGAATATAATGCTGTCGACGTCGCAGTGTCTGGCTGCATTCGACATGAAGGCTCCGATGCTGTGATGATTGCAGTGTTACATCGTGAAGGCCACGCTCTATATACTTGGCCTCTGGGTTCTAAAGCCCAAAATGCGCCATGGCTTTCGTCAACTCAAGATCTGTCTATAAAAGACGTAGTTTCCGAAATGATGAATTTGCAGATCATCTGCAGCAGGGAAGGTTCCGTTGTCTGTCTTTCTAATGATTCTAATATGCCCGCGATCTGGCCCCTTGAACATAACGGATTTGGCCCAAGTTATGTTGCCGAGCGTGGCAAAAGAATTGAAGGCATTGTTAGCCCAGGATCCCGTTCAGGCCCTCCAATTTGTCTTATACCTGACCAAAATGAGGCTGCTGGAATTGAGGAAAGATCTCTGAATGGTTTCACCGAGTCTGATGAAATAGATTTCTCTCTTTTCCGCTCTTCTCATTCCGTCGTCGAAGCAACAAGCTGGCAAAGCGAGGCACACGTACCTACGAGTGATCTATCTAACGGTGCGAAAATACAGGCAGCAAAAGACATCGTCTTCAGCCTTTCTGAAAGCGGGACCCTGTTTGCCAATGAGCACCGTCTAGTCAGGAGTTGTACATCGTTCTTGGTAACACCTGTGCTCCTAATCTTCACCACAAGTCAGCATCTCTTAAAATTCGTACACTTGGTGGATGACATTGACGGTAAGCATAAGATCCTGCTATCGATACATTGAGCTAACACGCAATGCAGCTCTTGAAATACCACCAGATACTCCTGAATCGGACGAAAGATGCCGTAGTATCGAACGTGGAGCCCGTCTTGTGACTGTCATGCCATCTATCTTCGCATTAGTCATGCAGATGCCGAGAGGCAACTTGGAGACTATATACCCTCGAGCATTGGTACTTGCTGGGATACGAGACAACATTAACAAGGAAAAGTACAAGAAAGCATTTTTGGCTTGTAGAAAACAAAGGGTCGACATGAACATTCTGCATGATCACTTGCCTAAACAATTTCTTTCGAATGTTGGCTTATTCATCGATCAAGTACAGAGGGTGGAGCATATTGACTTGTTCCTTTCTCAGCTCAGGTGAGCTCATTGCTTCTCAGCTGATGATCCCGCCTGATCGTGTATAGGGAAGAAGATGTTTCCAAGACCATGTACAGAGAAACGCTTAACAGAGCTACTGATATCCCGGAACAGCATCAGGTCGACTCATTCGAGATCAAGAATTCTAAAGTTAATCGCATTTGTGACGCTTTCCTGAATGCTTTGAAAAATCTTACAACATCCCATTTTCAGAACGTTGTTACAGCCCATGTTTGCAAGTCGCCGCCTGATCTTGATGCTGGTCTCATTCAGATCGCAGGGCTTAGAAGTGAGTAGATTCTTTGTAAGTTCAAATCCAGACCTCTACTGACCAATTACAGGTAAGAACCCTGAGTTGGTGGACGGAGCTATAGAACATATCTGTTTTCTGGCTGACGTCAACCGCCTTTACGACAATGCTCTTGGGCTTTACGACCTTGAGATCGCTTTATTGGTGGCTCAGCAGTCTCAAAAGGTAGGCTAGACTATCTCAATCTCATGTGTGGTGCTTAACAGCGGCTAGGACCCTAAAGAATATCTTCCATTTCTGCGAAATCTGCAGGCCATGGAAGCGCTTCGGCGGCAGTTTTCCATTGATAATCACCTCGGTCGGTTCCAGAAAGCTCTACAACATCTTTGTGACCTTCATGCATTCGAAGAAGTTAAGCCATATGCTGTAAAGCATAATCTATACGCCGAAGCTCTCGACTTTTACCGCTATCAAGATGACAAGCTCAAGGAAATCATGACACTATATGCAGACCACCTTCAATCGAGTGGTAATTTCAGAGATGCCGGCATTGGTATGAAAGGATCCCTGTTCTTATCTCAGCTGCTGCTAACCCATCACAGCCTACGAGTACCTCCACGACTATACCTCGGCGAGCGAATCTTTCCGTCAAGCTCATCTCTGGAAAGAATCTCTCTCCTGTGCGAATCTAATTCCATTCGAAGCCTCTCAACTCCAATCTCTCGCCCACTCGCTCGCAGACACCCTCATAGAATCAAAAGACCATTTCTCAGCCGCCACAATCCATCTCGACTATCTTTCCGATATCCCCACCGCAGCCCGCCTCTTCTGTAACGGCTATTACTTCGGCGACGGCCTCCGCATCATCAGCCTGCATAAGCGAACCGACCTCCTCGAATCGGTCCTCGATGTCGGACTTGTAGAAGGGATGGCCTCCATGACTGAGCTTCTAGCCAACTGTAAAACACAACTAGTGAAACAAGTCCCCCGTATCCGCGAACTACGCACAAAAAAATCAGAAGATCCATTAGCCTTCTTCAATGGCGATGCTACCGAAGGTGCTGATATCCCGGATAATGTCTCCCTTGCACCCACAGATGCCTCGACGACTGGTGGCTCGCTGTTCACACGATACACCAACCGTACCGGCACCGTTGGGACGAATGCAACGAGAAGGACGTCGAAGAACAGACGTAAAGAAGAGAGAAAGAAAGCCAGAGGAAAGCAGGGGAGTGTTTACGAAGAGGAGTACCTCATCAACAGCGTTGGGAGACTTATTGAGAGAATCAATCTTGTTAATGAGGAGGTGGACAGGTTGGTTGTTGGATTGATGAGACGGGGGATGAGGGAGAGGGCGAGGGCGGTGGAGAATGCGATGGTAGAGATTGTGGAGTTCTGTAGGGACTGTGTGCAGGAGGTGTTTGCTGATGTGGAGAAAGGCGGAACTGAGAGGAAGGAGGGGGACGAGGAGAGGCCGAGGGGTGGGGAGGGGGTGTTGTGGGATGCATTGGAGCAAGAGAAGAGAAGAGAGGTGCCTGTGGTCAAGGGGTTTAAGAGGCTTTCGCTGCTTGGTCGATAATGTTTGTTACAGAGTCTCCACCTGCTCTCTCAATTCGGTCTATAGCTTTTGTCACCTCAGGACTTTTTGGGGTATATAGGAAGCAAATCACCAGCAATCATCACATCTCCACAGGCTCCCCCCTCTCATCAATCAAATGCTCCTGCACACTAATCGGCCCTTCCCCCACCCCCGTCATAATAACCCTACTAACCCCCTCCCTCAGCCCCTCCTCCACCCTCTCATTCATCCCCCTCAACCCCTCCCCACTCCCCCCTTTCCATCCCTCCTTCCCCACAAAACAACTCCCCAACATACTCTCCAGCACTTCCCACTCCCTCTCCAAATAATAAACCACACAATTCGGCCCCGCATCAAACGTATACGTAGCCACCGTCCTCCCCACCTTCTCATTCACCAACTCCACCGCCCGAATCGCCCAGCGACTCGTCTCATTCAAATAAAAAATAGGCGGATCCGTATCCAAGCACGTCGCATGAAAAGAATTACTCTCCCGTCTCGTCACCCTCGCAAAAGTCTCAAAATCCCTCCCCTGAATCGCCTCTTCCATCTCCCTCATCCTCATCGGCACCACCTCCCTAGCCCTCGTCGCAAACAAATCCGACGTCCGAACCGTCGTCTGCATCCCCTCCGTGCTACTAACATCCTTCTGCTTCGCGCTCGCAACGAGGATCAACGCCCGCATTTCCGGCCAGTGAGAGCGCGGCGCGACTAAGCGCGCACGGCTATCCGTTCCGTCGTCGCGCGTGCCAGCGTCCCATGCTACGTAGCCGCCTAGGAGACTGCGGCATGCGGAGCCGCTGCCCTGGCGGGCGATGAGGGAGAGGTCGGTGGGGGAGTGGGGGAGGGTGTAGAGATCGGCGATGGCGCGGACGAGGGCGGCGAAACCGGCGGCTGAGGAGGCGAGGCCGGCGGCTGTGGGGAAGTTGTTGGTGCTGGCGAGGCGGAGGGGGTAGGTTGATAGTTTTGGGAGGGAAGGGTGGTCGGATTCGAGAGAGGCGCGGAGGGAGCGCAGGGAGCGGAGACAGGCGAGGGAGCGGGGGGTGGTGAGAGGTTGGGGTTTGCCGTTGAGGAGGAGGGAGTCGGGGGAGGAGTAGGTGGGCGAGCAGGAGGCTGTGGTGTGGGTTTTTAGATCGGATTGGGAGAGGGTGATGGAGAGGGAGGAGTTGGTGGGGAGGTTGAGGGTGGGGTCGCGTTTGCCCCAGTATTTTATTACGGCTATGTTGACGGGAGCGGTAGTGCTGGCGCGGTAGATTGTTTGGTCGGAGGACATGGTAGTGGTGGGGTGGTATTTGTGGAGGGATGTGTATGCTGAGAGCGGTTATATGGTCTGGATGTACTCGTATGTAGCCGTCGTGTCGTTAAATCAATGTTTGAAGGGATTTTAGGAGAGCTGTAAGCTCTCACTAGATATCTATCTCTTTTTGGATTTCTCCGAGATGATATCCTTCACCTAAGGTATCGACACCCCTCAGCCGCATAGCCCAATAGGGCTGATGCCTAGGGGCCCCTGGAGCTGGTCCCCTAGGCAACGCGACTTGGAGCAAAGAAACCTAGCTCCGGGGACTTGTTCTGTCGCCTATGTGCTCTAAGGTGCTATACGGTCGATAGGTGTATACGATTGATAGGTATACGATTGATAGGTGAACTATTCTTCTCATAGTCTAACATCCCAGATGTTCCTTACTTCGAGAAAATGTTCAAGAGATATGCTTCTAGGTAGCATCTTTGGACGAGGAAGGTCTTTAGCATCTTGTACTTGTGCCGAAAACATGACTTCCAACGCAGATGCATACTGGTATTGGCGGCAGGGCAGCTACTTCAAAGCTCTCGACATGGTCAGACCCTATCTAAAACCGCTTTGACAGCTCATGTTGAACCCTAACAGATATTGATGTGGTATAGCTAGTACTCTAGACTATCGGAAATACTGAGTCCAGGGTGCTCATATCTCTTCATAAAGACTTGTCCATATCCGGGCCCAGCTTATGACCCAACTGACTGGGCCAAACAACTTTGGAAAGGGACTATCCAACCTAGGCTCCAAACCCGAGTAAAAATCATCCAGGTAACGTCAAGCTCGATGACGGACAATTTTGCTTCTCTAGATCCATTTGTATCCTTGAAAAGGTCTTCCAAAATTCCTCCCTGTCAGCAATAGCTGTGCCGGAATCGCCAAAACCGAGCAGCTTTTCGATTATTTGGTATCCTCTAGAGATGGCCACATCGATTGGTGTCCTCTCCGATGGATCGGGTGCCTCTATTGTTGCTCCATGTTGGAGTAGCAGGTATACGATTGCTTCATGCCCCTCTTCCACAGCTAACATTAGTGGCGTTTTGCCGTAGTTGTTTCTTGCATTTACACCTGCTCCATGTTTTAGGAGCAATCCATGATCTAGGAGTAAGACTACGAGACCCTGATGTCCTCCTATTACTGCCATCATAAGTGCCGTCAAACCGGCTTTGTCTGTTAGTGTCCTGTCAACGCCTTTCTCCAGGAGGAGGCGCACGACGGCCTCATGGCCGTGAGAGACGGCTATCATTAATGGTGACAATCCATCTTTATCCTGGTAGTTCACCTTGATATTCCGCCTTTGCAGCAGCTGCTCCACAAGGTCTCTGTGGCCACCTTGAGCAGCCATGTGGAGCGCTGATCCACCTAGATCATATCCCATCGAAGACGCGCGGTTAAGAGTAGCCATCTTTTGAGTGAGCAGCTCTACCACATCAGAGTAGCCACCTTGGATTGCTACCTCGAGCGCAGATCTACCGAACGAGTCATCCTTGTCGGGGTCAGCTCCGTAGTCTAACAGCTTGGCTACCACTGCCCGATAACCCTTTGCTGAAGCCCCATAGAGTGCATTAGGAATCTCTGTATTGCCGTTTGTATTGACGCTTGCCCCATTCTTTATCAGCATGATTACCACGTCCTCATGACCCCCTTGGATAGCCGCAACGAGGGCACTGCCATAGAAGCCGCCTTTTTTTGTTAATCTTTGCTCCACAGAGGCATAGAAGATCCATCAGCTCTGCATGCCCACCGTATGCGGCAGCTAGTAAAGGGGTTCCATAGTGACCTGAGAGAGAGTTGACGTCCGCGCCACAGTCTAGCAACACGCCCGAGGCATGGTACCGGCCGCTGTATGAAGCGGCTTGCAGGGCAGTGCCGTAGAAGCCAGAGACAGCGTTCACGTCCGCACCTTTCTCGACCAATTTCTTTATGACTGGCCAGTGGCCTCCGTATGCTGCTGCGTGTAATGGTGTCCCAAAGGATCCTCTGCTATCCTGATGTTGATCTCCCCTAAGAAGTAGCTTCTGAACCACATCTACCAAGCCCAAGCGTGATGCGTAATATAGCGGAGGTGGGAAATTGGAGCCTTCCAGATACAACTCTTCCGGCCCTTCAGGCGCCTTCGACATAGGTCTCTCAAGTTTACTATTCCTTCTCTTTGCATATATAGCATCAAAAAGCTTCATGGCTCGATCAAGTGTAGGTTCTGGTACTGGATCGAATTTTTGAACGGCTTCCATATGTTTGCACCAATTTTGAAGAACGTATTCCAGCAGCGGGAAGTTCGCACGCTCCATAATAGATAATGGAGCGTCTTCTATTGCTGAGAGAAGGTAACCAAGACTAACATAGCTGATGAGCTTCTGAGCCTCAAGCTCCGGGATTGCGAAAAAAGCAGCTTCAGGAGATCCAATGTTGCCGGATAAGAGATACTCTTTGAGTGTGTGGTGTACGAAGGTCATCTTCTCACGGTAGGTTTTGTGCCCTCGAGCGGGAACGAGACTGACCAGGCCAGCGCAGATTTTAGCAATCGCGAATGGGGTAAGAAGCCGTACGCCGGGATGACTAGATCCAGGCAGTTCAAGCATGGCAGCCTCTGCAACTTCTTCAAGGTATAATGGCCGCTCTGAGACAGCCATCCATTGCAGTGCTTGACGCGCCTCGAGCTTCCGCGCTCCTGGAATGCTTGTAAGCAGGCGATCGTATACCCCTGGTATGGTCTTAGGCAAATTTTGAATGAAGTTCCGAGCATCTTTCAGGTGAGGGCAATGTTCCAGCAATTTAAAGCAGAGAGTAACCCAAAGGAGGCTAATTTGACAGGTCAATACGATATGACCACTTTATGTGACAAGGTCCACGTACTTCCCATCGGCTTCATGGACAAGCCAGCCTTCGAGGTTTCTTTTGTTCGTGTCATTCATTCTTTTCCATCTTGGGCTATTCTCGAGGTATTCTTGGATGCAAAGTGAAATATCTTCGTCGAGATGCTGAACTCCGATGTCGACAGTGTAAATTACGAGTGGTTTCAGTGCTTTTTGGATGTTTGCTTCCGGCCGACTTGAAAGCAGCAGGCATAGACTGGACAGCTCTTTTCTTGCCAGACTAAGCAGCAGCTCCATAGCTTCTTCGCTGTCTGAGGCTTCCTCGATGGCATCTATGATTATGAAGGTTCTCTGCTGCGTACGTACATTTAGTTCTAAGAGATCAAGAAGGTCAGATCTGTCGGCCAGCCGGGCACCGCTACAATGGCGAATGTTCGGACCCTGAATAACGGATGGAAGCTTATGGTCGTCCTCGCAGAGCTGTGCGATAAGGGAGCGTAAGCATGTCCAGATATCCTTCGGTCTTTCCTTGTCAGAACTAAAAGAGAAATACGCAAGACCGTCAGATAGGGGCTTTGTGTGTTCGATGTGTTCTACAACTCTTGCGCTGTGGACGAATCAGTCATCACTAGGAAAGTGATGTCTTTATAGGCTCACCACAGAGTTGTTTTCCCGCTCTCAGCTGAATGTGGCGTCACTAGAGTGTCCCAACCAAAACCACCATATGGCCATTAACTTACCTGTATCATATAGCCAAAGAATGCTGTCGGGATTCGTCCTCCACGCTTCAAAATCCTTCGATCGAAATAGCCGGTCACATTTCTCTGGTGAGGCGATCAAAGCTGATTCGGAACTTTTTGGAGGAACATGGTCGCCAACAAGCCAGTGAAAGAAGTTTTCGTTATCGTTCTCTGTGATTGTAAGCCATAGAATTCTGTGCCTCCTAAATTTCAAGCCGGGTATCTCACCTGCTGTACTCTCCAGAGGCTCCACTGGACCCTCATCTCCATCAGGTATCGTTGTAGATAGCATTTCCATTGCCTGAGACCAAGCACTAAGTGACGTTAGCACTCAATTCCTCCTTCACTAGAATGCGGACAAACCTAGGCTCATTCAGTAAAGCATAGAGCAAGATTGTCTTCGGCGTCTCAAAAGAAGAGTAGGTTTCCGTGAAGTCGATATCCTGGTTTAGTGGTCCTGGTCGTTTTGCGTCGCGGCTATTAGAAAGACTTGGAGCGAATTTCTCGGCAAGCGTTCTGAGCTTCAATGCAACATTCTGTAATAGTCCGGACGGAGCGCAAAGCGTTGCCAATTTCACGTTCCATACATCCTCGGACCTCTCATTTTGGCTGAACTCTTTCAGCTGAAATACGATTCCAGTGACGCTGCATAGCTGCGAAAGCAGAACGAGCAAGAAAGGTGTATTTTCTATCTTGGCCATTTCGCTAAGATACTTGATTGCTGAAGTACCAAGATGTAAGACCTCGTCTATTAATTTGGCAGCGAGCTTCTGCGACATTGGATGCTCCAGAGATTCAACAACGACTGCGGGTAATGGTACGACTCGAGTTGAATCCTCGGCTAAAGGCCTAGGCTCGATACTGTGAGCTACAGGTTGGTCCCCATCGTGGTTGTGGCCTAATGCAAGTTTCGCAGGCGGAGAGCCGTCGGGTTGGGGTTGTGACAACATTTGGACAGACCGTCTTTGCTTCACTGTGCCCATATGATTTGGAATCACGTCAGATATCTCATGCAGCTCTTCCATGATAGTCCTTAATAGTGGTTTGTTAATGGGAAGCAGAGATGAGGTCGATCTCGTAATATCTGTCAGTCAGGCATCATGGACAAGAAGATCAGAAGCAACACGGAGGCAGTAAGCAAGGCAGCAGCCCGGTCCTCTAATTGTCCCACCTTCTGCAGATCGTCGGTACCCTATCATGAACAGGACAGGGAAATTCTTCCGACAGGCTGAGACACAGCTTGCGTCCGTAATAGCATTTCTAAATTAAGGTGACTATTCACACCATTCTGCAACTTCAGTATACCACCGAGCTGAATATGGTCCGTCCTAGTAAGTAGATATACATAACAGCGACAGCATTTACAGTTCTAGTTCTGGAAGACGGTAGCGAGAGATTATGGACACAGAAACTCACACTTAGCAAGAGCGGATGTCGATCGGGAAGAATCAATGAGGCCAGCTCGTGCTGAATGCTACCCAGTCGAGATAGGGTCAGCCCTGTTTGCCACCTTACCACCGCCTCCAAGCTGTCCAAATAGGATCAGCGCCGCAGCTGCATAGATTATCTCGCAGCTGCGCACCTTCCATAGCTACCATCTTCTCATACCTGTGGTTCACTTTGGAAAAGTCCATTCGGGATCTTCGTGTGACGGGTTCAGTGCTCGTTGAATTCTTAACAGAGTCACTGCGCTTTAGAGGCAACCCTGTCCTAAGTACGATGGACACTTAGGTATTGTATTGAATGTTGTATCTATTGCGTTGGAAACGCTATAGATATGCCTTCTGTCCCTTCTCTGACAATAATGAGATTCTTTTCACCCCGACCTGCTTCGTATTGCTATAATTGATACCAATATTTTCCGACATGAAACAGGTTGGATTGTTAAATCGACCAGACCAAGGGCAGTGCATGAATGACTGTCCCGAGGCAGAATAAATTCATGCGGTACCGACAGGCTGCAACCATGGTCACATGCCGCTTGAAATTTTGTCGGACTGCGAGAATGAGTACCACTCATTCACTTCTCCTCTGCTTTCACTTTTAATTTTGCCACTAACTTGATTTCGAAAACATTCTGCCACTTTGCGAGCAATAATTCGATAACAACACATATGGATGCAATACCTAATCCAGACAATATGTCTGTACCAGACTTAGGAAGATTCTGTGAGACACCACTTCAGGCAGCGGCGTACGAAGGCGACACCGAACGCGTTCAGGAATTAATTGACGCTCGTGCTGACCTGGATGCTGTCTCCGGCTTCTTTGGCACCGCTCTGCAAGCCGCTTCGTACCGTGGCCATTATCATGTATCAGGGATGCTGTTAAAGGCCGGTGCCGACGCAAACCTCGCCTCGGGCTATTATGGAAACCCAGTACAAGCCGCTGCATGCGCTGGGCATGGGGAGCTGATAGACCTTCTGATCAGGTTTGGAGCAGACATCGATGCCGCAGGCAACGATGCCAAAGGCGGGGTTTATGGCAATGCCCTAGTAGCAGCTGCAAAAGGGGGCCATGAAATCGCCGTCATCAAATTGACAGAGAATGGCGCAGAACTTAATACAAAGGGGAGTAAAGATTATCCTACTGCATTATATGCAGCTTCGCTACACGGTCATCGGGAAGTCGTAGCGAGGTTATTACACTGGGGAGCCGACCCCAACAGGGAATACGGAGACGGAAAATTTGCATTGTTGGCAGCAGTACAAGAGGGTCATAAAGATATAGTGGCACTGCTTATTAAGTACGGGGCTTTTCTGGACCAAACGTGTCATAGTGGCCTAAATATTGGAGAATTAACACTCCACATGGCCGCAGAAGGCGGGCACACGGCGCTCGTGCGGTTGCTACTCACCTGGCCTTGCATCGATGCAAACTCACCAAACGAGAAAGGGCTAAGCCCATTATTGATAGCCGTCAGCCACCGCCACTATGCCATAGTGAAGCTCCTGTTAAATAAAGGGGTCGACTCGGGATCGAGAGACGGAAGTGGTTCGACAGCGCTCATGATTGCTGCCAGGTATGGCTACCTGGACGTCGCACGCGTAATTTTGGAATATGGTGAAAAAAAACAAGAGACCCACATCTACGGACAGGCATCACTCTCACTCATGATAGCTGTACACAGAGGAAATCAAGGTCTTGTGCTCTTGCTTCTAGAGTTTGATGCAGCACAAGGATATCTTCATCGGCATGATCCAATACCATTGATGACGGCCGTAGGAATGGGGCATGAAGCAATTACGTTTCTGCTGCTCCAACATGGCGCCAAAATTGATGCCACTGACGAATCTGGCAACAAGCCGATTGACGTGGCTGTCTCCAAAGGGTATCGAACAATTGAGAAATTGCTCGAATTTGGGGAGGGAAAAAAGGCCATCGCTGACAGAGACCACTGGTGGAAAGCTGTTATGCGGGTGAGAGACGACGATTGGGGTGACATTAAGTAGGGAGGACGAAGCTTGAATGTATCTAGATGGACAGCAGCTGGATCTGATTTCACGACCGGACTGTCTTTCAGACTTTGTTCTACTAAAGTATGCTCCATCTGCCCATATTGATCACAGCGAAATTGCTGTTTCCACTAGTCTAGTTCTGTACAAGTGTTTCGATGTCTCGGCGAAACTTCGGTTTGTTACTTGTTCCATTTGAAGTCGAGACATTTATTTATACAAATACATGCAAGATGGGCAACGCATCCTCAACCCCAGCCCAGCAAGCTCCATCCTCTACCCCGCCCTCCACCTGCCCAGTGGACCCATCAGCCCGCACAGCATGGCTCGAAGCCGCCGCAAAAGCCCGCAACCAACCCACTCCCGCATCACCACCCTCTCCATCCACATCCACAACCACAACCCCGCCTCCCCCACGATTACAGAACCATGAACCCCTCGCTTACGACCGCGTCATAAGTTCCATCCCCCGCGCCTCCCTCTCCCCCTCAACAACCACCCCCTCCCCCACCTCCCCACCCTCCCCCTCTCCCTCCCCCTCTCCCTCCCCCTCCTCCTCAAACTGGATCTACCCCTCCGAAAAAATGTTTTTCGAAGCGATGAAGCGCAAAAACCACACCCCCAACGCCACCGACATGGCAACCGTCGTGCCAATCCACAACGCCGTCAACGAGCGCGCATGGTCGGAAATCAAAACTTGGGAAAAGCGGTACGCTGCGGGGCAGAATGAGGGGTGTAATGGGCCGAAGTTGAGGAGTTTTAGCGGGGATAGTAGCAGGTTGAGTCCGAAAGCGAGGTGGAATGCGTTGTTGGGGTATGAGACGCCGTTTGATCGGCATGATTGGGTGGTGGAGAGGTGTGAGGGGAAGGGGGTGGAGTATGTGATTGATTTTTATAGGGGGAGGGGTGGCGGGTTGAGTTTTTATTTGGATGTGAGGCCGAAGTTGAATAGTTGGGAGGGGTGGAGGATGAGGTTGGGGAGGTTGGTGGGGTTGTGAAGGGAAGGGAAGAGAGAAAGGTTTATTGGGGGAAATGTACATTGTAATGTTGGCAAGATATATGGGTACACGCTCCACTCCAGGACGCCAAATTCTCAGTGCCAAAGACGATATCCTGCCGATGATCCTGAACGCCGTTGCATCCTGCCCTCCTTTATCCCAATACAACGGCCAGTACGATGATGGTGAGTACAATGGCGAGTATGACCAATAAACAGCAAGCCTTTCCCCTCGCGCTCTTCTGATATCGATTCGCACTCCTCAACTCCAAATCCGCATGCCGTGTGTCCGTAGCCACGTTCTCCACATTTCCTGCGATCGTATCCAATTGTCCACCCTGCTCATGTACAATATGCGCTACGTCTCTGAACAGCTCATTCAGCTCTCCAACACTCTGCTCAATATTCCGTATTTCAGACTCTCTTTCTACTATAAGCGAGTCCTGGAAGTCGACTTCGTCTTGCGATGCTAGGCGTAGCTGGTCTTGTTCTTGGAGTTGCGATTGTTGTTGGGAGGGGCTATCAGAGTAGGGGGCTGAAGAGTCGTTGGATTCGAGAGCTGTGCGGGCAGCAGATGCGGAGGCACGTTCCTTTTCGAGGGCGAGCCGTTGGATAGATTGGAATTCAGTGCCTGAGGCTTGGAATTCCCGTGAGAGCTTCTGCTGGGTGTATTTCTGGGATGCCTGTCCAGAGATCCTATTAGCGGTGGCCTGAGAGAATTACCATAAGTGGACATACACTGAGATCTTCCCAAGTTGTTAACTTCTTGACGCCTTCACCAACTTCTTTGAAGCCATCTCTCGCCTCTTCCAGCAGATCATGCACCCTTTCTCTAACTCGCTCTGTGTCGCGCTTTGTACCTAGGAGATTTATTTGCTGGGATAGTCGACCGATCTTGGACGTGAGTGAGAAGAGCTGTTCCGAGAGGTATTCGCTGAATCGACTGAACTCTGGATCGTCTCGATACTCTGGGTCGTCACTTCGGCGGTATGTGGTAGGCTATGTTCTTATTAATCTGGGAACATTGTCCAAGGTTGTGATTCGTTACCTGTGACTCTAGCGCGGGTGATCTATCGAAGGACATTCTGACCAGATGTGTAAGGGGTGAAGGTTTGCCTATCTGAGGTTATGATGCTATCTTACAGAACGCTGGTGCCTGTCTAAACCGTTGACGTTGACACTAGCTGTTTACAGCACTAGCGGGGTTCAATAAAATACCTCCAACAGCAGCTGTCACCACTAAAACTACCCTTACCTGCAAGCTCTTAGCCTCCTTACAATAAAACAACATCGTTCTTAATGCACCAGTCATATACCTTTTCGAGGCTTTTGCGCCAGTCGGATGTTTGCATTTGCGAAGTATGCACCATAATAACGTGGAGGACACTTAGCTACCACCAACAAGCATCTCCAAAGCAACCCTCGGGCTGCCAACTTGAAAGGGCCTCTCATCTGGCAATTCAAGTACTGTAACGCCTGTATACGCACGGTCCGGCAGATTTGAAGGAATAGGTACATCCTTACTGCTTCCACTCCCAATCTGGTACTGCATTTCCGTACTCAGCTTCTTTCTTTCGTCTCTGCCGCCATAGCAGGATGACTAGAATAGTGATTGTGATGAAGCCCAGGGAGGTATATTTTTGCTGCCATCCCGAATAGTTCTAGATAAGTCAGCATCGCCACCCTTCACACTTGTTCAGGCTCGAGTCAACCTCCGCTCACCCACCACCCAGGCTGTTCACCCTCTGCTGTCCCGTGCGTCGATGTTGACAGCATCTTCTTGTAGCAACGCCAGAACAATCCACTCCTACTCTCCCTCCGCAACTCACGACAGCAGCGTTCGTCAATAGCTATCTTCCTGGATAGTAGCAATGTTCCTTAGCTTCATCAACGCATTCGTCTCCTTCAGCTCTTTTAGTATCTCCATTGACAGGTCTATTTGCATCAATGAGCGCTTCCCATCCGTTTCCTCCATTGACTCAAACCCCAGACGGTACTCCATTTCCTGCCTTCTTTCCTTGCGCCTTTGCTCAGACTTGAGGTTATCCTCCGTTATCCTCCTTCTTTCCTCGCGCCTTCGCTCAGACATGTCGTATCTGGTTACGAGTTTTGTTAAGCTATCCTGGATTGTTCCGCCTACAGTATCAGTTGCTTGTCTATCGTGAGCAGCGCCTGACATAGAGTAAAGTCCGTAGCAGAATATTAAGCTAACAAGATAGATGATAAAAACATCCCTGTTATCGTCCGGTCCTGCTAAGTCGTCCAGGGCCCGTGTCCACATGAAGCCAAGGTATACGCCAAATCCTATCAGGAGAAAATACAAAGAAGCGGAAAGTAACAAGCCGGGTGCAGACACCGTCAGGACAGACGATGGAGCTGGCACCAAGCTTCTAACGAGCTTAGCAAGGTTCGGGCCTTGTTCGTTATTCACCTTGATATAGTCGACAGGACCTTTGCTGTCGCCTCTTATCCAGGCCCTCACCCTATTCCCCAACAACAGATAACCCGCTTTCCAGACTTGGTTGTTAGCATAATAGACGGCCAGTAGACTGGATATGAGGCTGAATATCCAAGAGGCACGAGCAACCCAGTGTGTCTGACTTAGGCTTGGTAGAGTGAGCGCAATAACAGCAATTGATGCGATGATGGTGCCCTATATCGAAGTCATGCTCTGTATTTCGCTTCTTCAATGTGAGATACATACAGAAACTCCGATTCTCTGGCTCTCCGTCTCAATCGTTCTTTTGTATTCCTCTGCAGCTGGATCATTTGTCCCGCGGCGACCCCAAGCGCCACCTGGACCCTCAGGGTCGTCTGGGTCATCTGGGTCACCCGAACCACCGGGACCAGACCTACCGGGCCTGCCCAACAGTTCAGCTTGCATCTTCCACACCGACTTCCTCCCAAATGTCGCGAGGACAACGGCCGGCGCTGTCCCATAGACGTGACTCCATGCTCTGATATCGTTGATGTTGACGTACAGAACCTTATGGGCGGCGCTACCAATGCTCAAAAGGGTTGTGGCACCTTCCTCTTTCGTCTCCCAACCCTTTGGAGTATAAAATTCATATCCATTCGATCCTTTTTCTAATGCTTCGCGTACCTTTTCGGCTACGCTGATATTATTGGTTGAGCCCGTTCCCTGCTCTTTGTTCGCATTACTAGCTCCGCTTTCCTCGGATGTAGGAGACTTGCTTTCCGGAGGAGCATTAGTACTAGGTGGCTCTCCAACCGCTCGAACGCGACTCATTCTAGAATAATCAAGAATAATATACCTTCGATAGTCTGATTTGATAGAATGACTGAATTTATGGGCAATCGATCTATAGAAAGCGATGTATGAATGAATATCCTATCTGAAGGCCTGCAAACCGGCTTGAATCGTCATGTAAGCTTGGCAGGTGTAGGGCCGGACATGCACATTTTCTACCGTTTGTGATTGTGGCCGGAGGATTTGGTTGTTTGTCTAGCTAGGAGCGCGGGGTGACTTTATCTATTCCATATGGTAGGCTCGGCAATTATACAGGCTAATGCCATGATGCCTGATAGACACGTGGTCGACTATTACACGTTCCTACTCTATCTAGAATAGATAACTGGTACATGAATATCCTGTACTCTCTATATTAATATTCATGCTCTATTTAATCAAACAAGTAGCGATTAATACGCGGAGGCTCAAGATGAAGACGTTACAGGTCGAAATGCGGTAGTTACCGGCTTTCTTTGAACAGGAGCGATGCGTAAACACGGTATACCGGTGAATAGATCTTATTATGTCTTGGCTTTCTGGCAAACGTGCATACTGATTCTGCAGGTTCACAGAGCTGACTGTCTTGTGCATTCAGCTTGCGAGCTAGAAACTTAGCGTCCGGCGGGACATAATAGCAAGCGACTAGAGGTCGTCCCACACTCTCCACTTCTATTCTATCAGCGCATTCGAATCGGGCAGCTAGTGGATAATCGCATCCTAAGCCGGGATCTAGGAAACAGGCTTCACCAAGATTAATGAAGCTTTGAACAAGCAAGGTGATCGTCTTTTCCAGAGAATTAATTTTGCCGGAGAAAGGTTATAAGCGGAGAGCTTGAATAGGGTACCTGCACAAGAGCAACATTCCATGAATTCATATGTCGAGGCAAACTTCCAGACTACGAGTGTCCAAGAGACTCGGACACATAGCTACCCAGACCCAGCTGCAAGAAATTTTGAAGCGAAGACCTAGGAGCCTTAGTAATAGCCAAGACCTTGTTGCCGGACCCATTGTTGATGATACGTTGAATAATCTCGGGCTCCTGACAAGCCTAGCTCCCCAGCAACATTGACATAGCCTTCGCCATTGACTTGGCCTGAACCTTTGACCCGCTTGATAGATTCCTCGTCTCCTTGCCATGATGTACGACTGAAGGCTAGTAAGACAGCATCTCCAAGAATGTGGACATGGAACTTACCAGTAAACACAGCGTACTTCCCTTCCTGATTGGCTTTTGGCCCATTGCTCGAAACACGTCTGGTGGATGTTGTTTCCACAAGCTGCTTTGCACCACACTATCTCTTCATTTTCCGGCTCGAACTCAGTGAAGCAGATGGGGCAATCGCCTGAGACTTCTTTGCGATTAGATGGTGAGTCAGATGAGGCTGAGGTCTCGGATGAAGCAGGTGCAGGAGCAGCTGCAAAGATTTCGCGTAATTCCTTGATATTAATTAGTGTAAATAGAGACATCTAGCAATAGGTTGGGCCATACAGAGGACAGAAACGCTAGCTGGTATTGGAGATGCTCAGGGGCTTTGAGAACATTGTGAAGTACCTGGAGAAGAAAGTCAAATGAAATCCGAGTAGAGAATTACTTGGGGATACCCTACGTAGACGATATGCTTGCATTGGTTGCCCTTGCGGTTATCTGGACAGGTACAGCTTGGTAACTGGCTGATGGTAATGCTGTAGATGTTGCCAGTGGTGCCAGCCATTTCAATGGTTTCTTCTGGATTGTCTTCGGTACCGCCTCGAGTCCTATCGATCACAAACATTCTGAAATCTGGATGAGCATTATTAAGGTGGAATGGTACCCTTACTCACCTCTGCGTTGTTGCTCTATGTAGCTTCTCCAAGTATGAGGCCGGAGCATGGTCACGAAATCGCCTCAGCCTCTTTTCTTTATCTTTGGCCTCGCGTGGGGTCGCCTTCTTCTTCGTAGGAGAAGGCTTCACCGATTCAGCTTCTTCCTCTGCCATGACAGGCTTCTCTGCCTTGCTTGGCGCAACTGTGGCGTTTCTCTTGCGCTTCCTTGTCGTCGGCACACTTGCAGAGGCCAACCCTTCCTTCTCTGGGTCTTCTCTTTCCTCTTCAATCGTAGCTTTTTTCTTCGAAATGCCCATCTCTTTTTCGCGCAGACTTACAAGGTTAATGGATCTTCGCGGTCGAACAACAATTGGCAACGGATATGCTTTCTGGATGGTCTCACCAAGCTTGTATTTACTGTCCCCTTCAAAATGTGTTGCTGGTATCTAGCAGAACGATGAGTATACATTATGACGTAGTCGGTATTATGTAATGACCTCTAGGATCTTTAGTGCAGAATCTAGAAGAATCAACTTAGCTTGAAGCGGGGAGTCGGTACCGTTGTTGGTTGATGTTGCAGTATCTTTTACTACAAAATGCAGGCAGAAAATCCGATTTATACTAATTACTCGTATATGGTCGTGAAGTGCATGCTTTGCATAGTAAATTAGGTATGGTAAACAACTAAGGTAGCTACGTATTCAACAACTGCAAGCAGCCGCAGAGATTTCTCCATTAATTCTAAAACTGCTAAGCGTAAATCCGGTCTAACCTTTAACAAAGGAGTAAGGGGTACAGAGATTGACACGATAAGTCTTGATTGCGCTAAGAATATTAGCGTGTTAAGAATTCAGCCCTATTAGCAGACCCCTAGAGGGTTGCCTAGACAGCACCCGCTTAGGGGTGACTAATAGGGGGCTCTCGACATCTAATAGTACTCTAATTAGGGGCCTCTCGCCTAGAGGACCCGTTTAAAGATGATAATCTAGGGCCTAATTACCCCCTAAAGACATGGACATGCTCTAGGGGTCTGACACAGAGCTAGGGTTAGGGCTTTTACTGGAACGGTTAGCGTAAATCAAGACTTATCGTGTCACTCTCCGTAAACATCTACAAAAGCCTTTTACAGATAGGTTTTAGCTGTAGGGGCTACAGCGACTCAGCGAAACTCAGCGGGCTTATCTATTCAGTGTCAGAATTATATGAATTCTAAGGTAGCTGTAGCTAGCTATAGCTAAAACTACGCCGCGCGACGGGTCGGGTTCTGGGCAGGTTGGGTTGGATTTTAGGTCAACCCAACCTGAACCTGTTAGGTGGAACCCGACCCGTTGCGCGGCGTACGCCCCACTAACCCGCCCCGACCCCGGCCCAACGGGGTTTAACCCGCACCGTTCCGCGGTGTAAAGAAACCTAATCTGACCTGTGCTTAATCCGATAAACTGAAGGTCAAGGTAGGTTCAAGAAATTCTAACCGATCCAATACATTGCGCAGCGTAATCACGCCATAAACATGCCAGTATCTCCTGTCGCCTTTGAGCCACTCTATCTTCAGCATTCGTTCTGGTAACCCCACTTGAACCAGAATCACGCCACACTGGTCCTGATAATCAACAAGTGTCTGGGGTATCCGAAGCAGATGCGTCACTCCATCAGCATGTGGTTCATTGAATGTCCCATTGTGGACATAGATAATCGTATCAGAAAAGGCTTGCCAGCATAATAGGATACCTTCTCGCACATGATTATGTGGGAATTCCAGATATCAAGAATTTCTGACCCCCTCGACATTGTGATTACCTCCCAATTTCATTATATTTCGAAGCAGATAAACAGCCATGGCTACCGTCGGAAGCTACCTCGCGACGCGTTTGACGCAGATTGGTCTGAAGCATCATTTCGTCGTGCCCGGCGATTATAACCTCATCTTGCTGGATAAACTATTGCTGAACCCTCACATGGAGCAAGTCAATTGCGCCAACGAGCTGAACTGCTCTTTCGCTGCCGAGGGCTATGCTCGAGCCAGGGGCGCCGCTGCCTGCGTTGTGACGTTCAGCGTCGGGGCCTTTTCAGCTTTCAATGGGATCGGAGGGGCCTTTGCAGAGAATCTCCCTGTGATTCTCATCAGTGGTTCACCCAATACCAACGACGCCGGTGCATTTCATCTACTTCATCATACGCTCGGCATCCATGACTTCAAGTATCAGCTGGAGATGGCCAAGAAAATCACGTGCGCCGCCGTTGCCATCGAGAGAGCAGAAGACGCCCCGCGTTTGATCGACCACGCCCTTCGAAGCGCCTTGCTGGCCAAGAAGCCCGCGTATATTGAAATTCCCACCAATATGGCTGGCACCCCATGTGCTCCGCCCGGCCCAATCAGTGCGGTGACAAGCCCTGCAGTCAGTGACCCTGAGACGCTCACCGCTGCCATTGAATACGGACTGTCCTTCCTGGCCAACAAGCTGAAGCCAGTCCTTCTCGTTGGGCCTCAGCTTCGAGCCGCAGGTGCCGAGGCTTCCTTTCTGGAACTTGCCAACGCCATTGGCTGCGCAGTGGCTGTTATGCCAGGGGCCAAAAGCTTTTTCCCAGAGCAACACAAACAGTTTGTTGGTATCTTTTGGGGCGAGGTCAGCACGCTCGGAGCCGACACTATGGTCGATTGGTCTGATGCCATCTTCGCGGCCGGGACGGTCTTCACTGATTATAGCACCATGGGTTGGACAGCGGAACCTAAGGGTGGACGTGTCTTAACTGCTGAGTTCGATCATGTAAGTGGTGTCGGTGCCGCTTTCAATCGTGTTCGACTGGCCGACTTTCTGTCGGGACTCGCGAAAAGGGTGACTTATAATAATACTACCATGATTGAATACGCCCGTCTCCGCCCAACCCCCATCCAGGCACGTGCCGTTAACCCAAAATCGGCGCTCAGCCGGGGCGAGATTTCGCGTCAAGTCGAGCCGATGCTCACGGCCCAAACGACCTTACTGGTGGAGACAGGCGACTCTTGGTTCAACGGGATCCAGATGAATCTACCAGAGGGTAGCCGGTTCGAGATCGAGATGCAGTGGGGTCACATTGGTTGGTCAGTTCCCGCAGCGTTCGGCTACGCTCTCGGGGCGCCACACCGAAAGGTTATTGCCCTAGTTGGCGACGGCTCATTCCAGGTGACGGCGCAGGAGGTCTCGCAGATGGTTCGTCTGAAGCTACCCATCATTTTGTTCTTGGTCAACAACCATGGCTATACCATTGAGGTGGAGATACACGACGGCCAGTACAACAATATCCAGAATTGGGACTATGCGGCGCTGGTCGAAGCCTTCAACGGGGGCGACGGCCATGCGAAAGGCTACCGTGCCAGCAATGGAGAAGAGTTGGCTGTCGCAATTTGCAAAGCTGCTGTGAACAAAGATGGCCCTACCTTGATTGAATGTGTCATCGACCGCGACGACTGCAGCAAAGAGCTGATTTCTTGGGGCCATTATGTAGCAGCAGCCAACGCTCGGCCGCCCAAGGCGTCCTGAGTATGCGGAGCGAGACGCTCAGAGTTTTTATTCTGTAGTTAATTGCGTGCCAACCTGTAAATAAAACACTCATGCTTCAATGTTCCCAGCTCTCTCTGAAACGGACCAGACCTAAGGTTTCCACTGATTCGTGATCAGAGCATGGCTGGAGTAGACATGAAGCTATTGTATATTTTATGTGGATACCGTGATTAGCCGGTTACCCCCATGGCAATTTGTGCCGCCACGGTCTCTTGGTCTCGCCATGATCTTTAGGTCAATTAGCACAAGACAGTGGTACAACTCCGTAACAGGAAGGTGAACAGTCGTGAGTCAGCTCACTACCTTGCCCACCAGAGTCACGCCACTCCCTTCATCATCTGATGAGATCGCTGCAAGCTAACTATAAGAAAGCCCAGTCAATCGCACTAAGCTGCCATTTCCCCAGTGCAATCAGAATTCCCATCGTTCTATAATTTCTCCGTAGCATCATATATCACCATCCATCTGACTTCAGCCTAATTATATAGCCTAGACGAAAAACCGCAGCGATGAAAATTGCTGTTTTCAGCACACAGTCCTACGACGAGGCCTATCTCCAGCAGGCCAACAAATCCTTCAAACACCAGCTCGTATTCTTCGAGCAAACCCTCACCGCCAGCACAGTCGCCCTCGCCTCCGGCTTTCCCACCGTCTGCGTCTTTGTCAACGACCGCCTCGACGCCACCGTGTTGGCTGAAATCAGCAGGACCGGAACCAAGCTAATCGCCCTGCGCGCCGCCGGTTTCAACAACGTGGACCTCAAAGCCGCCGAGGCCCACAGTATCACTGTCGTGCGGGTGCCAGCTTACTCCCCCTACGCCGTCGCCGAATTCACTGTCGGGCTGCTGTTGGCACTCGACCGCAAGATCTGCCGCGCGTGGGTGCGCGTGCGCGAAGACAACTTTACCCTAGACGGGCTGGTCGGGCGCGACCTGCATGGAAAGGTTGTTGGCGTGATCGGGACGGGCCGCATCGGCTCGCTCGTTGCTAAGGCGTTCAAGCTCGGGTTTGGATGCACCGTGCTGGCTACGGACGTGTACCATGACCCCAAGGTCGAGCAGATGGGGATTCCCTACGTCGAGCTCAATGACTTGATCCGCCGCGCCGACGTCATCACTCTGCATTGCCCGCTAACGTCGCAGACGCGACATCTGATAAACGCAGACACCATAGCCTTGGCGAAGCCGAGCTTCTTGCTCATCAATACCGGCCGCGGCGCGCTGATCGATACCGAGGCGGTGGTTAAGGCACTTAAGAGCGGTCATGTGGGCGGGCTGGCGATGGATGTGTATGAGGAGGAGAGCGATTTGTTTTTCAAGGATCTCTCGAATGAGGTTATTAAAGATGACGTGTTTCAACATCTGCTGACCTTTCCAAATGTTATTGTCACCGGACATCAGGCTTTCTTTACGCAAGAGGCCCTGGCGGCTATCGCGCAGACAACCCTGCAGAATGTTACTAGTTTTGAGGAAGGAAATGTAGACCCGGCGAAGGTAGTTAAGGCGGCTGCGATTACCGTGTCTTGCAAGTAATCTTATCAGTGTAACGGGAGGGTTTGTCTCCTTAGAGATACACTCAGCGTTAAGTAATCAAGTAAAATAAATATTTATTAACTATAAACTTCTTTCTATTATAATTCTTTATTAATACAGAGGTAGACACGAAAAGTCTTGATTTGCGTTAATAATTTTAGCGTGCCAAGAACCCAGCCCTATAGGCTGACCCTAGAAGGGTGCTTAGATAACACCCGTTTAAAGGCCCCTTAATAAGGGGCTCCTAGTATCTAATATATGTACGAATACGGGCCTTTGGCCTAAATTACCCCTCTAGAGAATTTAAGTCTAGGCCCTCTAGTACCTAGAAACATCGATACGCTCCAGAGGCCATGTCTGAAGCTAGGGTTAGGACTTTGACGAAAACAGTTAGCGTAATCAAGACTTTTCGTGTTTACCTCTGTACTGAACTTACTAAGCGTGAATCCGGTCTAACCTCTAACTAACTAGTGAGAGGCAAAGCTTTACTCTTATCTTATCTCTAAGCTATTCAAGACAAGCTGTTATAGATATGAAAGACGAAGATCTATGATAAATATATTATATTACCTAAGAATCTAGAATCTATAAGAATTATATAACCTATATATATAGGAATACGAGGAATTAAAGATAGAAAACGCTAGAATATTAATATTAGAAGAAAATAAGAATATAGAGATTAATAGCTACTAGATTATATAGAGTTAACTAGATAGAATTTAACTAGACTAGAATTATATATTATAATATACTTTCTTAGCTTAAACTAATAATAATTAAAGCTAAATTAAAAAATAATAAGGTTTAAAATATTAACTATATTAAATAGGTTAAGAAAGATTTAATATTTTTAATTTAATAAAGCCTTAGTTAAATTATTTACAGGTATTTTTATAATAAATAACTAAGTAGTAATGATTCTTTTTATCTAGACTTCTTATCTTAACTAATAGCTATAGATATTAATATATTATAAATAAGTTAATAGCCTTAGAATTTTATTTTATATAAGATTAAGTATTTATATATTATTATAGTAAATATCTATAGATTACTTAGTATTAAAATAAATATTTTTAAAAAATCTCTTTTATTATAGCGTCTGCCTCGTTATTTTAAATAAGACTAGAAATTCTATCTTAATAAATAATATTATTATAGTAATTTACTTTAATACTTTCTAGTTAATAAGTCCTCTATATAACTAAATAAGATAATTAAATAAGCTTTTATAGATTTTTTAGTTATCTATAAACACAACATCTAAATTTAATAGAAAGATAAGATTTATTTTTAACTTAGAAAATTTAATAGTAAGTCGTTTTATATTATATAGATAAGAAAGAAGATAATTAGCTATAACGAGGTATATAAGTAATAAATTAATTAGGAACTAAGCGAGCTTTATAATGAAAAATAAAATATTTAATCTAGTAATAATAGCTATAAATATTAATAATTTAATTCTTTATTAATATATATAGATCTGCGATGTTATTACTTGATTATTATAGTTAATTAATAAGTCTTAGAATAATAGCGTTTTTAAGTAAGAATTAATAATAATTACGTAGTATTTTTTTATAATTTTATTAATATATAAGTCCTAGTATAAATAGAGCTTATTATTACTATAAATGATATATATACTTAGGAACTAGCTGAGATCACTAAGACTTTAGATTTTATATAAAGTAAGTAAGATAGATTTAAATTTTAGAAACTATTACTTATCTTCTAATTAATAGAGTAGTATGAAGTTATTAATATAAAAGAAAAGAATAAGTTATTAATTAATAAATAAATAGTTAACTCCTAGTATTAAATTAATTCCTAAGTTAAGTAATGTTGACGAGACTTTTTAAAGTTATAATAAGAAAGATTACTTAAGTTTATATAGGGCTCTAAGTAAAAGAAAATATAGATTTTTAAAATTTATTAGAATCTTTATATCCTTTAAGTAGTTAATAAAAAGTTCCTTATTTATAATACTATTGATAAAGGTATTAACTATATTATATTATTTAGTTTTAAGCTTAAAGCTAGCGGTAATAGATATAAAAGCTTTAAAAATCTAAATAATAAGAATAACTACTATAATATCTTAATTAATCTTTTAAAAATTATTATAAATATAGAGGCGAGCTTTATATTTAATTAAATATTTAATATTATTAAATTTATACTTAAATATTTAAATAAGAGGGAGTATATCCTTTTATATAAACTTAATAATTAGTTTAAAGATTTCTCTTTTCTATAGATATTTAAACTCCTTATTTATTACTTAAATAAATTATTAACTATAAGAATACTTTAATATTTATTTCTAATTTCTTAACTTTTTAGATAATTTATCGCGGTGGAGCTAAAGCTTAGGAATAGAATTTATAATAAAGATAATATAATATTCTACTTACTAATTAAGATTCTAAATAATAATAGTATAAGCTTATTAATAATTATATATTCTATTAAATATAATGTTATTATTATTAAGATTTATAGATATTATAAATAATCTTAAAGCTAGTACTCTTATTATTTAATATTTCTATAGTCTTTCTCTACCTATTTCTTTAACGCTTTCTCTAATATCTTCTTTAGTATTTACTATAGAAGATTTATTTAAAGATACTAGTAATAATAAATCTATAATATCTTCCGTTATAATAAGTAGTAGTAATAAGTATAATTAATTCTAATTAAGTATAACCTTATCTATTTACTTATTAATAGTTAGTTAATTAATATTCATCTTATTAATAGTAGAAATCTCAAGCTCTTATTTATCTTAATTATATATAAGTAGAGATTCTGGGATTTCTTATAGAATTTATATAGCGTTATAGAGCTCTTATTCTAAAACTAATTAAATAACGTTAATATTATAAAGTTAATAATAAGTCGTTTAGTTAAATATAATATTTTATATATAAATTATTTACTTCTTACTTAGGATTTAAATATAATAAATATTCTAAGAACTATAGTTAACTAAGTAATTAATATAAACTCAAGGTTCTAGCTTCTAAAGCTTTAGAATTTTATAAATAAGTAAATAGACTCTATAGCTATAGGTTTTTATATAATATAACTATAATTTAATATTATATAAAGATTTAAAGAGAGTAAGTCTAGTCTTAAATACTAAGATATAATTTAGTATATATACGGTAGCTAAGATCGTTTTAAGTTATAAATTATATAATAAATTAATACTAATCCTTATATATTAATCTTTTATAGTGATTACTCCCCTAAAGCGCTCGGTTTTATTATTTTAGACTAGAGTATATAAGGTAGTACGCTTTAAAATAATATTATATTTATTAAATATATCTTTAAACACTTAACCTAAAGCTTTTTCATCGTTAGTTCGTAGAAAGGAGATTAATTATTTATAATATTTTTCTATAAAATCTACTATTTTAATAATAATCTTAGTAGTCTTATATTTATAATAGTAAGTCTATACTTAATAATAACCTATACTTTTATAAATAAAATAATTAATTTATTTATAATTATTATAGCCTTATTCTATTAAAATTAAGTTATAAGCTACTTATTATAGCGGATATATTAAAGAGACTTTAGAATCATTACTTCTTAAAATAATTTAATATATCTTAAATAGTTAATATACCTTATAGCTTATAAACTTATCTAAAGAATATAATAAGATAAGTTTTAGATCTTAAATAGCTAAAGAGAGCTTAGTAATAATATTTATATCTATATAACCTATTATTTAGTAAAGGTGCGTAGGTAAGATTTTAAAGATTTTTAATTTAATTATAATTCTTAAAATAGATTTAGTAAATACTTATTCTATAATTTATATATATTTCGATAGCGATATAATAATTAACGTAGTAAATAACTTATAAATAGTTAAATTAATAGATAAGATATTATATTTAATAATTTAATATTTATTATAAGGTAATAGTGAGTAGAAATAATTCTTTAATTTATTTTCTAATTCTATATATAAGGTATCCTTTTTAGTATTCTAAAGAATATTCGCTTACTTTACTTTAGTAAAGAAGATTAGATTAATAAAGAATCCTATTATAAGAGTAATATACTATAGAGTAATATTTATTTTATATTCTATAGAAGTATTAAGAGTAATATTAATAATATTATATATCTTAATCTAGTATATTATTAAACTAAATACTAGGTAATCTTAATAAATAATTATATAAATAATTTTAAAGCGATTTAGATTATTATAGATATAGATATTTAAACTTAAATTAAGAATATAATTATTAATAATATTATAGTTAATAGTCTTATTAACTAAATAACTTAATAAGATTATATTAATTAATATAATAGTATTAATAGATACGGCGACGTCGCTATTATATTATATTATCGCGAATAATTCTAGTAATTAAGGACCTGAAGGTAGCTTATTAATAAATAGTATTAAAGTTAATATTTAACTTCTTTCTATATTTATCTTTTACCTTTACTTCGTTTTTTTAATATTTTCCTTGAATTTAATATTCTTTATTACTTCCTTTATTTTTTTTAAAACCTTAGTATTAGACTTCTAGTTCTTAGGACGTAGAAACTTTATAATATAATAATACTTAGAGTACTAATATTATTATTTATAAATATATCTAAATACTAATAATAAGTTAGATCTTAAGATTTTAAAGATAGAGTTACTAGAATCTAGTATTTAATTTTATAGTATAGCGGCGTAGACTAATAAAGAATTAATAAATAATAAGTTATTTATAAGTATTTATTAAAATATATTAAGAACCTTTATAAAGATAGATTCTTTCTTATTTTTATATTACTTAGATTATATATTATAAGTAGCTAATATTATTTACTATAAAGTTATTAATCTAAGGCTTTCTATAAATTTATTAACTATTACTTCTAAATAGATATTAAAATATTCTATTACTTTAACTTCTTTATAAAGTTTTTCTTATTTATTTAATTATTACTTTATATTCTTTTCTCTTAATAAATTAAAATATAGTGTTTTATATTAGCGACTAATCTTTATAATTCTAATATTAGAGTAAGGTTTAATTATTCTTTATAAAGTTCTAAGAGTTTACTATAGTAAGTTTTTTTTAATAATATAAGTAAAATACTTCTAGGAAATAGATTTTTAAATAGTTCCTAGTATATAAATTAGTACTTCTTATTTCTTATAATATAATCTATAGTTAATATTAAATTATAGTACTAGGTTAATATATTAATTTAATTAAAACTTCTTATTATCTTCTATAATAACTAACTTTAACGATATAGTAAAGATTATAAGAGTTAATTCTATTACTTTAAATAAATCTATAAGATCCTAGATTTATAATTATCTTATATTTAATTTAATAATTAATATCTAGTTATACTATAGTAAGGTACTTATAAGAATAATTATATTTATTATAATAATTATTTAACTTATTATAGTAATTAATAGCTATTTATAATTAATATATAGTTAAGAATTATTAAGATAGTTAAAAAATTTGAATATAGTAGGCAGCGGTAAATTAGTCTAAATAAGTTTAGCGTAGTTAAGTAAACCTATAAGAGTAAATCCGGGCTTATAATTATCATAAATATAAAAGATGAAAATCTATAGTAGATACGCTATATTGCCTAAGGATCTAGGATTTATAGGAATCGTACGACCTATATACATAGGAATACGAGGAATTAGAGGTAGAAGACGCTAGAATGTTGATATTAGAAGGAAATGAGGATATAGGGGTTGATGGCTACTAGGCTGCATAGAGTCAACTAGGCAGGATTCAACTAGGCTGGAACCACATATTGCGACACAAGCTTTTTGTTCTGAACCTTCACTCTCCTAGGGTAGAAACTCCAAGCAGTATGGATCCACTAAGCATTTCAGCGAGTATCATAGCTGTACTACAGCTCACAGGAACGGTAATTCAATGCCTTAATACTGTAGAAGGTGCCTCAAAAGATCGTCAGAGGATCTTCTCGGAATTATGCAATGTTAGTAGTATGCTGTATGTTCTCAAAGATGAAGCAAGTCAAGAGCAACAGAGCGACGCATGGTCATCTACGTTGCTGTCACTTAATGGGCCGGATGGGCCTATTGAGCAATTCAAGACAGCATTGGAGCGCTTGGCAAAGAAATTGACGCCAGTTAAAGGTTTGAAAAAGGTCGGCCAGGCAATCACTTGGCCATTTCAGAAAGAAGAGATCAAAGAAATCCTTGATGTTATTGAGCGACAAAAGAGTCTTTTTAACCTGGCGCGGCAGAATGATCATATGTGCGATTCTCTCCTCTTCACTTATATATCATTAACATCTAACATGTACAGTGGTCTGTCTAAGGCTATCAAAGGTGACATTGTGAGCTTACGGAGTGAAGTCGGTGAGGTTGGGAACAGAATTGTTCAGTTCGACATCGGTTAGATAACAAGAACTTCCCTCTTTCTTTTCAGAACAGCCACTCATAAGATATAGGTGAAAAGATCCGTCGATGGCTAGCCGCACCAGATCCATCATTGAACTACAAAAAGGCGCTGGAAGAGCGCCATCTCAAGACCGGTACCTGGTTTGTGGAGAGCAAAGTCTTTGCTGATTGGAAGACCATCCCAGCATCGTTCTTCTGGCTGTATGGGATACCTGGATGTGGGAAGACTATTCTCAGCTCCACGATCATTGAAAATGTCACCAATCATTGTAATCTCAAACCTACTTTGGCCGTGCTGTACTTCTATTTCGATTTCAATGATGTTGAAAAGCAAGGGCAAGAAAAGATGATACGTTCGCTAATTCTACAGCTCTCTTCGCAAAGTGGAAGTACACCTCAAGCTCTAGAAGCACTCCATTCATCATGTATAAGCGGCGAACGGCAACCTACGCGTAACATGCTTCTAGCTACTCTACATCAGATGATGGGATCCTTTGAGGAGACTTTTATTATCCTTGATGCTCTAGATGAATGCTCGGAGAGACGTAAGCTTCTAGAGGATATCGAGGAATTCAACCGTTGGACAGATACGAATCTGCATATACTGAGTACGAGTCGAAGGGAGAAAGACATCGAAGAGCGAATAGAACCTTTAGCCCATGATCGAGGAAAGATGCCTATCGACAGTGTGCGGGTCAATGATGATATCCGCGCCTACGTTCACGAAAGACTTCGGGCTGATCCAGAGCTGAAAAGGTGGCACAATGCGCCAAAGGTACAAAAAGAGATTGAGGAAACTCTGTTGGACAAAGCCGATGGAATGTAGGATTATTATTTCCTTATTTACATAGAAAATGAACATAAATGCTGATGTATGCGATTAGGTTTCGGTGGGCCGCATGTCAGCTTGATTCATTGAGAAGCTGTGTAAATCTCCACGGGCTTCGGAAAAAATTGGCATCTCTGCCAAAAGATCTGGACGAAACATACGATCGGATACTAGACAGTATTGATGAGGACAATCAGCAAGATGCTTTAAAAATACTACAGTGGCTGACGTATTCTGCTCGGCCGTTACGACTTGAAGAAATCGTCGAAGTTATTGCCATCGATGTCAAAGAGAGTCCTCGATTCGATGCTGCAAAGAGATACTCAGAGCCACGAGATATATGGATGATCTGTTCTAGCCTTATATCCTTACAAGAAGAGGTACTTGAAGATACCGTCGCAGGATATACAATTATTCAATTGGCACACTTCTCTGTTAAGGAATATCTCATCTCACCAAGGATTCAAAAGGGGCGAGTTAAACAATACAGTATCCAGGAGGTAGACGCCCATGCTTTAATAGCTGAAAGCTGTCTTGCATATCTTCTACAATTTGATGAGCCGGGTTCTCTGACCACTCAGTCCGTCCTTGAATTTCCGCTGGCTCATTATGCAGCAAAGTATTGGACGAAACATGCCCAAGTGGCTGAGAGAGACTCAACCTTAGCACCTCTCTTGAGCATGGAGCTCCTCTTGACCAAGGGACATAGCTTGCTGAATTGGAGCCGTCTTTACAACCCAGAATACCCATGGCAAGGCTCAGACATGACGAGAGGATTTGATGATGTCTGCCCTCCGCTGTATTATGCATCATTTGCTGGATTGATCAGATCTGTAGAATTCATTCTTGATAGAGGAGCCGACATTAACGCCAAAGCTGGATACTATGGTAATGCACTGCAGGCGGCATTATATCGAGGTCATCATCAAGTGGTGCAGATGCTGCTCGACAAAGGAGCCGATGTTAATATCCAAGGTGGAAGATATAATTACGCACTGCAGGCGGCATCAGCTGGAGGTTATAATCAAGTGGTGCAGATACTGCTCGATAAAGGAGCGGATGTTAACGCTCAAAGTAAGCATGGTGACGCACTGCAGATAGCATCAGCTGGAGGTTATAATCACGTGGTGCAGATACTGCTTGATAACGGAGCCGATGTCAACGCTCAAGGTGGAATATTAGGTAACGCACTATATGCAGCATCAGCTGGAGGTTATAACCAAGTGGTGCAGATACTGCTCGATAAAGGAGCGGATGTTAACGCTCAAAGTAAGTATGGTGACGCACTGCAGATAGCATCAGCTGGAGGTTATAATCACGTGGTGCAGATACTGCTTGATAACGGAGCCGACGTCAACGCTCAAGGCGGAAGATTAGGTAACGCACTGTATGCAGCATCAAAAAGAGGTTACGATCAAATGGTGCAGATACTGCTTGATAAAGGAGCCGACGTCAACGCTCAAGCTGGATTCTATGGTAATGCACTGCAGGTGGCATCTTATGGAGGTCATAATCAAGTAGTGCAGATACTACTTGACAAAGGAGCCGACTTCAACGCTCAAGGTAATTATGGTAACGCACTGCAGCTGGCATCAGCTGGAGGTCATGAGCAAGTGGTACAGATGCTGCTCGATGCAAGCAAGTCTAGTTTAATAGCCCAAGACTGAATTCTTAGAATGACAAGCTATTCAATACGTGGTTTCTAAATTCCCTAGTAGTAAATGATTACGACAAATTAACAGTTGGCAGTAGAAGAAATACGTGTTTTCAAGGCTTTATTATGCCTTTCTCCCCCCGTAAACAACGTTTCGGTTAAGATGATGTCACGCGCAATCGAAGCTCTAACCCTAGCGCTAGCCGAATAGGTCAAGTCTCCTTCAACAGCAAACACGCCGACTTTGTGCTCGGTACCTGTCGGTCTAGATGAATGTCAAAAATGTTCTTGCAACTCGCACAGAAGTCTCTTAATAATTTGTAGAGATAATCCGAATTAGTTGTGTCAACATGGAGCAGCCGCGGGAGCCTCATTCCGTGTCCTTGAAAGGTGCAGACATCTATCTTGGTCTTCTCATTGTAGGCTAATATATCCAGTTTTGCGGTTAGTCAACGAGCAGCCAGTTTTGGTAGCAGCTCGGAGATTGAGAAATGACTAGGCTATCGAGACCTGCATTGTCACAACGATTTCCGCTTCCATTACCACCCAAGTCTTCAACTGCGTACATCAATCCCAATGTGGCACTTGATCTTCAAACCGGAGAGACTGATGATGAGTTCATCTTCGACCCTGTCGTACGTATTTATAGATCACGGTCGTTCAACGAGTACTCATTCCATTTCTTAGCTTACCCTTCCACCAGCTTTTGGATCTGCCTATGTTGGTGAATCGTTCTCTTGCACATTATGCGCAAACAATGAACTTCTAGAAGACGCTGAACGCCATGTCTCCTCTGTAAGAATTGAGGCCGAGATGCAAACACCTTCTGGCACCAGCCCTCTAGAACTAAGACAGGGTGAAGAAGAGTCCCCGAGTCTCCAACTAATGCCAGGAGAATCAATACAAAGAATTGTCCAATTCGATCTACGGGAAGAGGGTAGTCATACTCTTGCTGTAAATCTAAGCTATTCAGAGACTACCATGTCTAAAGATCTACCTGCGTCCAGTGGACGTGTCCGGACATTTAGAAAGCTCTACCAGTTCGTGGCCAGACCATGTTTGAGTGTACGAACCAAGGTCTCCAGTGTCCCAATCGCAAATACAGAAGACGGCCAGAAGTTCCTCATAGAAGTGCAATTGGAGAACATGGCTGACGGGACCATAATCCTCAAGGCTGTTGCATTCAACACTAAACCGGCATTCAAATCGACGTCTCTGAACTGGGACCTTGCCCGACCGGATGTGCAACATTCAAGCTGCCCAAGCATGGCGCCCAGAGATGTGCTGCAAATAGCCTTTCTAGTGGAACAGCGTATTGATGGCCCCAGCAAAGAAGTCACGAAGGATGGCAGGACCACGCTTGGCCAACTGAGCATCCAGTGGCGAAGCAATATGGGAGACTCTGGATTTCTGAGTACTGGTTGGCTAACAACCAAGAGAAAATGAAGCCGGGTTTCCCGACTTCGCCACGCGTCGGGCGCACAGGAGACGCAATGCAGGTCCGGGAAGACTGGTCCGAAATTTCTAGAATTCGAGTCTGTCGCCCGTTTATGGGGACAGGCTTCTACGAGGAATGAAAGAGTCTTCTGCGAATAGGTGCGATTTTTGAGGCAGCAGGTGGGGACACCAATCCCAAGAGATATCCTCCGGGTGCCTGCAATGCGCATGTCAACCCCAAACAGTAGCAGATCTAGATTTGATTCTTCAGAGTTAATTTTAGTCGCAGCGCTCAACCATAGATCTCGTCAGGGATGCAAAGCACTGGACGACAAGCGATCAAGTTGTCTAACAGCGACGGGCTGAACCCCACGCGTTCCATCCCCCTATTTGACCCCCTATTTTTGTGGTTCCAGCCTTCTGGCGGTTATGAACTACACTGGGAGATGACAAGCACCGTTTCATCTTGTTCCACCAACCATTGAGATTTGTAGCGCATCTTGATCATCGATGCTTGTAAATGAAGAAGTAGAGGTGATGGAGAAGTCTTAGCAGGTGGTTGGGTTCGTGGCGCGATGCTGCCCACCGCTAGCCTAGGTACCTTAGAACTAAGGTATCCCTGCGCCTAGCTGTGCCCCCCCACTTACCACGAGTAAACCTACCAAATCCTCCGAGTTCAGACTCCTAGAATTCAGACCAAATACCTTTTACCGACCCCTGAACGCTCCAGCATCCTTAATTGATCCTGAAATCCGTACCCTCCTTTAGCTGGCCAACCAGTTCTTTGTCCGCTATCTCGGAAGGATTTACCTCGGATGCGGGGAAGAGCATGGATTGTCTTTCACTCAGGCCATAACTGATACGCGGGCTGTACAGAAGAAGATATATCGAGATCTGCGAAGCTACCTAAAATACCTGACGCAGGCAGAGCTTTTTCCAAATCGTCATTCAATTCGCTATCTACTGCGGGTAGATGTGCCTCACATCTGCATATGCGGGTCCCTATGCACCTTGAACGCCCACTCAATTGCTGTGCAGAAACCCGAATTTCCAACGCAACGCAAAGTGTATAAACTAGACGACTTTTAGGATACCATACTCGTGACATGAAGGCGTTGAAAATCCTATCTCATTTTGCGATTGCTAAACCTTTTTGACCTTGCTCGATGGCTCCAATCCCGGCTACGGAGACCTCGTCTGCTCCTCTCGCTGATTGGTTCTATATCTGTGGTACGTATCCTCAAATTATGCATATAAAGATAAAGTGCTGACTCTTTCTCAGGGGTCGACAGCTCACAACTTCGATGGGGAAAGGAAGAAGAACCACTAGACAACACACCCCCGGCTCCTGTAGAGCAGACGATTGAGGAGGATGCTGCAGCAGAAGCCGAGAACGATGGCCAGCCAGCGACGCCAAGAAAATCCAAACGGAACTCATATCAGCGCCTCTCGAGTCTCTCGGACGAAGCACGCTTGTCGATATCTTCGCTGACTTTTTCCCCCGAGCACAAAGGCACAGACAGTAACAGAAGTAGTACTACAATCAAGGCGATACAGATCAATGGCACCCACGGAGGGCTCAACGACACGGATTTCGAACATGCTCTGCAGAAATTTGCAGCACAACGAGATTCATTCTTATCGGACCTCACCTTGAGTGCGGGGGCAGTAATACCTAATCGCCCCAAGCCCCGACCAAAAACACAAAAGATTATCAATGAGGAAGTTACAGGGCTCAAGTCAGGGGTTGGAAGCATCAGGCGACGAATTTCATTTAGGGACATGAATAGTGTGAAGAGGCAGTCTTCTGTCAATAGGCAGTGTGGGTACCCGCTCTTTCTGTCCAGCATGGCCATAAAGAAAGTTAGCATGTCAGATGACTAACGTTGCTTGACCTTTCTCTAGCCTCGATACGCACCTCGAAAAGGATGAGCAACTATAATTCCGTCATACCGAATCCTCAGCCTTTGAATGAGGAGGAAAATACACATCCCCTGAAAAGGAAATTCGAACCTGTGCTTCTGGACCGATACCCCCCTAAGAGCATGGTAGAGGAGACGAGACGGAGAGGAACGTTTCCGGACTATGTACCCATGTTTGCTTTTCCCAATGACGTGAACATTGTCTCAGCCGACGAGAGGCCCCGCTCAACATGGCATGGCTTTGCAATGACATCCAGTGACAATTCAAGGCTTTATGGGATCTGTCTCATAATATGGATACCTTTGAATGAAAGAGCCTCTGGGGAATTAGAACGGGAATGTGAAAAATGGCGACGGGACAATATGACGGACGAAGAGCGAGAGCTTGCAAGTAGTCTGGGTGAAAGATTGGCTGGAGAGCGCATCAAGCTTTCTAGGCTGCTGGCAAGATTGCCTACTGTGGATTCCGGTTCTGAGGCTAGGGAGGCTCTTGAAGACGAGATTAGCGCAGTGGAGGAAAAGATCAGTCTCATGGCAGATCTTCTTCGCCCTGTTCGGCACGGCGCTGCAGCAAAGATCGAAGGTCTTACAGATGGGGCCACTGGGCTTTGGATACCGAGGGCATACGGCATTTTGGGCCGAGATCCTTCTTTGACAACTTTCTGGAAGGAATGGCTCAAAGCAGTAGTGGTGCCGATGACGGATGGGTCCATTGTTAGAGTTCCCCTAAGCTCACCGAAGATTGGAATGTGGCAGCCCCTGGAGAGATACGTGATTAACCTCTCCGTCGAGGCATTGAGTCCTATCTCTTCGAAGACGCAAGTAGAGGTATCGATTAGAGAGCTCCGACTATTTGCCAGGAAGGAAGCCATTAATGAGCTTCCCGGCTCTAGGACTGTAGGTCAGAATGAAGGCGTGGAGCTAGACCATTGCTGACAGTTTTACAGACTGATCTATACGCGCTCTTTCGGGCACTGTCCATTCCAAACATAGTGGTTCTTCTTGAGGTGAAATCTTTCTGCGATCAATTGAGTCATTACTAACCTTTTCTATAGTTCGCTTTGACCGAATCCCGGATAATCCTCCTATCCTCGCATACATCCATGCTTCATCTCGCTAGTAAAGCCCTTGTCGAACTATTATACCCATTAAACTGGTCTGGCGTTTTCATTCCCGTACTTCCAGCGCGACTTGTTCAAGCGATTGAAGCTCCTTGCCCTTATATCGTTGGTATTGAACGGCGCTACGAAAATGTTGAGCTTCCAGATGACGACTTTGTTCTCGTCGATCTTGATCAAGATGAGATAGAATCCACGACAAGACCAATCCCTATGCCCAAGCAACAGCGACGAAAGTTGACGTCTTTGCTGCAATTGGCAGCCCCTCATCACAATCGATTCGGGGTACCAAAGGGACCACCAGCATATGCTATTGAAGCCTTCCCATATGATACCTTTTCTTCCGAGAACTCCCAGGTTTTTACCGGAAACCCGCAGTCAACTCACCTGGCCAAATATGTTGGTCTCGATTCAACATCCTTTGGAGACAATGCCTCCAATCTGCCCTCCAGTTCCCTTGTGTTCAACGCTTTTCAACCTAAGGTCGACAAGGGCGAACTTCAACGACCATCGACAAGCTCTACAGTCAAAGGGGCATCACCACCGTCACCTAAGTCGTCTCCAACATCGGGCTCATTTCCCCCCTTGCCAAGGACACCAACCATAAACAATGACTCTGGGATTAGCATGCAATCCACTCTTCGCGAAAAACGTTCTGGACACTTTGATAGCGCTTCTAAACGAAGTTCTACCTACGCTCCTGAAAGGAATCCGACCATGAGGCGACCTAGCATGCCCTTCAGCAATCACTCAGCAAAGCAGTCCATGGCGACTATAGGTACTAGTAATTACGCCACCTCAATCTATGCCCCATCGACATATGCGCAATCCACGTTGGCAGCTTCGACAATAATGCCTAATGTATTGATGCAACCCGTTCGCAACAGTGAGACAACTAATTGGATAGAAGGTCATTGCTTTCAATGGCGGCAACACGATGACCGATCTGTGTGCACAATATGTGATGACAGGGCGGAGGATGGCATCTACAAATGTACTGGATGCGGAATCAATGCTCATGGCAGATGTGCCCAGCAAATCGCTATAGTATGCCCGGTGGCTTTCCATCCTGAGCAAGTGCGTGCGGCATTTGCCAGGTGTTTTGCTGCATTATTCTACACCTATCGAAAGTTTCTCCAACCTCCCTCGCGTGATCAGAAGAAGTCGGGAATGCTATATGGCTTTAACATGGATGGATTTCTGCGAAGTCTGCCTCATGAAAATGCAGATTATATGCAAGCACTACGACAAACTCAAGGTATGTCCTCATAATGAAGCCGAGGCCTCGAATTGACATCCTCGCAGCTTTCAACGAGTTCATACACGAGCGGGAAACAAAGCCTTCTGGCGACCCAACTATCCTACTATTTGATCAAATGATCCTCTCAAAGAGGAACAGGGGTCGAGCGTCGATGTTCAGCAAATCAAAGACTGATTTTCTTTCGGATACATATGATCATCTTTGGCGAACGGCAGCAGCAACGCCTCCCAAGGGTCGCATCCCAGGAGATATCAGAGCAATCATTACAAGAAGTACGTCTATCGGTATCAATTACTTATACAGGGTCTTGGCAGCTAATGATGGCATACTGCAGCTCCAGCAAAGCTTGACCCTACGCTAATGAAAGAACCGCGGGTCCTCCAAGGGGTACCTCGAATTAACACCGTAAAAGCGACAAGAAAGCCTATACCCAGTATGCTGGGTCCCAACGGGAGGATGAACGGACTAGCGCAGTCCCCTCCCACATAATGAACAGTGAACAGAGACGCGATATTTTGAATGATGAACTAATGTCAGGATGTGAAGATGGCTGTTGGATCATTAGAGCCTCCAATTGGTCGTTCTGTTAACGGGAACGGGCAGTGGGCAGGGAATATTGGCATTGCCATTTCATTGTACCATATCGAGGTGTTTTGGAAAAGCAGATTGCGAATTAGATAAGTGGGAGGCGGGCGTCCTCTGACACGTGCGTCTTCACAAGTTCGGGAATCCTATTCCTTTCCGGATGTAATATTTTCTCACATACCATCACGGTGAAAGCGTACTTGGTTTCATTCACCTTTCAAGTCCTAACTCAGCTACACCCTTCAAAAACCACTCCACACTCTCCCCCTTCCACTCATACTTCCTAACCCACTCCCTCGTCTCCCGCACAACTCTTTGAACCTCCCGCCTCGCCTCATCACCACCACCCATCCCCTTCCCCATACCACCCCCTCCACAACCTGAACCAAAAACATTAAAAAACCCCACCCCGAAATATCCCTCGGATGCAAAAAACACCACCCCTTCACCCTCCCCACCGTCTCCCCAAGCAGCCCCTTCCACCCCTCCACCCCTCTCATCTTCTCCTCCACAATCCTAAACAACACCCTCGCATACTGCCACGCATAATAATTCCTCGGATGCCTCTCCCCCGCTCTCATCACAACCCCCAACTCCTCATTCCAAAACCTCTCCACACTACCCGTCTCTTCACTTTCAACGTAATGTACGGCGTCATCCCAGAACGTGCTAACAAGCCACCCTCGCTGCGCCCATAGCGTTGGCGCTTTCGTATGTTTCTTTAATGGACTCGTGATTAATGTTTCTAGGAAGAGCAGCTCCTGCTCTACCGCTGCTCTTAGTTCTCGCTTCGCATACGCATTTCCCGTAACCCCAACGATCCCGGAGCCGGTTTCTTTATCAGCGAGATCTCTAATCCATCGCTTCCGGATGTTGGCCGCGGTGATGTGATTCGGATCCCATAATAAGACCACGGTTGTCGCTTTCCAGGCCTCTTCCTTGTTGTTATTGTTGCTGTCGCCTTCATCGGGGTACGAGAGGTGTGTGAATAGGATTTGGCGAGCGTGGAGGTAGAGGGGTGTCAAGAGGGTTTTTGGGAGTGCGAGGGAGGTGGAGGAGAGGTGTAGGTGGGGTGGGTAGGTGGAGGGGAGGATGTCGAATTCGAGGACGGAAGGGGAGGGAGGGTGGAGAGCTGTGATGAGAGCGTTGTAGGTGGATTGAGTGGTGGTGGTAACTTGGGTAGAAGGTGGGTTTGGAGACGGCATTATGTGGGGTTGGTGGGCTGGGATGAATGACGGGAGGGTCGTTGCGTAGGGCTGAGTAGCCTGGCGGGTTTTTGGTGGTTTGAGATGTGCAACGGTTCTAGGTATTTTGGTCTGCGCGTGCAGACTGAGGTTACAGGTTGTTAGGAACTATGACTTCTTTGCTTCTTGTAGTGTTTGTGCTGCAGGTCGTCATACATCTCGTTAACACCGTTGGGGCGCCCGTCATCAATGAATTCGTGAGTGATCTCAGCGGCCTGTCTGATTGTTGGCTAGCCTTTCAGCAACTGATATAACTTCCAGCTGTGGATGCTTTGGAATAAGCTTCCATACTCCTCGACCTCGGCAGACGTTCGATTGCAGACGAAACGTCGCAGGGAGCTCGTCGGGCTGAAGCAAGAATTGAGTGCTACGAGTGCGCAGGATCAATTCGCGAAATGGGCGAAGCTGGATAGACAGTATGGTAGGATGCAGGCGGAGTATGATACCAAAGGTATAACTGTCTACAGTCAATTCTCTACAGGCTTGTGGGCTTTGGCATAATACAAGCTGTACCCAGCGATCCAGGCTAACACGGACTTCCAGCCAACGACATTAAAGACAACAGAGCCTCCTTCGACCGCATCGCCAACTTCCTCCGCTGGGGTGGTACCAACGGTCTCCGCTTCTTCATGCAATTCTGGTTCGCGAAGCGGCCCATGTTCTGGATACCTAGGGGCTGGGTGCCGTGGTATGTGGAGTGGATACTAGCTTTTGCGAGGGCGCCGAGGGGGAGTGTGAGCATTCAGATGTGGTTTGTCGCTTGTGCGACTGTAGTGCAGCTTGTTGGGCAGGCGGTGGCTGCGGGAGTAGTGCTCGTGGGGGAGAGACGGCAGGGAATAGGGAAGAGAAGGGATAAGGTGGCTATGGGTGCGGGACGAGGAGGGCGGGATGGAGGAGAGGGCGAGAAGAGGAAGGAGCTGTAGTATTCATAGAGCAGCATTTGTGCATGAAATGAATTTTGACTTGATTGGTAGACGAGCTGCTAGATGTTTCTCGTTCTATTGACGCAGAGATCTTTCATGGCTTCCGCTCGATACTGCAACACGAAGCGAGATACCCCTTGGCAGAGGTTGTTTAGTTCCGTCTAGGCATGCTTTTTGACTCTGAGTGATCATGGGTGAGAGGATCGCTAAAGCTTCGAAAGTGCCATTGGTTATCAGGTACGTTCGCCTGGGCAGAGAAGCTGTTTGGCTGCTTCGTCTGGCTCATTGAAGGCCATAAACACAAAGGGGATGCGCCCACTAGGAAGCCTTTGATAGCAATCGGCCCAAGTACAATCCCAGTGTTCCTCCATATGTTGGCTTATACTCGGTCTACTGCGGACAAAGGAATGGAAGCATTTCACGATTGATAGTTGTACCTAATGCCGTCCATCATACTTAGTCTGCGTCGTGCCTTGCATGACTGAAACTCATAGGTATAGTGCGAATCCGGGTGTCAAAGCTTTCTGATAACTTTCAATCGCCGTTCAGCTTCATGTGCTACGACGCCAGATGCATGGGTCAGCTCAAGTGAACGTTCTTTGGCAGAGTCGTTGATCTGGCTTTAGAACACCCAATGCATCGAGAACGCCAAAGATATTAATCCTGGCTGAATTGTCGTTGGCTTGAAGACGCTGCAAAAAATATAAGTACTGGGAAAAGGTGAAGCTTGGGATGCTTGGCCTCGTGCGGCTCAGCGGTTAGCGGCCGTTGCCACTGTGTTTGAGGCGGGAGATCTGCAGGGTGTTGCAGCCGACCAGGAACGTGGTCTTTCCTGAATCTACCATGCACTGCGAAAGACAATGATCTTTCGATAACCTGCAGTAAATACAGGCAAAGTGGTCGCTGTCATGGTCAGCACTGCCACGTTCGTGAAACAATCAACCAGCCTTTCGAGGGATCTGCTAACCTCTCAACAGTCTCAAGACCCTCTGCTTCACCGTTGGACCCCTCCTTGTACCGAAGATTATAACATGGTATCGCACACAAAGAGTCAAGACTCTGATTGCGCCAGCACCAGTACAACCGGTACCACGTCCAGTGATCTCCTCCCTTAATATATTTTTCATCTCCGCCCTCATCGCCCTGATCTCAACCCTTCCCTACTTCTCGCCCGAAAACATCTTTACTATAACTTCCTCCCGCCTACAAACCCCGAACGATGTCCTCTTTACCCGGCTTTCCCTTGCACGGGGAGAGCTTACGGGAAATGACAATATTCTGCGCCCAAAACTCGCCTCCCTAGACTCCAGACTCCTCTACCTCACCTACGGCCCAGATGTCGTAACACACTGCCCTTTCTGTATCTCTGACGAACCATTCACATATTTCTACTACGCCTTACCTTCGATCATTTTACCTCATCTCCTCCATACACTCGCTCTTGGCTTGGCTACATCATCAGCCATAGCGGGCAATTACGGCAATCGATGGAGAAGCCTCGGTGCGATGGCAAGCATACTCTTAGCTATTAGTGACTGCTATCTCTTTGGCAGCTACGACTGGAAAGCCAACGCCCGAGCACATCGGCCAGAAGAATATGTTCACTTCTATTGGCGTATGCGGGTATTTCGCGGAATATGTATTGCCGTGGCAGACGCATTTCTGGCAGGATTGTTGTGGCTGTCTTCCACGAACAGAATGTTCGTAGTACCACCTAGCGCAGCAGAAAGGATGGAAACAGCCATGCGAGTATTGGAAAATGCAAGGGGAAAGTTGAGTGCTGTAGGGGTTGTCAGGAACGCTATTGTACGCGATGAGGGTTTGAGGCGGAAGACGGAAGCCTACTGGAGGAAAGAGGGGGAGATAACGGGGCAGATTATGGCGGAGAGGGAAGTGATTGAGGGCGTACGGAATGCTTTAGACGGGAGGATTCAGGTTGTGACGCTAGAGGCAGAGGCGACTAAGTATGCTGAGGGGATCACGGGCTCGGAACACATGCCGCAGGTTGGCCAGAATGGACGGGTACCATCTAGATAAGCCCAGCTCTATGTCTTTCATATAGATCGACTTTGAATTCAGATATGGTATCAAAAGTTGCATGTAGTGTTTCGGCTCCCTAAACCTAGAGCCGAATTGATTGGAGGAAATTTGATCTCCTCAGCAGGCTCATCTGATCCCGCACCATCATGCAACATATAGAACGTGGGCGCCATACCTGGTCCCATGCAGACAACCGGCCAAAAGTTCACTACATTTTCACAACGATTATCCAATCAACCTTTTCCTGCAGGTGAAGTACCAGCGCGTTTCTGTTTCGGATTTCGCGTTACAAGGTGTTCGTAGCGCCGGGACACAACCTGAAACAAGACCTACACCATATCGATCAATGGTAGCCACTCCCGTTCTCCAAGGCCCAAAGGCTCACAACACGTCAACTCCTGCATATACAACTCACAGTTGCAGAAAGGTTTGGCTCAATGGAGCAATGGGCCTTTCCTCTGGGTACAGCGCTTGCAAGGGGGGTTCAAGGCCGCAAAAGAGCGACCCCTTTGTGGGGTATGAAGGGTGCCTCTTGTCTCGTCCTACGTGAATACAGACACAACTGCGCGCGTGAATGGAGCGTAGATCGTGAATGCCGTGAATAAAACAGTTGACCTCTCCCATTGACTCATTCTTTCATTTTCTTTCATCAATAAGACTATTGTCCTTTGTCCAGTAATCGGGTTCCGGTGTTCCTCTTTATTCCCTTCGGCTTTCATTGTCTTGTTATCCACTTGTTACTGCTTCGACTGTGTCGACCATTGTAAAAACACTTTAATAGCCTGCTGTGCACGCTCCAAATTCCATCTATCATACAGAAATCTACAGCAAACATCTACTACCTCCCCAACCGTTAAATCATAAGCTCAACACCCTCACACTCTCAAGATGCCGTTCTTCAAGCGCTCTCTGGCCGGCCCAGGCTACGTCGTCCTCAATATCATCCGCGTCTGCAACATCATCTCCCTCATCGCCATTGTCGCCGCAAGCTTCGGCATGCTAGTCAAGACCTTCCAAGTCTCCAAATTCTTCTTTTTTGACGCCGTCAGCCACCTCATAACCGGCTGCTTAGCCCGTAAGTTTCCCCTCTCTCCTTCTTACAAGCTCGAACTAACAATACAGTGGCCCTCATCATCACCGAAATCGGCATGTTCCGCCGATACATAGCCCACAACTGGCCACTCTTCTGCCCCACGTCCGGCTTCATCACCCTCGGCGTCGTAATGATCATCCTTGGTGTCTCTGTCCTCGGCAACCTCAACAAAACAGCTACATCCGAGGAGTCCCTCGGAACAACAATCTGGCAGCTCGTTATCGCAAGCGGAATCGTTGTCTCAGTAATGGGTGTTCTCAACATCTGCGCGAACTACATGTTCCGCGAGAAGTCCATGGATGTTACTGCACGACAAGTCCGCGCTCATGGGTCTACGGCTCCACAAAAGACAGACGCCTATCTGAGCCCGAGTATGTCTACACGGACTGCGAAGACGCCAAGACGGTCATTCCACTTGAACCGCCGCTCGGCTTCTGAGTCACTACCGTCATACAAAACCGATGCACAGCAGCCGGGCCACCGCAACATCTCTGCTCCAGTTATGGCTACAAGCCCCGTCAAGGGGAGGGATGATGCTGGTGTGCCGGTTGTGAATGGAGTGCAGAGACCGGATTTGGCGTTTCATCCTGCTTTCCAAGGGCAGCAGTTTTAGATTTGGTATCTATTAAGGAGTTTGGAGAAGTCTTGCATATCAAGATATGACCATAGGAAGCAAGCGGATCTATGTACATTCATTTAAGGGAGGATAAGGGCATCAAGGAACATAACTGCAAGGGTAGTCTTTATGTGATATGAGTAATTACTAGATTAACGAAATCGATTGAATCGAATGCCTATCTTTGTCTGTGTTCATGTCGACTTGCTTGTACACTTCCTACTTCGGTCAATATCAGGTACTATACCCCCTCTCAATCGCCTGCTCATAGCAATGAGAACCGATCAACAGCAAGCTATTGCCCCCTTATGTACAGACAGCCATATCATGAACCTCAATAAGGACAAAAATTCATCCATTATACGCAGCGAGTAAGCAATCCAACCACGAACTTAAACCTGACACCCTTTTCCGCCAAGGAAATTCTTCACACCCTAAGCGACACCTTCAGATCGCCAAAATCATCCCCACATTATTGTACTTGATATATCAAAATAAAATTCAAAATCAATTAATAACCTCGTGGCGCAGTGGTTAGCGCGCCGTTCTTATATCAAATTTTCTTTACGGAATTGATATGGCACTATCCCTAAGTAATGCGGATGTCGCGAGTTCGAATCTCGCCGGGGTTAATAACTTTTTGCCCTTTGTAGAGAGCTTTTTTTGGGCAAGGTGATCAAGGGTAGAAGGGGAGAATGGATGCTGCGGATTGGTTCAGTGGAATAGTGTTGTTGGATTGGGGGTGGGTGGCTCGGAGTTATACGGGGTTTAAGAGGATGTGGTGGCTTGGCATGCCAAGTCTAGTAGGAGCTATGAAATATGTTCCGAGTTCGCGCAGGAACGATATTTACAGGTGTTGCTTATATTGGGTATTTATGATTTCTGATTCTATCTACTGCAAGCTGGTTAGGGCCAAAGGTATATCTGACGGTTTGCCGCTCTACTTTACCAGAACAAAAGGTCTCCTATCTCCAAGCTGTAATCTGATCTAACCCTGCCTTCCTCCTCTCCTTCCTGCTTGATTGTAATTCGTTCACATTGCCGAGCCAACCTCACAGCAGGCCCCAGGTAGAGGCACTGAGACAAATCTGGAATAGCACAATACGGATTCCCTTGGTAGGCTAGCTGTGGCCTAATATTGAGAGCCTGAACAGGCCAAAAAGCAGGCCTATAGAGCTGATATCCACTAAATATGCTTGGTCGTAGACCTAGTCCACGCACGGCCCTGCAGACCATGCCTGACGAGGCCTTTCATTTGGCCTCTCAAGTCGATCTTGCAGCAAGCTTCTATGACCATGCCTGCAGGCCCAAAACGATAACTTCAAATGCTTTCTAAAGATTGCTTCCATAAGCCATGTTGGCACTTTGGCAAGCCCTAACAATTCCTACCAGACACGGGCGGCATGGATTTCCAAATCCCCGACCCTCCTTTTGCTCTTCGCAAGCTTGGGTCGGAGAGACCCGTTCTCGGTATCGATCATTACATGTTGGCTATATGATCCTGGAGGTGAGGGTAGACTCAGCAATCATTCGCTTCTCCTGATGTCTGCTTTCATCTTCTTCCTCATATCCTTCGTTAGTCTTAAGCATCTTCCAAGATATCAATAAGGTATTCACAGATATCACGTTCTCAGATAGGCCTTGTCTAGCTCCCTTACATTTTTCTCATAGGTAAAGACGGGCTTTCCACTACCTCCCAATTCGAATTCCCGCCTCGTCAGCGGTAACAGCCACTTGCGGAATTTGGGTGTAGATCAAAACTCCAAAGCAATTATATTCGGCTTCTGAGAATGCGCGTAGGAGCGTCTACTGGCTTTATCCTGTGGATTCATCAACCCAATCCATCTAAGACGAAAAGTTATTGAGACTCAAGAGGAAATTGGGGAATCTTGCAGGACGACGTAGAAGTAGAAGCGCTTGAGTGCCAGTTGAAAGGCACGAGGAAGCGAAGACTTCAAAACGCAACCATCGATATCGACGAGACTTGCTTGATTCAATGCGAGGATGGTACAATATTGGATTCACACTCACCCACTTCGAGCTTCTAAGAGAATAAGCCAGAACATGTGGGAACCTTATCACTTTGACAAAGCTGTTGAGGGTCATGAATAATAAATGACCTGAATTGCGAGCGCCTTGCTCTTTGGCATAATGTAGTTATGTCTTTAGTATTGTTACTAACATGGCCTCAATTTTTGGGGCCAAGGCTAAGATGCCTTCCGTTGCTTGCCAACCCTGTAGCACTCTTCTAAATCCATGACGCGCGATGCCTCTCTGAATTCAGATCCATCCCCAAGACTGGAGAGCGCGAGAAGTGTCAATTAGAGACCCCAGAAATCCTTGTGCGCAGCCTGATTGAAGAAGTCTGAGCACTGGAGCTCTAAGATTCTTTTTGCCGTCCGGCCGTAAAGGGTTTCGAATAATTCGACGTAGTTAGCAGTTCCTTTCAGACAATTTTCCGAATACCATTTGCTGTAGCATCGCGATCTTGCACATGTCTTTTCAAGGCTATGTGACAGTGCAGGGCTCAAGGATATAACAAGATCAAGATAGCTCGAGCCCGGCAGTATCCAACTGATCAAGCATTATTTCGTAGAAGAGTCGGGACAAATGCAACGAACTCGTCTGGACTGTTGGACTTGCCGAAAGGGGCTTAGATTGCGGTCTTCTTGGGCATCATAGGCGAGACCTCGGCAATTAGCCAGAAGGACGAATTTCTCTTGGAGACAAAAAAGAATGGACAAAAAAAGAAAATTGACAAGGGTGGGACTCGAACCCACGCTCGTTTCCGAACCAGGATATTGATGTTAAGAATGGATCCTTAACCTGGCGCCATAACCAACTCGGCCACCTTGCCAGAATAAATGGTTGATCGCTTATTTTAGTATCTATTCAAAATTTTGAGATCTCAGATCAAATCAAATGCAAGGCTTCAAAAGCAATTGGACGCAGGTTACGAAATGTTGACAAAGGCAGATAACATGACAACGGCAACGGCATTATTGTTCAACTACATTATTTTGAGCACCCTTTACTGACAATAACGACCAATGCACTCGGATGGTGGAGAAAATGAAAAATGCATTAAGATAGCAGGGTTGATTATTAGGGGAGCAGGAGGGCGCACTGAAAGAGTTGGGAGAGAATATATAGGAAGGAACCCGCTATCGCTGCTTCTGGTAGGTGGGACGTAGAGTAAGGACCCTGCACTGGCGGCCGTGTACTCAGCTACAGCTGCTAACAATGTTTCTTTAAATTCCTTAACCTGCTGCCTTACTTGGTCTCTAGATAATAGCCTTATTGGATAAGTGTAGCTTTGCTTATTGCTATATGACTGGGATAATAATTCATCTTAGAATGCCTGGTGAAGGATTTGGTGACTGACAATCCTGTCTAGGTCTCTTTGAATGGGTTTTGGGGGAGAGGCACTGTACCTCTGCCCGCAGGTTGTACTCGGAAAAGTATCTTGTACTTGTAGGCTAGAGAGGCCACTTGTCCACGTATCCGGAATGTTCTTTTCTGATGAATCAAGTAAGACCTCCTTTTGTTTGCGCCTATAGCAGCTGCACTTTTCTCCCAGCATCAAAGATGCTGACAATGATAATATTAGTGGCTGCTGATGTGCGCTACGACTGGCCGCCCCGTTTAGTATATGCATGATTGGCTGTCGTTTAGCGGAGACCTTTCAGCTAAGAGGCGCAACGCCCGAACATTCCTTCCATAACTGCACAAGACAAGCATTTCTCCTGAATCAGTACCACAAGTCAATCAGCACTTAAGAAGATCGAAATCAAGATCGGCATTCACGATGTCTGACCCACTTTCTGTCGCGGCAAGCGTAGCGGGATTGATCTCGCTCGGAATCACAGTTTCGCAATCCCTGGTCGACTTCTACAGTTCGTATAAAGATCTTGATTCAGATCTCAATGGTACAATGAAAAGACTTGAATCCCTCTTAGAAACTTTCCGTTATCTTGAAGAAACGATTTCTAATCGCAAGTTTCAAACGGACGAACAAGGCTTGGTTAAGAATATCGAAGCATCTATTAGCGAATGCGACAACTTAATTCACGAACTGCAAGTCGAGTGTGAGAAATTCAGCAAGACTTCTTCAGATAGCGTCAAAGCTGCTATCAGGATCGCTGGACGCCGAGCCACATATCCCTTCCGAAGGAGCACTTTGCAGAAAATCGATGAAGATATCGATGAGATTCGTGCCAACTTGTCATCTGCGCTGGGAGTATTACAGCTTAAGGACAACAATAGGATTCAAGCCGACGTTGCAGATATCAAGACCCTCGTAGATTTGGTCAAAACCAATCAGATATCATCAAATATCTGTGACTGGCTGAAGGCACCGGATGCCACTATTGATCATAATGCCGCATGCTTGAAGAAACACCCTGGCACGGGTCTGTGGCTTATCAATGATTCCCGTTTCTCGAATTGGTTAATAGAAGAGAATTCTGTCTTGTGGTTAAACGGATTTGCAGGGTCTGGGAAGTCAGTGCTGTGCTCGACCGCAATACAAGCTGTCCTTCGCCACCGAAGATCTGACCCCAGAATTGGTATTGCATTCTTTTATTTCACGTTCAACGATGAGTCCAAACAAGATGAATCGGCCATGTTACGAGCCCTTCTGCTGCAATTATCCACCCAGCTCCAGGACGGTCATGCAGACCTCTTCAGGCTTTACGCTTCATACAAGACTGGCACACCTCCATCGCGAGTGTTGATAGAATATTTACGGCTCTTGATTGGAAGATTTAAACATATGTATATCATGTTGGACGCGTTAGACGAAAGTCCTCGAGATGGACCAAGAGGGCACGTGCTCGATGCGTTAGAGACCATGCGAGGATGGACCCTACAAGGTCTGCATCTCTTTGTTACGAGCCGGGATGAGCGGGATATCCACGAATTTTTCGATCTCCCTACTAGCCAAAAGGTTGCAATGCAGAACCCTGGCATTGATCAAGATATTGCCAACTTTATATCTGGTCGACTTAACACAGACCGAAATCTCCAGAAATGGAGAAAGCACCGTGAAAAGATTCAAGACGCGTTAGCTAGACGTGCTAAAGGGGTGTATGTGGATAACAATCTAAAATTGCCGCAGTATCAAAGAAGTATCGGCTAAAAATCTTACAGGTTTCGATGGGTTGAATGTCAATTCAAGTCTCTACAGTCATGTCCTTGCAGTCAATCTCATCTTGACCGCCTGTTGAATTCGTTGCCTCAATCGTTGGACGAGACTTACGAGCGGATGCTGTGCAGAATTGACCCGGCGTTGGTTAAAGATGCTCGACGAATATTGACCTTGCTTTGCTTTGCTTCCAGACCATTAACTTTACCAGAGCTTATCGATGGAATCGCCGTCGAAACGACCGAACCAACACGACTCAACAAGGACTGTCGATTGGAAGATTACACCGATATCCACGATATCTGTCCGGGCTTCATTAACCTCAATATTGCTGATGAGACGCTAATTGTACAGATTGCCCATTTCTCCGTCCAAGAATACCTGGAATCGGATCGCATCCGGCACCAGAAGGCTATGATCTTTGGCCTGACCAGCGTTAAGGCGCATACAGAAATTGCAGAGATCTGTTTAATATACTTGCTTGAGCACGACCTTTCAAGCTCAGTGCTAAATCAGAATGTTCTCGAGGAATACCCACTAGCCAAATTTGCGGCTAAGTATTGGCACGTACATTATAAAAGCCCGGCAAATCCCGCTTCTGAATTAGACACCTTGATTTCAAGTCTATTCCAACGGAGGGAGTCATTCATGACATGGGTTAAGCTTTACGATGTGGATGACCCAGACTCAGATGGAAGATCTGATGCGACTAGTGATACCTCATTCGATGCTGCAAGTACCTCATCCAATGCTGCAAACCCTGTCTATTACGCATCGTTACTGGGACTTGACCAGGCTTTGCATGAATTGCTTAATACTAAGCAACAAGAAGGTATTACCATAATAGTCTCCTCATAGTGTACGTGAGTAATTAATGTGTCTATAGAAATCAATGCTCGATGTGGAACATATGGCAATGCATTACAGGCAGCATCATTGGGAGGCCACGGAAAAGTGGTGCAGCAGCTGTTGGATAAAGGGGCAGACGTTAACGCTCAAGGTGGAGAATATAGTAATGCATTACAAGCAGCATCATCTTTTGGCCAGGAGAAAGTGGTGGAGCTTCTACTAGATAGGGGAGCAGATGTTAATGCTCAAGGTGGTGAATATGGCTATGGCAATGCATTACAGGCTGCATCATATCAAGGCCATGAGAAAGTGGTGCAGTTACTGCTCGATAGGGGGGCAGATATTCACGCTCAAGGTGGATACTTTGGCAATGCGTTATATGCAGCGTCATCTGAAGGCCACGAGAAAATGGTGCAGCTACTGCTAGATAGGGGGGCAGATGTCAACGCTCGAGGTGGTAACCGCTATGGAAATGCGTTGCAAGCAGCATCATATGAAGGCCGTGAAAAGATGGTGCAGCTACTGCTAGATAGGGGGGCAGATGTCAACGCTCAAAGTAGTGGATACTACGGCAATGCGTTACGTGCAGCATCAGATCAAGGCCATGAGAAAGTGGTGCAGCTACTGCTAGATAGGGGGGCAGATATCAACGCTCAAGGTGACCGATTCTTTGGTAATGCATTACAGCAAGCATCAGCTGGAGGCCATGAGAAAGTGGTGCAGCTATTGCTAGATATGGGGGCAGGTATCAACGCAAAAGGTGGAGAATATGGCAATGCGTTACAGGCAGCATCATATAAAGACCATGAAAAGGTGGTTCAGCTTCTGCTAGATAGGGGAGCAGATGTCAATGCTCGAGGTAAATATTATAGCACTGCATTACAAGCAGCATCACGTGATGGCTATGAGAATGTGGTGCAGCTTCTGCTAGATAAGGGGGCAGACGTTAATGCTCAAGGTGGAGAATATAGTAATGCATTAAAGGCAGCATCATGGAATGGCCACGAGAAAGTGGTGCAGCTACTGCTAGATAGGGGAGCAGTAGGAGCAGTAGGCAAGAGGAAAGACAAGGTTCAGAATGAAGACTGATTCAAGCTACAGCTCGCGGCGATCCTTTAGTAGGTAATCTGCCCTCAGAATCTTTTCAGCCAGGACTGACTGATATGATAAAAGATTTTCACAGGCCTTGCCTATCTCGGCGCGAAAGAGCTGGTACATAGCCCGTTGGTTTATCGGAACATTTTCCTTTGATAGGCAAGGTGTTATGAGGTTTATGGGCTGCCCTCTCTATTAGCGAAGTATTGCCTAGAGGTGAAGGGAGTTTGGAAAGTCGGAACGCGGAAAGACAGTCACGCAGCTTTTGGATCAAGATCGAACAAGGAGAAAGGGAGGGAAGTTGGGAAGCCGAGACGTTGTTTCATATTTATTATAGATTGGACATTAAATAAGCATGGATTCGTTACGTCGCTAATGTGCCATTTAACCTCATCGTCTCATAACTTTGCCTCATCTGCTTCATGAAGTCTTGATGATATTTGACCGCATGTTCTCAAAACTTTGCCTCATCTGCTTCATGAAATCTTGATGATCAGAGTTGTATTTCGTCACCTTATCGAAAACATCGCGAAAAACTGATATCAAAGCTTTTATGTCATTGGCTTCTCTCGCAGATCTTCCGTTACTTAATAAGATCTCTATTTCTTCAATATCTGTTTCCCGCCAAAATGGATATTCGCACATCTTTGATACTAATTCGGCGAGCTGACCGAATCGCACGAGGACCGGGCTCCTTGGTGGCGGCACAAGCGAATCAGTCAGTTCCGCACAGCAGCTCTGCACGAATCTACTGATCGAATCTTCCTCCTTCAAATGTACGGGGAGCATGTCAATCTCCCTAAACCCCTCACCGGTTCGGATCAAGGAGACAAGGCTGGCAGTGCGTGAGCGTAGACGCCGAATTGGTTTGACTAATGCTTGGCAATGCACAATCGCTTTAGAGTTGGCTCGGGCATCGTCATCGTCGGAAATTCCTTGGACACGGATGCTGATATCCAGATTTCGTAGGGGAGCTTGATTATCCGTAACCAAGCCTTCGACCAATCGATGTAAATAATCACACAGCAAATTTCTTTCAGCTTCCGCCAGGATGGTCTCCGCGGCCTGCGAGCTGTTACCAGCAGAAGGGGATCTCTTGGGAGTGTTGAATGCGATGTTGATATGGAAGTATCGGATTCTTTGGAAATATTGTAATGAAAGTGCTGGTTGCCATGGTGTGAAAAGATGTTTGATGCCCGTAGCAAATCTTTTTTGACGGGTTGGATGCGAAGGCGTGGTTCTATGCACTGCAGTTCTTGCCCTCCGCTGTTCGAGCAACAGCAACTGCATCTGATAATCCGTAAGGAAAAACTTCTCATCCTTTGCGTAACACATGGAAATACTGGGCGTTGCAGCCGCATTACTCTCCCGCTCATTTGTGACATCAATGTTGAAAGTCGTATGACCATAAAAGAGATCGGCAACCTCCTCATGGATGGTTTTGTTGACACGGAAAACGGCAGTACAGACAGGAGTGCGGTCCTGTCGAAGGCTTCGCATCCCAGAGCGACGTGCTTGTACGGGTTGGTCTGGGATGAGATACTGGTAGATGATAAGACGGATCTCGACGGGTAGCTCCAAGAAATGACATTTTCCTTTCGACCAGTGGGGTTCACAAAGGGGGTATCCGTAAGGCTTCCACGGAACGATTTCGTTACAAGAGAATCCGCACTCCAGAGTAGCTTCGCAACGCGTCATTTTGATGACTTGAGCCCTGTGTTGCGCACAGACCGGTAACTGCCCATCGACAATGGTGGCTACCATTCTCTCACATCTTGTTCCCTTATGAGGGCCCATCCTTGACCTTTTCCCAAAGCATCTCACAGCTGGCTTGGAGCTGGGAGCTCGATGGATGTCGCAGACATGGCTATGTTGAATTCTCGGTCTTTTTATGCGAGGCTGAGTGGTGCCATTTGAGCGTCGTTTCTTTTCTGTAGGGAGCGCTTGGACTTCGTTCTCTTGCATGCCAACTGACGGTTCGGCAGCATCAGGCAGTCCCCAGTTCAAGAAGGCTTCGAAATCAAAATCTTCCAACAGGTCTTGGGTTGGTATATTGCTGCAAAGGCTCGTTACTCTGTCGCTGTCTTCCATGGTTTAGACGGACTGGAGGGGCAGAAGTAGAAAGCCTGACGGCGTCCCATTAATGATAGATGAGAGCTATGTGATAGCAATCCATATGGGGTAAGCGGGAAGGGTGGGTTGAGGTGATCGAATCTGAAGGTAGAGAGGATAGGTGATGGGTTTGTGCGGTTGCAGGTCGGGTTTGGAAATAGCCTGCTCCAAGGGTGTCCATGATCTTGCGCGTAATATTTTAGGGTTAGGGCTTGGCTGCCGAAAATGATCGACAATCACAGCGCCTATTCCGCTTATAACATGAAAAGTAGCCGATTCTGAGGGAGTACTGAGGGAGTAGGGCGAGGGTGCAAGGAATGAATCCAAATTTGCTGCCTCGCTCCCGGCTAGAGCTGCTCGCATTGTTCATCTTATTATGGATCAACATCATTGCTTGGCTCAGCCTCCCGCAACATGGATTCAGCCCTCACTACCAGTATTCTCTGCGGAGGAAGGCTCTTGTTCCTCTACCCAGCTGCTGTCTAAACTACATGGATTGCTATCTACTTTGTAGCAAGCGAAGATGTGATGAACTTAAGAAACTGTCTGGATGTCACGATTACCGCGAAGGAATCTCTCCTGGTGCTCGCTAATCGCCTGATTCAATCACTTTGACCGGTTGCGCCTTTGGTCTGAGCGGGTAAGCAAGTTCGTCAAGACTCACATCGTCATCCGGAATGGCGTAGGGATCAGCATGCTTGGTCTTGTTGGGTTTCGGCATCATAGCGACCTTGCTGTGAGGAGCAGATGACTGATCGGAGATCTCTCCGTGTTCGATAAATCGGGCAAACGGGGTATGCTCGTCTTCCGGCATCTGCACACTTCCCTGCCTCGTGGCAAGCACAATTGTACTACAAGAGTTGGTCGAACCATCAGTAGTTGGCATTGTCTCCCCAGTCGGGTATTTCTCCAAGTCTAGATTTTGCTTGCCAAAGAGCTCGCCCCATCCGCCTTGTTGCACAGCGCGAGGCTTTCTTCGCTGATTTACTTCGAAGAAGTAACCTTCGTTAAATGGATGGCCGAACTCGTCCACGTTATTTTTATTGCCCCAGTGTTGTCGGATGGTTTTGGGTAGGTGTTTCGTTACAAGTGAGTTCAATGATGGGAGGGAGGTGACACAGACGGCTGTCACGATATCGACAATAGTCCAATTCAATTGGGGGGTCCAATTGACTGCACATTTATCAGTATGAATCTACTAGCAATTTCAAGAGGCACTCACAAGTTAAATCTTCTGGAGGATGCATTTGCTTGTAAAGCCTCAAGATACTGCCAACGCATGACATCACCCCAACGCTTAATGGAATAGCGGCCCTAAACTTTCGTGCCCGTGGGATGCTTAGTCGAAAAATGAACATCATCGGTATCGACAGCAACATCCAGTCGAAGGCGATGTGCAGGGCGCTGAGCGTGACTCCCAAGGTGTTGATGCTCAAACATTTGACGTGACCGGCATTTCGTCCATAGACAATAAGATTCCTTGGGGCCTCAGGAGGATTGCATTGGAAGGTTGTCGCGAATATGGCTACCAATAGGTAGACGGATATGACGACAAAGAAGACCCTGTGCGTCCATTGCCACGATTTCGAGGTCTCCCCAGTGAGGCGCCAATTAAAGCAGATGATGGATAATTTGGTGATGCCGACAGTGATGAAGAAGACAATCTCATCAATACTACCGTATCGTAACCATAGATTGTATTCGTGGTAGGTGATATTGTAGATGTGCTGACCCGAGCCCCCTTGTGTAACCATCGCAATGACCACACCGTGCCATGCAATGGCGAAAGCGGCCGCCACCATGATGAGAGCATCATCCCAACCGAGCCGCGAACTGAAGTGGCTATATCGAGCAAACAATCGGCCCCCAGTAACTACTACGATGGTAAGGATCGCTATGGATACCCCAGCAATGACCCCCGGTCCTTTATTTGCGTGATTCCGATTTGGTGGGGCACTAGGAGGGATCACAACTCCCTCACTAGGGTCTCCAGGTATGCCAAATAAGTCCAATATTCCCTTGACAATGTTGAAGTCGTCTTCATTGGCGGGTGGTGTACCGAGAAGCGCTGAAGTCGTCATTTCGCTGAGTGAGGCTCTACCGTCCACAGAAGGACAGGCATGAAATTGGGGGCATTGCCCAAAGGGGAGCGGAAACAAACGAGATGCGTGGGAAGAGGGAGCTCCTTAGCAGGCTCATAGGTGTCGGTATAACCTGCTGAAGGAAAGGTATAGTCCAAACGATAATAAAAGATGGACGACGTAACAAAAATAACCCAATGGTATGTGGAAACTTTGCTTGCTGTTGAACAGGTGGATGTCAATGGATGAAAAGGGAATAAGGACACTGATGATCTCCCTAACCATTCAAGGAGAGCGACCTTGGATATGTAACTATGGCAGAAGTCGAATGACATCCAGGCGATGCTATACATATAACCACATGGCGCGAAAAGGAATCCCCACATTGTTGCACGGTCCACCATCCAAACCGAGCTTGATATAGCGAGCCTGGTACATTACTAGGTTGAGGCTGCGGGCCTCCAGGATCCCCCGTTCCTAGCAACTTGCGATGTCTTTTTGAGGCTTGCAACCCATTGTTTGACAGGTCAGTCTACCACTCACGTCGTTGTGTGAAATTAAAATTGCACGCCGTCTCCGGGGGGAAGGTCATAAAACTTGAGGCGCCCACGCCAGGCGGATAAGTAGGAATTTAGGTTCGCCACTAGCCTGGTAGACCCTCGTGGCAGTGGAGATGGACCTGTATCAGGCACAATCACACTCACAATCTAAATTAGCCATATTCACAGTCGCACATCCAGCCCTGACGGCTACGCTTTGATAAAGGTAGATGCCTGTCTCATGTTCAGCTACTCAATAGCATTGGCGATGCTCGTTCCGGGGGAAAGGGGTTCGTATTCCTATTATAGAGGGAAACCGCCAAATGAACAGCTTTCAGGTTGTCTTCCACACCAAGTAGAAGGCGAGTTGTCTCTTCATGCTTATCTATAGGACCGTCAAGTCTCAAACACTTTGTAATCCGTACCAATTTCATATCTCTGCATAACGAGTAATGGAAGCAAGGGACGTGGGATGACGAATAAATAGCAGGCTGTATTTCTTCATAAGAACCAGCAAAACGACCCCAATAGGGCTGAATTCAAACGAGGATTGTCCTGGTAGCGGAGATGCCATGAAAATTATGCGGACCGATCTCCGGTGCACGTTAAGCTCACCCAATGGAGATTGTATTCATGGCTTAAAGGTCTGCCCTATGAATTGGACCCTCGTATAATGTCTGCGAGTGGTACGTTGGCGTCATTGTTAAGGTGGAGACATGGAGCAAGTGTGTAACAGCATCAAGCTAGATTCTTGACCAGTCGTATTAGTTAGTCGATGGCGCAGTTGGACGAATTGGTATCAAGTTTTGCCGAAACAGCCTTATGGCTACCCACTCTAATCAGTGATCGCGAGGTGATTGCTGAAAGCTCCGGTTATTGACTCAAGTTAGCAATATCCTAGCGAGCTAAGCAAGTCGGTTCGCTGATGACATCGAGCTTACGTTCGCCCTTGTCACTGTGCTAAATTATCGACAGCGGACATTTTCTATGCCACTACACCCCAATCGGGTATAGTGCATCACGCAGCCCTATCAACCAGCGTTTGTTGACAGCCGCGATTTGAAGATTGACAGCATTGAGAGAGTGCTAGTACCTCCAGTACAGATTGAGAGAGCTCCGTTAGTGATGCTAGACCTTATCAAAGCCGGCTGAAATAGCCTTCCAGCTCTTTCAACAGATGGCTGCGCCACGGGCTCCACTCTACAAGGAGCTCCTCACACCAGTTCTTCATAGAAGATTTACTGGAGCAGCTGCCTTTATTCTAATTGTTTGTTATGTCGAGGCAATTTTGATAGGGGACAAGACTTCATGTGTGTGAATCTTCTCTAACGTCTTCTGAGATCAGGTGGCTGACCTCCTAGGAGTCCTTTGGTCCTGGTTTCCCCTCGGTCCTGCTGGTATCAGAACATTACTGCTCTTCATATCCGCTCTCTCTGTCTTTGTGCTACGGGTTGCGCAACTGCACCTGGGTGAGTCAGGTTCGATGATACACATAGCGTGACGCTAATTGCATCAAACAGGGACTCGAACATCGGCCTCACCTGCTCAGACTTTCACAAATTATCTTGTTCGCCTGGATACTGCCCAGACGCTAGCATGGTACTTTTTCTCAGCATGGTGGTTCAGCGAAGTCTACATGTGGTCTGCGTCTGCTTCCGCAAACCTAGGGTGGATAGCTGAGGGAAGGTAAGAGCAAATCTACATTGCTGCTTTGGAGGCCATGAGGCTGATGAGAGTTCAGGGCATGGGAACGTAGGAAGCTCAACGAGAGACCCATCTACCTTCGGAGTGTGTTTTTTATGCTTGCCGTTCTCCAGTCGGCTATACATCTATACTTCGATTATGACAGGGTTACTCTGCCTCTCACGAAATTGAAGGACAAGTCAACATCCGAAGTGCATCAGAAGAAAGAGCATCCGATTATGCAAGTGAGAGCCGCTCTACCACTGCTTGTTCGGGATGTTGGCATACGGTCTATATGTATGAGTATTTTCGGACCCCTAATTTACGCGCTCTTTATACGGAACACGGCCTGGAGCTGCTCCCTCTACTTCGCAGAACTGCTCTGGGACGTACCGGCTTCTCAGCTCTCATGCATACCACCTTATCATATCTCGCTCATTATTCGGTCTCTGACTTCCGGCATTCTTCTTGTTGCATTGTGGGAGTTGTCAAATGCCTTATTTGTTGCTTATGTTGCGCAAGAGCCTCTTAAAAAGGAGCAACCCTTAACGACTGGCTCCAAGGATCCTAATGGAAGCCTTTTGAATGGAATTCAGTCGAAGAGGGATGTAACAAGGGTAGGTCGCCATGTTCCCACCACGGAAAAAGAGCTAACATAAGACTAGACCTTCGCGTTCTGGGAGCTGTTCTACATAAGTCACCGTTTCGAAGATCGGCGAAAAGCTATCTTCTCAGACATTGATCGTCCTACGGGTTCTGTGTGGAACCAAGTAATGACACTCTGCCTTGGCAACATCCTCAGCATCAGCAACCGTATCAGGAAGTTCCAAAACCCTCCCACTGCATCCGAACCACCTCCACAGAAGATCACCATTGAAACACTGCCTCCAATCTCAGCACCCCTCAGAAAAGAGAACATCTTCACCAAACCTCCTCCTCCATCCAATCGCCGCGAGATGATCGAAGCCAGCGTTGGCTCCGTAGCTAAGTCCTACGGGCAGTCACCTCAACCCGTCCAGTCTCTTAGATTTCTCGAAAAACAGCGCGCAGAAACAGAAAAGTATTTGGGTACCACACGCCAGAAACTCCTGACGCAGGGTCAGCAGGAAACTTACAGCAAAAGCGGTCTGCTCGCTCAATACAATGATTATCTCATGCGCTTCTTACGAACGCGAGCTGGCTACGCATTCCGACAGACTTTCAAACGGCGGGTCTGCACCGTTGTGCTCGGAACACCATATAGCGATCTCAATCCCATTCTCGATTCCATCAACACACTTAGCATTCTAGCCGTGGCAAGTCTCAAAGAAGACTCTTACGGCAGAGTAGCGAAAGATGTTCCCTTACTAATACGAGCATACGTGAGCACAATATCGTCAATCGAAGGCTTCGTCAGCAGTCTGCCCATTCATCAGACAGATGTGGAATTCGTCGAGTCCGATAGGAATGTGGAAGAGGTAGATCTTATTGTTGACTCTCTGAAGTCGGGTTTGAAAGACATGGTCAAGGCGTTTGCAAAGTATGGGGTGGAGCTGGGGCTGGGTGAGGGAGAGATCGCTGCGGCACGGAAAGCTGCTGGGATGGGAGATGGGGAGTAAAAGCATGCACAGAATTAGGAAAGCATTCATGGTAGATTTCCAATAGAAGCCATTCCATCTTCAATATCATTTCATACGAGCCACTTCCTTGTCCATGCTGTTGGCTTTGACATCACCTACTTTTACTACTTTCACCCAATCTCTATCTCTCCAATCCCTATCCCAACGTGGTTCCCTCCACTTTCAGCCCAAGACATCTCAGCCTCACGAGCTGCCAAGCTGCCATAAGAAATACCTAGATAATCTCAGACTTTATATCCCAAGCAACTCCTCGCAAGTCCTAATCACTTGCTGGGATACAAAGTCAATGCCGTTTAGCATCCGAAATGACGTTTTTCCAAGATTCTGAAGCCCAGAATAAGGTATGAAGCTCCGTTGATTCGAATCTTGATTGAATTAGTCTACAGTTAAGGTAGGCTCTTCTAAGATCGATCTTTCAGGATCCAACGTCTTTCATAGTGGATAGAGTTCAAAGGGAGTTAGGAGAGGGGTATTCAAGTTGGGGGATTTTGCATTCCTGCGTACCGAGATGGAGTCAATACCTCAAACGAGGGAGATGGGAGTTTACATAGTCAGCTGGCGCGAGAATCACAAACGAAGCGGTAAAAATTGACTGTATTCTGAAGGCTGCCTAACCCTTATGATCTCTTTGGACCTCACTGAGATAGTTGGTCACATGCACCAGGGATAGCTCCATACAGAATGATGCCTCCCATAAGAATAAAATCACTGATGCTGGTCGTGAATCGTTATGAATAACTGACAAAAGGCTGCCTCATGCAATCGGCCTATGCCAGGCATGCGCTGAAGTAAGAAGTGCGTATAACACTATTGCTTTTACAAATCTGCCATGAAGTAGAATATGAAGTGGATTGTAAGGGGGTGTTTTTGATCATGGAAAGGTTGAAGGTATATGAAACGTAAAGAACGGAACACCAATACCAGCCTTATGAACAAAGCCCTATGAACAAGCCTTACAAGGAGGAAAACAGCCCTACTAGATCGTTCGTTCGAGCCTTACCCGACAGACGTGCAAGCTCTTCTCCAACGTCAGTCGAGGTATCTGAAGGGTACGCCAGGCAATCGAACCAGGGCGAGCTCAAAACCTTTGCGCCTCGAACCCTTGAAATGGAAGTAGGACAAGTTCTACATGTCCTGAGAAATCTCTTCCTCTCGCATTTGGCCGCCCTGCATGCCTATCCCACGCCCAGGTGGACCCATGTTGCTCATGTTACCCATTGGCCCCATGTTGCTCATTGGTTGTAAGCCGATGCTGGGATCTATATTGCTCATGTCCATCTGTGCCATTTGTGCCGCTTGTGCCAACTGTGCTTGTCCCATTTGTGTCTGTCCTATGCTCTGGCCCATGTTTGCCTGGCCCACGTTTTGGCCCATATTTGCTTGCGCCATGTGTGCTTGTCCCATACTTGCCTGACCCAAAGGCGGCTGGCCCATATTCACCTGTCCCAGATTGGCTTGTCCCATACCCATGTTTGCGACAGGTGCCCCCGGTGATTGTACGGCATTGCTGTTCGTGTCCTGCGGTTCAGGATTGGGCTCATCTTTCATGCAAGCATTCTCCAGCATGTTTGTCCATTTGCCACTTGTTCCTGCATGGCTGTGTTTAAGGTGCTGGCGAAAATGATCTGCACGGAAAAACTTCTTTGACTGGTTGCACTCGCCAAATTTATGTGTATTGATGAGATGTCGAGACCGTTCATCCCAGTCTGGAGCCGGCTCGTTCGGGAACTGTTCACCACAGTAGCCACAAGTGTCAAAGGCTGCAAGCTGGTTCACTGGTGTTGGAGGCTGGGCAGGGTTGTTTTCCGCAGGTGGAATAGTCGTTGACGGGTAGAATGCAAGATCGTACTGGCCGTTGAGGGTAGCGCAGGACCAAGAGTGCTTGCGAAGGTGGAGAGAATTCTGGTGGCGTTCGGCTTCATTCTTGTTCTTGAAGCGATTGGTACAGTACTGGCACTGATATTGCTTCTCTGACTCATGATGCCTGCAATAAGTACACCGAATTAGCACAAATGCATGACAAATATCATAAGGCTACCACGACTTACCTCAACTGCTCTGGCGTGTCGAACTTTTTTGGCTTCTTGGGACAGCACTGACAAATCAAGGCTTGTGATTGCATGTTTGGCACGTTGCCCCTTCGTTGATCTGGAGTTAATTGCGGCTTTTGGTCGATGTCTTGATCTTCGAGAGGTCCTTGAGGGTACTGTTGTTGAGAACGCGTGCTTCGCGCCGACGGATTCATCGCAAGTGAAGTGACGTATGGCGAGTCTTGGCCGTTGTGTTGTTGATAATGTTGTTGTTGCTCGGATGAGGGCGAGAGGGTACCAGGTGAGTGCTGGTCGAAGCTGGTCATGCTGCTTCCGCCTACCGAGAGTCCTGTAGATGACGCGTATGAGTTGTTGCGAGCACCAAGAGATGATTGCGATGAGATGGAACCTTGACTCTGACCAAAACGACTTCCTGGCGATACTCGTTGTGAGGTGTTGCGTTGAAACGGGTCAGCATTCATCCCCGCCGCCGCTAGTAATTGAGCATTAGCAGCTTGCGACCGGTCGTGCGACCGGTCGGGAGGCGGAGATGGTGATGGTTTTCGCTTCATGCCTGGGCGAGAGCGCGATGTATGAAGCGAACGATGTGAAGAGGAGTTATAGTAAGTATCCGAGTCAGGGTAATTACTGAGGGGCGGTCGGTCCTCAAGATGGAGTTGGCGCATTGGGAAAGTTGGATCCACCGAGTCTTGTTCTGAAAACATAGGCTGTTCGTTATTTTCGCGCTTAATGTGACTAGCGGTATTTTTCAGAGAATGCCCCGCTAATTCATCATAGCTTGACAACAACGAGCCACTTGTGGAGCGTCGAGACTTTTGCTGCCGTGATACGTTGCTGGAGGATGGAAACCGCTGTGGATAATGCGAATAATTACCACTTTCAAATGAAGACGGTGTGCTACGCTCGGTGTTTGGACTTCGCCAGTCCATAGGATGTGTGGCCTTCATAGCTGAGGAAATCAAGCCTGGAGAAATAGGCTTTGATCGTGGACTATCCTCATATCCTGATGGCTCTCTTTTGATTGGTGGACTATCTGAATACGCACTGTTCGAGTATAGACTGTTTGAATTGGAAAAGGAGAGTGATCTTGACTGGTCTGGATGTGGATGATAAGGAAGGCTTGAGGACGGGGAACTTTGGAGACCGCTCAATGTCGATGTACGTGGTGGTGTTTTGGGCTTGCCGATTTTGGAGAGTAGTTTGTTGTCGTACGCTTGAGACGAACTCTCTATGTTCCGCTGTTGTAGCTGTCTTTCCCCGTGTAGCCTAAGTTCAGATAGAGCATTAGCAATCGTGAATACTCGCTTCAAATCTTGCACGACAGAGTTATGCCCCACTAAGAAATACCAGCTCTTGTAAGCCGCACCATTCTTATGTGTAGCCTGCCGTTCATTGCGGCAGAAGCAACGGGGAGTCGTCTGGTTGATCTGTAGAAGGAATTTTTACTGACTGCTGGCTCATAACACTTGGTCTGGACGTGGAAAGGCTATAATAGCCCTCGTCCTGACGCCTGTCAAAGTCATATCTTCTGTCCGTCTCCGTAGGAGATGTTATCGTCGAGGTCGAGCTGTCCCTCCGCTTGTACTCGGGTCGCTCCGATATCTCGTCACGTCTACGCTCCTCGCCTTTTCTTCCCCAGCTCTTCGGAAAATTCGATCCTGCTATCGGAGTCCTTCCTGCTCTCCCAAAGACACCACTAGGGTTGTTTCCCCATTCCCATCCCGGATCTCTGCCAGCAGAGAGGTCATCAAAATGTCTCGGTGGTGGAAGAGGTGGAGGAGCAAGTTCGTGTCTTGCATTAGGTATAGGCATCGCGCCAGGTGTTCGTATATTGGGACTCCCTGCTGATCGACTGTTCGATTGCCTCCGGGCATGGTTGCCATTATGGTCATGTACAAGAATCGAAGGCGTGGGTTGCGTAACGCGCGTAAAATCCATAAAGTCGTGATCGCCACGCTGAAAATGCTATCGTTAACGGTCGTGAGGCGCTAATAATCTAAATCGTAAAAAGCGTGGCTTCGAAATGGGTGGCAACATAAGCGTTGAGTTATAACGAAGGCGAATCTCTATCCAACCAGATCGCGGAGAGGACCAATTGCAGCAAACGATGGGCAAATTGGAAAGTTTCAGAAACAAAATATGGCCATTGAGAGGGCAAAGATGATGTGAGAGGTGATTGGAAACCTCTAAGCGTCACCTTCCTTACTGAACCCTCCAAGAAGCCAGCCTAGTATAGGGTATCCAGGCAAAGCGTACAGCAAACCTCTTGAAAGAAAGTGGGGCTGGGAGTCGGTCAAATAGTTGCTGGGCTTAGGCAGGATCGTCAGCCTCCAGCCTTACCCTTCAGCTCGTGCTTTGGTGCTTGGAGGGGTACGAAGGGTGCCCCGTAGCTTTTGCCCTTAGCTACTCCCTCAGTCCCCTTCCAATAATCCGTTCAACAGATCCCCGACTCGTGCGCAACCCTAATCCTAAGCTGTTTGCACAGCCCGCGAGGGATGGTATCCTAGCAAGCGCTATCGGGGGGCACCAGTCAAAGGCGTCAAGGCCAAATCGTTTGGGCGGAAGCCGCCCTACGAAGTATACGCCTTACAGGGAGCAAGACGTGCAGCTAAGGGGCAAGTGGGACGCTGATGGGCGATGTTAGTAGGAAGTATCAATGCCCCATACAGAAAGGTTCGCCGCTGTCGCAGTGTCCTACGTCCACGCTAGATCTGCGTACATAAAATCTAGTCGTAAGTGAGATATAGAAATAGTTTTGCCCCTCCGAGCCCGAAGGAATACCAGAGCTGGCAAGTTTTGCTTGCAGGATCTACGATGTGGCATCACGGATCACGGAGACGCCAGCGATATCTAGCAAGGATTCCAAAGGATTGGATCAAACCGAAGTGATGAGCGTCTTGCAGCAGATTTTAGAAACCCGTTTTTCTGTACGGAGTAATCCCACGCTACACCAATATGCGCTTGTATGCGACCTGCACGCACGAGCAGGAAGAGACTGTGTCCAGCCTTTGTCTACAAGGGAAAATTGCCCTAAACTAAAGTTGCCTTCCAAGGCAAGGCGCTGACAGCTTACAGCTTTCAGCTCGCTCTGCCGTATTCGCCAATTGCTTAGTAGTTCTCACCTCTCGCCCCTTAAGGCTGTTAGTCTACCTACTTTAGTCCCTAAAGAGGCCCGAATACCCTCGGAAAGGCACAGCTGATCTGTGTCAGGACAGATGTCACATTCGATGTACGGAGTGTGTGAGGTCTGTCCGGAGGCACGTCCCGCCCGTGCATGAGGAGATGCCTTAGTGGTGGGTTTCTGCCCAAGGCCTCGATGTCTAAGTACAATGAAAGCTCATGCCCACGGTTTGACGCAATTGATCCTTTCAATAATCATCATCATTATCATTGTCATCATCATCACTCATCCGTTCAGCAGAAGCCTGACACCAACAGGAGCTTTTCGGAATCCTTAAACATACGCAGATACGACTTTGCGAGTGAGCGAGGGAAATTAATAATCAGCTTTGCAACACCGAGCTGCATGGGTAAGCTTACAGCGAGAACGGAATACCCAAAGCTCTGGTTAATCATCGCCGTGGTAAGCCCGATGATTTGGTTTTTTGACGGGAGAGAATAGTGAGTTATATATGGAGAATGAAAAGGAATAAGGAATGCCGTCACCCTAACGATTCGCTTGTGGCTTCCAGTACGGGGAGAGTGACTGTATGGAGAAGGTGTGGTAAGCGGGGCGGGAGGCCCCAAAGAGCCTTAAAGACCAAAGACCTATCTACTTGCTGTAGGTGGGACAAAAAACGGTAACGAGGAACACTACCCACCGTCTCAATAACGGCATGCAAGATAGCCTCGGAAGCAGTAATCCACACTCCATCCAGTCCGCTCATAGTCGGCACTGCTTCCCTTCAAAAGCCAGAGTGGCAGGAGGATAAAAAGACGTGCATGAAACCAATCAAATGACAGTATTATATCTTTTACTGCATGCCAAGATGTTGTACTGTAGAGGATAGATTGAGTAGGTGCGCAGCAGGTTCGCGAAGTGACGAATCGCTGGATCGTGATCTACGCCTCCAAGGATCCGTCTGACTTAGGACGGGGAGCCTAATGGCATGGGGTATCTACCCAGGAAGTGAGTGGTGACAGGAGGCATGCTGCAGGTGTCTTAGAAAGCCGCTGAGAGTTTTGTATGTAGTGATAGAGGATGGCAGACAATCTTGATGAGGTGACAGTGTTTGCGGATTAAGACAAATTGCGAGACAGCAACATCACCGGCCGGGAACCTCCGCAATTGAGATATTTGAGCTGGGTTCCGGCCCTAGAAGAGGGTGAGGCTCAACCTTGTCTTTCTAGAACCTAAGGCGCACCCGTTTCAGTCCTTATGAGGCGGCCTGGTCGATCGCGTTCCCCTGGCCTAAGAACGGTCAATACTGCGACCATTGTCTCACTTGACCTCCGAGAGGCCTTTTGAAACGGGTTGAAATGACATCCCCAACCTTCAGGAGAGCTAGCAGACAAATAAAATGGGGGAAATGATCCCGTGGACGCTTCGAATCATTGTTTGAGAGCGGGGTAGAGAAAGAGGGATTAATGGCGCAAAGCCTTCGAGCTGGACAACTCATCGTCCGCGGCAGGAACAGCCAATAGAAGGGATGAAGTTCTGGCCCTTGTAGAGCATCAGTTGATGAGCCAGGATAAGCGGCATGCAAACGGTTCGCGATGCTTTAGCTTAGTGAAATGCAGTAGCTTAAGGTTCTTATTGAAGATCTAGGTAGAATGAAGTAGACGTCAACTATTTCGCTTAGGCAAGGATGACTTCCAGCCAGCAGGAGTCAAGACTTGGGTACAATTGAATTTCCAACCATCAAGACAAGCCTTGACTTAGCCAACAACCTTCTCGCCTCCACCCACTATAATAACGGCCCACCACTGCACATCCTAACGCACTATCTATTCTTACGCCATGTCTCTCGATCGGATACCAGGTGACGCCAATCTGTACATTGGAGGGTAAGGAAAACAACTGGCACCCACATATTATGCACGGAAATGGCCCCATCTGGCACCTTGGCTGACAAGTAGGACTAGGTTATTCTGCTTACGGCGGAAAGACCGTCTAAAGAAAGCCAATATCACGCATGTAGTGTCAGCCTTGCGATTACCCCTGGACAACGATCTCTTCACCAATTTTAAACATCATGTGGTGGAGGTCGACGACGTGGAAGATGAAAACATCATCGAACACTTCGCCGGCAGCAATGCCTTCATACAGGAAGGTCTCGATGGCGGTGGCGGCGTGCTTGTCCATTGGTGGGTCCGCAACTTTCTTTTCTAAGGCATTTCTGGCAAGCTTTGTCACATCAAACTTGAAAAAGGAAAGAAGGAAGATACGACCTTCCTGTCTTCCACTACTTTGCCGTTATCGAGATGCAATATGTGTTGGATTTCGGCCTCTCCGGATACAACATTTGTTATGGCAGGGTCTTAAGTCCGTTTCTCCGATCCCTTCCATATCTTCATCAGGCATCGGCACATCGCTGTCGGAATGATGCTGCTTCATGTGTATTGTTCCTACCTGAGTATGGCGCCGCTAAAGGCTTCGGGGGCCGTTATGCATGACGCCAGGGGCCATTTGCGAAATGGACTACAGACGCCCATAACGCCACCCAGTGACACCATCCCCAACTTCTACGATTCTCCGTTGCGTCGGATCAAGTTGGGAAGGTATCATGGCTTTTACTGTATACGCGATATGAGCTGTACATCATCCTGTAGATGACGAGCAGAGACTGCCTGACTTTGGAAGCAAATCGGGGAGATCCGGCTCGGACTGTCTTTACGAACTCCGACAGCACAGAACCATCCAAATGAAGAGCTAAGCAACAAGAGTGCTAGACGCAAATGGATTTACAAGCATGGATCTACAAGCGAGGATGATCACAGCAGGGAGTTGTACAAGCCAAGAACACCCTATGGAGAAGCTTTGCAAGCGGGCAATTATGCAAGCAAAGAGCATCCCAAAGGTGGCTCTACAAGGAGAGATGTCAATGAGCACAGAGCTCAACACCTAGCATCCTCTCTCCTCCTCCCCATAGATCTACCAGCTCTTCTCTGCTCTTCAAGTGTCTCCTTATGTCCTCTCTCCTATCTTCCATCCCCATCTCCATTCTCTGCTCCTTCCTCCCAAGCCCAGATATCCAAGCAGCTTCGCTAACATCCTCACCAGCGCAATGGGCAAATCCCGCTCCACAACCCTCATAATCGCCTACCTCCTTTCCCACTCCCAAGCGCCCCAAAACACCTCCCCTCAAACCCTTCCCAGCCAAAACCTCCCCCCTCTTCACCCCTAACACCCACCACCACCCTCTCCCTAATCCGTCAAACCCGTCCCTTCGCCGAGCCCAACTCCGGTTTCATGCACCAACTCCAGCTCTACCACCGCATGTCCTGCCCCCGCACCCTCTCCCTCCTAGAAGCCCACCCCATCTACCAACACTGGCTGTACCAACGCACCGTAGAAGCGAGTATAGCCACAGGCCAAGCACCCGCGGTGGGGAATCTAAGGTTTAGTGACGAGTCTTCGCCAGCAGCCGATGATGTTGAGGCGACGGAGATAGGGAAATTAAATCTCGCAGCTGCTGAGGAGCAGGGAGGTACTAGCTCGGAGGCGGTAGAAGCAGCACCATCATTATCTTCATCATCATCATCCTTCCGCTGTCGGCGATGTCGCGTCCCTCTCGCTACGTCCTCATATCTAATTCCCCACACCCCTCCGGCATCTCATCCCAGTACAGCCTGCGCACATATCCATATCACGCCCTTGTCATGGATGCGGCCGGAGCTGGAGCTTGGGAAGTTGGAGGGAAGGTTGTTCTGTCCGAATAAGAAGTGCGGACAGAGCGTGGGGAGGTATGCGTGGCAGGGTATGAAGTGTAACTGTGGGGAGTGGGTTGTGCCGGGGATGACGCTGGGGAGAGGGAGGGTGGATGAGGTGAGGTCGAGGGAGAGGGGGAGGGCGGAGGGGAAGATTTAGGGAGGGGTTTGTTTGGGTGGAATGGTTGAGCAAGGTAGAGAGAGTTCGAATAGACTAGAGACGGTTATGTAGGATAGGTAGGCATGAGAATAATACTATGTGCGGTCTCAGTTGAATCTCATAAAAGTACTGTCCATTATTGCACATCAGTACGCTTATCTATCTGACTAAATCCCGAAGCAAACTTCCGAAAGTTCCCTCCAGCATGTATATATGACATCAGATATGCTTTTCATTCCTTCACCAACTCCGTCCCTCAGCGAGATCGAGCCCAGCACTTGGCGTTGTTGACTCATCAATGTCCACGAATAGTAATGGCGCCGAGCCCCTGCAATCATTCCACTGGAGAATTCCGAGACAGGGAAGGGAATCGTCAAGGTCGAGCCTCTTGGAAGAGGTTGCAGTGCCTGGGATCAAGCACATCGATATACTTCATGAACTCCTGTGAGCAAAAATTACCGCTAGAAAGTCTGCCTAAGCTTAGACACGTCGAAACATATGCCAGGGCACCGTTGTCGTTTGCTCCATGCCACGGATTTATTTCAAATAGGTTTATGTCAACTGTCTGTCGTCCCATTAGGCGCAAGGATAAGAGATTGAGTAAGACGGCATCGACTACCAAATGACAAGGCTGTTTGGTCAATCCCGCATCTTAAGAGCGACGGCTGGGTTTCAGCATTGTCTAGAAAGAGGATTTGCTCCGGGAAAGCTTGTGCAGCTATGGGCATGAGTGGGGAATCGGTCGTGATTTAAGGATGTGATTGGGAGATAGTAATCGATAGGTTAGGGCTCCGTCGATATTAGTTGTTAGTGCTGATGAGCGGCTTGATCATCGCGGACATGAGCTACACTAGGTGCTTCACATGACTCTTCCATGTCTGTGATTGAGCCAATGTAGATGCTGCATCCATGTGGGCGGGGTCAGTGGCCCACGGACCGCCAGTAAGGAGACGGAGAGCGGTGAGTGCACGAGGCCTCGTCATGAAGGTGGACTACGATGAAGGTCCATGACTCCGTGAGTACATCATAAGATGGTTCACAGACACGTGATAGTCAGGTATTGGCACATATAAGTGGATCAATTGACCAGATAAGCAATCCGTAACGAGCCTCAAATGCAAGCGCCTAGCCCTGCAAATGCTTGGGCTTGATCGGCCATCCTAACGATTAGCAAGGTGGCAGCCTGCTTGCTCTTGTCCAGTGAAAGAGGCCGAGCGTTGCCGGTAACCTCTTATATAGAGTAGTGGATATTAATTTGGCCGAGCTTATCCTCAATGCTGTTCGACGACTACAGTCCCGGTCACAAATGCAACTAGAAGGATGCAGAGATCAATCGTGTGGAATGTCACGATCGCCGATATCTCCAAGTTGCATCTTCCAGATTGGACAATCCGAATTCGCGCCGGTCAGCTTATGCCCTATGTCATCCAGCAGAAGCCACTTGCATCGGCGGTGTTCACTAATTAAATCTTATTGGTATCTCAACCAGAAAAGAGGACACCGTCCACACCGCCTTCTTTGATTTAAGCATAAGGTTGCCGTTGCTGGAGTCGATAGGGATGGGCCTAACTGCTGAGGCAGAAAAGCCAAGGCCAAGGCTACAACGATGTTGCGACGCCGTCCGATACAAGCAAGACTACCATTCGTTCCTGTGTTGGGACTCGATAAGTCTGAGAGAAGTGGCTAATCTTGCGAATGGTCAGTTTGAATAATATCCGTTGTCTTGCAGATGGCAAAAAAGGCGGCAAAGACTTCCGAGATCTGATTGGTCAGCCCGGTGGCGCACTTTTCCAAGAACATTCGAGAGGCGTTGTAGACGCTACAAATACGGGCTGATAGCTGAAAGTAACTGCAAAAATCGTCCGTATTCTTCTACGCCCGTGACATGGAATTTTGATGGTTCGGCGCTTGGTTGCGACTTCCAAGGACTTGATTCATCTGTATCGCGCTGGTACTGCTGACTTTGTTGCCCATCATGTCCGTCGAACTGGTACAACAACGGCTCTTGAAAGTACCTCGGCATTTGCTATGTCGCGATATCTAGCGAAGGCAAAAGCCACGGCCGACAGTAGACAGTCCTCGAATGCATGTCGCTGATTTTTCGCGGGATGAGCTGACGCAACTCCCATACGACTCTTCCCATTCCTTAGCCCTCCACGATATCCAGTCAAGTTTTGTCGCTTGTGAGGAGTATTTAGAGCCACAGACATTCCAGAGATGGCAAAGGACGCGTCACTGTTCCTACACTGACCAACGCGCGTTATGCACCCCCCCCCCCCACGCCCAGGCCAAAGAGCAATAAGCTTGGTCATGGAGGGGAGGTCGAGACCGTTTACTCGGAGTCTCCCATGTTGTCCTCGGATCGATTGTGGATTTCAAAGGTCCATACCGGCAGCTTAAACCCATTAGGTGCAGGCTCCTTGGAGTCCCAGACAGTCATATGAAACCTTTTTCAACAGACCCAGTAACTGCAAGAACATTGCATTTCAAGCATTTCAAGCATTCAAAAAAATTTGAACGGATATCCTAGCGCAATTGCCGGGATCTGGTAACTTGCAAATAACGAGAAAAGTCGATGATAACCCTTCTGAACTATACTCTACCAGCTCCAATCAATGAACAACTCGTATGAACAGGTCTTTCCTAATTCGTGAATGGGTAGTTATTATGGATGATATCCTGAGTGTTGTGACAACCCGGGCTTGTTGGGCTCTATTTAGGATGTTAAGTTCGGAAAGTCTCCGGATGATCTCGCCACCCGCGAGGATAGGTGGCGTTGCGACAGTGACTTGAGGACTTCACAGTCCCTTCTTAGTGATAGAAGCGAACTAGAACGCATCGTTAGGGTTGGTGTTTATGGGGATGATGGGTCTGAGACATTGCGTAACCATATCAACCAAGATTGCCTGTAGGGACTGATGGGAAGAGCGTCGGATTCCTCAGACGCTCTTGATTTCTTTTGGCAATTTCGGCATTTCGCTTCCGATCAAGTCTCTTCTGATAGAAGACCCTGTGCTATGTTAGATCAAAAGCTCTGAAAAGCCGATCCTAGGCAGCATTAAAACATAGTGCAAGCGTACTTTTGAAGTGCGTATACCCGTGGTATGTCATCAGTAGCTGATGATGCCTCTTTATGTGTGAGAGCTTTGATCTTGGACTGAATTCAGCGAAGGATATGACAGATTGTATGTAGGGATATACTACTTTATCATCTTTCTCTTTCTTGGCCTTCTCATCATCGTCGTCCTTACCCTCCTCATCTTTTGCCTTCTCTTTGCTTGTGTCTTCATCTTTTGCCTTCTTGTCTTTACTCTTGCTCTTCTTCTTCTTCATCTTGTCCTCATACTCTTGCTTGATAAGCTCGATTTCGCGGTCCATTGCCTCCTTTTTCCTCTTAGCCTCAGCTTCAGCTTCGTCAACGACGGGCGTGCAGAAGCCTCGATCTTTCAAGTGTCCCGGACAGACATAGAAGAAGTCCTGCCACTGCATGAGCATAGCACAATACTGCGTCGGTCCATCATACTTTGTTATCTGGCGTTATCAAAACGCTTGTTGTTGGCTTGTAACAGATGTCGCAGGCTTTTGAAGAGGCTTCTGCCACCTTCCGAAGATGCCATGTATTCACAAGAGCCATAGTGAACCACTTGTATCACGAACAAAAGCCAGTGAAAGGTAGTTGCTATTCGGGCAGTAGGAACTATGAGAGGAAGTCACGACGGAGCTTGAGGCGGGCCGAGGCTCTCAAGCCACTCCAGGAAGGATCAACGGTTTCCACTGAATTTCCTACTCTCTACCTATCGTACATCATAAACTTTGTCTCTCGCTATTCTACGGCACAAAAGGCCTTCTTAGATTACTGGCTTCTTGTCTAACTCATAGCAATTACCAAAAATTCAATGAAATGCGCAATCTTCGTGACACCTCAAGCCTTTACAGCCTCGACCCACGGGTTGATTGATAGTAGGTGGGAACGTCTAGCTTGGACCGCATTCCATTGGCTTCTTATCTACTCGGGCTTATGCACATGATGTTCCTTTGAGCACGACCGCACCTACTAGCTCTCTTTATCTCAAGTCTAGCTTTCTGAGCCAGCCTCATGCCTTCTGCTACGTATACCCTTGGGGAGCTTGAGCACGTCTATGACAGACAAAACCTTAAGCTCATGAATAGTGGTTTCATCAAAATTTCTTCGCCTCAAGTATTCGAGTTCCCGTTTGCTGTGAATTTTCGAGATCTGGAGACATTGGTCTCATCAAAAGTATGGGTAGCTGGTGGACACCAGCTTCAGATAGAAGTTCACATTTCCTTTGACGACATAGGAATTTCGGGGCAGGAAACCTTTGATGTGACTGAAGAGCTTGGCATCGTTCTTTGTAATGCAGAGGTATTGCGCTGATGGCCTGCCGGTTGGATTGGAGACTGATGATGGATTGCAGATCTGGTCACAACTAAATCTCAATGCCTCTCTCAGTTTGCCTGAAAGCCCAACTGACAAGGGGCCATCTCTAAAAAGGCTTCTTATTACCTTAACTGGTCAGCCCTCAAGCCATATGAATTTCCAGCCACCCGCCGGTGTACCGTCTGCACGACTTGAATTCGTCAGCTTCACCATGAAGTTGTCAACATGCAGACGTACTAGACTGCCAATGAAGGAACGGAAACAGCTGGCTATGCGTGAACAGGATGTCAATGGGAATCACACTCGAAAACCTTACGATAGTCGTGAAAGTCTGGATCAACGTCGGGACTTGCCATGCCAATCGCATATCCTAGGGCGCATGATTGATGTAGATGAACAAGGAGAGCAACTCAGTAAGTCGGGTTCGCTGAACGAGCTACCGTGGGCCTTGAGGCATATTGTCTCTAGAACAACCACTACAATGAGGTCCTTAGGCAGTATGTCGTCTACCAAGATTTTGCAGTCAGCGGAGGCTTGTACACTTTCCCCCGAGAGTAGCACTTTTCGCTCTGAGTACTCCACTCACAAGGTCGAGTTAGAAGAGTTGTTCAAGATTGTGAACGCTTCGCTGCATATAATGATCTGTGACCGCAGACCGGCCAAAGGCGGAGGCATCGTCTTATCAAGCGATGAAGGATACCCGAAGCTCGCCGCGCTATCCCCTGCTCTGTTCAGCCCTGGCTATGCACGGGTAAGTTATACGGCTGACCGCAATACCTAGCAGCAGAGGATGCGTCACTGACAAAATCTTGCCATAGGCGATCTCACGATGTGAACCTTTGCTTTCAATCATATCTCGCACTATGTCCAGTATCCATTGCCGCACCAGATCACTGGCTCTGAAACGTAAGATGGAGCAGCTTCTCGATATGGCTACAGACAGATACATCCAGGAGGAGCGACCATCGTGCGAGCACACCGAGTCTCGTAGTTCGAACTTGACGTCTGCTGTTAACGCTCGCCTTTGGTTTCTAATACAGCGTAGATTAAATGACCCTCCCACTAGTACAAGAGTTAAGGCCTTTGTTGCACCTAGAAAGGCGTCAAAACTAGATCATGCTTCAGAGACCATGCTTGACGAATTTTTGGTGGGGGAGAAAGATGAAAAGGCAATGTTCGACAGTCAGGACACTCTATTAGCCGAAGACTTTAGCCAGGCTCAAGAAGCCTTCGATCAAGACGCCATGGACTGGGAAGACCCGGAGGATGATCTGCTCTTGGATGAGGAGACCCTTGTTGAGGACCAGATTATAAAGCAGGTTCATCTTTGGAAGGAACTGGACGAGGGAGAAGACTTATTTGGCGCAAGTCAAAGTCGCTTCGAAGGCACTACTGACCAGGCTGATGTATACCGAGACTATGACGAGCCGTTGGAGGACGAGGACGAGGAGATCTTGGAAGATCAGATCGTGGACGAGCCCCAGAATTACTCGACTAGAGACCAATTGGGAAGCAATCGCTGGCATGACGAGTTGTTGGAAGACACGATGATGAGCACGACTTCTTGAAAAAGTGGCTCTGGCAGCACTGAACGCTGACTGAGCTCATGACGTTTGCTTTATTAGGAACTTCGGTCCTTCGCAACAGCGCATGCTTGTCATAGCTCAACCGGCCTCCAGATACAGCTTCTCGTCTAAGATCCATCTCGCAACTCCATCCGTGACCAACCTCTTCAAGGCTTCTCCATCACCTGCTTCCGCCGCCTCTCTGACCTTGGTAGAGCTTACGATCTCTTCACCTTCTTCTCTGCCCTCAACTAGATCAATTCTTTGCGCCCACTCTTTTCTTGGACCGTCTACCTCCCGCTCTCCCTCAGCTATCTTCCTCACATATTGATCTTGTTCTTCTCTACCACCCCACGCATCATCGGTCCTCCTTGTCACCCTAACTCGATGCTTCTTGAACAGATCTTCCAATGGCTCTAAGGTGTGTTTCGGAGGGTAGTATTTTGGGTCCAGCAACCTGATGAGGGTATCAAAGCCAATCAAGTGGACTTGCTCAACGAGCTTTGCGGTATCATCATTATCATGACCTGCGTATTCCTCTTGTGCTTCCAGGATCCTAGCTTTGTCGATAAATCGAGCCTCCTTCGTCACTCCTACATCTACTATTACGTTCCCCTGAGTATGTTCCTTTTCATCCGATGTAGTGACCATCTTCACCATCTCTTCAGCAAAAACATTCATCATCGCCAGCCTGTGCTCGAAAGCAGCAGGCTTGGGCGCTTTATCGGCATTTTGTGTGGCTAGTAGAAGGAGCAAGCGCTTAGGCACAGTCGACGCTCTGTCGTGCAGCAAGGCGGAGGTGCAGATGCGGAGATGGGCACGTGTGGGAGGATTGAAGGAGGAGTCAAGGATGTAGAGGGTTTTCGGTTGACGGAAAAATGATGGGTGGGGATAAGGGATGGTGCGGAGAATTTGGAAGGTAAGCGGGGAGGAGGCAAAGGCGCTGAGGGACCTTTGCAGGGTTTGGAGGTCGCGCATGTCATCGGAGGAATGTAAATTGGCGGGCATGTTTGGTTGCCCAAGGTGAGGGTGGATTGTGGGGAAGCATCTGTACCGAGCCACGAGGGCGCATCTTTAGGGGTGTCGTCATCGTCACTGCCATCTCACGTTTCTCATGTCTTTATTTACTTGAATCTCCAACAACCCTACAGCATCATCATGCAAGTACGAAGCAACTCTACTCTACTTTGAATGTTTGTGATATTCGGCTCCTCGGTTACCTCCCTATGATCTAGAGTTACATGGGCAACCAACGACGTGGTTCAACCCGCGATAATCTAACTTTGAAACCGCCGAAGATGCTCGTGGTCCATTCTGCGAGCCGCTCCTCTTACTTCCAACCTCTGGCGATGTATACGAGATGAACGATGAACTGCATTACTGGAATTGTTTATGCGACAGACTACCAGCAAGGTGCTCGTAAATCGAAGCCACAGAATCGGGAGGATACTTGCAGATGATGTTTCTCTCTCGCGCGAGGTCCTAAGGACCATTGCGGTCTACCCACTCCTACAATATCGCCAAGAGGTCTCGATTACCGGTTGTCTCAGTCGATTCGGGAGTAAGGATGACCGCTGCGATAACTCAGACCATGCGGAAACCCTTGCTAGCAGCAGCATACAACTCTCAGAAAACCCTTTCTGCTTCGAAATGGGCTTCTGGCGCCTCTGTGATGCCAAGATAGTGAATAATCGATACTCCGCCCTATGGACTAATAGAGGTTGCAAGTGCCAACCTCTGTAGCTCTTGAAGGAGATCTCACGAAGGCTGCAGGAGGGTCGCCGCCCATGACAACATCTCAGGCGACCCAGTCCCTTCTTCGAATCAACATCCAATTACATCGGTGATCTGTGTTAGCCTCATGCGGGAGCCCTATTCTTCCGCCTGTAATTTGGTAATCTTATTTGTTCCTGCGTCTGCCCCCCTGTCTTAGTCCAAGTTAGTGGGATATCGAGCTTGCTAGCCTGATGAGCCTAATTTCCGTATCCGCTGCCTCTGTTTTCTCCTCACCGGAAGACAACACCTTCTTTCTCCTCTATCACACTCTTTTGCATCGCGGTCGTTTAGGTTGTACAGTCATTCTTTGTCAGATTTTCAGTCACTCTTTTGCGAATCGATTTCGCCCCACACTCATTCAACCTAACGCTCTGTGTCAGAAGAAACGAAGGAATCAAAGGACTCGTTATACAAAATTATCCAACATCTACCAAGAAACCGTACTCGAAGAACAAATTTCTCGGACGATATATTCTTGCTTGTTCAAGCTAGCGAAAATTCTAGACTATTGATTGGAATACCGACAATATGTACAGCAAGCTCTCAGTCGCTTTCGTTGCGGCATTGGCGGCCGGTGCACAAGCCAATTATGGACACAATCATCATGCCTCTTTCCACAAGAATGGGACCCATCATTCTCCAGAGCTCTCACAAGCCGCTCTAAGCACTGGTACTGGCTCTGGACCTGGAGAATCAGGAGATACTACTCTTACCTACACTCTCGGCAGCGGTTCATCTACCACTGTAATCACCACTACAATTCATCATACCGCTTTTGAGACCAACACTGCCGTAAGTACTAACTATTCTACAGCTTGAAACGTTCAGTATTGATTTTAATGTAATAGACTACTTATGCTGTTGGCTCCGGAGCAATTGGCACTGGTCCTACCACAACCTTACGCAATACCATCTACAGCACTATTGTCGTACCTTTCCCATCAGCGACCACTAGTGGCAGCGAAGAAGCTGAGACCGGCGCTCCTGGACTCGGTGCAAACAATACTCCTGGCACTGGTGAGCAAGCTGCTGTTAGTTCCGGCAGCGGTCCTGCTGCCACTCCTGGCACTGGTCCCGCGAGCGGCCCTGGAGAGAACGGAGCCAGCAATTCTCCAGGCTCTGGAGCCAGCAGCTCTCCAGGCTCCGGTGAGAGCGCAGCTACTGCTGGTGCTGGTTCAGCGGGCAGTTGTGCACCTCAAGTAACTGTTACTGTTTCATCACGAGTGACTGTCACAGTTGTGAGTTTGTTTCGACCTTGAAGTTAGAACGCTGTGTATTAATCTTCTTCTTAGACCTCTGGCTCCGGCGCTGCTCCTACTGGTGAAGCTCCCGGTGAGGCACCAGCTAATGGAGCACCTGGCTCAGCTCCCAGTACCACATCTCCCGGCGAATCTCCCGCTACTGGCGCCCCTGGCTCAGGTCCTGGTTCATCCCCAGAATCCTCCGCTCCTGGAGTGATCCCTTATCCACTTCCAACCGCCGCACCATCAGGCAGCGCACCGTACAACAATGGCACTCAGGCTGCCTCCACTAAGAAGTACAAGACAAAGTGTAACAAATCTGGCTTCCTCACCATGCCCTCGGGTACTGGCTACCTTCCTGTTACCGCCACTGCCCCAGCATTCCGGAAATAAACAAACCCCCATTAAGTCCGTGCTGAGCGCGCTGGAACGACTGACGGGAGCAGACTATTCTTCTTGCATCATACTTTATAGAGAGGATTCGAAATCACATTTTACCATTCCATTCTTGTACTTTACATTCTTCATACTTGGAAAGCGAGCGAGCATCAGCGAGCATGAGACGCCTTAAATGAGATCTCCAAATCAATGTACATCCACCTCACTGTGCATTGTGAACGTCAAAGTCGGTAGATTTCAGCTTTCCACTTTAAATTGATATCTTGTTTTAGATGTCAACAAAAAGAACCCGTAGAGCCACTTGCCCTGTTGTACTGATCTGCAGGGTTCAGAATACTCTTTAACGCTGGATCTGTTGCTTGATTGTTGTGATTGTAGCCCCTAGAATCATGTAGAGCACCTGTGGCTAACAAAACAGTCTGGACACAAGGCCTGCAGCAACAAGTACAAACTTATAACGTCCATAATGAGAGTCTCCCCAAAAGCTGTCCTTCTAGGACTGCTCATATGACTTTATTATTTGAGTGGAGCTGTAGGGTAAAACTTCGAGGGATATATTGTCCGAGTCTCCAGCGAAAGCACATGAGACATATTTCCTAATGCCGTTGCCAAGAAAATACCTAGGGCAAGTTTAGTGGCGGGAGTTGCGTCTCGACCTTCGTCACTCTTCCCAGCCACGTCTTTACTGTATATTACAATCGTATTTACAACCCCATCACCGAGCGTTGATTGCTTGGTTTATTCTTCTTATGTTACACCATTTTCGTCTCTCGTTTATACCGACTGTCGTTGACGTGCTATTTTTCGTGGACGCATTCAATTACAGTGTCTCGTGCCTACCAAGCTTGCCCATTCACTTCAGGGTCCGACGACCGAACCGACGACCTGTGTCCACCTCATTGATCTTGAACTGATCTCCCCTTCTCTTGGTCAGCAGAAGCGTATCATTCCAGTGTCTAGGGGCCGATCATGGGGCGTCAACTTGCGCATTCGCCGAATGCGGATGACGAGGTCGCTGACTCAATCCATCCCACTATCTCCGAAGAAGTTTCCGATATGATTATGTCGTCTGATGGAGAAGCGCCTGGAATCTACGACCCGCCACCTCATATAGCAGCACGGTTCTACCGAAACAGTGCAAATCGTCGCAAATCCTCAGCACCTTCCTCGCGCCGAAATTCCATGTCTTCACATCATTCAGGACGCTCTACAAAGTCCGCTCATGGCGGACCCCAGAGCACTCATGTTGCACAACATTTACGTCGTGCCTCTATCATACAGAGCCGCAAGGATAAAGCGGCAGATCGGAATGCACATGCTGAGCAAGTCAGACTCAGAGCTGCGATGAACAAGGCCGCTCCAAGGGTGACTACAAATAGTGAGGAGCGCGCTCTCGCAGCTCAAAAAGCAAGAGCAAGGTACCTTGCCAGGGTTCAAGCGAATTGCGCTGAAGAGGTCAAACGGTCCAAAAGAGTTGCTGAAGAGCAACGGGAGAAAAGGGCCGCTGAGCATCTCAAACTGAAGGAGGACCTGGAGGAAAGGCATGCAGAGGCTGAAAGGAGAAAGACCCTGCTTCAACAGGCTCAGCGACGCCCTAGGACTGCTAGTTCACCAAATGCGGACGAAAAGAAGACGACGGTCTACGTGTGGAAGCCAAGAAACAAGGAGGAGGCCGCCAGGACAATACAACGGTATTGGCAGAATTGGCAACGGAGATGCACGATTCGAGAATTCTTGCGTCTTGGCTTGACAGTAGAAGCTGTACAAAAAACAAGCTTTGAGGAAGTCGGAGCGCTATTGGCTCAAGAGAACGTCTTGACCTGCACCGCAAAGATGATGAAGCTCTGCGATCTGAGCGACACTAGTGAAGACGATATTGCGGAGAAAACCGCGGTTAGGACTTTTCTTAGCACATTCCTCATTCTTGGCCATCCAGCTCAAGTGCTGAGCAAAGAGGGCGAACAAGAGCAGGATCTTATCGACAAGGCCAATGAGCTCTTACAATCTTTCAATCACATTATTGACAATGCTCCTCACCCTGGCTACATCAATCTTAGGACCTCGCTGGCCGAATTGTCAGAGGCGTACAATTCATTTCAAAGAGCTTTTGCAGCTTGGAAAGCTCATGACTCATCATTTTTAGTATCCAATATGCTTGCCCAATATGCGGAGCTAGATGCCATCTGGCAGACAGTCAAGGATGACACAGATGCAAATGTGGCTGCGGATTATAAGGAAGGCATACAACAAAACCAGACCTTGCTAATCGCTAGACTCAAAAGACTGGCTGGTCCGGAAACAGCGTTCAAGATGATTAGGGAGGCCATTCGAGCAAGCAGAAAGGCGAGATCGAAGAAAAAGTCCACTATGGACAGCAAGCCCCGAGCAGCGCCTATCATTCAAAATAGTACAGCTAGCGGAACCACCTTGCCATTAGCTGAAGATAATCAAAGGCCGTTGGATCTTGGAAGTTTCCCAGCCAAGGCGAGGCTAGGGGCATTGACGATGCTCCCAAGTAATCGGTTCATAGCACATGAGCTTGCAATTAACAAGCAATATAAGATCGATGTCGAGCCAAAGCCGGACGAGCGCGATAAATTGATCGAGGATATGAGGAGCAACATGCAACAAGGCCTCGATGCTACATCCGGAGATCAATGGATACCTGTTATAGCTGAGATGATAAAAAGTAGGCTCTTGAGTTTGTTAAAACCTGGAGGCTCTCTTCACGTCTTGGTATCCGACGCTCTTGACATTGATATGGTAAGAAATCAGGTCAAGAACGGGTCATTCTCATACGATAAGTTCTTTGCGTTCATGAACTCAATACTGCCGAAATTATGTGCTCCTGTACGGGATCCAGAAGTCAAGGCTCTGGCGGAGAGGCCAAGCCAGGACCCCATTCAGCAGCTGGCAAGGATCTATTATACTATTGAATTGCTTGTGCTCGATCACGCGAACTTTACATTGACCTTATGGGCTCCGAAACTTATTGAAGCCCAGACCGAGTACGAGAAGAAGGAATTCACCCAGAGGTTAGGTGGTTCCTTTCCGATCAAGACCTTGCATTGGTGGAAAGCTGCAATGGACCGGATAAGTTCAGAGCCACCGAGAAGGACCGCTGAGAGTGCTACCGACCCAACAGCCAGAATAACTGCGGAGAGAATATATATGAACGGACTTGTCGACCTAGCCATTGGTACTACGGTCTTGCAAGAAACGGATTTCCCAGAGACACTCGAGCTGAACTATCAGCGCTTTACACGAACCCGCTCAGACACCCTACGCATGATCACAATAGCATCTATTCTTCTCACGGCCAAGAACCTCCTACGACGAGATGTCCGCTCTTTGTGGAAACTTGAAAGCCAACGGATGTGGGACCTGCCGTTCTCGTCACCACCAGGCTCTTTTGTGTCTATTGTCGAGTCTCGCTATGCTCTACCTCCAACTACGAAGCAGCAACTCAATGGTACGATAACTCGTCTTCTTACAGATGCTCGCGAAGGTCAGGTCAGCCATCCAGTCATGAAGGTACTTTTGAAGAAAATTTATACTCACGTCCTGGCTCGCCTTGCTGCTTCAAGCGCAGAGGAGCGTGTCCGAACAAGTACTACTGCCAGTGAGGTCCTAGGGTCAAGCGGTATGCCGGAATTTGTTGCAAGGATTGGGGACCTTGTTCAGGAATTGGGTCGGGTGGCGGCTGTGGATCGTGAAACTCATGGCGAATGGTATGATCAGATCGCTAGGAAGGCCGCAGAGGAGGCCGAACAAAGCACATGATGAGGTGCTATGACGTGTCACGGCTTTTGTACGGTTGTCTTAACATTGCACATAAACAGCGCCGGTGCTTCGGAACGGCGCCGGGTCCACATTCTGCAGGGTGGTTCTGCCAGGAGTATTGGTACAACGATTGGGGGGCACACTGGCATGGTGGGGTTCTGAAACCTTTCTATGTACACATGAATGCACGACTTTTCTTGATCACATATTATAGACTGTACTGCCTGCTGTAAATTGTAATGTTCCTGGATGACCGCTTTTCTTAAAGGCTTCTCCTTGACTCTCTTCTCTACCACTTACACACCCTCTGTTTTTAGTATCGTAAAAGGATGCCTTGGAAATAGCACTGAAACATTGACTATTGAGCTTGGACGAATTTTGAAAAGGATCTAATTTCGTGAATATGACACATTGGCCCCTTCTGTGAAGCGTGTAGAAAAATGGAACAAAAGTTATGTATATATCCACCGATTCCCCATTTGCATACCTTGCCAGAAATGGCTTTTCGAGTTTAGCACCCCTTTGATAAAGAGGATGTGGTACTCAAGGAGCGCGTAGAATGACATATTCACTGCTTAAATACCTCGACAAATCGTGTCTTCCTTACCCAGCAACCCTCTAATATGCAAAACATCTGCTCCAAAAGCCATAACAATACGTACATTTGAAGGCATTTCTAGACGCAAAATATATACGCGCGCGATCCAGGAATCGCATGCAATAGCAAAAACGTAGGACCAAGGTATCAAGAAGGAGACGTCACTAGCGCCATTTTACTGCTGGGAAGAGCTTTCCAAACCTCTCCGTTCCCCTCCGTCAACATCTGCCGTCCAGGGCATGCGAGCCACACAAACGTCATCAGCACAACTACTTTATCCATACACATCATGTTCTCAAGACCCTCCTCCCAATCATTAGTCTCTTTGCTTCCTCGATTCCTACATCCTCATCATCATCCGCCTTAGTTCACCCTTTGCGATTGATTCCAATTATTATAGCAAAGAATAATTCTACATACGACGAATTGATTGAATTGAATTGAATTGAATTAATTATTCCATAACGAAACATGTCTGATCCCGAGAACCCCAATATCAGCAAGCGGAGCACGCCGCAATGGTCGCTGTATCAGCGGGAGAATTTCTGGAAGACGAATAAGGGGGAGGTGCCGCCTTTTAATACTGGTTTGGGAACCCTTGGTCGTAATAATTAGGGATAAGGGGGATTGACGCTTTCGTATAGAGCCTGGGAAGTTGGAGGAATTGGCGAAGCAGAAGTTGACTGAGGGGGGATGGTATGTTTCAGATACTGCTGGGTTTTGGATTTAGGTAGCTGATTGCTGGTGGGCAGGTACTACGCTTCCTCTAATGCTGGACAATCCTATACCCATCTCGCAAATCGTACGATTCTCAAAGCTTCTTTGTCGATATAAGATTAACAACCCTCAGGCCAAGCCTTCTTCCGTCACAGAATCATACCCAGGCAACTCGTCGACACCAATCTCCGCGACACCACTACCAGCATCTTCGGCCACAAAGGTAGCCTCTCCTCATACCACCTACATCCCCCTCATTAATCGCACCTCCCAGTTTCTGCACCAATCGGTTTCGCCCCCATCGGTATAAACAAAATCTACAACAAAGACGGCGAACTCCCCGTCGCCAAAGTAGCCGCTGAGCTCAACCTCCCCTACGCTCTCAGCACAGCCGGCAGCAATCCCATAGAAAAGGTCGCCGAGGCCAACGGCGATGGTCCCCGCTTCTACCAACTCTACATGCCCCATGACGACGAACTAACCATCTCCCTCCTCACGCGCGCTTTCAAGTCTGGCTTCGACGTCTGCATACTCACGACCGATACATGGCAACTAGGTTGGCGCCACGACGACGTGGCTACGGGGAATTATGCATTCTATCACGGCATAGGCGCCGACCTGGGGTTGTCAGATCCAGTATTCCAGAAACGGTTGAAGGAGAAGGGGATTGATCCCGTTAAACAACCCAATGAGGCAGGCGCATTGTGGATTGATAATGTCTGGCACGGCCGCGCCTGGGGCTGGGAGAAAATCCCCTGGTTGATCAAAACATGGAAGGAAATCAGCGGCGGTCGCCCTTTCTGCCTCAAAGGCATCCAATCAGTTTCCGACGCTCAAAGAGCCGTCGAAGTCGGCTGCGATGGCATCGTCGTTTCGAACCACGCTGGGAGGCAAGTCGATGGTGCAATTGCCAGTTTGGATGCGCTTGAGCATATCGTTGCTGCGGTTGGAGATAAGACCTATATCATGTACGACAGTGGGATTCGAGGAGCAGCGGATGTGGCCAAGGCATTGGCGTTGGGGGCGAAGTTTGTGTGGGTGGGGAGGCTGTGGGTGTGGGGGTTGAGTATTATGGGGGAGACGGGGGTGAGACATGTTATGAAGAGTTTGTTGGCGGATTTTGATATTTTTATGAATGCGGCCGGGTTTCAGAACATTGGGCAGATTGATAAGACTGTTTTGGGTATGTATTCGTTCCCTGTTATGTTGGCTTTGAGTTGTAGTCGAGTGATGCTGATGTGTCTCCGCAGAATCCTACCCCAAGGCTTATGCGATGATTGCCCAGAAATCGAAGCTATAGAGTGTTCATTAGACGGATATAGACACTAGAATCTTAACGTAGAGCAATGGGGGTGGTCCATGAGTGATTTCGTTAGCCACTTCAGATTGACGAATCAAGTAACGTTCTGTACATGGTGCGTATACGACCAGATGTTCATATGTCATGCCGATGTCGATGTGCTTGGGCTAATGGATGGCACTCCTCCGACACCGCAAGCCGAACCTCCAGCAGAAAACGACTCCACTTCTCCACTGTGTGGAGCACCGTCCTTTTGCTCCCCTCAAAGCTCCCTAAGCTCATCTTAGCTGTGTTCCACAAAGGTCTCCGTAGCTACTCCTGCGTAGGACTGCGAGCTCCTGCACTGGTGGCCCTTCCTCCAACATTCATATCCCGATCTGTGAAAAATTTGACTTGATGTTCTTCTTTAAATAACAGAGATTTTGACGTTCACAGTACTCATTATATTCAGCCAGACATTGTTTGGTCCCTCAATTACCACACCTGCGTTTAAATTTCGGGCCCTCGTACTTCCATCATCTCCAACTGGCGCAATTGACTGCCCTCCCAACAACCACTGTGCAGGATTTCTATCCTCAAAATGAATCAGAAAAGCTCGTCTTAGCTTCACTCTGGAGATATCACTCTCTGGAGCTACTAGTCACCAGCACTGCGTAGAAGTGCGAGCTCGACGCTGGTGGCCCTCCCTCCCTCCCTAAAGAGATGAGGAAGAGCCCGGTCTAGGACCGGATGGCTCTTGCTCTAAGCCTTGAGGACCTATAAAGAGTTAGCTTAAGGATAGTCACTTTCTTTTCGAGTATACTGGTCTCCCTTCTGCTATGTCACATCAGAGCTGAACAACCTAATATGCATCCATACAGCCGCCATTTTCCGTACCACGTTTCCAATTGCTGCCCTCAGCGCCTTTACCGCTAGTTTGTTCACCTTCTTGGAGGCTATCCTACTCACCTTGTCATATGTTGGCCTAGCCCTGTGCCGTCTGTGCTGCTAACATCAATCCAGACAGCTAGGGGAGGACGGGGTCCTTTATGCTGAAGAACGGCTTTTGTGATCCTTATTCTATGACGCTTGTGCCATACCGTGCTACAGTGTTATTGTTTCAGCCGAAGATCACATTCCGATTACGATATACGTCCCCTTGGCCAATACTTGCCACGGATTTGCGATGTAGCAGCTGGGATGCCCTTGGAATTCTTCCTTGCCGCAACGGATGTACTAATAGTGTCAGGTGTCTGCTCTTCGTCCTGGTCCGAATCGCCTGTCGTTCTAGGGCTTAAAGAGTTGACCTCACAGTTCCTATCCGTGGGCTGGGCTTCAGCAGGCTCTGCTCCTGGCTGGTGGACTTCAAGGCTCTCTGTCTCCGTCTGAGGAGGCTCTGGAACTGCTGATGTGGTGGAAGCAGCTGGGATATCAGGCAGTCGGGACCAGCGGGCAGACAGTTTAAGCCTCGGCGGAGGGGGCATTGGCACCCTCCGTAGAGCTAAATTGGGTCTAAGGGGGCTTTTTGGTTCCCCACGAGGAATTGCATCCTCACGAAGACTGGATGGCTCATCAAGCTTGAGCACAGGCGCCTTCACAGCGCCAGTCGTCTCCACAGCGCCAGTCGTCTCGTGTGGGACCCTAGTATGGTAGTCAGCATTGGATCGATTGAGTGGCCCTCCCTGACGTGACGATGACTGCTGTTGTGAGGAGGGGTGTTCCAACGTCCGAGATGCCGGCCCCTCGGTCGAGGCTCTCAGGCTCAGATCCTCGGCGAATCCTCGATGCACTTTGGGTATTAAGGTTGCACGCTCTTTGGGTGCTACAAGTCGGAGCCCAACATTCCGCCTCTTCAAGATCTCTCGCTCGGCTTGTTCAGCACGACGCTGGGCTTGTTCAGCACGACGCTGGGCTTCTTCAGCACGACGCTGGGCTTCTTCAGCACGACGCTGAGCTTCTTCAGCACGACGCTGGGCTTCTTCAGCACGACGCTGAGCTTCTTCAGCACGACGCTGAGCCTCTTCAGCACGACGCTGAGCCTCTTCAGCACGACGCTGAGCCTCTTCAGCACGACGCTGAGCCTCTTCAGCACGACGCTGAGCCTCCTCAGCACGATCCTGCCACTGTTGGATGGATATTTGATCACTGCTCGTTCTATGACTTGAACGTCGCAATTCCTCCAGATCTATGCGAAGAGTAATGTTTTTAGCATGCTCTTTTGCTATATCTTCTCTGAGAAATGCATTTGCATGCTGAGCTCTTTCAAGCGCCTTTTTCAGCCGCTGGATCTCTTCCAACAGATATTGATGCTGGCTTGACTCATCAGATTGCACACGACCAGGTGTCGATGAAGCCTGTGACATTTTCAATAAACCGACCTAGCTTTCGCAGGGTAGACGGTAATGAGTTTTTTTTAATAACCGGCCTGGCTTATAGCTGGGCAGACGGTAGTGGTGCGATGTATGGGAGAACAAGGGGAAATAAAGAGTATGCCAACTATCACAGACTATATACCAGGCTGCGTCGTATGCTGCCAGGTGTACAGTACTGAGCTTTTGTTTTAAATAAACCGGCCTCACGTCTAGCGGGGCACGGTGGGTGCGATGTATAAGACAATGGAGGGGAATAAAGAGGGTTTGAGTGACCGACCTGGCTTACTGCCGGGTGTACGGTAATGAAGGTTGACCGACTTGGCTGCTGCCAATGTACGGTAGTGAGTTTTTTGATAAACCGGCCTTGCTATACTAGCGCGGCGGCAATAGTGCGATGTATCGAATAAGGAAGGGGGAGAAAAGAACAATCACATACTCTGTACCAGAATATGTGGGATGGGTGTTGAACGAGAGAGGAAAGCAACATCAGAGTAATGTTTTGATTGTGGGTGCCACTAACGAAACGCGCTAGCCATCTGTACTTCACTCCATATTTGCAGCAGCCAGGCCCAAAAAGAATAAAAAAAATTTGGCTCACGCTTCTGCACGAGTCTTTGCGGCCCTATCACCTGGTGACAGGGCCAGGCCTCAGTCCTTCTACACTCAGTGTAGCAAGGGTAATGCTCCTGGTTGGCCAGGAGCAGGCCTTTCGAACTCAACATTCGAAGAGTTCATTTTTTTAATCAAAGTTTTTTTTTTTAAGAATCCGGCCTGGCGTTCGCTGGGCAGACGGTAAGGGGTGAGTTCGACGAGTCCTTGTTTGCAAGGACCGGAGGATGGTACTCCAGGGTCGAACTCGGGTTGGGGCGGTGGCAGGTGGTCATCCGTACGGCTAGGCCATGACTCCTGCCACCGATGATGAATCGACTTATTTGTAAATATAAAGTTTTTTCCATTAATGGTAACAAAAGCTTGGAGGCGGCACAATATAACAGCATGACCTATCTAACGTAAAACAGACAATCTTTTAAGCAATTGAATGCATTTCTATTCGCGTCGTGCTATGTCCAGGAAATATCATACAGGCGTTACTTAATAGTCCTACTTCCTCTCCCATCATGCATCCCCTCATCCACATCCGGATGCTGGAACTGACGCTGGTGACTGAGGCTGTTACAAGGGTGTGCCAAAACCAAGGACTTTTCCATTCCTTTGTTCGAAAGTCTTTCGCTCCCAAAAAGCAAAAAGCTCGGGCCATGCTTAGAGAGAGGTGGTGCACCACCAGTCACTAAGCATGTCCCTACGAAAACACCAATTAAGGCATTTTTCATATTGGGGCCGCTACAGCACTTACGCTCGTAGCGAGCAGGCTCATAACGACCCCGGGTCTGAGAATCCTATCCTAGCATCCGCCGGGCAAGGTAAAGGGTGAGTTCGACAAGTCCTTGTTTGCAAGGACCGCAGGATGGCCACTCCCAGGGTCGAACTCGGGTTGGGGTGGTGACAGTGGTCAGCCATACCACTAGGCCATAACACCTGCCACCGATAGTGAATTGACTTATTGGTAACTTTATCGTTATTGTTTGTTGACAGAGCTTGGAGCGGCACAACATAAGACGACCCCGTACATTTGGAACATCACAACCCATTCAACATAGAACAACGAAAGATTTGGGTTAATTTGATCAGATTTCCATTCGTTTCGTGCTCATGTACAGAAGATATCATACCAGCGTTATTCAGTAACCCTACTTTCTCTCCCATCGTCTTTACCCTCATCCACATCCACGCCTCCCAAGCCGTCAATTGTGACTCTCACCCTTTCCGCCCTCCTCCTCGCATCAACCCAAATCATAAATTCGGAATACGTCTGCGGCATAACTCTCACATCCTTCTCAACCAAAAAGGTATAATTGAACTGACCGGTCGGTTTCGTCTCCCCATGCTCAATATTCCTTACCTTACTATCAACCCGTATTTGCACGCGCGTATAATTGCCCTTCCCATCCGCCTTCCCCTCTTCCTCACCATCACCTTCGCTTTTCCCCTCCGCCCTATCCGTATAAGCAACCGTAGCAGTCAAATACAGCACACTCCCCACCGGCACCGGATTCTCAAACGTGCTCGGATCGAGAGAAACGAACCTAGGTCGTGAATGGGAGAAAGCTGCTGCGCAGCAGAAAGCCAGTTCGAAGGTTTGTTTGAGGAGGAAGCCGCCGAAGATCATGAAGTTGTGCCGGTTGCGGTATTGGGGCTGCATTATTTGGGTGGTATCGATGCGGGTGGTGGACATATAGAGCGTGTTTTGGGGTTTGCGGGCAGGGAGATTGGGATCTGTGGGGAAGTGAGTCAGTGTGTGCCTTGATTGGGTGTGGTTGGGAGCGAAAGCTGACCGTGATATTCGAGCTGTCTGAGCCACATGGCGTGGATAAGGTCGCTTTCTTCATCATTGGGAGCTCGCTTGCGGAGAGCGCGCTTAGCCATTGCTTTTTTCTCGTTTGAGTTCTTCTCGCCGAGAGCGAAGAGGCGCTTTTCTTCGTCTGTCTCCAGAAGGATGGGACTTATAGCGACTGGTTTCTTGGTGGAGGGATCGAGTGATACCATGGTGAAAGCGCAGGTCATCAGGACGTCTTCTTTTTTGACTTCGGCTCCGTTTACAGGAGCTTTGGCTACTTGTAGGGATATCTCCATGCTGCTCCTTCCGGTTGCAAAAGTGACTTGACCGGACAATTCTAGGTCGCAGAGCTCCTTCAAGGGATGATTTATGGTTATGCGGTCGACAGCAGCTGTAACGGTGGTAACATGCTCTCCAGTATGCTTATATGCAATGACCCCTGATAGAGCATCCAAGTCCATGAAGATAGTTCCAAGCCTTGGACTGCTTTAGTATAGTCTGAGGGTGCAACAACATCTCATGCACACCTGATATGCCCATTGGCATTAAGGTAATTATCGAGGAGCCATGGATCTTGAGCAAGTGGTATTATCTATGTCTAGATCAGTCAGTCGGACAGAATGTTAAGCGCTAGGAGCCATATTTACCACACGATGAAAGCTGTCAGACATCTTTTTCGGCTTCAGATCGCGGTCTGGCGGAGTTGCGGGCGTCTCTGACTTCTTTGTAGGATCTATACCCTCTTCCCTCTTCTTCCGCAAAGCTTCAACCCATGGAGTCCGTACTCGCATGGCGGTCAAATCCTTGTATACACCATCTGTACAGTAGATTGGGCTTGTATGAAGCTGCCGAGTTGCTTCTAGGAAGTTTCGAAGTTTGTAAGTCGCAGGTGCTCGCAGCCTGACATGTTGCAGATGAAATGGAGGGCGCAGTTGCCTCATGATGGCAGACTGGAAGAGAAGCGTCGTCTACAATGGAAGCACAAATTACGATACTATCGCAGTACAGGTGAAGCAGGGTAAGAAACCCCAATTTTCTCAATTTGGCTAGCGCGGGGTCGTTGGTCATTCATGATCGTCTCCTGTCTTTTCCCCTCCAACCAAGGTTGTAGGAAGGGATGATTCAAAGCCTAACTGCAGAACTCGACTCTGCGCCTTATTTCGACAGTCAATGATTAGGAACAGGCCGACTTCCCAGTATCACACCTCGCAGGGGTCAAATGCGGTGGCTCTGTTGACGTCCGTTGCTACCCTACGATAACGCGCTTTTCAGTCGTCATATTCAGCATTTCCTAAGCTACAGAATGGAATTCTTATAGTCTCTCTAACTATATTTTCGAGTTGAAGAGCCTCGTCTTATGGGCAAAAGCAAGTGATGTGGCCGTTATTCCAACTTGGTTAATGATCCGAACGTCTCAGCTTCCTGTCAAGCGCCAATTCATTTGCAACCAATCAGTCTTATCTTTCAGATACTTATGCTTTCATCTCTCGCAGAATGAAGAGGCTACGCGATATTTCTTTCGCTCAGATAAGCCCATAGGCACCGGGCCAAGTTCCCAATGTCTATCAAACTTCCCCATTGTTTGTCCTCCAAAACATTGGACGGAAATCCAAAAGCACGGATACTCAACTCTCTACGAGGGGCCTGGAGTAGGCCGCATAACAATGATTCCCTACATTCTTCGTAACGTTTGGATTCTGCTCGCATAAGTATCCAAATCTGGCAAGAAGAATTTGGGAATGTAGACGTGTTTAGATGGTCACTCTTTCAATGCAAGTTTGTCCAACAGCGGCACTGCACACTCTCTTCAAAATACTTGTTTCCTAATTATAATAATCATCTATCTTCGACTCGTTCACGTAAGGTTTAAAGACGCGTCCTTAGTCGTCCTGTCTGCACTGATGATCTTTTGTTTTCTCTTGCATTGCTGAACGAAAAGGAGAAGCAGCCGAAGAAAAGGGAGATACGGAGGGTGTATGATGATGTTACGCGCCAGGAGCAATATAATGGGTTGACCAAAAGGGAGAAGAAACTTCAGGAAGCGGATAAGGCGAAGCAAAGGCTTGATACTCCGCCTAGGAGTGATGAGCCCAATTTGGCAAATCCATTTCAGGATGGGGTGTATCATTGTGATATATTTTGTACAGGTAAGAAGATGTCAGACCCAAGGTTTCACTCCGGCTGAGCAAACATAAGAGAGTTCTTAGCGAAGAAAGAGTTGGAGAGCTCAAACTCTTTGGGCAAGAGACTCGATGAGATTGAGCAGCAGAGTCATCTCTACCCGGGTTCATTCTCGATGTTTCTTGCTTTCCAGCGTGTCGTCCAGTCCGTGTCACCGGATCTCTTTGTATCAATGGACAGCGATGATAACTGAGAGTATCATGATCACGGTTCATCTGCTCTCCTCTGCTAGGCGATTCTTAGGTGCTTTTACTAGGAACACTGATATTATACAGCGATACCAATCAAAACGCCGGGATTGTCTTTGAATTTAAGGAAATTGAGTGTATGTGAGACAAGTCAAATCGGCAATCATTATTCAAAATCTCCAAGTGGGCAAGAAGGAAACGAGTGTATCTTCCTTGGAGATATGTCTAGGAGCCCTGCCCTCTCTAGCACCAGGTCCCGACTTTCACCCTCGGCAAAGCTGACCTACTATAAAGCCGGACCCCAGTGTTCAGACGCTAAAAGCCTTTCTTGCATCGGATTTAACTGTGAAATCGCACCTGTTTTTTGATGTATGAGTTTTGAAAATCTACAAGTACGATACCATGGACTGTGATGTGTATATTAATTAGGCTTTAGAGTTTTGGGGCGTTGTACCATACACGATACTTGTGAGGATATGGACTTCCAAATCTGTAGGAAAGGAAGTATAGGACGCAAGATCTGATCATTTGTGAAACTGGATGGGACCGCTGAGGAGGAGATTCTATCTATAGATAACCAAAGACTGATATATTGTATTCCTAGCCAAGAAATAGCGCAAATAAGCAGGGTCACTACAAGAGCTGATATTTCTTCACGTCGTCTGTCGACACACCTAGTATGGTCCCTACCTCTTCACTTTGAGCGTGGAAGTAAGCGCCGGCCCATTTCCAAGAAGGACCAAAGTATGCCCGGAGGATATAGAGATCCCACTTGGCGATAAAGTCGAAGATTTCAACTAAAGGATCACCTCCACTGTGGACTTCCTTTAGATCAACAACATCTTCCCAGAAACGACACTGATCTGGGTGCCAATACTTATCTTCTTCTGTTCTGGCTCTGAGACATTTTTGCAGGTCACCCCAACTTATGAAGTGTTCCCGTGACCGTAACGTGGCAGGGAATTTATCGACGTCCATGATTGGTACATCTAGACTATCTCCCCAGATAGGACTGATACAACTGAGAGACAATCAGTACTTTGCCGAGAATTCATTGCTTTTCACCTTACTCTTCAAAACTGGACAACTCAAGCTCCGATTGCGCCCTAGCTGAGCATAGTGCTATTCTTTTGGGTATCGCAAAGTGAATCCTCTTGAGTTCCCTCTTGAGTTCCCCATGAGTGGCAGGGATGAAGTACTTAAAGAAGCGCAAACCGACTGGCCACCTGAGGAGAGACATGTCCTTTTCGAAGTCGAAAGGATGCCAAAGCAGTGTCGTTACTAATGACCATTGCTCTTTCTCTATCGAAAATGACCAGGCAGATGAGAGTGCTTCTCGTAGTTCTTGTTGATAAATGGCATGGTTATCCTCAGTGGAATGATTGAGTATGCTGCTCGCAAGATGGCAAAGTAAATAGCTATTCTCATTGATAGCCGCGTATGCCATCGGAGTGTATCCATTAATATCCCGTGCGAAAGGATAAGAAGCAGCACGTAATAGGGCGTCTACAATTTTCCGCACTCTTTGTACTCGCGAAGGCATCTTTCGGAATGGGGAGGTCATATCCGTGGCGCCAACAGCGGCTTCTGCGCAGGCATGAAGGGCGGTCCGACCTTGAGAATCTTCGATTTTTGCCGATGCACCATGCCGGAGTAAGCTAGCCACCAAAACATCAGCACCCTTTCCTGCGGCCAGATGGAGAAGAGTTTGCCCGCCTGGGCCTCGAGCGTTGATATCGTAATGCTGATGCTTGATAAAGTTTTCCAGAAGTTCTAAATCAACTCTATTGAGTTGTATTGCTTGATGCAACGGTGTCCCGCCTGCAAAGTCAGGCATGGTAATATCAGCTCTCGCATCAAGCAAGACTTGACAGAGTGACAGAGTTGCATCAGATCCTTTAGACTTGATGGCGTAGTGCAATGCCTCGTTGCCTTCTGAGTCCGCTCTATGTGGATTCGCACCATGGGCCAACAGTAGGTTGGTAATTTCCAGGTCATGGTTCTCTACGCTGATATGGAGCGCAGTCTTGCCATCTTCGGGAATCCTTCCATCGACCGTGCCATAGTCTATGTCCAGCTTCCTCTGTCTTGCTTGCACGTCTCCATTTGAGGTGTAAAGTCCACGCGAGTCCACAGAATCACCGCCTGTTAACTGCTCTAGCGCTTGCAGTATCTCCGCAACGACAGACACGTTACGAGAGATAACAGCGTATCGTAAAGTCGACACGCTTTTATGATCAGCAACCATCGGACTGGCGCCTGCTCCGAGTAGCTGCTTTACCATGTCAAACAAGCCACTTTTGACAGCGAGTTGCAAAGGCGTGAGGCCCTGGCTGTCAGCACAATCGACGGTAGCGCCTCTCCGCAGTAGTGTTGACACAGGTGCTACTTCGTAGAAACCAGTGGTGATCATATGATGCAGTGGACTTTGACCGTCCTCGTCGTAAGCATTAATCTCAACGTCTTCATTGAGACATTCATAGAAAAGCGCCATGCGTTTCCACTTCATGATCGCACTCAATGTCCTTGAGTCCGCGCTGGATCCTAGACCAAGTCCCCGGGCAAAACGCAGAAACTCGACTGATCGGGCTGGGTCAACAATACCACTAACGGCCATTCGTAAAGACTCTTCGAAAACCATTTGAATAGAGGTGGGTGGTGTGACAAATAGGGAGGCATTCAATGAGAGTATCTCCGTGGCGATATCAAGATCACCGAGGGCTATGATCCTTTCGACACCATAAATGATGATGGCGTGTATAGGGTTTTGTGTAAATTTCACATAGGCGTATGACAGTTGCAAAAGACTTTCGATCAGGACTTTAATCATATGTGTCTGAGCTGATTGTTGGTTTGTACAATGCAGAAGTGCGCGCTCCAGAACAGATTTGTGTGCCAGCGCGGAGACAAGACCAGCTCCATGATGGCCGGGATGAACGTAGTCTTCGTACATCTGGCGTCCGAGCCCTCTGGCAAGACAATTTTCCCAGAGAAGAACGAAAGTTTTCTCTTGGTGGCACGATATCGCTGCGTGCAAGGGTGTATCATGGGAGCTATGGTACTGGTGGGGATCCGAAGTCTCGGAGCCTAGGATATTAAGGGGATGCGCACCCTCGTTCAACAAAGCTCGAATCGCTTCCACGCAATTTAGCATAACCGCGAAAGAAAGTGGTGTGCCTGTGAGAGACAAAGGATAGTGATTATGCAAGTAATGCGGTTCGGCAGTTGCGCGAAATAGTAACTGTGGGCCAAAATATCTGACGATCTTTTGCAAGTCGCGTTCTAGGACCCGACTGAGTGGTCCAGATAGCTCTCTGAAGTTCGTTCTTTTGAGAATACGAATCGGAGCTACATTGCGCAAGTCTAGGTCGAATTCCATCATTCCGAAAGGGAAGTAATCTGGATGCCGCGATTCATCGCTGAAACGGCTAAAAAATGAGAGGAAATGAAGAGGGTTGCAATTGTCTGCGGATGTAAAAGAAGTGACTAAAAGGCTTTCGGCGTCCTGACCCGTGAATAGGCAAACCCTGGAGCACAGTCGGTCCGTAGTGTGCTTTAAGCTCTCACTGAAGGCTTCAAGCATTGTTTCATGACGTAGGCTGCTGTTGTGCAGGACTTTGAGGATGAGAGATGCAGTGGCCGATCCACTTCCGGCGCTTGCGGTTGTCCATGATTGAAATTTCTTTTGGTCTGGGCTAATACCGAAGCCTGCTCCATGGGCAAAAGCTAAATAAAGTAATGATTCGTCCACTGATTCGACTCGACTAGGTTCACCGATCGTGTCGCGTTCTACGTCTGACAACATCTGAGCTTTCGTTGCGTGCGGAATTGCCACCATGCTTTGAGGCGTGAAGAGCTGATTTTGTCAGTCAGTCTGCCGTTCGTGTGGAGCACATATCACCTTGGAGTCCCAGGTGAACGTCCCTACAGCTTTCTCTACAAGCTCGTTCGACACGATAGTAGATTCGGTTGATCTACCCGTTGTCAGGCGAATCTTGCAACACAAGAAAGTATTCTTACTTGAAGTTACTGTAGGTGAATGGAAGTTTCGAAATACTGCTGCATCGCTTGGCCGGATCGACTTGTAAAGAAGATCGGAAGATGCGTTTCACCATATCTCGACTCAGCTGACTCATGCCGGATAGGCTCCACTTGAGCTGCTCGTCCACGAAGTCCACCGCTATTGGGTAAAGGTGAGCACTGATCATAGCGAATTCATAACCTAGTTGAATTGGCGACCCTTGTTCTACCTGAGCATCGTCCGCAACTGTCCCGAGGTGTGGAGAAGACTTTGGGCTGGTGTCGATAACCAGGGCATGAATCTTTGGGTTATCCATATATCGCGATCCACCAGCTAATGTCTCCCAGACGAGCAACGCAAGAGCCCAAATATCACATCTCAAGAAGTCGATAGTCAGAGACCGATCAGTGTAGATTTCTGGAGCGAGATACCCAGGTGTCCCTCTGTAGGACTGGATCGAGCCGTGGGATTGTTCTGGAGATACCAGACAGGCGTGACCAAAATCAGACTTTATGGAGTCAGTACTTTCACCTCGAGTAGCAGCCAAGACAACCATCGTCATTCACCAAGCCCAAAAAAAAGACGATTTACACGAAGCATTGAGTCAAGGCGACACTGAAAGCCTAGTTCTCAAACAATTTAAGAAAAGGAAGCGACTGACTAGTTTGGGCACAACCTCTGGTCTCCAACCATGTTCTGATTCATTTAAGAAAACCAACACATTTTCGAGCTTGACATCGCCATGAGCAACTCCGGACAAGTGCATTGCATGTAGACCTGAGGCCACTCCTCCACAAAGCTTTAGCCTATTGATTAGGGCTGGTTTTTTGGATATTAAATATTCACGAAGCGTCCCGTGCTGCGAGTATTCGGTGACGAGGAATGGCAATGGATTCGTACCGGACAAGCCGTAGCCATAGCCCAAGAGCCTGATTATATTATCGTGGCGAGCCAGAGGGGGATGGTGCATGACTTCAAGATCCTTTAAAACACAACATACACATCGTCGGAACTCATCTTGTTGCGATTCACCGTAGGGTAGTTTTATCTCTTTGACAGCTACAACCCTGGCAACCTTATTGTAGCAACGGAACACCCGATAAGAGCATCCTTCACCCGTAAGTCGTGAACCACTCAGTTCTGAACTATGAAAGAAGTTTAGTTGAAGATTTTGGACCATTTCGATTAGATCTTTTAGACTAAATGCGTCTTTTCCAACCGAACGAGAGAAACCTCCCCCTACGCTTGAGAATAGTGTGATCTGATGACGGATCGAATAGACAGAATGAAGACCCTGATTTGCTGAATGTCAGCGAATTCTTGACGCGTACTGAAGGCACAGATTGCCACTAGAACACTTCGAGAGACACGTCATTGTGACAACCAGAAGACAGGTGGATAGCATGCGTTGCATACAAATATATTGACGTTTCAATGCCGACACTGCCCCAATCAAGCGCACACTGTACCCACCTCTACAGGCTGATCTGCCATGGTTGGTAATCTGACGTGGCGTAGTACCTTATTACTAGGACATTCTGTCGCAATCGGCAGGCATCTGGACCCAAATAGAATGTAGTGCTGTTGCGCAAGCCCACTAGGGTTGGTTAATGAACCTGCTGTATCGAACTTCTTTAAACAATGCTTGTCTGTCCAGACACTGATGAGCAAGGAGACGAGAGACAAAGTACCTGGAGCATCGATTACGTCGAGCGAGATTTTCCCAGAGGTGGCTGAGTAGCTGAGACTCAGCCTTGCAAACGAGGGGCAAATTACGTGAGCAGGCTCTTACCAAACACCAGTAGGTAGTCATGATTACCTAGTTAGCCGAACTCTCCCCAGCCCATAGAAAGGGCATGCAACACCATGGTATTTAATTAACTTTTGTAGTTCGCACAACTGAATAGCTGTTTCTATCTTCTCGATATCTCAATCAGCTAGCAGGTTAGGTCCTCCACACCATTCCACTCATCTTCGTCTGTCCGTGTGATCTTTTGAGCAGGCCGGTAAAATCTCGGTATCACGGCTTCTGTCACTCACTGTTGTAAAATCTGCATAACCTACTCGCAAAATTTGATGTGTCAAGATGGGTCTGTTAGAGTCGAGGCGTGAATTTTCAACAATTCATAAATTCATCCAGTTCATTTGTAAATAGACTAGTCTATTTATAAATAAACTAGACTATACATAAATATACAGTTTATTTATAAATAAACGGTCCATTTATAAATAGACTAAAATAATAGCTTAACTATATATAAAATCTTACTATCAATCCCTATCTAGTCTTAAAGTAGTATTAGTATTAATACTTATATAATAACTATATAACGCTATACAGCGCTATATAATATTATTTATATACTTAAATAAGTATTTAAATACAATAATAACTTACCTCTTAAAAAATTGTGGATAGTAATAATAAGATAGAAAAAAAAGATTTAAATAATAAAAGAAATATTAAGCTTTATAAAACTAGATTCTAAACTATATAAGATATAAATACTATATAAAGTTATTTATATCTAGATACGGCGAAGTAATAGATTTTATAGTATATTTAAAACCTTCTCCGTAAAAAAAGAGGCAAAACTTTTCTAAAACGCGGTTTTTAAACTAACGATATAATAAGATAATAATATTATTTAAAAACTTTCCCTAACGCTCGATAATTATCTTAAGTATATTAATAAAGAGAGTAACGCTTATATTACTAGTTAATAACTAGATTATTACCGTTAATAAAAAAAAAAATTTAATAATAAAGAAAATAAAAACCGAAAATCTTATATTTAATAGAAAAACTTTTTTTATATATTTAATCGCTCTAGTATTATAAATTCGTTAAAAGTAAATTCTTTAATCTTATTACTATAACTACTATTCTATTTATAGTAATAAATTATATATCTCTTACCAACTTTAATATATTCGTATTGTTTCTTATAAAGTATAAACTTATAAGAATAATAAACCCTATCTACTATTATCTTAAAAACTCGCTAAGTAACTTCTTATAAAATAAACTTATTTTACCTATTTAGAATAAACGTATTCTTATTTAAAAACTTTAAAATACTTTTAATATTTCTCGTAATATATATTTTATTAAGGATTCTATACTCCGTCTATAACTAGTAGTGATAATAGCTTCGTTTAAATACTTAAATAAATATTTAATACTAATTAAGTAAGAAATAATTCTACTTAGAAATAATTAAAATAATAATCTACTCTAGAATAAATATTTTAATCTTATTACTATATTTCACCTTAAATCAAGCTTTCTAATTTTTCCGCGTTTTATCCTAATATACTCTAGTAAGTATAATAAATTACTTAACTCTTAAAGTAATATTATTCCTTTCTTTAACTCCGCCGTTATTATCGCTACTACTAAAGAATTAAGGAGATTACAGGGTAAAGAAAAAGAAGAAATAATCTAAAATTCATATAATATCACCACTAAGTAAGGAGTATCTAGATTAATAAGAAAAATTCTTATTAAAATTTTTATTAACATTCATAATATTATTACTAGTAGTAGAGAATAAAGATTAAAAAACTCTTTTAAACTTAGCTTAAAGCTAATAAGCTAGTTATTTATTAATAATAAATTAAGCTTATATAGCTATTAACATCAAGCTTTAAGAATTTATAATAACTCGTTACTTACCTTTAACTTAAGATAAAAATTTAATAATTAAAGTATTCTAAATAATTATCTTCTTTTTCTATTCTTAAGCTTTTTTCTAGAGCTTTAAAACTCTAGGTTAATTAACGAGAGCTAGTAAATTAATAATACTAGAACTAATCTCTACAGCGAGCTATCGCTAGACGTAAGTAGATATTAAAATAATTAAAGTTATAAATAAAGAAAAGTTATTACTAGTAGGAAGAGATTTACTATAAAGATTTAAAACTAAAATATTAAAAGAATTAGTATACTCTATAAGAGCTTAGAAATTAATACTAGTCTTATTATTCTTAAGCTTACTATCCTTATTAATAATAATAGCTTACTAGTAATTAATATAGTCTAGCTAGTTATTATAATTAATATTATAAAACTTACTAAAGACAACTTTATATAGTTATATTTTAATTACTTTAAATTAATTATTATTAATCCTAAGAGTAATCTTAATAAATCTAGTAACCTAATATATAGTCTTATTCTCTTTTATCTAAGTAATAAGTTGATTTTTAATAATACTATTACCTTACTTAATAAAATCTTATAATTAAGGGTAATAAGGATTACTATTAATAATTTTAATCCTATAATAATAAATAAAATATAATAGAATATCTTTAAACTTTATATTATTATTTATTTATAGAATCTTTATTAAACTAAATATTATAATAAAAACAGTAATATTATTATAAATATTTTAAGCGATCTTATTTTCCAATAACTATAAAAAGATAAACTTAAAAAAATAATCTTTAAGATAAAGAATCTACTTATATTAATTATTTAGCTAAAGATATATATTAATAAGATTTATTTACACCCTTTTAAAAATATTTCATAACTTAATAAATATTATTAAAAGTCTGCTTTAATACTTCCTTACTTAAATATAATAACTATAATTCTTAATATACTAGTTAATCTCCTCTTTAATAATTCTATAATACTTCTCTTAAATTTTATCCTATATTTTATCTCAGCCGCGATAATTATAATAGATATAAACTTCCTAAATAATTACCTAGGCCTAAAGATAAATAAATTAATAGGTAAAGAGATAATATAATATAAGAAATATATATAGTCTATCTATATAATACGGCGAGAGTTAAATAATCTTTTAGATATTATATCTTTAAAAACTATATAAGACTTACGATATAGTATATTATTATAAATCTTAAAATCCTTAACTCTATTCTTTATATTCACGGTATTAAGACTATAACTAAACTTATTAAGATACTTATACTAGTACTTATATTTATAATATTAAATAATACTAAGCCGAGACGTATTTTTATAACTAAAGTCTTTAATATAAACCTTAAAAATAAGCTCTTATAATTAATAAAATTTTTTAGAGCTTTTATCTAAATTAGTAAATATCACTACTATATTCTTATAATCGCGGCGAGGATTCAGCGTCTTAAATAAATAAATATAATCTATAAGAAATAATAAAGATATTATAAGTAATAAATATAGTAAGCTAAAAATATCTTATATAATAAAGAAAAAAGAGGATAGAAGGATAGATAAATTAAAACTAGATAATAATTAATAAGATAGAATTCTTAAGATATAAAGAGAGTAAAAAACTACTATTTTTTTTACTTACTTTATAACCGCTTAAGCTCAGTATTAAAATAAGTAAATATAAATAAATAATATAAATATTATTCTTATAATATAATATTACTATTTTAATAAATAAAGGATATAAAAAGAATGAATAATAATTAATAATTAATAATTAAAAAAATTTACTCCTTTAATACTAAGACTTAGTCTTAAAGGTTCAGCCCTATTTTAATTTAATCCTAGAATAAGAATCCTATCTATACGCTCTAACTTATTATTAATTTAAAATATATCTAAGACTATTCATAGATTTGTACAAGTATTTATATAAAATATAAAACGCGTTTAATCTTTTATATAGTTTACTAGCTAATTATCTAACTAAGGATATTTATTCTTTTCTAAATAAAATTAAAGTAAGAAGTCTTCTTTATTATAAAGTAATAATATACATCTATATGATAATTATATAAACTAAGATAATTTAAACGCGCTATATATTATACTATCGCCCTATATACTTTATTATATAACTATTAACTTTATAAAATCGCGTTATTACCGCCGCCTATAAGGAAAAGATTTAACTATTTATTAACTACTAGAGAATTAAAGAAGACTTAAAATATTAAAATATCTATATACTTATATATATACTGGTTAATAATAAAGTATATATAAAATATTTAAATAAAGTCTCTTTATTTTATATAAAGTCTAAAGAGCTATAGTTAGAAGTATAAAGTCTTGAACAAGCTTTTACTTATTAATATAAAACTTCTAGAAAGAGTTATAATTATTAAATTAAGAGGTTTATAATTATAATACCTATAAGATTTACGGTTGGATTACTTATCTTAAATAGAATATATATTAAACTATTAATAGATATCTATAAGTTGTATAAAACGTTCTAGTATATTATATTTATCTTATATTTTATTTATAGACGTCTTTCCATAGACTTAAATATTAATACTTTATAACTTTTAGTTTAGGAAGTAAATTATTATGAAGAAAATAAAGTATAATCTTATAAAGAGTTATCTATATCTAATGATAATAACGATAATCTATTATTTTAAGATAATAACTAGAGCATTATTATAAATAATAGCTTTATATAAATCAATTTATTAATTATAAACTACTTAATATAATTGAATTTAAAGATTGAATTAACTAAATATCTAGATAATTCTATATAAATTCTATTATTCTCTATCCTCTTTATAGTTATATCTATAACAATACTAGAATAAGGACCCCAGTATATTAAAACTAAAAGATAATTTAATACTCCGTAAGGCTAGCCCCCGCTATATAATATATTATATATAAAGTTAAGAATTAAATCTAACTAAGCTTTAATCTTATCCTCTTATTAACTATCTATAAAATAAACTCTAAGTAAAGTATATTATCTTAGAGCTAAATAAGAAAAGTTCTAAAGAATTATAAAAAAATAGTTCTAATAACTATAATAAGAATATTTAGAGGAATATAACTATTTCTAATAAATAAACTATTCTACTATAAAACAGGCCTTAATTTCAAAATATTATTAAAAGCTAAAAAGTTATTTATAATCTTAATATTTACTAATCCTACTAAAGTACTCTTAGTAAGAATAATAGTAATATACACCCTTCTTTCTTAAAAGGAAGATACTACGCGTACTAGAAAATAAATTAATAGATTAATAAACACATCTCTATATACTATAATTAACGCATAGATTCTCTATTAATTCTTAATAATTAATTATAATTATTTAGTTATTAACTTAACTAGCTATTAAGCAGCTCTAAAAATAATACCTAAAAAATAAATAAGTATATTTTATTAAATAAAAAATAACTAGTAAGACTTACTTAAAGAATATTTATAAAGCTTATATTTCTAAGTATAATATTTATAAGCTTTAAAAAACCAATTCTTCCTACTATAATAATACTTAAATATAACTTTAAAATAAACTACGCTAAATTTAACTCACTACACTTCTAAATAATAAATATAAATTCTATAATTATAACTAGTTATCTATACTAGATTAGATACTATAACTCCAATCTAGAATTCTAATAGATAATTACTTAAATATATAATGTTATTAACTTCTAAGAATAACTCGCTCTATTAAAGGACTTAGATAAAATAGTATTAATATAATTAATAAAGATAATAGTATATATCTTTCTAAAGACTTAATAAATAGAATAGTACTCTAGAAAGTAAGTAAGAAACTAGTAATTAATTAATATATATCTTAGTATATAAAAGGCTTGTAAAGGTAATAAATTAAAGATTAAATATTATATAAATAATAAGAAATTAATTAATAAATAAAGTATATTATATATATAATCGTTATTAATAATTATATTACGATTATTCGCTAAAATTATATTATAGTTATTATTTATACGAAATAATTTATTAGATATAGACTTACCTATTATAAAAATTATAATAAAAATAATAGTTAGTAAATTACTCTAAAAAAAATAGATTTAATTTATTAAATATTATATTTAGTTGCTTAACGCGCGGTATATAAATAAATATACTATATCTTTTAAATATTAAAGCTTTATAATATAAATTATTTATTTTCTAAGGTAGCTTATCTATTAATAGTTTATTTATTAATATATAGTTTTAATTACTAGCTCGTCGTTATCCTTACTAAACTTAAAGAAATATATATTATCATAATATTCTCTAGAATAATAAGATCTATAAAGAAAAACCTATTATTATTCTATCTTTATAGTATTTCTTTATTTCTATTCTACTTCTACTATTATATTCTACTAGTAATATTATATATTTATATTAATCTACTTTATTAATAATATACCGTTCTTATAGTACTTCTTTTACTAATAATACTTTAATTCTAATAATATTCTAACCCTATAATACTTCCCTCTAAGTATTACTTAATAGAGTAAATCTCTTAATCCTTCTTTTTATCCTCTAATTACTTTTATAAATTACTTTATTATATACTATCTATCTAGTATCCTTCTTTATTGTTAACGCCAACACGTTTTCACGATTTATTTACTTAAAAATAATACGATGAATAGTATAATAGATAGTATAATAAATAATATAATAAATAGTATAATAGATAGCGAGTAAGATATTAAGTAAGTATAGTAACGAGATCGCTATCTAGTTATTTATAATAAATAGTTAGATAGATAGTCAGATAGATAGTTAAATAAATAGTAAGATAGATAAAAGATAAATAGTAAGATAAATAATAAGATAAATAATAAGTAAGATATTAAGATCTTAAGTAAGTATAGTAGTGAGATAATTATAGCGATTTAAATCGTAATCTATCTAGCTAAATAAGCTAGATAGATTATAATATAATATTAAAAACCAACCTGTAAAACAGTATATCTAGTAGATAGTAGAGTAATCTACGTAGTAAAGGTAGCGACTAAGGCTGTAATTAAGAACTATAGCGAGGCTATACTATAATAGTCTAGTAAATATCTTATAGACTAGTTAATTTATAAATGGACTAGTTTATATATAAAGTTAGTTTATATACTATTTCGACTAGTTAATTTATAAATGAACTGAATTCACGTCTCGACTTTAATAGGTCAAAGCCTAGAGTTTAAAGATCTGAAGTTATTATTCAAGCGGTGACAGCGTTACCTTTTTAAAGACGAATCGTAAAGTATATATTCTTCATAATGTTGGATTCTCTTAGTCTAGTACGGCGCGTTATTAGTTATAAATAGCTATAATCTAAAAACTCTAAAACTCTAAAAACCGAAAAACCGTAATGTTATGTATATGCGATTGGATACTATAAAATATAAAAATAAATAGTATTATAAATATTTAACTAAATAACTATTAAGCTTATATTTTTTTATATATATTAATTAAATAATTTCTATATCTATTAAAGAATACTTATTATATTTATATTTAAGATTAAGTACTTTTCTAACAAGCTAATATTACTTATTATTACTAGATTAAGGGTAGGAAATCTATAATTAAAGGCTAAATTAATAATTATAATTAATATATATATAGCTGAAGAATAATATAATTTATAAGAATTATTTTACTATTATAGACCTTTATTCTAAAAGCGATATTAAGTTATAAAGAATTAATTTATTTAACGCTTTAAATTATAAAGATTATAAAGTTATTAAAAGCCTATTTATCTAGTTATAATAAGTTTAAATATATAATTTTACTTTTTTAATTAATCCTTAGTAGTGGCTAGAAGAATAAACTATAATATAATAAATATTAATATAGATTAGGATTTTTCTTAGTAAGTATTTTCTTTTTTTTATTAAAGTTTTATAGATCTAGTAGTTAAAGTATAAACATGTTAATTATAGAGTAAAAATATTATTTATTTAAAAAGATTACTATTTAAAATATAAAAGGAGCCTATAAGAATTATATAAAAAAAGAGAGAGAGTAAGAATATTCAGCTAGTATAAACTATATAGGAGATAGTATCTTATTAAAAAAGGCGCGTTTAAATACTAATAAGTTAAAGTCTATAAAAGAGATAAAGAAGGAAAGTAATTTTTTAAAAATCCTTTTAAATATTATAAATAACTTATCTAAATATCCCTTACTAAATAAATCTTCTAGTATAGAATAGTTAAAATATTTCTAATCTTTATATTAGCTAGCTATTTTATACGTTTAAATTATAATTTATTTATTAACTTATTATTAAATATCCTCTTACTTATTAATAAATATATAAAATCTTAAATTTAGTATTACTATTAAATTAAGGAAAATTACTAGGAATAATAAATAAAAATCTTATTTATTTATTAATCTTATAGATTTCCTTCTCTTTTATTTATTAATTACTTATTTTATTATATTTAGACTATAAATAACAGCTGTGTATATTATAATATAGTATTTAATAACTTAAGATTTAAGGGGGAGTTGTATTAATTAAAAACTTTTAATAATAATATAAGTCTTCTTTAAAAAAGAAGTATAATAAAATAATTAATATTAATAGGCGTATAGTTTAAAAAATACCTAATTTACCTTAATTATTATAAGATTATTAATGGTAATTATAGTAGAGATGTTAAACTTTAAAATATAAAAGTAATAAATTATTAGAGTAATAAAATAGATTAAGTATTAATTAAATTACTTCTTATCTAATTTTAATATATTTATATATATAGTTTTATCTTAGTAATAAAGACTATATATAGTTTATTAACTTTTTATAGTGGAATTAAAAATAAGGAATACTATAGCTATTATATTTAATAGTATAGAATTTTCTAGATAGATATTCTTTTTCCTTTACTAGAGCTTTATAAACTTAGTAATTAAAATATAAACGCGCTAATTATAGAGTAGGAATATTATTCGCTTAAGAAGTAATAGAATGAGATGTATAGAAATTATAAGCGAGTAAGTAATAATATAGCTTGTTCGCTTAATAAGGAAGTAATAATATTAAGTAAGAAGTTAAATAAAGATATATTTAAAAATTAGTGCCCTAATGTTAATAGAGGGTTAAGTAAGAGGAAGATTACTTTATATAAACTATTTAAATTAATAAGTAATGATTAAAGGGGGGAGGAAAAGATATAATTTATAATAATAAAGATATTTAAGAACTTTCTATTATATAGTATTTTTATATATTTAAATTATAATTTATTTATCTACTTATTATTATGTATTTATTATTAGCTGAAAAAATTTTTTTTTTAAAATATATTAAAGCCTATTTACCTTTCTTTATATTATAATTTATTATTTTAATATTTAGTAATATTACCTACCTATTAGCCCTTACTATACCCTAAATAAGTTAATTTATTTAATATATATAGGTAATAATTATATTAGTTATATTATATTTATAAGCGAATAGTTTATATAAAGTATTATAGGTTATAGATAATTATAAATTTTATATTTAAAAATTTAAGATTTCTAAATATTACGTAAACGAAACTATTATTAAGTAGAAAATATTAAGATAACTTTTAATTAATAAAATTATTAGGAATTAATATTTTTTATATTTTTTTATTTATATATAGAGGATAAAGAATAACTTTTTAATACTAATTAATTAATAATAATTAAAAGAAAAAAAGGGTAATAATTATATAGATTCTCTAGACTTAAAAGTTATTATATATTAATATTAAGCGCGGGTTTAAACTTTATAGGAGTTAAAAGGTGTGATAGAGAAAATTATTAGTTATTAGAGAGAGGTCTAAATTTAATAAAACTAAGGTAGAGGTGTTAATACTTAACTAGATTAAAAAGAAGGTATTAATATTTAATTAGATTAAGGTATTAGTATTGATGATAATACTTACGGTAGTAAAATTATTAATTATTAAAAAAAAGTCTAGGTTTGATAAGACTAAGGTAAAAATGTTAATACTTAATTAAATTAAGATAAAGGTATTAATACTTAATAAGATTTAAAGATAGGTGTTGATAGTATTATTTATAATAATATTATTAGTTATTAGAAAAAGATTAAGGCTTGATAAGGCTAGAGTGATAATATTAATAGTAATATTAATAGTAATCTTATTAACTTATTTATAAATAAAGCTGGGTTAAAAATAAGTATTAGAGTTTTTTAATATTAATAATTAGTATAGTATTTTGGTTAAGGACTATATATATTACTTATTATAAAATAGTAGTTAATTTCCGCGGTGATATTTTTTTAATAATAATAGTTAATACCTCTTTAAGTGCCTATATCTATAGTGTTTTAATCTTAAGTTTTAATTTAATTCTTAATAAGAATACTTTAGACTTTTATTAGGATAATAGCTTTTTTAGTATATATAATATATTTTTTTTAATTAGCTAATAACTTTTATTCTTATTTTTAATAAGAGATATAGGAAGATCTTTTTTAATAATAATTTAATTAATAGAAATAATTATACTACGCGTAGTTATAATCTCCTAAGAAGAGAAAGTTAGTATTTATATAAATAATTTTATACATCTACTTCAGCTTTACTATGATAAGGATATATAAACTTAAAGAATAAAAGAGAAGTACTAGAAGAAAGGTTAAAAAATAATTTATTATTTTAATTTTTTCTTAATTTATATTAGTATTGACTAATTACTGGCTCTCTTTATTTATATTCTTAATATTAAGAGTAAGACTATAAATATAAGTATAAATATAAGGATTCTACTTCTATTAAATTATTTAAGGTAATATATAGTTTAATATAAACTTATATATATTAGGAATATATATGCTTTATTTAATATATATATTACTAATATTTATACTGTTCTTAACTAAATAGAATAGTTAGTAAGAATATAATATATATAAAGTATAAAGGAAAGATAAAGATTATTAAGCTTTTTCTTATTTATTTACTCTTTAAGATATAACTTGCTCTATATATTAACTTACTTATATTAATATTTATATATAATTATATTAATAAATAGGTTATTAGAATCTATTTTTTTTTATTTTTTTTTTTTCTTTATTTTAGCTATTATAGTCGTGGCTAACGCGTTAGAGATTTTAGTATTATAAGGATAACTATTATAATAAAAGGGTTGTTTCTATTAAGTTCATTTCTAAAATATTCTAATATAAGCTTTTTAGACTATAGCTCTATTTATTATTACTTTAAGTAAATAGTCTTTTTATTATAAACGTGTTAACAATTATGAATATATAGAATCTTAAGGTCTTAATATTAGTATTGGACTATTAAGTATTTTAGGTATTATAAAGATTAGGGCTAAAAATATAGGTTTAGATTTAAAGAGTTTAGAAGAATTATCTTAATTAAACTTAATATTAAGCTCTTTTAAACTTTTATATTATTATGGACGTTGACGCTATAGTGAATATATAGAATTTTTAGATTCTATATTTAATATTTTATTAGGTATTCTAAATACTAAGCGAGTAAAGTAAGGTTGTAAAGATTTAAAAATAGCTTTAAAAGTAACTTTAAAGGAATTAGTTAAATTAATAATCTTAGATTTTTAAGGTTAAGCGTGGCTTCTATTAATTGAATAAATATAATAAGAGTTAAGAGTACTATAATTAAAGTAGTTAGCCTTATTATTATATAAAAGTATTTAATATTTAAAGGAAGAAGAATTATAAGAATTAACTAGATAAAGTCTCTATTATATTTTAATTAAGAAACTTATAGCTTTCTAATACATCTAAGGTATATTAATAAAGGAGAGATATAGAAATAAATAGTTAAGATATATTAAATAAAATTAAAAAATAAGATTATTAAGCCCTTAATTTATTAATACTTATTTAAGCTCATAATAATTTAGAGGATAAATAAATTATTAATTTTTTTTATAAATATAGAAAATATTAAGTCCTATTAAAAGCTTAGAGCCTACTTTTTTATTAGGTAAAAATAATAGAAGGACTTATTAATTATAATTATTAATTCTAATCTTAATCCTTTTATTATTTTAAGAAAATATACTTAAAACTATAAGTTTTATTAATTATATTAGCTGGATATATAGAAGATTATAATAATTATATATTTATTAAATATTTAGTCTAGTTTATAAGTTTACTTTACTAAGCTATAGAATTAGTAAATATTAAAGTAATATTATAAAACTTATTTAATAAATATTAACTAGTTTAATATAAACTATAAATATATTAAAATTATAGGGTAATATTTTTAATTTAGTATTTTATATAATCTAAGTTTTCTTATTAATCTTATAATTAGTTATTAATTAGTAGGAGATAGAGTTTATACTTAATATAATAGAACCTATCTTATATATATTAATTAACTTAGAGTAGATTCTATATATATTAAAAATAAGGTTTTTTTAAGCTAGGAATATATATTATTTAGTTTAGATATCTCCACTATAGCTACTATTATATAGTTGGTAAAAAGTAAGACTTTAAAATATTATAATAATATTTATTACAAGTCTATAAATTAACTTTTTATAGAATTATATATATTAAATATTAAGTATTATCGTTCTTTAGACTATGTTTTACTTAATCTAAAATCTTTTATCTTCTATATATTAGCTATATATAAGAACCGGCTATAGAATATCTTAGATATATATTTTCTTCTATATAAAATTATAGTTTATATATATTAGAAGTGGTTTCGGATCTTCTTTATATTAAATTAATTATTAATTAAGCGTTTATTTAAACTTCTCTATAAGTAATTAATAACTAGGAAAAGATAGAATCTAAAATAATATAATAAACTTATATTAATATATAAGCTAGCTAAGTATAGTTTATAATAGAATATAGTTTATATATATATTATAAATATAATTATACTTTTCTTAATATAGTATTCTATCTAGTCTAGAAATACTTATTATATTAGGTATTTACTAGCTAACCTGTACTAAACGTAGATAAATTAAATTATATTTAATTTCGGCGTAAGATTATATTCTGGATGTATTAAAATCGCTTGATATATTAAATTTATATTATTATAAAATCACTGCTATTAATCGGATACTTATTTATTATTAAATTACTAATATTATTAATACCTTTAATATTAAGGTTATAATATTTATTAAGAGAATATATCAATATAACTATTATATATATTTTATAGAAATAGCCTTTAAAGCTAAATATATTATTATCTATATATATTAGAAAAGTATTATTAGAAATTAAGTTAAAGGTTTAGTAAGCTTAACTAGCTCTAGTTTAAATTTATATTCTAATTAAAGTTAGATGTTACTATTTCTTTATTTAGATTTTTCTCTAGTATTTTAGTTTTCTATATTTTATATAGGATTTTAAAAGCTTTTATTATCTTATAATTAACCTACTACCTTTATACTTTACGTAATATTATACTTAGTAATAATTAAACTAGATTAGTATTTACTTTTTATATTATTTAATATTCACTTATCGCCTTTTAAAGATTAAGATAAGTATAGGTATATATATACTCATCTATATTATCTAAGGTTAGATTTTTAGTATAAAAGCGAGATAAATTATAGCTAAGCTTTAATAGCTTTATATTATATTATTCTTAAATAATCTTAAATAAATATTTATTAATATCTAAATTAAGTAGTTAATATTTTATATTTAGCTTAGTTAGGAGTTATCTATCTTAACTAACTACTTTATCTCTTATTTTTTCTATATATACTAAGTCCATAAGTATGCCGCATTAAATACCCCTTAATAATTAAGAATAATTATAAAGTATAATAGGCTTACTAGTAATAATATTAGACCACTTATATTAATTCTGAATAGTATAAGTATTCTATAGATTTATATAGTACTAGACCTTTTTATAAATAAGTAAAATATAAATAGTATTAAATATAATTATATTAATTCTTAATTTCTTATTGAAATATCTATATTTGATTAGGTTTTTAAAGTATACCTATAATTATTAGTATTTATATATATAGAATTAAAAAAGGTTTCTTAATATATTAAAGTTATTAATATATTCTTTATATATTTAGTTAGTCTTTAGTTAATTAGTTTTACTAAGCTTTAATTCGCTAATTAATAATACTAGTTCTAAATAGAAAGTAATTAATAAACTATAAAGATTTTTCCTTATCTATATATAGGCTTTCTAAGATTTTAAAATAAATATTTATAAATATTATTATCTTATCTCTATAATTAGTTTATAGTATTTTAGGGATTAGGACGCCCTTATATAAAATATTAAGATATTATTATTTAATACTTACTCTAGTATATCTATTAATATTAATATAAATTTAAAGAATTATATATAAGTAAGTATTAATAATAGTATAAATTTAAATCTCTATTAATTCTAGTTTATAATAATTATTTAGTAATTATATTTAATTAGGTCTAAGGACTTTATAGCTGTTTTTTTTATAATTAATATTATTTATATATAAGGTAATTTTCTTTAGATTTATAATTTTTATAGCTTCTTAAAGTTAATAACTAGAAATAAAAAATAATATTAGATTATTTCTTTCTTTTCCTAAATAATATAAATAATAAAAAAGCTTATATACTAAGTAATAAGATATTAGCTTTATTGAAAATATATATATAGAAAGTTTTTTTTATAATTATATAATATATTTTTATAGTATTCTTATTTTACTATAGTTATTAATTTTTTTTAATTAATATTATAGTTACTAGCTTATACTTTTTATTTAATTTTAAGCTTTTATTTTAAACAGCTAATATTTAATTAATTAATACTTATACCCTTTATATTTAATATAAAGGTAATAGTACTGTTATTAAAAACTATTTAATAAAAGAATATTAGAAATTAAGAGATTAATTTAAAAATATATTTTATTTATATTTATTTTTTATAATCTTATTCTTTTAGTCGTCTTTATAATATATAGGCTGTTATATTAATACTATATTTATTAGTAAGGGCTTAAATAATCTCTTTTATAGTTTTATATTTATAGTAATATTAGTCCTTGATCTATTGCTATATCTTTAATAGGATAAAGATAGTAAGATGAGATATAATAATACTTATATCTTTAATAGGGTTTTTTTTGCTAATAGATAGGTTTATAATATATTTGATATTATATATATATCTAAACTATGCTAATTACAGCTATTAATATGTATTATGAGGGTGGATGAATAATAAATAATTTATTATTATTAGGATATTTTGGGGATTTTAGGATCTACGGTTTTTAGGTTTTTAGGGTTTTAAGGTTTTTAGGTTATGGCCATTTATAACTAATGGCGCGCCGTATCTGGCGGGTTTGGCATTGGCCGTATTTGACGAGCTTCTCAAGCTTGGCAAGACTACGGCTGAGGTGATTTCAGACATACGCTCCTTTGATGAGGTTCGCTTGAGTCCACGACGAATTTAACATGATTATCTGCTTACTACATCAAGGATGTCCTGCGTACGCAGAAAAAGATTCGGTTCCAGATCTGGAGGATGGATGGGCTGAACCTCCTCTTTCGACAGTCTCCGGTGCAGTCTTCCAGTTCTGGAAATCCTAATCTGAGGTCCTGGGTTGTACTAACCCAATTTAGGTCTATGGCGATGAGAGCTTGATTCAAAGGTTCGACATAGAAGCACAACATGAAATTCGTAGCTCACTGGATGAGCTCTGCACCTTGCTAGAACAAGCACTGAGGCTAATGAAGCGGATTGCTGGTCCGAAAGCAGCCGCCCAACCCAAAGACCAACCCAACGCTCCTTCGTCCATCCTGACTTCAGTAACGTCAGGCTCTACACGGTCCACCTCAACTCCGGCTACTACTGTAACTCTCAAGGCATCTGAGCCCCATTTGAGCAGTAAGAGGTCTACCGTACAGTTATTAAAATGGAGCTTTCGGGACAAAAAGGACATAAGCGCTGTTGTGGGGAAGTTCGCAGATGTGAACGATCGCCTCCTGGAGATGATACGTTTTTGGTCGTTAGCATCAGCCATTGGAGTGGACTTGCGTCACTTGGAGCATCTCCAGAAGGACGAGGATGCTGTTATGCTCGGGTTGCACGAGGATGCTTCTTTAGCACTGGCGCTGTCTGATACGGGATGCGCTCCCAGAAACTTCGAGCTTGATGAATGCTGGGACGGCGTACTGCAAGAATCGGGGACAATGGGAGATCCTTTCGCGGTCTTCCAATGGAATGGAAGGCACATATTGCGGGAGAACTGTCTATCCCTCCCAATAGAGGCGACCGACATCGATCCTCAGACACGTAACCGGATCAACTCGCTCACTCAGTTACTCCACCAGCCCAAAGAAGAGCTCTTCTGTATCCTACGCTGCGAAGGCTGGAGGGTTCTACCGCACAGCGAACGGATCACATACCTGTATGAGATTCCAGTTGGCCGTAAACCAGAGCCTGAAAGCCTGTTGCGGCTGCTTAACAACGCTAACACCACTAACGTCTGTCCATCCTTAGACGTGAAGTTTAATTTGGCCTACAGCTTGGCACGAAGCATTGCACAGCTCCACATGGTCAAATGGGCAAGTACCCAGACTCTTACAAAGTAACCCACTTACTGATGCAAGGCCACACATCCTTAGGTCCACGAAAGCTTTCGAAGTGAGAACATCCTATTCTTCGCTTCAGAATCAAAACATAAAAAGGATGCCTTACCCAGTAACGCACCTGAGACGGTTGACCTCAGACAACCCTGGATATTTGGCTTCGAGTTCAGCAGACCGGAATCATTCTTCTCAGCAGGCTTCATCGACACCTGCGCAGATCGAGATGTTTACCGCCATCCAGAGCGACAAGGCCAGCCACTTACTACGTTCAAGAAGGCGCACGACATCTATTCATTGGGTGTTGTCCTCCTGGAGATAGGTAAGCCTCCTTTGTCTGCTCTTGTCATTAACGTTGGGGCTACCACAAAGGCGCACTAAATATCTCACAATGGTCTAGGTATCTGGCGCCCTGCTATCACCCTAGAAAGAAATCGGTTTGCCCACGCAAAGGACTCTCAAGGTCGACCATGTGGCATTACAAGACATCTTATCAAGCATGCACAAAAGCATCTCGAGAACCCCATGGGGTCGAAATACCGTGACATAGTTCTTAAGTGCCTGACTGGGAATTTTGGCATTGTTGATGACACCAAGGAGGACTTGAAGCTACAACAAGCATTTCGAACACAGGTTGTCGACGTACTTCGCAAGATAGCGGAGAATATATAAGAACTAGCTATACTCATGGATGGAACTGGACTATCGATTGCGCCAGATATCGAGGTTCTTCGGCAAATCGTGGAAAATATAACATTGAATCGGCCCGTACCGATAGATGGAACCAGGCTACCTACGTAACGCTACTTGGTCAACACGGTCACGTCAAAATTGGCCAGAAATCTCTTTACGAAATCGTCATGACTATCCCATCGACAGCTAGATTGTACCTCTCGCACAAGGGTTCATCGTGGAATAGACGACGATCGCCATTGTATAGGATACTCTTACATTCTATTACGCTTATAACACATCTCACATATATCTCGTAAACGGGCTCCCTAGGTCTACGAATGGGCTCACGGAGTCAGGTATGCTGTTACATAGGGCATAGAAGCAACCGCAAGCTTTGAACATTGCAGGGTCTCAAGCATTCGCTGGTGATCTGTATTGCATCGGAACATGGGTTCCGATACTAGCTGTACATCTGGATGCAGGGGATATATGTTCTGAAGCATTCTTTCACTCTTGTGCGTAGATACATTGCATTTTAGACCGACTAGTAACGAACAATCTTGATTCAATTGCTCAACTTCGTAGCGTTACCATGACCATCTATTACTGCCACCTCAGTCGTCCTCCTCATTCCCAATCCCACGCAACTCTTCCATAAGCCCCCACCCAACTTCGCAACCCTCTCCACAATCTCCATGTTCTCCTCCCCAGAAACCCCACACCACCTCGCCAATCGCCCTCGTCTCCTCCGCCCGCTCTCTCACAACCTCAACATTATCCACCTGAACGACAATGTATGGGCAGTTGGACGACCCTTCCCTGGTCGAGAAGACGGCCCCACTCGCCGGATAATTTCAGTCTGCAATAGCATGATATGGCTGTTAAAAGAAGCTTATGAGCGTTGGATTTGATACTATTCATAGCTTCAATCACCATGTTAAAAACACGACCTTGGTCTCACGATTCAAGTATGGACGCCATTCTTAGCTTTGACTGCCACATTAATGATATGACTTTGGTGTCGCATTTTGAGTGTGGACGCCATTTCTTGGCTTCGACCACCATGTCAATAATACAACCTTGATCTTACTACCTGAGTTCAGATGCCATTCCTAGCTTCAACCACCACGTCGATAATATAACCTTGGTCTTGTAATTTGAGTATGGATGCCATTCTTGGCTTGACCACCACAGTAATGATACGACCTTGGCTTTATGATTTGAATATGGGCGCCATTCTTAGCTTTTACCAGCACGTCAATGACACGACCTTGAGCTCGTATTTTGAGTATGGACGCCAGTCTTAACTTAAACCACCACATCAATGATACGACCTTGGGCTTGTAATTTGAGTATTGACGCCATTCTTGGCTTCGACCACCACGTCATAATACGACCTTAGTCTCATAACATATATGTAGACGCCATTCTTCGCTTCGACCACTTATTTGCGGATGGTATTTAATTGTATTAAGTTCGATTCTTAATGGCGCTGGTACAATGGTGTAGTGGTTTCGTACTTTCCTCCACTACGTAGGAGATAAATCTACCGTAGATCCTCCAAACCCTAATCTTATCGCCGCGCTAGTGTAGCCATTACAGGTCCAATCCGACATGGAATTCGTCATCATTCCTATCCATTTCTGAATTCAATCTGTATTGTAAGTCCTTTTAATATGGTAAATAGAACATCCAATATCATTCAAACTGTCTCCCTCAATTCTCCTTCGTTCACTTGGGCGATATCCCCTTGCAACGTCATTCTCAAGATTAACCTTGCTCTTCCGGCAATTTCCTTCTTCCCATGCCACTATGGCACCAATAAGTAAGGAATGTGATTATCTAGTCATTGGAGGTGGTAGTGGCGGTCTTGCATCCGCACGGAGAGCAAGCGGTCAATGGGGAGCTAAAACAATAGCCGTAGAAAGCAGTCGACTTGGAGGAACATGCGTTAATGTTGGGTGCGGACTGTTGTTGTGAAATTGAAAAAATCGCCTCAAGAGCTGATACCCTATTCAGATGTGTCCCCAAGAAAGTGACATGGAATGCAGCAGCCATAGCTGAGACTATTCATGAAGCAAAGGCTTATGGCTTCTCCGTCAAAGAAACCGCACCGTTCGATTGGACAACATTCAAACACAAGCGTGACGCATACGTTAGGCGACTCAATGGCATATATGAAAAGAATCTTGAAAAAGACAAAGTAGAATGGCTTCACGGCCGTGCGCATCTCCTTTCAAAGAACGAAGTAGAAATAGTTCTCCACGACGGCACGAAACAAACCATCCGTGCAAAGAATATTCTCATCGCCACCGGCGGCCACCCCAACATTCCTAAAAACATCCCCGGCAGCGAACTAGGCATTACATCTGACGGATTCTTTGAACTCGAAAAGCGCCCCGAGAAAGTCGCCCTCGTAGGCGCCGGCTACATCGCCGTCGAAATGGCAGGAATGTTCCACCACCTTGGCAGCGAAACCCACCTCTTCATCCGCCACGACAATTTCCTCCGTACCTTCGACCCCATGATCCAAGAAACCATCACTGCCGAATACGAACGCCAAGGCATAATAATCCACCGACAATCCTCTCAACAAAAACTCGAAAAGGATCCCACCACCAGCAAACTAACCCTCCACTACTCCGACTCCACCACCAAAGCCTCCACCCTCGATCTAGATTGCCTCCTCTGGGCCATCGGCCGCGCCCCCGAAGTCGAAGACCTCGCTCTCCAAAACGCAGGCGTCAAACAGAGCGAAAAAGGCCACATAATAGCCGACGAGTACCAAAACACCAACATTCCCAACATCTACTCCCTCGGCGACGTCAGCGGCAACATTGAACTCACCCCCGTCGCCATCGCCGCTGGCCGCCTCCTCGCCAACCGTCTTTTCGGCGGGCCGGCCCACAAGAACGCAAAACTAGACTACAGCAACATCCCCAGTGTTGTCTTCGCACACCCCGAAGTCGGATCCATTGGGCTTTCCGAACCAGACGCTCGCAAAAAATACGGGACTGAGAATATTAAAGTCTACAACACGAGTTTCACGGCTATGTATTATGCGATGATGGACAGCGATCAGGATAAGGCGCCAACGAAATATAAATTAATCGTGGAAGGGGAGGAGGAGAGGGTGGTGGGATTGCATATTTTGGGGGCCGGATGTAGTGAGATGTTGCAGGGGTTTGGGGTGGCGGTGAAAATGGGGGCGAGGAAGAGGGATTTTGATGCTTGTGTGGCTATTCATCCTACTAGTGCGGAGGAGTTGGTTACGTTGAAGTAGGTGGGAGCGTGAGTTGCGTGGGGTGCGGATAGAGGTTTGTATAGATTTGGTTTGTAGATATAGAGCGAGGGACATTATAGAATGTATGGTATCGATATGAAGTAGAAGCCCTGAAAGTTTCGAGTAAGAGAGGTATATGTGTAATTGTTTCAATGTAAAAGAATGGAGCATAAGTCATGTACCTTATATAACGAGAATGTTTAAGTTGGGTTTGATATTTATTAAGATCCTCTAGAGCAGGAGATATCTTTTATTATATACTTGTTAAGTATAAAAATGCTGTGATTAAGAGGTAGTCAAGTTAGGTTTTAATACTTGTTAAGCTCCTCTAGAGTCTAAAGTAGTAAATGTCTTTAATATATACTTATTAAGTGCGAAAATAGCATAATAAAGGGTTAGAGACCCTTAGAGCTATAGTTTCTAGAGGTATTATTAGGATCGACTTATTAAGTGTTAGCTCTACATGTATGGCTTATGCTCTATTCTTTTATCTGTAGCAAATACGTTATATCTCTTTGATTCGACGGATAAACATGTTATTCATCTATATACATATCTTCATTCATCCACCCTACTTTCTCACCGCAAACCTACCCCTCCCCTCCAACCTTCAAAATATCCCTCAGAACCCCCATGACCTCCTCCACCTCCCCCTTCCCCGGCTCCCACCTCCTCCTCAGCTCCTCCCAAATCTCCAACGTCCTCTCCCTCCCCGCACACCGCTCAAAAGCCCTCACGCTCCAAATAACCATCCACTTCATAATCCTAACCTCCACTTCAGTTTCCTGATCCAGAATCTCCAGCAATGAATTCCATACACTCTCTAACCGGGTTTTGGTCCAAGACGTGTATCGCACACCGCCGTTGTAAGCAAAGCCTTTGAAGAGTTTGAGGAAAATTCGTCCGTGCATCGGAATGCCAAGATGTTGCATTTCGGTTAAGAGAGTCGCGATGCGGCGAAGTTCGCCGGTTTTGGTGGCGTGGTGTTCGACGAAGATGGCGTAGGTGTGGAGGTCTGGGGCGAGGACTTGCTCGTCGCGGACCTGCTGTAATTTTGCGGGTTGGTTTTTGAACTGGCGGGCAACTCGTTCTAAGAGGCGGCCCAGATCCCGCCGTTCTTTCCAGTTGAGCGAGGGGATGCGGTGGCCGGTATGCTTTGCCAGCATGCGTTTCATGCGCTCGTAGACTTGTTCTGCTGCTGATGGTTCGCCGGCTCGGATTAGAGAGGCGATCACGCAATTCATTACTACGGTGTCGACGATTTCGCCGGCTTCCACGAATTCCCGGTACGCGTTGCGTACGCCGTCGCCGTCGCCTTTGAGGCCATGATAGTATATGAAACCTACACGAGCGTAGCGATTGATGCTGAGTTTTCGAGCTTCCATCTCTGTAAGAATCATTTCCGCAAGAACGAATTTCCCTGCTTTGGCAGCCATGTCGAAGAGAATGTTGAATGTTATGTTTCCGCTTTTCACACAGGCTTCTTGCTCCATTTCTTTCCAAGTTCGAAGAGCAGATTCAACTTCTGCTGCTTTAATACGTGCAAAGCATTGTCCACAAAAAGCAATGGCGCTGTTCCACTCTTCTTGCCTAAGAGGAAAGTCGCAGGCTTTCATATCGTCTACTACAGATAAATAACGCAGTTGCGAGTCTCTGTCTTTCTTCTCCATTGCTGACAAACGGCGGAAAAGTAGACGAATCCTTTTGTACGACAAATGTGATACCCCTGGAGAGGGTAACTTGGAGTAGGCTTCAAATGCCTCTTCGTGGGTACAATCGTCCCTATGCAAGATCCTTAACAAGTTTCTCAAAGCTGGATTGTGACAAGATCGACTATCTGGGTCTGTTGCAGGTGGCGCTTCAGAAGGTTGGCCAGCAACCCCAATCAATGGAGGTTCTTCCAGCGGGGAGGTGCCTTCCCCTTCTCGCGTACCTAGAGTGTATTGGTCCCAGTCCTTATCAGGGTCTAGCGGAGGGGAACCTCGAGGCGGACACGTAGTATCGAGCACGCCGATTTCATCCCATCGAGGCTTGCTTGCTCCAGCTCTTGGAGCATGTAACATCGGAGGTAATTGGGGCGTCTCGGGTTCCGGAAAGACGGCTTGAGTACTAAATGGCTCCCGGTAAAAATCTAACATACTCATGTACTCCTCGCGAGTGAGCGGCTTTTGCAAGACAGGATAGCGCGGGGGTGCACAATTGCGGTGGATGTTCCGTGTCTGCCTCCCTGCATCGTAGATTTGTCTCCGCCGTGGCTTGTGATATAGATATGTAGAATTGGAGAGTATTGTATAATTAGAGAAAGCCCGCGGTGCATGCTGTCGACATGAGGAAGCTTGGACCAACGCATCAACGAAGATGTTGTCCAACTGTGGTTGGAGTTCAGACGGAGACAGAGGTTGACTTGAAGCTGAGCACGGCGTAGAAGTTGGAGGCACGTATGGATATTTCCTAGCTGCAGCGATCATTGGCTTCTCCTTCACCGTGCACAGTAACGTCATGCTAGCTGCCTGCAAGAAGGGGAAGACCAATGCAATTGGGACGCGGAGCCCTCGAAGTCGTTTGGCAGGCTTGATTCGACTAGTGGGCTTCTCCACTGGGGCGCTGGAGGTGGACATGCTAGTTCCAGCATATCGTTAACTGAGCACCAGCCAGTACATGAAGCTCAAGTCGATCTTCTGGGAAAATATCAACGCTATCTCTGGTCAATGCGGATATAACAAGGATCGAGGTTATGGCGAGCTTGGTAGGCCGTTGCAGATGGAATGCGGAAAGAGCCGCAGGAAGAGCCGCGGTTCCTTAGCGAACTTCGAGTGATGTTTAACTCAATCTATGAAATATATGCATCTCATATCAGATATAAATCCTACAGGTATTTCAAGGCGACTGCAGTCATAGTACTCATTCTGCTGTGTTCTTCTCTGGCAGTGATCTCGCACGATGCGGCCGGGCAAATACGATTTCCGACCTCTACGAGTCCATCAAACAACCACACAGCTCATGAACGTCGGACGACTCAGTACTCCACCTCCATGGTATGATGTCGTCGGCTCAGTCACCCCAGCTCAACCTCTTGTCCGAACACAGGCTATTCCCCACAGAAGTCCAAGAAATAGAACAAAAGTGAAAAAAGCTAGCAAACTATTTCAACCGCAAAGAATAGGCTATGAGGAGGATATGCTGCGGAGAGAATTCTTTAAAGACCATCCGTGGGAGCTTGCAAGACCACGTATGCTCATCGAAGATGATGGGAAGGATTCACAGAAAACGGACTGGAGCCATATACCACAGAAAGAGAAGGCTTTGAATGGGGAGAGGTAAATATGTGTGTAGATCCGTGTACAATCGTACTGACGCAGATAGTGTCATACAACGACAACTCTGGTTACTATACAACGTACCAAACATCTCGCGAGCACAAGCCTACGACATGGCGCGGAAGGAATTCTACGATTTACGGTTACAGGAGGACGTAGAGCGAAGGGTAGCAAAAGAGGAAGCAATGTCAACTGGGGCATATTTCGGGCCATCGCAATTAGAAATCGGAATGGAATTGGAGAATAAAGAATTTGAGAGGTGGAAACGGTGGGCTCAGAAGCAGGTGGAGTTACAGCAGCAAACATCTGCAGCGATGTATTCGGGTGGTACTACTGATAATGAAGATGCAGCGCCGGATGCTGACCCGGCGGTGGAGGAAGCTGCTATTGAGGAAGTTTCGGATCAGATACCGGCACGGGGGCAGAGTGCATTGGGCGGTGCAACATTTACGCGTTAAGAGTCATAGTATTAGAAGTAATCAACGACAGGCCGACGGTCTTGAAGTGTATACTATATGTGACGTTGAATCATGTCACCAAGGGTCGTTCTGGGCCCTGATCTTAAATTCGCATTGGAATGACATATCTGGCATGAGCACAAGCAGAGGTTAAGCAGCATTCAGAAAACAAAGACCAAAGGACTAATGTACTAGAAGGATGCCCTTGATATTCGAATTACCTTTAAGAATAAACAGACTATAAATCCCTGATTTGGCACAATGCACCAGACTGCAGACACCTGCAGACTGCACCAGCCACTTTCTGCCTTCAATGGTCCTAGGCACCTCGTACATGGCACATTCTGGTGAATCCATTCTGAGATTCTTTTTCTATCAACGGTCACAATGAAAGTTTATGCTTTGCTCCATGATCGGGGTGTTCTCCTGCAGGTAAGAGATTTGAAGTCTTTCGCCACTCATACATAGCGTCCGTATCGTAGCCTGGATGTATCACCCTTTCGAGGGTGGCTCCAGACCCGAACGTAAACCGGGTATGCCGAGTCATCCTGTGATCCACGTTCCCTCCGTTCCATTGTGTTTATCGTGAAGCTAGGAATGAGAAGCATACCCGTACATGCCAGCATTTGACTCGAAGACGCCGGCGAGAGCGTGACGCATCTACGTTAAAGTCGCATAGGGACCCTCATATCCGAACCCGTCGCTAATAATGATTTCAAATTTTCTATTCCCCGGGGAAAGACCCACCTCCTTCGGAGGTAATACGCCGAAAATTCCAAAAACTTCCTATTGTTTCCACCGATAATCGAGAGCGGGGCGTGTAATTCTGAATGGGTCATAGTTGAGTCATTTTGCATTGGGAGGAGGGAGATTCGTGTTCGGGCATAGAACGGTAGCCTTAGTTAACGGAATATCGAAGCTGAGGTCTCCACTTTAGCTGGGGATGGGTAAGCTGATAGGGTAGGTCAACTTGTAGATGAGTGAGATTTGAAGCAGCGAACCTGGAGCTTGAATTGGAAAATAATGCAGTAGGAAAATTGAGGTTCATAGGAAAGGTTGCATTGTTAAGTATTGCAGTAGAGAGACAAGCTTTGTTCAATGGGGAGATTGTATTATAGGTTATAGGAAAGAAGCAATAGAGGAACTGCCGGTACCCGAAGGAGAGCTTGCGGCCAAACTTGATGCTGGACTATGAGATGAGCCAGGCTAAGATACGGAAGAAAGGACAGACGTCGCACTGTGAAAGACGAATACAAGATACGTATTTGGGAGTATCAGCAAACTAATCGATGTTGCCTGTGATCAATCCAAGTGAAATCATCACCTCAGTCAGAGCAGAATAGATGCAAGGCCACCTTTGTAAGTCAATATCTATAGCCGACATTTGATCTTGTGCGGCTTTTGCATCTTTAGTTCTCCGCTACACGTGAGAATGAGGTCCCTCGCAAACGTAGCGTGTACCTATTAGTGAAGCGAGTGGTTTACATCATGCTTTTGATATCGTAAGTAAAGTAGAGAGAATTGCCATATATTGAAAACATCACTACGAATGATAGAGCCCGTTGATGATGTACTTGGTGGAAAATTGCTCCAGCCGCGTAAAGATCAGTAAAAACACCATGTACATAGAACGATACTACCTAGCAGTAAGTGGTGTTTCATTGATGCTGCTTAGAAGTAGGGTTGACTAGTAAAAGGGGTGAATGAGGCTCACTGTCGAAGACGAATCCCAGCCCTATCAACCAGCCGTCGATGACATTAGTGAGGGAACCGCGCGACGCCAAGGGGTGAGCGGAGGAGCGCTAGGCAATCGACGGCGGGTGTACCTGACCCTTACACAAAACCGCACGCCCGGTAAGGATGGTCTAAACCCCTGCCACGCTACTTGCAGACCTATCGTCAGCCACAAAGACATTCTCACATCGTCACTGCTGCTGGACTGCTGAGTGCCTTTATGCATAGAACACCTGTCAAGTGCATGACGGGGCCTTTTGCCTTTGTTTCATTGTCGCTCGGCATCCGGGGATCTTCCACCGACGTTCTGATACGAGGCCCCTCGTTCCAACAATCCAATGACTGATGGTGGTGGAACTCTATGGGCTGAGAGACCTCACCCTCCACTCCCCAATGATATCCATGCTGGACTAGGAGACACCGTCCATAGCGTTCGAGCCACTCACGACCCATCGTATACCGCGTGAGATCCCTCCCTCAGGACCTGTCGCACCATACTAATAATACGAAAAGCATGCATCCCTCTGATTACGACTACTCTGCAAAGTATGGGGGCCTCTCGCAAGATTCTTATCCGGAAAAGCCTGCCACTAGTGCTGGTTTGACAACGCGAGAGAGCGTCGAGCTTTTTCAAGAAGCTGTCGATGCTGCTCACGACGACCAGCGAAAGACATTGACTGGAATCGATACCCCGACCGATACCCTCAAACCAAAATTGACCGTAGATCTACGGCGTCGAGGGCTCTCCTCCATACCGAAGGAAGTTATTGCCATCATCAAACAAGATGTAGAGCGGTAAGACACTGGCGTTGGAATATTGTTTGAGACAAAAACAGCAGCATAGGCCTATGCTAATCTTCCGTTATGGCAGCCTGCATCTAGCCCACAACCTACTCCGCTCCATTGCCTACGAGTTCTCGAACTGCTCCACTTTGAGATACCTCAATCTCCGGAATAATCGACTCAAGGAAATCCCGCAAGCCGTAAGATAGGCCCTCACAAAACTTGAAACATGCATAGTGACGCAATTGCAGATATTTGGGCTCCCACAATTGGAAATACTTGACCTCAGCCGGAACAGACTCACTGAGATCCCGGACGATATTGAGTCTATGAAAGCCCTCCGGGTCTTCGGCATACAGCACAACGATATTAGAGACCTCCCTAACTGTCTCGGGAGCATCACTACATTAAAAATGTTGAAGCTGACAGGCAATCCTTGGGAACCGGGCATAAAGCGAATCCTTGAATCTGGCGAACTTTCCCCGATGCAGTCGCCTGCACCGGAGAAGGATGATAACGAACGCGACACTTTTATGACGACACCTATAAAAGAGTATCTGCGGGGGCGAGCAGTGAAAGATTCAGGAGAAGATGCCAGGTAATCACCATGTCATTGCGCTCCTCATGCTTTTCCTGACCCCTGCCATAGCAGCGACGAGCCTTTAGAGACACCGCGAGCGCAATCTCGCTTTCCAGTCCAACCGCGTATCTATGGGCATAGTACCAGTGGTTCCGAGTCTGCGTCTGATCTTAGGTCTCCAGGATTTCCAAAGCAATTCCTACCAGGCCGCTCACATTACCGGATCCCATCTAATCACAACAACAATCTGCAAACGGCTGTTCCTCGCCGTCCTGGCCTTGCACCTTTGACGCTCGGGAACGAACGCAACAGGAGTAACAGTGAAAGTTATCTACAGGCTACCCAGAACAATAAAGCCAAACGCATGGGTTTAGTGACAAAGAAAAACACTGAGCTTGACGTACTTGAAGAAACACGTACCCATAGAAATAGCTATCATCTCCGGGGCCAAAGCCATGGTTCGGCGTTACGGAATGGTATTCGAGCTGGCGATGTCAGTCCTTCCGGTTCACACAGTAGCGATCGACAACGAGGGACGACTGTACGCCGTTTATTGAGTCTCCCAGAGCAAAACCGAGATGAGTGGCCTCCCGATAATATTGTCGAAGGGGCCCGAGGTGTTTTGTATGCACTTCACCTTATACACCCACATATTGCAACGATGGCTTCCGTGCTTAAAGACGGGACAAACAAACCCCCAACCATGGAAGGAGCTTACGATTCTGTGGCCATGCATGTTGAATATCTAGATCAAGAGTTGCACAAATACGATAGCATGAAAGACCAGAGCTCAGAAGCCGGAAAACGGTTGAAAAAGTCTATAATCTCCACAACCCAGACATGCATCTTGGCTCATCAGCATGTTGGAACAATCCTACTGAAAAGCGTCAAGCAAATAGTCCGAGGTGTAGACCCACGATACCTACGAACCTTGATGCTTACCTTCTACGGCAGTCTAAATGAGATATCTAATGCAAGCAGAAGCCTCGGTAATGCTCAACCTAGGGCGCTGGTCCAGAGGAATAACGTCCAACGCGTCTCCACCATCACTGAGGTTCCAAACGAAGGAGAGCGCGTGTCTATACGCCCCACCTCCGTGACACCTACTCAGGAGCGTCTAAAGCCAGAGAGACGATGGCGGCAAGGGAGCATTGTTCAACAATCGAACAGCTACAGCAATCTCCAAGCAGCGTACGGCGCTCAAACTTCTATACCATTGTATCCAAATGGCCGAAGCCGTTCGAACAGTCGAGCAGGCGGTCTCTACAGCTCGGCTTCGAGTTCCATCGTCAGCACCCCGCGCTCGGCCGAAGCCTTCAGCCTGGTTGCGCGTTCTCGGAGTGGCAGTGTGAATATAACCCCAGAGCAAGCTCGGATGGAAAAGCAGCAAGCAGCTCAATTTGAAAGGGTATTTACTGTTCTGAATAAAGCAACCACCGAAGGTCTCGAAGTCATCACACAGCTCGATACGCTCTTCTATCATGGGCTGGACGGTGCTATCAAACAACGCGCACCTCAAAGAATTCGCGACTTATGGAGCACACTCATTGCCAACGGCAAGTATTGCGTGGAAATGAGCGATGCACTAAAAAAGCGTCTCTCTATGATAAGACTCAACGATCCTGAAGCACGAAACGCGCCAGACTTTTGGCAACTTGTCACATATTTCATCAACTCTTACCATGACCTCCTTGTCTCCCTCAAAGAGGGTCGAAAACACCAACTCATGCCTGATGAAGTACGACACTGGGTCAGACCCATACATGCTCTGACAAGAGAGGCAGCGAGGCTCATTGCCGAGTCCCCATGGAATAGTCTTACCACGGAAGCCGATCTCCAGGCCCCACCTCAAATCCAGCCTCAAACGCAAATCCGGTCGGAGAACGGGTATCAACAACATCGCGCGAAGATCTCCGGAGGGTCAAACGCCGGCTCTAGCTCCAGTCCTTACACCCCAAGCGTCCCTGCCACTCCTTTATCAGCCGCTCTTGGACCAGCGGCTCAAGCCACCGTGCCTGCGACACCAGCGAGTGCTATTGAGGACAGTTTCGCAGGAAATGTCTGGCAGAGGGCTGACACGTTGCAGAAAAATCAGACTATGTTTCCCACTCGCCGTTGAGACATTTGATGCTGGCATCCAACGGCATAAGCTTGAAAGATACCACAAACATGCACCAACGAGTTTGGTGCTTGGTGTCTCGTCAATACCATAATAATTTGCTTTTTATTTGATTTGATTTAGCATACATAAGCGAAGGTGCTGGAAGGTGCAATGGCGCTTTATGAAAGATACGATCGATACCCCCTTTTCAGCATTTTCGGAACGTTCGATGTAAAATCATGGTGAGGTGTATGTATACAGCATTGCGTTGATGAGGAGATGATGTATCATAACCCCAGGGCTTGCCCAATGTAAAGAGAATGGAGCAGAAAATTGTAAGATATGTACAGCTCAGAGGTTGGCAACGCCCTCGAGCAACATGATGTGTGATAATGACTCATTTTCTCCTTATCTATTACTCTGGAATCTGTTTGCAGAGACGTACCCCTTTAGTCTGCTGTACAGTTGCAATGCTTGAATTACTTACATTAAGCCGCGAAGAGATAGGGTCCAATGTCTCTTCGCTAACTATGCGAAACGTGGAAAATCGCGCTGCTGTCATCGGTAAAATCAATGAAAGGCTCATTCCTTCAGGTAGTTGAGAAACCATTTCATATCCTCCAAACCGTGATCAAACTGGTAAGCTATGATCAAAAGTTAGAAACCTTTAGAGCTATGGTTTTTAGGAGTTTTCTAGGAAGGATATGGCTGGTGTCAGCTCTGTGTAAGTGACTGGTGCTCCATTTTCTTATTGTCTAAGTCCCACAAAAACTGACTCACATCCCGAATCAGGATATCTCGTACCAACATCTTCCCCCTCAGAGTTTTCCAATTTTTCCCCTGGTTGCCTGTTCCAGGACCTCGCCTGCTACAACATACGAGCCCTAAGCAAAAGCCATGTGGGAAGTGACATTGTGTGTTTACTGCAGGTTGGATATTTGGCAAGGAGTAGAGAAAGTGATACAGAAGGGAAAAAAAGGAGGCAGTCGGGCGCTCGTTGAAGGGGGAATGTATGGCTTGAGAATCTTCAAATGGAGAAGGCAGTGGGTGTACTTTATGGTTATGGGGATTGCCGGGGGATTTAGAACACCCTGTTCTCCTCATTCAAACTCGGTGTAGATGCAAGAAGTTCTGGTTTTGTCTGATTGATTAGTGCAAAATGAAAGATGGTGTCACTGTAAGTGAGAAGAGCAACTGCAGAAGACGGTGTATTCTGATATATGGAAACTTGGCTGGCTCGAAAGAATGAACCCGCAGCGAGGGAGCTATGTCCCTGTCATTAGGTCGTGCAATCAGGATCAGTACGTGTAACCCTGCCCTTGTTTGTCTCAATGCTCATATCGCTGAGACTATTCCAGATCTGACTCCAAGTCAGTAATCTTGCAAGATCGCCTCAGTCCAACTCGATAGTCTCGCCCTGCCCGAAAGGGCGAGTCTTGGCTCGTTTTGCGCTAGACGATTTCATCATTTCCTCATACTCTTGATCATATTCTCTCTTAACGCCATTTTCCGATTTGATCTTCTCTGGCTTGATCTTCTCTGGCTTGATCTTTTCTGGCTTGATCTTCTCTGGCTTGATCTTCTCTGGCTTGATATTGATCTCTCGCTCGGCCTGGTACTTTGCCTGAAGGATATATTGTCAGCAAAATGAAAAGGTCATTCTGATAAAGAATAGGTCTCACATGGAGTCTCCTGGCTAGCTCTTGCACCTCGTCTGGTGTCAGGCTGTCGAATGGACGTTCTTCAAGAGGTACCGGGGTCGGCTCGGGGGAAGGAGACGGCGTCCTGGGGATCAAGTGCTGACCTTGGAGAGCCTCTGTCGTCTGGTCAATACTGATGTCGTATTCTTATAAAGATGATGCTACTGCTCACTCTTAGAACGGTATTTGAACTTAAAAGATAAGATCGGCTTTGTGCTTAAGTGCTTCGAATCATAATACGTCGACTTCTGAGACCGACGGCTTTCACCAAAGCTTCCCAAGTATCAGCCAATGTACTTAGATCGTCAACAGACTAGGGTTCGCGTACGTAGCCTGATGCGTAACATTTGTACCTTTGAGCTCCTTCTCCGCAATCTCAGACAAATGACCGAGTCTAACAGGCTTGTCCCTTGTGCAGTATTTCTTGCGAGTAACTTGTTCGTCAAAGACATCGAGTGTGATGGTCCCGAGCTTGGCGACACTGTTTGCCTTCCTGCTGCCAGCCGTCGAAGCTGACGCTTCCACTGAAATTCTTAACAAATTCATAAAACTGATAGATGAAGGCTTGTCTCACCAATCTTGATGTTGTCAAATCTGAAAGGTGTCAGGTACCATTCTTCGCCATTCTTTGCTTTGGACCCTGCGATAGTCATATGCCAATCTTTCTGCAATTCCTTAATCACTGCCTTCCGGCAAAAGCAGTTCGTCACCCAAACCCCGTCTAAGCTGAGTTCGAAGGAGAGAGCATTCCCCACGAAGTTGTAAGATTTGGGCACCGTGATACCGATACCGAACTCCGCGTCTGAAACAGCTTCTATGTATTTGCTGACTTCGCTAGGATAGTCAGAGCTCTCGTCAGGTGTATCTTCATCGTCGTATTCAGTCACAGCTTTTCCATCAATGGAGACTGAGGCTTCTATGTCCTTCAGTATAGCCATTAGGTCCGTTAAAATTCCTTGATTGCAGCAAGGTAGAATCAAGCGACGGAAAGGATGGTATTGGGGCTGTGAACCCCTTTGACTGTGAGTGGTATGACCAGCTTGATGTTCCTGAGAAGATCAAAGACAGGAAATGATGACGAAAGTAAAGTGGGAAAGTGAAGGAAAGATGAATACCGTCTAAGAATGCCAAGCCTTGTGAATAACCTGAACTTCACGCGTTGATTACAAAGAATTATGGGAAAGGTTTAAACAGACAAGATAACTGGTTGTAATATCGATTGCATTTTAGCCAATTGCATGGCAGACTCCCCCACACATTCGTTAGAGTGAGAAATCATATAGACATCAAATGGGTAGGGGCTGGGGATCTCAACCCTTATTCATGTATTGCGAAAGCAAGTGAATGAAGCATTAGTCATATATAACAGGAATGTTAAAGCTGGGTTTAACACTTTTCAAGCTCCTTTAAGCAGCAAATATCTTTATCACACACTTGTTAAGGGTGAAAAAGATATAATAAAGGGTCAGAAACCCTTAGAGCTACAGTTTCCAAAAGCATTATAAGGATCAACTTGTCAAGTGTTAGCTCCATATGCATGACTTACCTTACTTTTGACAATCTTTGTAACGGCTGAGTGGACGAGCTCGTCATGTTATCTTTATGCTCCCTCTTGAATCCGCAATTTGCTTTAGTCTTCTCACGCTCAGCACCAGTCACGTTCTTGATAGTGTCTCGCTCCATGCGGTATCAGGCTATGGGGGTTTAGCAGACGTGTTGAGGGAATGGTTCAACGCAGGGATAGAGCTGCCTGGTGTCTTCGAAGTAGCTCCCGCGTTTCTCTGGGAGTGAGGTCTTCTATATTTCTCTCTTCGAAAGGAAGGGGGTTTGGTTCACGAGGAGGAGAGGGCGTGCGTGGAATGAGCATGAAATCTTTTGACTTACTACTAAACAGCACGTGTACGCTAGATCAATGAATTCGTTGCGTGACTGCCTTCATATGCCGCTCATTGCTGTCCAAAGCCTAAAGATGCAATGTTTCTCACCACAGTAACCGTTTGAAAATCAGAAGGGCAAACTGATGATACCAACGCCCATTGATGTATCGCTATTACCAACAATCAATCGTGCCTCCAGCGCCTGTCTCCCGCTATGCAAACTTGTTCTATGTTCACTTCCAACCATCCGACAAATCTCTTAATGATGTGAGTGTGGCTTTCCACGTTCAGTCATGTCCACTTCCAATCATGTTAATTACCACGGCCCGACACGCACAGGTAGATTCGATCCATAGGTTCCAGATAAAAGTTCTTGTCTAACGGAACTGATATCATCCCTCCGGTTGCCTTGCTGCTGAGCCTGAGATTGCCCACCCATCCAGCCGATGTTTGCATTGAGTTCGTTCACAGCATCCTGAAGTTTCCCACCAGCTTGCTGATTATGCTTTGCAAGCTTCTGATCCCAGCCACCGTATTGTAACTGCATGCCCCCAGCCTTCTTGGCAGCTTCGCGTATGGCTAGTGCCCAGGCTCCAGACATCTCTTCATAAGCGTTCTGTTTGTGTAGGCTGTTCTGGAATGAGCTCCAATTTGGTAGTCGATGGATAATGTCTGTAACCCCATCGAGGAAGCTGAGGGACTGTGTCGCTTGGGTTTCGTTTGGTGGTAGGAAGTGTGGCGTAAAGTCTGCAAGGGCTTCGAGGAGGTCCATTAGAGGTTGCCGAACTCGGTTGTATGCATAGTCTGATGTTCGGTCACCACCAAAGGGAAATGACGATTGCAGAGCTGTTTCGTAGGTTTTTAGAACGTTGAGGGTTGAAGACACGCTTGGTCTGGGTGCTGTATGCTCCACCTCGGAACCTATCTCGGGATGGCGGTTGCAAAGAGAGTGGAGGACACCTCGTAATGACTCGGCATCTAGCGTTTCCAATAATCTTGGTAAAGCGAGTGGTCTGCCAGCAAGGCCTGACCTTGCTTTCTTCGTATGTCGTTGGGCGGGTAGTGAGCGGTTAGAACACTGGGGAGAGTTTGACGGTGAAGATGACATTCGATCTTCCGCTTGGGGTTCATCATCCTCAGCTTTCCGTTTCCGACTCATAGAAGCACTACTAGGGAAGGACACTGTCATGGCAAGATTAGTATATGTCGATCTCCCAAGGTTTAGATTAGGCGTACTGGAGTGTGATGGCGATAGTCGAGTGTTGTATAGCTGGTGAGGAGGCGGCGGCGAAGCAAGTACACTACTCGTGCTCATAGCTGCGGAAGGTAATAAGCAGCTTCCTCTTTGGAGATTTTGTAGGTGTTGAACTTGAGTGAACGTTGAATGTAGAGTAGTTGAAGGAAGTGGGGAGAAGCGTAAATCGAGGTCGATCATCTCGAACGAAACGCTTGGCACTTTACACATCTTACCCGCCTACCAACAAAGAATATGTTTACGTCCGGGAATAATCAATATATGAAACACATAATGATTTCATATCTACAATCTGAAAAGGTTACTTGGCGCCCCCCAGATGATTGGAAAAGCAGTTGTGTGCAGGTTTTTATCTGAGAAATAATCAAGACTTGACTCTATTCACCTATGGCACGCATGCTCAATGCTGAATTCATCGTTTCTACATATCATGCACTTTGCAGTCTCTAGCACAGTGCAATATTCGTCCATGCCTTTAATATTACAAGAAGAAGAACTTATGCTTGTGACGTTCATTCCCAGGCGTGTCTGAAGTAACCGCCAAACGCCTTCCGCTATGCTGGGGAACAGTCGCATATCGAATCATGATATCCATCTCACAAGTATAATGATTGTGCTGCAACAATATCTCTCCGCACTTTCGTTAGAGATTGCTCGAATTTTTGTTCCAGGTCATCGCTGCCCATTACCTTGGCAGCTTGGGCCATTTGCCTTAGCAACTCCTCCAAGCGTCTAAACAGACGGATCAAGCTTCCCTCGTACACGTCCGTCATTTTGCTAAATTAGTTAGTCTCAAGTCTCAAACAGCAAATGATTGAGCGACCTACCATATCTCTGCGAATGACTTTCCATGTGCCCAAGCATAAACCACTTCCATCAGCTGATACTTGAACGTTGCAACGTACTCGTCCTCCACCAGCGGCAACTTGCTTTCCTGGGAAACTTTGGCTATTTGTCTCGCTTTCGCTTGAATCTCGCGAAATGGTCGTGCAAGTTCTTCCTTCAACGCAGGAGCCTCGGACTTCTCCTCAAAGATGAAGCAGCTCAGCACTGCAGCACACATCTCTGGCGTTAGTTCATTGAAGAACCGGTCGAACAGAAGCTCGCTTAGTAACAGCTCGTCTCCGGTACTGATTTCACATGCGACACGTGCTTTTAGCTGGACAACTTCTGCATCGTTGATGAACCCAAAGCGACGCAGGACACGCTTCCGGCATTTGAGCTCGTCAAGCTGCATGATTGACAGGGCGGCAGTGATTTGCTTTTTGACAGCCTTAATCTTGTCAGAAAGCTCAACCTTCTCAGCGTAATGGTTGTAAAGGTCTGGAAGCCGCGGAGAGTTGTGCAACGGATTGGCAAGCAAACGAGACTCAAGAACTTCGATTTTCTGTATGTTGTCAGCGCGATACTGCATCAAGACACTGGAAAGAACGACATACTCTCAGGAGCTTCTTAAAGGAGTTGTCGGTGATCCCCATATTTTCAATAGGGTCGAGAACGGCGATCCCGTCAGGAAATCTTCGCTTCACCTCGTCAATAGACTTCCTCGCAGTATTCCTCTGGTCGGCCGATTTCAAGTCTGCTGGCAGGAAGATTCTGATATGACCTATAGATTCCACACAAGACAATAGGATGGGTACAACTTCCATTTTGGACTTCTCCCCTTCCAGTGCTGGCCGAACGCCTTGCGGGAGCTCTGTATGCGTTCTCGTCCCATTTGAAGATGTGTCGGCCACTTGTAGCAACACGTCTACGACATAGGACTGTTGAGGACTTATATCCTCGGCTTTTTGACCTTTACCAGGCTTTCGCGGCGTAAAATTGACGACTGCTCCCCAGCCAAAGTCATGATCCATGTACTTGATCCTTACAAGCCGACCAGACTGCATGAATTGCAAACAATAGTTTGGATGGTTAATGACGTCACGCATGTCTTTCGTATAAGTATCCAATTGCTTTCTCAGATCGTAATATTCGCGAATTGTGCCTTCATCGCTAATCTCCATACTCGATCTTTGTGTCTCCAGATTGTGCAACTGCTTCTCGAGCCCAGCAACACTCGCCGTGTTCTGGAATTGATAGAAGCATCGCTCAAGCATGAATTCGGGAGATATTCCTTCAACTCTCATCAGGTTCAAAATCATGTTGTAGCCTAGGTAGAAGGCTGAATTTAGCTTGTCTTGCTCTCCTCGAACGATATCCTTTGCTATTGCCGGTTCCATTTTCTCCTCAATCATCATGATAACAATACCACGATCATCGAGACCACGTCGACCGGCCCGTCCTGACATTTGAACGAACTCTGAAGGGGTTACCCAACGCAAATCAACGCCGTCAAACTTGCGTACACTAGTGAATACAACGGTTTTTGCAGGCATATTCAGACCAATTGAGAAGGTCTCTGTGGCGAAAAGGACCTTAATGAGTCCCTCTTGGAACAGTATCTCGATTGTTTCTTTCAATATTGGCAGAAGTCCAGAGTGGTGAATTCCAATGCCCCGCTTGAGTAAAGGCAAGATATTCTGGATTTGAGGTAGTTGCTTGTCTTCTTCGGTAAGCATCTCCAGTGCGCTGTTGAACACTTTGTCGACCATATCCCTCTCTGACTGCTCATTGAAGGTCAGATTACTCATCTGGAGCGCGTACGCTTCGCAATCCCTCTTGCTAAAACTGAAAACGATCACTGGGTTATAATTTTTCAGCATTATCATTTTGACAATCTTGTAAATGTCGGAAGGTCCTTTCGTGCCACCCTTGTTCAGCTTCTTGTCTCTGCCTCTGCCTTTCCTCTTTGCCATTGCGTCGGCCGGGTCATCTCCCTGCTTATCAGCCATAGTAGACATGGCCTTGTTAAAGTTCTCCTCCCGGAAGACGCCCTTCTCGTCCACAATTAGGTGTATCCCATCGGCTCCGGCCGGAAAGAAGTAATGCTGAAGAGGCGTAGGTCGGAAGTCGGTGTAGACGACGTGGACAGGCTGACCATGTGTTTTGGTGATCCATTCTGCAAATTGCATAGCATTCGGTATGGTCGCTGAAAGAAAAACGTAGCGGACTTTGTCGGGTAACAAGATGATTGTCTCTTCCCAGACAACCCCACGAGCTTTGTCTCTCAGATAATGGATCTCATCAAATATCACCCAGGCTACCTCCCGCATGATCTCCGAGCCCCTATACAACATGGATCGAAGAATCTCCGTGGTCATGACAAGACATGTCGCAGTAGGATTGATGGTCACGTCGCCTGTCATCAATCCCACATCCCCAAATTCTGCTTGAAACTCGCGGTATTTCTGGTTGCTCAGAGCCTTGATCGGACTTGTGTAGATCACCCTCTGATTGTTTTTCAGACTCTGAGCGATCGCGTACTCTGCAACGACAGTCTTGCCAGCACTGGTGTGGGCGGAGACTAGGACACTCTCGCCCCTCTCAATTGACGCTATTGAAACTTGTTGGAATGGGTCGAGCGTGAAAGGCCATGTCTTCGCAGGTTTCTCGGGAGCTTTGTGTTCGGATATAGGCACATAGGCATAATCTGGGGGAAGTGCCACCTGATGCCTGACTTGATGTGACAGGACGACCGCAGTACCCTCTTTAGATGCTTGAAGCCCAGCTGACGCAGCTACTTCCCTCGACTGTTCGGTTTCGAAGGTGTCTGTGACCAATGGCTCTGCTTCGACCTCTCTTCGTTGTCGTTTGGCATCTGGTTGACTGTTTGTGGTATTCTCTGCTGGAGGAGCTGCTTGTGCAGGCTCAAGCATTGATACATCGCCATCGCCGTTGACGCTTCCATTGATATCTTTTGCTTCCCCCGTGACCAATCTCTTCTTGCTCTTGTCTTTCTTAGGCTTTTGCTTATCACTTGGGAGCTTTTCGCCGGGAGCCGGGTCGTCAAAAACGTCGAAGAGCTCGTCCATGATTGCAAACGATAGCTTCTTACAAAGGAATGAACCTGAACAAATGACCGTGGTCAAGGGTCCATCACGTTTTCTTATTGTGTGTCGGTGTTAATGTTTTCCTTCTGAGTATTCCAGACTAGGCAACTTAAGCCGGATCAATTCCGCTCCAGGTGAGAATTCGCTCCGCTTCTTCGCAGCGCAAAGTACTTCATCACCTCTCTGAAAGTATTGTACAACACATACCACGCCCACCCAATCGTCATGGCAGATGATGAAAAAAGAAGCGCAAAGCGCTCTCGTTTCGACCAGACTGAACCCGAGCCAAAACGTAGCTCTCGCTTCGATCGACGTTCGAGGTCCCCGTCAAACAGATCCGCAGATGTAAGGCGAAGCCGCAGTCCTCTAGGCCAAAGGACTCCATTCAGCCCAGGATCAGAAGGGAAGAGTACACCTCTTGATCCAGCAGCGGCTGCTGGTAAGTCTAGGAGCCTCTTTCTTCCACGGGAAGACTGTTCATATCCTCTGTAGCAGCCGCAGCAGCTCGGATTAACGCCCAAATACAAGCAAAGAAGGGCATTCAGCATGTCGACGTTCCCCCAATTCGTTCTGTAAGCCAGGTCCTTGTGTGACTCCTTGCAAATTCGTATGCTAACTGTTTCTCAGACCTCGAGTCCCGTTGCAAAATCAGCCTCACCAAAGCCAAACTCAGGCTCAAGCACAAGTAATATTAATGGTGATATGTATATTGCAGACGGGGACTACATCAAAGATATCGAGGTCAACGACCTTCGAAATCGATATATGCTGACCAAAGGCCAAACACAGAAGATGGTAAATATCCTTATCATACCCACTGATACTCCCAGGCATAAATTCTGTTGAGAACACGTTAAACCTATGCGGTTCCATATTCCCTTCCTGTTACCATGTGTGGGAAAATGTTTCAAGCTTACACTGGGCTGGAATAGCATCGTGCAACCCCTCTTTGGCCTCTGCTGACCTCCAATGCGTGACATCTAGATTAAAGAAGAGACTGGCGCCGGTACGCAATACCTGACTTTCACAGACTTTTGAAGAACAGAAGCTCATAGTGTAAAGATGTCACCACACGCGGAAATTATTACCCCGATAAAAGTATGGCCACGGCCGCTGTAAGTCCTTCATCACCTTCAATGCAATTCTAGTCACTCGCTAATAAGCATCAAAGAATCCACCATTGTACCTACATGTCACCAGTACCAGTAAAGATGGACTCGAGAGAGCCGTTGAAAAGATTCAGGAGTTAATGAAGCAAGAGCTACCCAATCTGGTGGACGAGAGGCGATTCAGACGTAGAGAGCCGGACCAGGTTGAGCGAGATGAATTTGGTCGTGTGCGTGTCTCCTACTACACCTCAGTAAGTTTGGGGTACTAACGTAGATTGCAGCGCAAATGGCCGGAAGAGCGGATACCCATCGACCTAGAGCCCATCCCAGGCTTCAACTTGAGAGCACAGGTGGTGGGTCATGGAGGCGCCTACGTGAAGCACATCCAGCAAGAAACCAGATGTCGCGTTCAGATCAAAGGGCGAAATTCTGGTTTTATGGAGCATGGCACCAACCGCGAGAGTGATGAGCAAATGTACCTCCATGTTGCGTAAGTACCCAGCATTCCCTCTCCGGACTATGAATTAACAACTCTCAGCGGCCCAGACCCAGCCATGGTCGCCGAAGCCAAAAAACTCTGCGAATCCCTCCTCGACAACGTCCGCGAGCAATACATCCGCTTCAAAGAAAATCCTCCCCAACAACGCGCCTACGGCTACCAACAAGGCGGAGGAGGAAATGATCGCCAACCCTCCTACGCCAACGCCTACGGCTCCTACCCCGGTGTCCAATCCCCCACCTCCGCAACCGCCGCTCCAGCAGCTCCGCCAGGCCCCCCGGGAGCCAGCAGTCCCACCGACTACAGCGCCCAATACGCCGCCTACTACGGCAGCAGCGATCCCTACGCCGCATACGGCGGCTACCAAAACTACGTAGCTTACTACCAGTACTACTCCCAGCAGCAACAACAGGCTCAAGCACCAGGCGCCGCACCACCCGCGCCACCCACCGACGACGCTGCGCCCCCACCTCCTCCACCAAGCGGTTCACCACCCGCCGCGAACGGAGGATACAATGCGGTAAGTTTTTGCATTAGCAATCTGGATAGAAAGGGAGAAGTTGTTCTCGCTAGATAGACGCTGGCTGACGAGGAATTTTGCAGGTGCCGCCGCCTCCGGGTATGTAGGACAGGGCGAAAGCGGACCCAGGCTATGATATCGAGGGTTAGGAGAAGGACTGGGACTAAGCTGTTTCCATATTAGGCAGGAGAATCAGGATGCTGGGTCCGCCGTTCCTACGTCGTAGCGAGGAATATTTTCGGCTCAGCCTCTTCGGAAATTCAAAATCTGATTGATGGGAAAGGGAATTAACATCGGCCGAGACGGAGCCTTCGTTTTGTGGCGGCCGTATGCATGTAACTTGTTGAAACCGGAAGTCTGCTGTCATTCATACGGTGGTATACATCTTGGTTTGGAAAGTCCGGAGGCAAGGGAGTGTCGAAACTTTTGGCTGTAGACTGTCCATTCATGTACTCTATTATGCATACACAATAGGCAGAACTGTGGTCAAAAAGTCCTTTCCCGTCATACCGGATACAGCAGTACTGATGCACTCGAGCGCAACGGTAGCAATGCCACGCCTTCTTCGAAGACTATTCAATCGTAGCCCTCCCCATAGAAATCGCTTCGTTCCCTCTGCGTACTGACCCATTCCTCACTCGCTAGCCCTTCATTCTTCCTTTTCTTCAACCCCTCTCCTTCGATACAGTGATCACAAGCTCTATCACAAGACATTACGTTCTGTTCTCCAAAGAACTCCCCAATGACGATGTGCCGGCACCGGTCAGTGTGCTCGCAGTACTTCACCAGTTCCTGGAATGATTCCGCCCTTGACCTTAACTGGATTTCTCTGTTTCTTGAGTCCTCATCTCCATTGCCTCCGCCATTGCGAGAGTCCTTTCCAATCCGATAGCCCACCCGATCACGATCTTCCCTCGAGTAGAAGAGCAGACATCTAGCAAGTTTCCCATCTCTGCCTGCTCGCCCTGCCTCTTGATAGTAGCCTTCGAAGCTTTTGGGTAGCGTCCAATGCACCACAAATCTCACATCCTGCTTGTCAATACCCATACCAAACGCTGTTGTTGCAACGATGATGTCGTGGCCTGGGACACTTTCGATCCATTTCCGTTGACATTCAATGCGTTCATGAGAGGAAAGGCCAGCATGATAGGCTGCTGCACCGATTCCCTTTTCACGTAGACGAGACGAGAGTGCATCGCAGTCAGAACGGAAGGAGACATAGACTATACCTGATATGGCATCTGGGCGCTGTACATTGACTGAGGCTTCACTTGAGATCTCCTGAGAGCGGCCTGGGTCATTGGCACGTCGGTTATAGATGTTGTGGAGCCAAGCAAGTAGCCAGGAGAAGCGATTATCTGACTCGTCGGAAGTGTAGAGCACTTCATAAACGAGATTTCGGCGAGTAGTTGAAGCTACGAAAGTCTTGGTCGTAGAAGGGTCAAGGCCTATAGTTTTGATGATGTCGCAGCGGATAGAGGGGGTGGCTGTAGCGGTGAGACAGATGATAGGAACATTGGGATAAGCGGAGCGAAAATGAGAGAGGTGGCAGTATGCTGGGCGGAAATCATGGCCCCATTCCGAGATACAATGGGCTTCGTCAATGGCGAGACGGGCTAATTCGCCCTGTTTGTAGATCGTTCCTAGGACTCTGCGAAAGGTTTCTGTGAGGACAAGCTCAGGAGTCACATAGACTAAGCGAGTCACAGGATGTCCTAGGTGCTTGTATGTTAGCCCAGCTTAAAGGGAAACAGCTTATTACATACCACAACAGAGATCTTTGTAGATGTCGTCACGTTCTACGAGGAGGGTATTTGAATTAACAGTGGCTACAGGAATGCTTGCAGCACGCATTGCAGCGACCTGGTTGTTCATGAGGGCGAGCAGAGGAGAGATGACAATCGTGATACCATGATCAATCATAGCTGGAAGCTGAAAGCACAAGCTCTTCCTGACGAGCGGGTCAGTTTGAATGAGTGACGCTTTAGGCAAGGTAATACTTACCCGAACGATGTTGCTGTCAACAGTCAGAACGTGAGCAGTGCGCCTGATGTGTTGTAGAAGTCGTAATAGTACTTACCAGCTTGTACGAAGACATCATGGCCTTCCAGAGCAGCAGTGATGATTTCTCGCTGATATGGCCTGCTCCCAAATCAGAGAAAACTTGGATCAAGCTGGCCAAAGTACCTGAAGCTACTCTTTCCGAAGACTCGTCGTAGCGTGAAATCAATGTCCGCATGAGGCTTCTTTCCCCGTTGTCTAGACATTATGAGACTGGTCACGTTCAGGAAGACCAAAAACCAAGGGCTGCCTGGTGTAGGATGCCCAAAGAAGAAGTAAGAGATACAGAGACTGGAGTAGGAGAAGGAAGGACACGAAAATTATAATCCCGCCTCCAATATCATACAACAAATCTCTCTCATCTTGCGACTGCATTGTACATATGCTTTGGCTTGAAGATGCTTGGAAATGTCAAACGATGCAGGTGCGCATGTGCAAGAGAACTGAGCGGGTTATTTAATAGGGACTCCATCTTGTTGAACCCTATACCTTGCTATTGCACTGTTACTACATGTTCAAGGAAGGAAGAATCGTGCTCTTGGCGAATCTGCACGGGAAGTTGCATGCCTCGCGGGGGACAAAAATATTGGCATCCCTAAAAAACGCCAGTCCTTTCAGCATAGAATAGACCCGCAATGAGCAATTTTGGTAAATAATTTCCACTTAAAAACTTGTAAGTTCAGTAATTCTTAATAAGTTTAAGTTAATTAATGACTTTATCTCTATTGTGTTAAAGAAGTTATAGGTTTATAAAAATTGTCTTTAAGCTGTAGGGGTGCCAATACAGAGGTAGACACGAAAAGTCTTGATTTGCGCTAACTGGTTTTATCAGAGCCCTAACCCTAGCTCCAAACATGGCCCCTGGAGTGTGTCAATATTTCCGGGGCACTAGGATGCCTAGACTATAATTTCCTAGGGGGTAGTTTAGGCGAAGGGCCCCCAATAATGTATACCCCAGGTGCTAGAGGCCCCTTATTAGGGGCCTCCAAGCGGGTGCTGTCTAGGCACCCTTCTAGGTGAGCTCATAGGGCTGGGCTCTTGGCAAGCTAAAACTATTAGCGCAAATCAAGACTTTTCGTGTCTACTTGTACCTCTGTATTCTTGTCCGTATCGGCGCCAACCGTTGCCAAGGCCGCCTAGTGCTGATGCCTCTGCCTTGCCATTTTCTTTTCTTTCCCTCCAGGGTGTAGTAAAATACTTCATATACCCTAATATCCACAGCGTCAGAACACTACTGCATTGCGGACGCCTTATCATCCATTATGGCTCGTGGCAACCAGCGTGACAAAGCCCGTGAGAAGAACCAGAAAGAACAATCTGCTCAGGTCTGCCTTGTCCCACTCTTAGCCTACCTCTGCTGTGTAAGCTTTACGATTGTAAAGAAGAAAATGCTGACATTCTTTCTTTGCTCAGAAAAAGAAGAACACTGTAAGATAGCCTCTGTCCATGGAAAGCTCGAAGCCGCATCTTGCTACATTCACGTTGAAGGTCCTCTGGGAGGTTTCTGACATTTCCTGCTAAATGTAGCAATCGGGCACCGAATTTCAACGCACAAAAGAACAGCAGGCGGCTATCATGCGCCAGAAACAGGCTGAAGGTACGCATTCCCCAGTTGGATTGATGACTGTGGGGGTGTCCGGATCTTAAGAAGGGAGCAGGAGAGGAAATCGAGATCGAAATGCATCTAGAGACTAACTTGATGGCAGCTTTCGCGAAAAAGGACGCCGGCTCGGCCTCTTCGGGAGGAAAGAAATGAATGCAGAATGGTGTGCCAAAACTGTGATGGTTGGAGAGGGGAGGAATGTCAAAGGGCTTCTATAATCGATAGGAAGAATGTTCGCTCGGTGCTATTGTTAGGCGCTATGCTACTACGACAAATTAGATGAGAAATGATGCGAATGCATTTGGAGGAGTTTGAATCAAGACCTCGCAGGAAATCTTGTGATCAGCCTTACAGCCTCGCCGTGTGCAGTGCAACATATTTTTGCCGTTTGGTGCCTTGGTCGACTACAATGGTGGGGATATGTATTCAAATTTCTTCTTGGGGGCTCGACGCCCTAACATGGCTCTGTCACTTTGGTCGTACGTTGGATACCTTCTCCATGCAAGCGTCAATGGACTGATTCAAAGATCAATTCAATCGAATCTATCACTCTAATCATCGCTGCCCACCTCCCATCTCTCGCGCGCAATCCCGCCTGCAATTCTGCCTCGAATACTCCTCATGATCCCGACTGCACTGAACCTGAACATTTCCTACCGAAGCAGGCGCAGCAGATGCGGGATTCGAGTCTTGAAACCTCTTACCAACAGGTTCTTTGTAGATCAGAGGTGCCCATACTCTCCAATGGAGGACGGTAATGTGTGCTATCTTTTGAGCGATACTCAGCAACTCTGATCCTAGGGTGATGAGTTTTGCTGAAGATTTGCTGGAGCTTTGAGGCTGATAATGGTTCACGATCTGGAGGGGAGAGTAGTTGCCGATGATACTGATCTCTTGTTCGGTAAGATGAAGGAGTTCGTCGCCTAATAAACGCTCTAGATCGCTAAAATTATCGTTTGTGCGCTCATAGTTTTGTTGAAGGTGACGTTCTGCGAATTCAAGGTCGGCTGATGAGGGTAGGTTGGGTATTTTGCATACTTTATATGCTCTGCTAACGACTTCGAGAGCTATGTCTGCGACTAGTTCCGAACGGTTGGGTTGGTCGATTGATAATGTGGAGATGCGAGCGAATAGGTCGTTGTTGAAAGATTCGGGTATTGGTGCATTGCAGCCTAACATTTTCAGAATAGCCTCAAATGTTCGCAGGCATGCTGCTCGATCCATCAAATTCTGGAACCGTGTCTGCAGAGAGCGAAGACGGGCGTAATCCAGGGTGAAGGTGGGTGGTAGATAGTCGTCGTCGTAGACTATCATTGACGTAACTGCGGGAACAATTGTAGATGCTCCTGAAGGTAGGCTTCTACTCTGGCGCTCGCTGGCTAACCAGGTGCGTGCTTCGCTTGGATCCCATCCATCCTCTATCCGGCTAAGAAAGTCACTCTGTTCAAAAGCGACGGTGCCTTCCAGCATGACGGAATAGAAGAATTTAATTCCATAGTTTGCAGCATCCTATGAAGAGCAATCAGTCGGTTCCCGGGGGTCTGAAACTTGAAGTGCTTACTAACCAGCTTGATAGTCTCAAGGATTTCGAACATATATTTAAACCCTATTGTAATGAGTTGAGCCTCAACGCGCTCGACGCCCAGCCTGATGCTGGAGGTCATCATATCAATGGATTGGTATCTTTTGGATGAACAGAACCTTCGCAAGAGTACAGCCAACCAGTCGCTGAGAGCGACCAAGTCGAAGACTCGGTTCTTCAACTGCTGGATGAGCAGGTCGATGTCGAGTCGTGCATCTATCGCATCCCATTCGTCTTCATGCATCAAGCTCTTCAGGATCATTCGAACCGCTCCAAACATTCGTGATAGCCGAGGTAGCCCAGGCGCGCATGAGCTGCAGGCTTGTGATGAGGAGACAGTATTGTGCGAGAGTTCGATCGAAGAACTGGTGTGGTCGTTGGTCAACGATATCTCAAGCTCCTTTGTTATCGCATTCCAGTACTCGAGACTTTGTACTGCTCTTTGTTGGCCACGTGATCCGTGGGTGTTTGGTCGATAGGTGATATTGGGATCGAAGTTGAGATCGTGTCGCAACAACAAATCCTTCCAAACCCGGCGCAACTCTAGCTCGCTGAGGCTTTCTTCTGATACGAGAGGTTCAAGGCTGGCAGATGCAAAGATATCTGAAGAATTCCGTGCAAAGCACGATCGACGCACGAATTTAGTTGACGTACAAGCTTTGCGCATTGTGGGTAGAGATTTGTTCTTGTCAGTGCATGGGATGGGGGATTTGCGAAGGATTGAATGTTTTGAGGACGAATGTTGAGGTGGACTTCTATGCTCGGAGTTCTGATTGTTCCTAATCGGAACTGTCTCTTTGCCACCTTCTATCTTTGTCTCAATACACATTGGAGAACTTCGCATTTCAGTGCCTCTCAAGTCTGAAAATGCTGAAATGTGACCTGACGTCTTAGCCCTTCTGACTGAAGATTGGACTGATGATCTTTTCATAGCGAAACGGAATAGGAATGTGCGCGTTTGACTATTCGGAAAGAACAAACAGATCGCTGGTGCCTGGAAGAGATTAAGTGTCTCTATTCCAATTGGCAATTCAAGTTTGATGGCTTGATCAAAACCCAGATCTACCTGTTGATACAGATAGAAGAGATCTATATGAAAGATGATGCTGGTCGCACTGATACAGAGATTGTTATTGCTTCGTATGACATAATGAAGCAATCCTGCGGAAGTCTGTGCCCATATATTGAAGGAATACAAGTAAAAGGGCAATATACTTCGTCAACATCACAGAGAATTTCCCGCTCCGTTGCAAGGCGAGCGTTAGACATGATTCGAGGTTTCACAAAGGTATGCGCACGAAGTGAGGCTGAAACAGGGACTTCCTAGAGAGCTTCTATGAGCAAACCAGGACCTATCTCTCAGCCTTTTCGAAAGGCGTTGAAACTATAAATTTGACCTTCGTACTCGTTGGTTGACCTCCTAAAACGGCCAAGACCACGAAGATCTTTGTCCGTGCCACTAGTCCAGCAAGGCGACAAAAGAGAACTAAGAACCCAAGCATTTCGGGGTGACATCCGGCTATAGGAGGCACCATGCATTAAGGAGAGGCATCATGCATCAAGGAACGGTTCACCTTCGTCGATCTCGCAGCTCTAGGGTCAAAATATGAGCTAGTCTCATCCTCAGCATCCATGGCACTGAGTGATTGTCTTCCATTAGGGATAGTATATGCGACCATGGGAGTGCCGTGCTCTCAATTTAGGTTGGAGAAAAGACCAAGCTACGAATGGCGGTCAGCTCGTGTTGTTTACGAGCATGCTCAATGGTCTATGCAGGAACACGTAGATAGTATGGGCGATTCAATGTACGGTTCTGGGGACTGAAAGGGCGAAGCGGCGCTAAATATTCGAGTGAGACTATTAGCCAATTGATAATAGCATACACCAAAGGATAGAAATGTTAGTTCAGGATGTAAACATTGGTGAAAGATCACAGGCGAATGGCTAAAAACAAGGCAAAAACAGGGCGTCGCTACCGCCTCAAGCGCCGATCCCATCCGGCTTGCGGCTAGTGAGAGCTTTGCCAGGACCTCTTTGTCCGACAAGTCCAAAGTCTTTACACCTCTAAATCTATCAACAGAATATTCACTGATCCATCACCGAGTCTTTACGAGACAAGATCATCGTTCAAAGCCCGAATGGGTGGCTCCTCCCGTGTTGCCACTGCCAATTTTACCTCCAACCTTGGCGGCACACCTTGATTACCCCCAATTTGCTATCTGGCTTAGGTCAGGCTCAATAGAGAGAGGAGTATCCGTAGAGCACGGATATCTGCACCGACTACTTCTGTGGACGAGGACTTGCTACGATGTCTATGTTTGATTGCATATCTTCAGGTATTCTGATGCATTCAGCCACGAAATTTAAGTGATGGTGGACCTTACACCGCTTTTTCCTGTCCAGTACTGGTAGACTCCCACCCCGTGAAGGCGGCGGTGTGGGGACGGCTCCTTGTGGTCCGTCCCCGGAAGGCTTGCTATAGGGCAGGAAGGCCGGGTATTGATAGGCTCCAAAGCTAGAACATACACCAAAGGAGAATTGAGGCGTACGGGGACTATTCCTCTACATTTCGCGTCAGGGGCTATCTGCAGGTGACGAGCCGGCAGTGATGTGCTATCCATCCATGTTGTAAATTCCCATCTCAAGAAATTCCGAATGGACCGTTGATGCTCCCATCCGACATCTATCAGCCGATGCCAGGGTCCACTCATCTGTGTGAACGGGCAATCCTAGGGCAAAGCATCCATTGTTCATGGAATGTCACCGAAACTCCGATAGCTAGGCATTTGCGACTGTGTGCTGGGCGCAAAAAGATGTCTGTAGAAGAGCCCGGCCATGTAGGTATCGAAAGGACTGCCCCATTGTCAGGGCTTATGGTTGCACTGCGGCTGGGACTATATCTAAGGCGAGGAGATTACGAATGATTCGAACGGCGACCCACATATGTCTCTCGGGGTACTAAGCCCGTGAAGCGTCAAACTGATCTGCCCGTGCATATGATCTGTTTGTTACTGCTCCATCCAACAATTAGGGCTCCGAGGTGTGTTTCTCGTTCTCTGAACCCTGGTCGCCCGATTTCACAGGGGTGGCCTTAACCCAGCGAAAACAGTCGCGAGAATGTGAGGATGCAGATGCTGGTTTGTCATTCCATTGCTGGGAGCCTTGTCTTCAGCTTTTCAAAGCAGTTATCTACAACTCAAAATCCTCTCCAATCCCTGTACTCATAAATTGTGGGAGGAGGGTAATCGGGAATCCCTGCTCAACAAGCGGACAGGGAAACACATGTATGGTAAGAACACGGCCTACATACTGACGTAAATCTCAGCATCATATGCTCGGGATAGTCTGCTATGATAGTAGGACCATCGAATTAGCTTCTATGAAGCAATTCAATGGCCTTGTAGCGTATTCACTTCCAGTGTGGCAAGTCATTGCCGAGGCTACCTTACATGACGCCTTGTTTAGACGCGTGTACAATGCTATAATTCACAAATTGTAACACTTTTGCAGATCGAAATGTCTATCATACGGATCCAATCCACACTCTTTGATCACTGAGGCTTTCTGAAAGCCTCGTCCATTCGTTCTGCTAATTCGTTCTCCTTGGACGACATGACCATCTTCTGTGTTACATTGCAAAACCTTCTAAGGTTGTCTTTATACGTCATTGGAACTCTTGGGCAGAACACTGAGGAATTTACCGTTCGCTCTTCCACCTCCTTATGCCTTGACCTGGGCCGAGGGAGAGATGCCAGTAAATATGCTGTTGGCAGTCTGCCAAATGTTAATTTTGAGCTTCCAGCAAGCTGGGCGGGCCAGATCTCTGTCCCTAACACTGCAAAAGACGAGCTCTTTTTCTGGCTCTTTGAAGCAGAAGTGGAAGGCCAATGTGACGACCTGATCAGTAGGTGATTACTTGCGACCGGATAAATTGTCATTAACCAATCTTCCCCTAGTTTGGCTCAACGGTGGGCCAGGCTGCTCTTCACTCGATGGACTGACGAAAGAGAATGGGCCACTTTACTTCCCAGGGAACGCATCAATGCCTACATCAAATCCTAATTCCTGGACTCAGCTAGCCAATGTGCTCTATATTGATCAGCCTGTTGGAACTGGGTACAGTGACGGAAGCAATCAGGCCTCCTTGAACGCCCAGGTCACGCAGGATTTTGCGTCTTGGCTACAAGCATTCTACAATATCTTCCCTTCTCTGAGATATAAGAACACCTACATCATGGGCGAATCATATGCTGGTATCTATGTGAGTTATTTCCATAAAGCGTCCGACCCTAATACTTAAGATACTGATTCCCGAGACTACGTAGATCCCATATTTCACCCAAGCCTTCCTCGCGAACAAAAGCTTATTTTTCAATCTGAAGGGGATTGCCATCGGCGATGGTTCATTTGCCAATTTGGCCGCAACTACCGACGCTGTTGCGACCGCCTACCTGAATGAGCACAGTCAAACCCTTGAGATCTCTCAGGATGTACTAGACATATTCGACCAAGCCGATCAGGTCTGTGGTTTCGCAGAAATACTCAAAGAGGCCAGCTATCCACCAAGCGGTCCTCTCACAGTACCTGGCGATCCCGAAGGGGCCAATTACCGTCTCATGAAGCGGCAAAATGCAACGAATGATAATGGCTGTCCGCAGAATCCAGATACTCCCGCCCTTCTGACTTCATCACTCAATCTCTGCAATGGTGGTTGCGCAACATGGACAACAGCTGCAAATTACCTGACCTACAACCGACCCTGTTTCAGTGTCTATAATATCGAATACAACTGCGACAACGCGCCTGACACGATTGATTTTGTCAACTGGCTCAATCTCCCTGCTGTGCGGGAGGCTATCCATGCTCCCAACAAGACTTACCAAGACTGTAATAGCACGGTGTTCGACACACTTGCGGTGGAGCAGGTGGAGCCTCCGGCATACAGAATAATGCCTGCGATTCTGGAAGCGGGAATACCGATTCATCTCTATTCTGGAGACTATGATTTTCTTCTTAGTCACATTGGTAGCGTAAGTATCCGCATACCTGATCTCTTCTTCCGGAGTCCCCAAAGCTTTAAGATGTCACATACAAGCTTTTCCAAATTGCCAACTACCATCTGCAACAGTGAAACTAACTCAAAACCTCTATCTAGGAAGTAGCCATCCAGAACATGACATGGTGTGGCTACCAGGGTTTCCAAGCGCCGCCTAATAACACTTTCCTGGTCAACGGGAAGAACATGGGCAATTGGGGCTACGAGGTACGTCTATCTCCACTTCACCCTTTCAATATCTCTCCACACAAGAAGCCAGAAGAGCAGCAATCCAATACAATGTTGGGATCACATCCCAACACAATGTCCGTATCAGAATCACCGAAACCACCAATTCCATCATTGTTCTTCATCACAACCACAAGATCTCTCTAGTGACTTACACACTTTCCCACCCACACTAACTCTTCCTTTGCAGCGCGGCCTGTCATACCATCATATCCTCTCCGCCGGGCACGCCGTACCCTACGATCAACCAGCGGCCGCCTTCGCGTTCGTTAGGGACTTCGTCGTTGGGGATGCAGGGTATCAATAGCTACTCATATCGATACTGAGCGGCTCTACATGCCAAAGAGGATTGGATGTGTTGCCTCAGAGGAGGGCATGGTGGATAATAGGCTTGTATTATATGTAGGATAAATGCAGTAGGCCCCTGGGGCAATTGAATAGAAAAGTTATTCTTTTGCAGCATCGAGCTGGATACTAGCTATAAAGGAGGCAACTCAGGTCGAATCGAAATCCATCCATATTACGTATAACGACATACATAGGTAAGGATTAGCACGATAAATTCCCAACAAGTCCACTTTCCCAGCCAGGACAATACCCGCTATGCCTGCAAGAGAATATAGACATCGAATCAGCTCCGCAATCGAGCGAGAGATTGCAGAAAGGTTGCATTCTTATCTTGGTCTATCGATCGAAACGGTGATTGGGCTTATGTATAATGATTCGCTCATTTCTGGCGCTGTATACTTACCATCGCAATGATTTTGATGGCTTTCATGATTGACCATTATAACGCGGATTGTGGAAAGTAGAGCTCAAAGAACTGAGTTTTGACAAATAATTATACGAGTTGTAAGTTGTCGCATGAAGGCAAGAATCCACGGCTTCTTGGACTATAACTTCGGTGTCAATACTCGGTTTTGACACAAATATTCCGTTCTTCACAAACCAGAGCGAGACGACTGTACTACCTTTGCAAAGGGGAATCTTCATTCAGAGACACATTTAGCATCAAGGGCGAGCAAGAGGTCGGAAATTGAAAGGAGGCAGTAAGGTAAGAGAATGGAGCATAAGTCATGCATATAGAGCTTAATACCTGATAAGTCAGTTCTTAATACACCCCTAACAACCCTAGCTTTAAAGGTTTCTAACCCTGAATCATAGCCTTTTTGTACTTAATAAGTGTATAACAAGAAATAGATCCTACTCCAGAAGACCTTAATAAGTGTTAAACCCAACTTTAACAACCGCTCTCTATGCATGACTTATGCTCCATTCTCTTACTAATGAAGTGAGGATGCATGGTAGCGAAAGCCTCAGCCACGCGAGAAATTAGTGCCTGGGCTTAGATAAGATTAGGGCTTCAGCCTTGCATGATTTCGCGTCGACGCGCTTCGCTCTTCAAAACCCTATACAGCACGAATAGTCCTGACTCCTTAGCCTCTAATTTGGCATCATGGATGGCGTCTTCGCTCTCATGGCTCCGCACATACAAGCTCTCTCAGCTCAAAGCCCTCGCGGTCGCTACCGGCATCAACTCCAGCGGCACCAAAACCCTCCTAACTACCCACCTCCTTTCACATCTGCCCAATGGCCACTTCAACCCTGAAAACACCAAGCATCCCAACCACGAAACTCACAAACACCCTCTCAACATAATAAGCATAGACATGGGCATCCGCAACCTCGCCTATTGCCGCATCCTGCTCCCCCAATCTCAATCGCCCCCTTCCAAATCTAAATCCAAAGCCTCCGTTCCCACCACCCTAGGTCACCCCACAATCACAGAATGGACCCGCATCGCCATCTCTCCGCGAACACTCAGCTCTAATTCTCCCTCTAAAGTAACGAAAGAGCCGTTCGACCCCCCAACCTACTCCCACCACGCCTACAATCTCGTCCGCACCCTCCTCTCCCCCTCTCCCCCACCCACCCACATCCTCATCGAGCGCCAGCGCTACCGCTCCATGGGCGGTGCCGCAGTTCAAGAATGGACTCTCCGGGTAAACATGTTTGAGGCGATGATCTATGCGGTGTTGAATTCGTTCAAGGAGATGGAAAAGTGGAAGGGGGAGGTGCAGGGTGTAGCGCCGGGGAGGGTTAGTAAGTTCTGGTTGGACAATTTGGAGGCAGATAGGGAAGATGGTATTGGTGAGGTTGGGGATGGGGAGGGGATGGGGAAGCGGAGGGTGAGTAAAGGGGAGAGAAGCAAGGCGGCGAAGACTGGGGTTGTGGAGGGGTGGTTGGGGATGAAGGATAAGGAGAGAGGGTTTGAGTTGGATGGAGGGGCGGAGGAGATGGGGAGGAGGTTTCTGAGGAAGAGGAGGGGAGGGAAGAGGGTTAAGGTTGGGGAGAAGGTTGTTGGTAGGGAAGGAGAGGGGGTAGGGGAGGTGGAGATTGGGAAGTTGGATGATTTGGCGGATTGTTTGTTGCAGGGGATGGCTTGGGTGCAGTGGGAGCGGAATAGGAGGTTGGTCATGGAAAAGGGCGTGCAGGCATTCGATGAGCTTGGAAAGGGATAGATGGAGATGAGCGTCAATGTATATTTGCTTGCAGTCCGTTAAATACCGAACGCCATATTTCTATGATAGTAGCGCATGCTGCTATGAAAGTTTTTGCCGGGCTGGCTGTTAATGTACACTTCGATCGAACACAGCGACAATGGAAATGCCCTGTTAACCACAACCTTGGCTTCCTTCGCCGAATAAACTAAGTCGATGGCTTCTTTGCCTTCTTCGCCTTCTTAGTGGCAGATTCTGCAGCCTCCTCGCCTGCCTCCAAGGCCCTCTTGGTCTTCTTTGCAATGGTTGTGGTTATTTCCTTGACGTCGCCCTTTGGAGCCTTCTTTATCTTTTTCGTCATGATCTCTTCGCTCACAATAACCGGCCCTTGCCCCTCCTCGCCGCCAGCAGTAACCAAAGACTTCTCCTCCTCAACAGTTTCATCCGTGACCTCCTTCGCAGTATCCTTGACTGGCACAGTATCAACATCTTTCAATGCTCCCCCTTCGAACTCATACCCAAGTGTTTCCTTGAGCTTCTTGTTTTTAGAATCTCTCCGCTTTTTCTCGTTCTTGACCCGACCAGCCCATTGATCCCTCCCCACAGCCATCTCAAGCTTCCTACCCTCAATGCTATTCCATGGTACCTCCTTGAAGCGCTTGTTCGCACCCTTCCAGAGGTCTTCATGTAGTTGCTCCATTGGCACGACCTTGCACTTCAAGATATGGTTAAACATGAGGTAATTGTCCATTGTACCGGCAACAATGTTTGCAACGCTAGCGGACTTGAACTCAACGAACGCCCAGTGTCTCGATGCCCCAGTCTTCTTGTTGCGCGCTAAACGGAGACGACTGATGTCGCCGAATTGAGAGAAGTATTGGCGCATTTCGTGCTCGTAGAAGCCATGGGGAATACGGCCAACGTAAACCACGCCCGGTTCTTCGTCAGCACTGGCTTTGATACCTTTGAGCTTCTTGGCGGTCGCTTTGGCATCAGGCGATTCGGGGAGCTTCTGGCCTGGCTGGAAACCAGGACCAGGAGGATGGACATCATCACCATCGCTTTCGAAGCCGGCAAGGAGGGCGGCGGTATGGTCGTCTGGCTCAGCGTCCGAGTCCTCTTCTTCATCTTCCCCGAATGGGCTAGGTGCTGCTACCTTCGCCGATGATTCAGCTACGTCTCCAGCGATGGCTTTGCCCTTACCCTTGGCCTTCTTGGCTCCAGTCTGCGCCGCTTCTCCAGCACTCTCTCCTGCCTCAGAAGCTCCTCCAAGAAAGCTGCTTGCGAAGCCCCCAAGAGACGCCCTCGCGGCATTGGCGCCCTCAGCCGCGCTTGCAATCAACCCACCAACAGCATCCCCAAGGGATTTGGACATGGTCTTTTCCGTTTTCTGCTTCTTCTTTGTGGATTGTTCGGTGTGTTCGACGAGAGGGTCAAGAAGGTCAGCCTTCAGCGTGTTGGAATCGTCGCCAGAAGGTGATTTTCGCTTCTTAGAGGTAGTAGCTTCGGTCTTCTTATCCTCCTTTGGCTTTACGGCTTTCTTCGCCTTCTCAACCCCAGCTTTGGCCTGCTTCTTGGTCTCATCCGCGGCTTTAGCGACCGTATCTGCTTTTGGAGCTTTTGCTTTCGCCGTCTTCTTCACCTTGTCAGCTCCCTCCTTAGCACCTTTCTTCGCGCTCTCTGCAACGTCAGCAGGTGTCTCCGTCTTTGGGGCCTTGGTCTTCGCAGCTTTCTTAACTTTCTCGGCGCCAGCTTTAGCCTCCTTTGTCACGGCATCCGCAACCTCGGCAGGTCCCTCTAATGTCGGAGCTTTATCCTTCACAGCCTTTTTCGTCTTCTCAGCTGCACCTTTAACTTCTTTCGTAACAGCATCCGCAACATCGGCAGCCTTCTGGGTTGCTGTTGCTGTTGTTGGAGTTTTCGCCTTCGGCGCTTTGGTCTCTTTCGGTGCTTTAGGCTCTTTCGCTGGCTTTTTTGCGCCTTTCGTAGTTGCGGGCGCTTTGCCCTTATCAGAATCCACAAGCTTCTCGAATGGTCCTTGATCCATTGCTACGTCAGGACTAACAGAGGTGGCTGCGTCCTTAACGAGTTCTTTTGCAGCTTCAGCATTCGACTTCTCGGGCTTCGATTTGGGCTCCCCTTTCTCCTTCTTAGGGGCGGCATTGTCTTTAGCGACTTTGGGCTTCTTTTCCTTCTTGTCCTTCTTCTCCGGCTTAGCAGAAGCATCATTCTTTGTAGACTTGGCCTTCTTGGTCTTCTTTTCTTCCTTAACAGCTGTGGTAGTTTTTGTTTTCTTTTTGGGTGGCGTAGCTTTTGCCTCAGTTGGCTTGCTTGACTCTTCTGCGTCGTCGCCTTCTTCTGCTTCGAAGTCAAAGTAGTCGCCAGCGCGCTTGCGCGAAGGTCTTGGAGAGGCTACAGTTGCCTCCTCGATGGTAAGGTCAGGTTTCTCATGTTTATCGCCGGGTTTGGCCTTCGCGGCAAGCTTGTCCGTGCCATCAACGGCCAAAGCTTTGGGTACCTTTGTTTTAGGCATGGTCACGTGTCGGACCAAGCTTTGAAATTGACACGTCTGAAGGATGGACTGATATTTCAACCAGTTGAAGATGACAGAATACGGGTGGTGGTAAATTATGTCTGTGTAGGTCGGTGATGTTATGATGAAGGATCGCGAGGCGCGACCGGGTGGGAGATTTGTTTTCTTGGGGGCTGGGCAACGCTGGGGCGATCGGATTCCTTGGTCTCCCGCAGGTGTGACGTCTGGGAGCTCATAAGGCGGCTAAACCCATTAGAGCAGGCCAGGACGTGCTACCCTCTAGCAACCATTTCCTTATTTCTATGATGGGAAAGAAGAGGAAGCAGCTCTCGCATGCAGAAATATGGGACGATTCAGCTCTTGTACAGTCGTGGGATGAGGCTCTCGCAGAATACAAGGTTCCCCAAAACACATCCTTGGACATAGTCTATCTGCTAATCCGACGTAGCTCTATCACAGCATACATGCGCGTGGTGAAAGAGTCGAAGACGTGATCAAGGATGTGGAAGCTGGATCAAAAGAGGCAGACACGAATGGGACTAACATTACGCAAAACGCACTACCCCTAAAAACGGACGGTGCCATGTCGGAAGAACTAGAAGATGGAGAACTGGAGGAAGACGCTGAGAGCGGAGAGGTGGTCACGAACGGTGATTCGACACAAAAATCTTATGTATGTGGGAAGCTCGTTAAGCCAGCAAGAAGTCGACTAATAGACAGCTAGGACTTTTCAAGTTCCATGCCAGAACAGATGCAACCTCCATCCAAGGCAAGCGATGCAAAAGGAAAGCAAGCAATACCTGACGCAATTCTCGGTAGTGGTAAGCACACTCATTCCTTCTAGAGGAAGGTCAAGTTTTAACAAACAGTAGTTCAAGATGAAGCACTCAAAAATCTCATGATGTCTTGGTACTACGCAGGTTACTACACAGGACTACACGAGGGACAGCAACAAAGACAGAATGGTACACCCAAGTGATGCTGATATAACCTCATCTTATTGGACGTATCGGCTTCCCGATGTTGGCTATGTACATCTACCTGGGGAAGGCCATCCTCTTATCAATGATGTTGATGGCAGCAAGGCGGTCTTGGAAGGAACGCCTTAGCATGTATTGCAAATACTTAATACGGTATGCGTCCGCTCAGCTTTCGAAGACTTTACGCTTCTAATAGCTCAAGGTCTGATCAGGGTAGAAGTCACAAAAGCAAGCAAGACTTCGAATATTGCTGGTCAGAGCAAGTCTCCAAACCCCTTTTCCGAGTCCTTCTTGATCAGGTCAACCATGCCCTTCAATTCACGATTTGTCAGATCTCTTGTGACACAGATATGACGACCGAGGTAAATGCTCACCTGAGGCATAATAGGCTTTCCCTCTGCGTCTCTCACATAACGAAAAGGCATTAGCGTGCTTTCATGCTCATCTATTCGTAACTCGGGTTCGTCAACGTAAGGGATATCGTTCAAGGGCACTGAACAACTCAGACGACGAATAAACAATTGAGTGTGGCACAAAAACCTTTCTGCTCTATCACCAATCTAGTGACGCGCACTGCAGTGTCTGTAGTCATCTGCACTGGTCCCAGTCTCCTTCCAATGAAACCCTTCGCTCGCAGCTCCGAAGTCCTGTCTGTTCCGGTTCAGCCTAGTCATGAGATCTAATCCAAGGCTAGTAGTCCTACCACGAGGAGGGTCATCTCCTTTCGTGATTGTCAATTGACTCGCTCTTTCAGTATCTTGTCATGTTCTTACCTAGTATTCCGCCAAAGAGAAACACATCAAATTTTACTGCATCCTCTGGGCTTAGTTCTGCCTTCCCTTTAGGATCGAGCAAGCATATTCTCTCCTTATCATCCTTGAAGACCGTCTCTACACTCTGATTCTCAATGATCAGACTATTCATCTCTCGAAGCTCTGCTGGCAGCTCCAATTCTCTTGGGACCGAAGACAGACAGAAGCCCACTCCAGCGCTTGCAGACTCTCGGGCAATTGCCTGATACTCGAGTGCTGACCAAGGACCTAGTTCGGGATCGAGATGCTCAACGACATAGATCCGGGTTTTATTATTCCGTATTCTCTCCATACCAATCAATGCTTTTAAGGTTGACAGATATACTCGTGCATTTACCCGATGGTCGCGGTAATACCTCCGTAGTAATACTCGAGACTTTAATTGTTTCCGCCCTCACACCTACAAAGTCTCAAACGAGGCCTTGAAGTCCAACAAGTGTGACTAAATAATATTTCACACCAATAATTCTTTTGGCCGTGCAACTTCCGCGCGCACTATGGATGCTGATACCCGGCCCGTCGACCTGTGACCCCCCAATAATCGAAAAGCTTCCCGTCGCCAATCCACGCTAAAACGGTTAGAGCTGCCAAATGACGCCGATCGTTGCCCAAAATCCCAAACATTAATATGCTGCTTTGTCCCCGCCATTCGACCTTCGACTTCTGTTCACCACCATTGTTATACCTCTACACTTACCCTATACCACCTGGATAGCTTGGTCTTTTCTCTTATTGATCGATCTAAAACCCACATTCTGCTGCTGTGAGGAAATAGGTCTCGTGACTGATAGCTCAAATCTTGGTGTCTCGCCCTTCTTGTCTCGTCGTACGAGTACCAAGCGCCCAGGTGATTCGTCACGGCGGTATCACAAATTCCCATCCCTTGATATCCTCCCTGCTACTCTCCCTGGGACATACTCACCCACAACTCACCGCCTTTCCCGCGACAACCACAGAACAAGTTACTACCCCGCATACCTCATTCAATTACTGGAATAACCATTAGATTCGAGGAATTCTAGCTGCTCTGATAACTCAGACAGCTAAAACGTTCAACATGAACCCACACCAGAAGAACAAAGTGGATATCAGCGTACGTCTCACCACTCTTAGTGGCGACAATTCACTGACACGTCCGGTAGTCCCTCAGCGAAGATGAACAGAAGCTCTTTCGCCTCTATGGCAAGATTCCAAACAAGAAAGACCTTCTCCAGAACAAGCTCAAAGTTAGCCTCACCTCTCCCTGTCCACGGCCGAACACTCACACCAAAATAGGAGCGTAAATACTTCGACTCAGGTGATTATGCCCTCACCAAAGCTGGTAAAGCTTCTGAAGGTGGTGTCACCTCCGTCGGCTCTCAACATCCACTCCCAGAGAACATCCCACACTTGACATCTCCAGGCCCGAATAGCGGTGTCAACGGCAACGGCAGTGCTGTCAATGGGGGTTCTCTTCCTGGTGCAACCAGTGGCAGTCCGGTGAAAGAGAGCAGTTTTCTACATCGGGAGACCAGTGCGGACGAACCGAGTTTGATCAGTCCAGTCACTAGCCCGAAAAGCCCTCAGAATGACGGCATGGCTAGCCCACCAGCAAAGGGTGGCATCCCTATCCGGTGGCAGGACAATTGAGTGACGGCGGGGCAATTGTATGGATATTGTTAAACCGCAAAAGATCGATCATAAGAGTCTTAGCAGGCCAGTGATTACGACTTCACGAGCCATATTTTCCCGGCGACAGCAATTGATGGAGAATACAATGATTACTATGTCTATGGAGTTAAGGTGGTTACGGAGTATGACACACTCAGGTCGGCGGCTAGCTGGAATTGTAGTTTTAGGCCTTTGAGCCATTTGACAAGATTGAGCAATCAACATGCAACTGCAATATTCCCACATACGATCCTGAAAATTTCTAGTGACCTTTTGGGAAACGCCTCGCTATGCGGTAGTAGGCCAACCAATGCTTTTCTTAGGACTATATTCCTGCCATCTCGATGGTCTTTCTGGCCATCTCCAGAGCACCTTCTCTCGTCTTATTGCCACCAATAAAACCACTTGCGTGAGCAAATATACAACCGTCTATTTCGGCCACCTCACTCAATTGATCATCCCGCACCCCTCTCCACGCCGCGGGAAGTCCCAGCCTATTCTCGAAGCTGTCCTTGCTTACGCTGACAGCCTGTATGCGCCATTTGGACCCCTCATGCTCACTCTCCGGGTACAGTACAAAAAGCACCTTCTCGTCGTCCGGATGTTCGCCTTCAATAGTATAGAGATGGTCCTTCCACGGGCCGCTTTTCTCAAACACCATGATCCGTCCCTTCTCATCATATTTCTTCCTCGCATCATAAGTCTGACGCACCAACGTCCGCGCAGGCAGCCATGCGCGGTAGTAATATCTTAGCTTCCTCAAAAACGTGGTTCCCATGAACGAACTTGCGGCCAGAAATCTCGCGTCTTCAGCCTCCTGCGCCTGTTCAGGCGTCATACCCTTCTCATCATCGAAATTCTCATTCAGATCCCCAACCAGGCTTCCCAATCCAATCCCACCATCATAAAATCGCTTCTTTATATTTTTCGTCTCTTCAGGATCGTAGGCTGAGATACCATTGTCATGCGCATCTAACGCCTCAATGAAATCCTCGTAAACTTTCTTCCATAGGATATCCACCTCCTCACTCCCCTCATCCAAGCCTGTCTGCAATGCTATAATCGGCTTGCCGAAATGCAGGTACACAAGTCCCGCTGAAGACAACTTCGTAGGTCGTGAGGGAAATGTGGTTGTGAAAGTTCGTTGGTGGTGATCATAGCGGTTTTGGGCAGGATGATATTCACCTCCTACATCGACTACGGTATGGCATTCTGCGAGGAGAGCTGGGTCGCGGGTACGCAATAGGGAAGAGGGATTGTAGTTTGGAAGGGTTTTGAGCATGAATACCGCAAGGGCTTCGTCGGCGTGGAAGTGGCCATTGTGTGTACCAATTAGAGGACCGGAGCCAGTTGTCTTAAGCCTTTTCGCTGGGGATTCGGCTGCCATTTTGAGGAGAGTGCGCAACATTCAAGATGTGGATTGGTTCGAGCACTTGGGCTTGTCAAGCGCATCGGCATGAAGAAGGGCGAATGATATTCATTACTATATCGACGGCCACTACACCCAGGCTGACTAGAGCTCAACTTGCCTTATCATCTCGCCAGCGCTTTGAAGACGCGTTGTCTTCTGCTCGTCAGGCTACTCGTCAATCCTTATCCTAGCACTCCCCGAACGTCCTCTTCCAGCACCTATGACGGTGATGGCCCATCTGTACGCGTAGGGGCAGAGACAACTGCTTTCCTCACGGGCAGTGTGCTCCACATTATCGGCAGGGGACCCCTGTATCTTGGCCCGCGCAAGAAATCCGCCGCACGCGACAGCCAGTAGATCCTTAAATGCCTGGAACAATCTAAAAAACCAGCTCAAAACCAGCTCTACGGTAAAGGCTCAACAGGCATTTTTCGCACTAAACGACAGTCATTTGCCCAGTTCGAGATAACGTCCAGCACATTTTCCTTGAGCAAACACCCAGGAGCATATGCTGCCAGAACAGACCTATGAACCTCGCCTGGCGTCCGAAGGCCATAGCAAGCCTTGACCTCTGGGGTGAAGAACTTTGGTAGTCAAAACACAAACCACAAGTTGGAACCGGTTTGGAACATCTTTGACAGCGTTACACTGCGCTTTGGGCGCTGCCAGCGCTCATGTGGATCATTCGTGTTCTCTCATCAGTGGTCTTTCTGACCTCGATAATAACTTCCGTACGTATAGACGATCCTACGGGTATCTGGGCACTTTTGCTAATCTGGCTTATAGATCCCTTTAGCATACGACGTCGGGGGAAGAGATTGCTTTCTTGCATTCTCCCTAGCCTTGGCTAGTTACTATTTCTTCTATTCGGTCCTACGATTAGCGACACCAGACACGGCTCGATACCGATGGACAGCATTACAGATCGTGGCGTGGACGCAGTGGGTTGTCGTGCCCTCGCTTCTCCTTTGGTCCTTGGCTCGCTTCATGGTGGAACCTGTCGATAACGGTAGCTGGGTACAGAGGACATTCAGTGGGAAGAGAGCGAGCGATACTTCTGTGCGGGAATGGATTTTTGGCCCGGACGGCTTAGCTGAGACAGTGACTGTGGGGACCTGGGATAAGATGCTGAGATGGTCTACGCCGGTGTTCCAGCTGTGCGAAGGCTTCTGCAGTCTTTTGGTCATACAGTCCGCTGGTCAGATTACTCGATGGCTTGTGAATCGTGGAGGGAGGAGCGATAGCTGGATGGTAAGACTCCCTCACAGGGGAGCATGAACAGTCCTTGCTGGGGACTCTTCATGCTCCACTTTTGGACAAATACTGAACTCGTTCTACAGATCGGGCTCCTGGTCATGTCTGCCTCCGTAATTTCCAGCTCAGTCTATTTCCTCTGGAGAATCACTCAATTCCCCGAAATCGGCAACGTGGACGCCACATTGATAGGCATCACTATCACCTGTGCAGTCTTCCTCTGCGCCTGGGGCATCGGCAGCGGAAAAGGCAACCCAGTGGAAAGCTCCCTCCTATTCGCCTACATCGTCCTCTGCCTTTACCAAATCTTCACCGACTACCAACCCTCAACACCCATGGAGCCACCATCGCAAACTGCAGACTTTCCCCCTTTACCACCCATCATAATGGCCTCTTACACCACACTCCTACAGGCTCTATCCATCCTCCCGTCAGCAATACATGCAGCATTCGAGTGGATCACAACCGCCTTGAAGGTCATCACCCCCTCCGTCATCATCTCCCTCGCTTACCGACTCTTCGTGTACTACGCCTCAACACGAATCATCCCCGCCGTGCGCGAATCCGGAGCCCGCGCCCTCTCCCAGGAAGCCTCCCTCGAAGACTCCGACGGAGCAGGTCAATTGCTGGGCTTGCTCAGCTGGTTCAGTCCCAGCATCTTAATCGCTGTATATACCAGCCTATTAATGCAGCATTTTGCGTCGACTAGCGGCGATGGCGCGGACGGGGATTGGTGGACTAGTCAGGGCGGGGATGCGGGAGGTAACCTTTGGAGATGGATTAATGTGGCGGGGACTATGGGGTTGTATGCTTTGGAGCTTTATTTGGGGAAGGAGGACCTGGATGGCGGCTTGACTACGCACTGGAAGGCCGATTAATAAGTGCCAATACAATTTTCTTCTATCGTACGAGATGTTCAGACCCTGTGAGATCCTTGAAGTGCTCCTGGTAATTGATTGTTAGATCCCTCCTGCATCAAAATCTTAACCAATTATTCTTGCCTATCGTCCTCGAGTTCCGTAGCTCGAGCCAGCAAACCCTTTCCTAAATGCTCCAGCACCCCTATTCCCCCAAACCGCACGCAGACCGATTCAAGTCTTCAACCACGTCTGACATCCACTTCCCAATGAATTACAGCAATATCATAAGCACAAGCAATCCCAGATCTCAATTAGACCTGTAGACTGAGATACAAACATGACCACGTATTCCAAATCGAGAAGGATGTCGCTACGGTACTAAGATATGTCCGTAGCATCCGTTGTGCAATAGAGTTGGTGAGTATCCACCCCAATGAGTCCACTTACATATTGAAATTTCCAGAAATCATATATATCTCTATGAAACCGTGTATTATCTCACATCGAGTCTTTTAGAGATAGTACTGGTGTTATTATAACTAACGTGAAGACCTCCATCTTTCCATAATCTCTCCATTTAATCATAAACTACATACTTCATCGCCTTCCAACACAAGAAAGCAATTCCTATCCCATCCCACTCTCTCATCCTAAACCAGTCGTGATTTCAAAATAACAAGAAGTAGTGACAAGGCTATCTGGAAAAGGAGGGTTACATGTGCCTTGCATAAGTGGGATGACGGAGTGTTTTTAGCGCAGGCAGAAATGCATGGGTGACGTAGGGAGCAGAAACCGACGTAGTTAGGGAAATGGCCGTCACACCTTAAAGTGCAGTACAAGGATTCTACTTTTGATTGTTTTAACACCTACATAATATTGATTGTTTTTAAAGTGCACTCAGTGGATTAAAGGTCGAGATTCATAACATGGCATCGACACATCAGCTTAAAGTTCAGGATATCTTCTCGGTTAAGGATTATGTCTGTCTTGTTACTGGAGGTATGGTTCTAGCATTCAAGTCCCTCTTTCAATAATTCCTAGATACTGATTGAACACCAGGAGGGACTGGGATTGGCCTCATGGCCACACAGGCATTAGCTGCCAATGGGGCAAAAGTGTATATCACTGGCCGAAGGTTGGAGGTGCTTGAGAACGCAGCAAAAACACACGATCCTTCAGGAGGAGGGCAGATTATTCCGTAAGCATCATCCGGGAAGGTCTGTGATTTGAAGGATGATTGACCAGTTGTTGAAGAGTCGGACCGTGTGATGTGACTTCGAAATCCGAGCTTGAAAAGCTGATCAAGGAAATTGAATCCAAGGAGAAATATCTCAATTTGCTCAGTAAGTCTTCCTTTTATAATTTTGAGCTCTCCTATCCAAGGCCTCAGCTGATTTGCGCTCTAGTCACCAACGCTGGTGTCTCTGGTCCTAAAGCCCCACCGGACTCGTCCTCAGCATCGGAGCTCCACGACAAGATCTGGCGCGGAGAATCCGTCGAAGACTGGGGCGACGTTATGAAAACCAACGTCACTTCCGTCTACTTCTCGACCCTCGCCTTCCTTCCTCTTCTGCAGGCCTCAATTGGGGACAAATTCGCTCCTCGCTCTCCCTCTGTCATCGTCATCTCCAGCATGAGCGGCATAATGCGCGAGAGCCAAGGTCATTTCGCCTACAATGCCGCCAAAGGCGCAACCGTCCATCTTTCCAAGCTTATGAGCGCAGAGTTCGAAAAAGCCGAGGTGCGCGTCAATAGTATTGCACCAGGATATTTTCCGAGTGAGATGACCATGAAGGGGAGTGATGAAGATAACAAGTCACGTATGCCGGCCGAAAAGGTACAAGAGAAAGGGCACGTGCCGGCTCAGAGACCGGGGAGCGATGAGGAGATGGCGCAGGCGGTGATATTCTTAGCGAAGAATATGTATGTCAATGGGGAGGTGGTTGCTGTTGATGGTGGGACGCTTAATACAGTTCCGGGGAGGTAGAAGGTTAATGTTCCGGCCTGCTTGTTAACATGAGAAACAGGTAGCTAGCCATGTGGAATGCTTTGATGATCAATGCCTGGCATGCAAGCTGCTGATGTCTTCAATACCGCCATCTCCTTTCTTGTTAGTCCTCGCATTTTGCATTGCGCCCTGCTCCCCTAATGAAGACCCTTCCGACATCTCTCCAGATACCACTTCTCCAGTCAGCCTCTCTATGATTTTCATCTTGCCCTCCGCCCTCTTGAGCCTGTCATCAAAATCCGAAACGGAATCCTCATTGTTCTCAGTCGAAAGACTCTCAGGCTCGGTAAGCGCATACAGAGTGCGAATATGACTCTCCAATCGCGGATTGGCAGGCAAACTACGCAGCTTACAAGAAGCTCCCTCCGGAGTAGGCTCATCTTGTTCACCTTGCGCAGACAGTGTTTCGATGCTAGTTGTAGCACTTTTCTTCTCTCCACCCTTGCTTTCCATATCGACCTGAGACTTAATCTCGGGCAGCCTCCCAGCCCATATTATAGCTCTCCCATGTAATTTCCCCATGGCAGCGTACTTCTCAAATCCCTTTTCCAGTCCAAACAAGCGGCCTTCGACCAGACCTGCGCGTTCACCGTCAGCGACGCCGAGATCATAACCCTCCTTGTAGAACCTGTCCTCGAGGGACAAAAGGTCGTCAAATGGATCTGAATCAGCGTCAGGTGTCATAATAGTCGAAGATGTGGAATGTTGGCGAAAGAAATCCAGTCGCCTTTCGTATATGCAAGCTCGGGGCTAGATCTTCAAGCCCTACGGGTAGAGCTCGGCTCGTTGACCGATTCGGGCTGGGCTGATCTAAGCACAGCCCAGAAAGGTGTTGCCTTGGGGGCTTAAACATAAGCAGAACTTCATTAGGGGCCCTTGGATTGATCGCACATTCTGATATAGAGTATCTATCGACGTGTCACAGTCGCTTCACCAATACTGACGGTCTTGACCCAATCGATTCTCTGGAGGGAGCATCTCCCACTAAAGCCGGATGACGGATCCTCAACGGTAACAAGGACACACTGTCCTTGCACACGACCTAAAGCGCAGAGAAGGATTTGGGCCTTGAGCATCAGCTGCAACCTAAGGTGTAGATATGTCTGCTACATTGCTCCGTCCGATACCGCGAAGGCCCTTCTTGAGAGGCTTTGCATATCAACTATGGCTCTGCCTATGTCTGTCACTCTGGCATGTCTCAGCAGAGCAGAATACGGCCGAGAAAACGGCTGCAGACTACTATGTAGACCGTCTACCCGGACAACCAGCTGGAACGATCTTGAAAATGCACGCAGGGTGAGCCAGCAATTCAGCCCCGCCCCATGATATTGTTGCTGACATGTTCTGCAGTCACATCGAAGTTGAAGAGGCACATAATGGAAACTTGTTCTTTTGGCACTTTCAGAATCGCCATATTGCTGAACGACAACGAACGGTGCTGTGGCTCAATGGTGGACCAGGATGCAGTTCAATGGACGGGGCTTTGATGGAAATCGGCCCTTACAGGGTTACTCCAGAACAGTCATTAAGGTATAATGATGGATCATGGGACGAATTTGCGAATGTTCTGTTCGTGGACAATCCAGTCGGAACAGGGTTCAGTTACGTCGACACAGACAGCTTCGATCACGAGCTCAAGCAGATGGCTGATCATATGATTACTTTTCTTAAAAAGTTCTTCGCCCTGTTTCCTGAATACGAAGAAAACGACGTGAGTTGCCCCCAGTAACATTTCTCGAGGGAGGAGCTAATAGTAGGGTAGCTCTATATTGCCGGCGAGTCATACGCTGGACAGCACATTCCCTATATTGCACAAGCCATCCTTGCCAACAACGACTCACCAACCCAAAGCAAAGTCTGGCCACTCAAAGGTCTACTTATAGGCAATGGGTGGATATCGCCTGTAGAACAGTACAATTCATACCTCCCAATGGCTTATGGCGCTGGCGTTGTCCAGGGAGGATCAAGCGAAGCAAAACAGCTGGAGACGCAACAGCAAACGTGCATGAATGACATTAGTAAGCCCGGAGGCACAGACAAAGTAGACTTGCCGGCGTGCGAGACTATCCTCCAGGGAATTCTCAGGGTGTCTGAGAAGGACGGGCAATGTTACAACATGTACGATTTGCGGCTTCGGGATTCCTACCCTGAGTGTGGCATGAATTGGCCACCGGATTTGAAACAGGTTACACCTTATCTCCGAAGGCAAGACGTCAGGGATGCTCTACATATCAACAAAGACAAGACGACAGGTTGGACGGAGTGCTCTGGCTCCGTTAGCTCAAATTTCAACACTGCCAATTCCAAGCCCTCTATACAAATCCTCCCCGATATTCTGAAAACAGTCCCCGTCCTGCTCTTTTCTGGAGACCAAGACCTAATCTGCAATCACATCGGCACCGAAGAGCTAATCCACAATATGGAATGGAATGGTGGAAAAGGCTTTGAGCTTTCCCCTGGTACTTGGGCCCCTCGAAGAGACTGGACCTTCGAAGGCGAACCAGCAGGCATCTACCAAGAAGCCCGCAACCTAACCTACGTCCTTTTCTACAATTCCTCCCACATGGTTCCCTTCGACTACCCCCGCAGGACAAGAGACATGCTCGACCGCTTCCTAGGCGTGGACATCGCAAGCATAGGCGGTAAGCCCGCCGACTCCCGCATTGACGGCGAAAAAGGCGTCGAAACCAGCGTAGGCGGTCACCCAAACAGCACGACTGCCGAACAAGCCGAGGCAGCAAAATTAGAAGAGGCGAAATGGGCCGCCTATTACAAATCCGGCGAGGTAGCTCTTATCGTGGTCATCATTCTAGCCAGCGTATGGGGTTTCTACGTCTGGCGGGATCGCAGGAGGAGAGCAGGATATGAGGGTCTGTGGGGAGGATCGAATGGACATCTGATGAGGAAGAGGCAGGGGAGGGATGTGGAGGCTGCAGATTTTGATGAGGCCGAGTTGGATGATTTGCATGTTGCGAGTCCGAATCCGCAGGAGGATGGGGTGGAGGAGAGGTATAGTTTGGGCGGGGATAGCGATGATGAGGAGGATATCGGAAAGGGGAGAGGGTTGGTGGGGAACGGACATGCTAATGAGGGAACGGAGGCGAGATATAAGGATGAGAAGTAGTGGTTGTGAGTTTTTAAAGATGAATTGGAGTGAGTTGCATTGGGTTGGCGTTCAAGCTGTGGAGCGTAAATACCAGCTTCTGTATTACATTAAATTAGATGAATGGTTACGTGGTATGTTACAATAAATGAGTAATATTGAGAAGTGTATCTGCTCTGTTGCTCAAGTGATTATTCAGAGCTTCTGCTCTCCTCGGGGTACTCTCGAGACTCGCTAGACTCACTTGAGGCTAAGGTGAGGGCGTGATGGGCCACGGCCGTTTAATTGGCTTTGGTTGTTAGTCAGCAAGTTCTCGAACGGGTAAACCGCGTTATTTTTGCAACATGAAGCTCTCCTACAACACTCGTCCTCATCAAAAAGCCCCGGACATACCATTGGCAGTAATTTATATATTAAGACCACTACCTGCCCTTGACAAGCATCAGCATGTCGATCCCTCTTGATATCCCTAAGACGGCCATTGTTCCCCCGGCTTTCTCCGACATTGCCAAAACTGCCAACGATGTATGCACCTTGCCATTGAATTGACCGGAGCTTCTAAGCTGACGCATGAGTTATAGCTACTAAACAAGGACTTCTACCACACTACAGCCAGTAATTGACCAATGATCCTCTGTCCGAGATCTGCCATGCTGATGATGTTTAGGCAAAATCGACGTAAAGTCGAAAGCTCCCAATGGCGTGAGCTTCAATGTCAAGGGACAATCTGCTCATGAGGGCGCTACAAGCGGTTCGGTGAGCTTCAACCGAAATATACCGACTCCAGCAAACAAGCAACTCGATGGGCTGATACCTATATTGGCAGATTGAAGCAAAATATGCGGATCCCCCATCTGGTACACTCTTCAACTTGCTACGCTTTATTACCTACACCAGCTACCCTTCTTCTTATGGATACAATCATCAAATTATTCTCAGCCCCGGTAATGCCGCAATGCTAATATTCTATCGCCGAGCAGGCTTGTCCCTCACCCAGACGTGGACCACTGCCAACGTCCTCCAAACGAAAGTCGAGCTGGACAACAAGATTGCGTATGGATTGAAGGCCGAAGCTATTACGGACTTTGTACCCAAGTCCCAAACTTTCGGAGCTAAGGTCAACCTCTACTTCAAGCAGCCAAACTTCAACGCCCGCGCCTTCTTCGACGTCCTTAAAGGCCCTATAGCCAATGTTGACGCCGTTCTGGGCCACGAAGGATTTTTGGTTGGTGCGGAGGCCGGCTATGACGCGCAAAAAGCTGCCATTACCAAGTATGCTGCTGCCATTGGTTACACGCAGCCAGAATACAGCGCTGCCATCACTGCTTCAAACAATCTAAGCGTCTTTGCTGCCTCATACTACCACAAAGTCAACTCCCAGGTTGAGGCAGGCGCTAAAGCAACATGGGACTCCAAGAGTAGCAACAATGTTGGTCTAGAAGTTGCCAGCAAATACCGCCTGGATCCTAGCTCGTTCGCGAAGGTACGAACCCGTCCCCTATCCGTTTGAACACTGGAGCTAATCAGGATGTCTCGACCAGGCCAAGATCAATGACCGTGGTATTGCTGCTCTAGCATACAACGTCAAGCTCCGGCCGGGTGTTACTACCGGTCTTGGTGTCTCTCTTGACACACAAAATTTGAATGAGGCTGCACATAAGGTTCAATACCTCCCTCATCCAATGTACTTATAATTGACCACGATTCACAGGTTGGCGTAAGCTTTGAATTCGAGGGATAGATGAACCTTCGCATTCTTCAGCTGCCGAAAAGGCCGGTTAATCAAGTTATTGACCTTCCCAAACCCAATTTGAAATAGGCACAACCCCTATAAAATTCCTTGTGGAAGCTTTTCCAAATATTGCTCCAGAAAACCCGCGTCAACACCCCAATTTTGGTAGCAGAAGCCCAGAGGTCTACTCCAATCCGCATGTCTGTTAATACCATAGAGCATCTGATAGCGATGTAATAAAATCACCTTTTATTTTTCTCACATCCATCGCAACATGGACGTTTATGAGAAATTTCGATTTAGATACTACTTTCCAATCTATCATCCATCATCCGTCTTCCCCCAGGCCTCCCCCTTCCCCCAACCATCAACCCCTCAACCACCCCAGGAATCCAAACCGCAAAACCAACCACCCCACAAATCAACACAAACTTCGCCAACAGACTTCCCCCTCGGAATACTCCCCCAACCCAGCTTCCTGTTGCATCCGCCTCTGCCGCCTTATATCCTGCTGCTCTTGAGTCCGATAATGACCCTCACGATCAAAATGCGGTACGTCATTCCAACCAGCTTGACCCTGCCTGTATCCCATCCCTCCACCCTTCGGCTCCTCAGCAGCAGCTCCTTCAGCTTGCTGCTGCGCGTGCGCTTTCCTCTTTTCCCCCTGCGTGCCCCATCCCCCACTACGATAAAAACTCGGTGGGGGACCCCTGAACTGCGTGCGTCGTCTACTCAATCCACTAGCCGGCCTTGAACCGAAGGGCGTAGTAGAGCTGGAGTGGGACCCTCGCGGCCTGGGAGGATGGGTTGAGGTGTGAGCTGGGGCTCGTTCGGCATCGTAGGTGGCGCGTTTGGATGGGTTGCCTAGGACGGCATAGGCTTCTGAGATGGCGACGAAGCGGGTGGTGGCCGTGGAGTCGTTGGGGTTAAGGTCTGGATGGTGGGTTTTGGAGAGGGTGTAGAATTGCTTCTTGATTGCTCCTGCGGAGGCGGTGGGGTCAAGGCCTAAGGTCTCGTAATGGTTTGCGATTTCGGCGAGATGGGCGGTAGTGGTGTGGAAGAGGGAGGTGTGAGGGAAGTGGTGGAGAGGGCGAGGGATGTGGAAGGCCGGGGATAGGCATTGCGGTCGTAGTGGCATGCCTCATGCTGAGGTTTTATATCGTGCTGGTCCTTTCAATGCCTGAGCACGATGGCCATATCGTTATGGTGTTTTTTAGGTAGGATGTTAATTGACGTTGTTCTATTGCGCTAGAGATACCGAAAACTTTGTTCCTGCGGTTTGATGACGTCTATTTGCCTCCGATCTTCGCCGTGTAGCGGTCTATTCACAAATGACTCTCATCCAGCAAGATGGTTCTTTGGCAGTCGGGGAGCTGTCTGAAAGGTCTGGGATGGCATTACATAGTTGATCCCATGGTCTTCGCGGGAGGCTGCCCAACTAGTATACAACAAGTAAAGCGCAATGCCTTCGCCAAATCCCGAGGGGCAGACAAATGCAGATGAGTCTCAAACCGAGGAGAATGAAGAAGCGCAGAGCCAAAATCCAGTCTCTCCCTCACAACCGTCTGGCCAATTGAGTCCAAGTACTAGTCACCAAAACAAGGGCTGCACTCCATCAAGGCCCAAATGGAGACGTTATCTTTCAAATGTCAAGTGGTTCATAATAGACCAGTGGTTCCTGGTAGCTCTCGGGTTCTTCATCCTTCTGGCATCCCAGGTGCAAGTTCCCGGTTCACAGCAGGAAAAGAAGGAGATAGTTGCCACATATCTATGCGTGGCTGTCATATTCCTAATTACAGGCTGCACCTTGCCTACAAAGGTCCTCTTTGCGAATTACAGCCGCTGGAAGATACATCTATTTGTCCAAATCCAGTCTTTCCTGCTCACGTCTGTCATCGTGTATGGTGTCGTCAGCCTTTGCGCAACGAATCCTGACTTCATGGACCCCGGCCTCCTGGTTGGCATGATATTCACCGGCTGTGTTCCAACAACGATCTCTTCCAATGTGATTATGACGAAACAAGCCAATGGCAATCAAGCTTTGACTGTAGTCCAATCTACACTAGGCAATTTCTTGGGGCCCTTCATATCACCACTATTAATCCTAATGTATACGAGCACCGGAGCGTGGTACACGAAAATAGTACCTGGTATTGGGGCTGGAGGAGGGTTTGGCGAGTTATATAAACGAGTGTTTAAGCAATTGGGGCTGTCGATATTTCTCCCGCTTGTGAGTCTTGAATTATCTGGAAACTTAGGACTATTGCTGAGTATATCTTAGTTTGTGGGCCAAGTCATACAGAATGTGTTCCCAGGAGCAACCCATAAAGTCTTCAATGACTGGAAGCTCTCAAAGCTAGGATCGTGGTCACTCATGATTATCATATGGCAGACATTCGACCAAGCTTTTCAAACCCATGCTTTCGAAAGCGTGAAGGGCAACAATATAGTGTTCATTGTGTTCATGTCTATTGTGTTCTACACATTATGGACGATCACCTGCTTTCTACTTTCGAGACTTTGGCTCGATAAAGCCGACACGATTGCCGTGGCGTACGTGGTTCCGGCAAAGACGCCTGCAATGGGGGTTCCGCTCTCTAATGTTATGTTCGCTGGGTTATCACCGATCACGGCATCCAAGCTTCAAATCCCACTGGTTATTTTCCAGGGCCTTCAAATAGCTGCTGGGAGTCTATTGACAATTGTCTTTCGAAAATGGATTGGAGATGTAGACGACGGAGAGCGGAAAGATGTTGAGACGGCGCAAGAGCCTGATGAAGGAGAGCGATAGCATTTGTGTATACCAGTATATGGAGCTCGAAAACCATAGAATATAGATTCCTAGGTAGGGCGAAAACATTTACTGGAAAAACCACGTCGGCAATATCATCTAATGGATGCCAGAGCTGATTAAATTGTCGCGTGAATATAATTGCAGCCCTTTAACGTGGTGCTTATTTTTCACCCCACCGTCAATCTCCCGAGTCCATCCCCATGCGCCTTGTGATATCTTGGCAGCTGAAGGCGACAAAATTCTGCCCCTCGCTCACTCGACGGTCGCCCAGACGCTGCCACTGCTGCTTTAGTGGATGCGCCAGGTGAGCAGCGTTGATACGGCACCCGACCTTCGTGATATATCACCCAGTTCGCTCTTCTTATAATCCTCTACTCACCTAACTCCCTACGTTCAAATAAAGAGCTAAGCGCGCGCGCTCTCGTACAGCCTAGTTCAAATAGCTACTAGCTGGCAGTCGTATCGAAGAAAGGAATCTGATCGTCTTGAAGCCGTGGTGTCCAGCTGTGTAAGGGCTTCGACCATCTTAAAACTGTGCGCCTAGTTCACCTTCGTAGTCGACCATTTTTGCCTTAAACCACATAGGTGCTAGGGTTGTATAGGTTTCATTCTTCATCTCCGCTTGGACCCGTCGGAGCGCCTCGACCAGGTGTAAGCAATGCTTGTAGCCATGCTCCTCACCCGCGGCGATGTGCTGGTCTGCCCACTGCTGCTGGTCACCGCAGCAGCCACCTTTAGGACGAAATACCTCAGAACAATGGTGATGCAGACACTGATCGAGACTGACCCTAAAAGGCACAGGATTTTTTCTCGACCCAGATTTTTGGAAAATGAATGCATCTTCCCGTTTTTCCAAATCGACAACGAAGCGGATGGCATCTGGAAGAGGCACGCGAATGACGTCGACATTTGCTCTACCGTTAAAATCGGCTCGATCTAAGGGGAGAGCCTTGCTCTGTAAACTTTCGAAGGAGATGGGCTGACTCAGCATGTGTTCCCATCCCGTGCGAGCGATTATGAGGCTTTGTAAATGCATGAAGTCGCGTAAACGTACGTATCCGTCCGGTCTCTTATAGTCTAAGTAAACCTCGGAGAGCTCGTCCCTGTCGCAGATCAAGACCAGGGCTGGATAAAGAGGATGTATGCTGAAGTCTCCGGCAGGAGGCGCTGAGTTTACATCACTGCCAGGCCGATGAGTTTCGCCGCAGATGATCCCTTCAGCTTTTGCACAGAGGGAGATATGGGCTTTGATTATACCTCGAATCGTATCTGGACCTCCTTCAGTGATCCGGATCGGGTTGGCGACAAAGTGGCCAAAATCGAGGTTGGGTTGATTATCGTACAGCCTATGCCACTCGCCAAAAATGCTGGCGAAGATCGTGTTGGGCGAAGTCGTCCTCCAACTGGGGGTTCCAGCTTCGAGAAGGTCCCGAGACCAGTAGAATCCAGATGGTTTGTTGCAGAACAGTTGCGCCTTATGCTGAGTATCAATCTCGCCAAATTCGCTATCCAGGACAATTCTACAGTGATCGAATAATACCCAATTGGCTTGCGTCATCCTCCGAAAGTAAGGGCAAAGCCGTGAGGAGTACCATTCCTTCCGTAGATCTATACGGACCTTTTCTCGAAGCTCGTCCGATATTGGTTCTGGGGTCACAAAATTCCTCCAGGGAGCGGGATTATAGTTGACATTGCCAAAGAGGGGGGCGAGGCGAGTGTCTTCCGAGGGCGCTGTGGAGGCGGCTGTCAAAGCCGCTGGGGACATCGCCAGGGATGCTTCTGAGGAATCCTCCGAGTGATCATTCGTGGAGGTCATGATGGTAGCGTCTTCCATGGATGATTTTCCTATCCCAACTCGGATGGTATTGCGTGTACAGAGTTTGAGAAGAGAGTTGGTTTGATCTAAGGGAAACAAGGAAGACTGAATGGAAAAGCAGACCGACTCATACTTTTCGGATACTTTTCTGTGTCAAGGTTTTAGGCTGGTTGATGACTAATCACAGATGAGCAAGTTTTGAACGCACAAGGCGTCAAGTGGTACTGGGATGCTGGGTTGAGTGCCTGCCGGGCGACAGAAAAAGTGGAAAAGGAATATCGATTGTTCTTTGACACTTTTTGGGCTTCGCCGTCATCTTCTCGCAGGCACTCCGCTTTACTGATGACTGCTTTGTGGGCTTCGTTCCCTGAGCCAGGCAAGTACTTAATGGGCATTTTCCCTTCGGTAGCGGTGACTGCTCGCAGTGGATTCCTCAGGGATGGAAAGACTAGCAAGAGTTTTGTCACCCAGGAGAGGGTCTGATCCAATCAGATGATCGCGTCCGAGGCGTGTTGGGAGTGGGGACACTCATACAAGGATTTGCCGCTCGCGTGGGGATCGCGTTCCGGCAATGACAGCGTAGATAACGGCCTAGGGTGATTCAGTCCGCGTTCCACTCGTCCCAATTTTGACGAACTGATGCGTGCGACGAGTGCAGCGAGAATTATTGCCGCGGATGAGCCTTTGATGTTCTTGTGGTGATCGATTAGGAGTTCAGAGACGAGTCCAACAACTTGATGAATTATTGGTGTCCTCGAATGAATTTTCATGTAGGTCCTCAGGTATGAAGCCGCCTTTGTAGTGGTCATGAAACTTGAAGCGTTTTCGACATGAAGGAGAAAGCATGTTGTGTATTGATGAAGTTCTCCGAATGCTTCGTCTGCGTGTTTGTTTGCTTTGATCTTGCTCTTCGTTCGCAGCTGATCCCCCCTTTCGAACTTTTTTTTCTTACCGCCCTGCTCTGCCACCACTCATGATTGATGATGAGTGGCGCCCAGAAGCACCGCTTGGAGGTGCAGGGTCGGATTTTGCCTCCGAGAAAGATGGTGAGGTAGTGTGTCCGCTACCCTTTGCTGTTCGGGGAACTCATTCTGTCCACAGGCAACTGCTTAAGGATAACCGCTAACCCCCGGTCTGTTTCAGGCCGCCGGGTGTCCGCGTACGCAGAGTCTCTTCGCCCTTGCGGTTTTGCAGTGTTTGTGTCCTCGAGAATGGCTCAGACAGCAAGGCATCTCATCAGGATGCTCACCGTGTGATGCTGAGACGGGGTCGGTCCCCCGCTCAGCACCTCGGAGTAGGCGTTGCTGTGTCCTGCATCGCCTACTGTTGTGGGGTCCCTTCCCCTGCCTCCATGGCCCGTGGGCTTGACAGGAGCATCGTAAATGTTGGAACTTGTTCGTCCTTAGCAATTTCTCCGTCGTCTGTCTTCAACAGGAGGACTCGTTCCACTGTCCTGAAGCCGACGGCTTGGCGGTGGTCCCTCAACATCCTCATGGTACTGTAACCATTAATACTCCCAAGCACCGCGAAAAACCCCGGGTCCGTGTCCGTCAGCTCGCGGTGAAATTTTTCATCGCGCGTGAAGTCGGAGTACGCCCACGTATCTTTGATCACGGCTTTCGAGGCTTCGTTTATTATAAAATAGCGAACGACGACCCGTAGCTTGGAGAGCGGGACTGAATTTTTCTTCGCTACTTTGACCCAGCTTCGCCAAAGTATCTCTGACGGAAATGTCTTGTCCTCAGGTGCGGCCTTGTCTCTGTCCTTGTTATTGAGGTTGGCGATGACGACGCCATTGGTCGGGTCGAACCAATTGATGTATATGGCGTCTCTTTCCGTGTTGGCTCGTGGGACTGCTTCGATATACTCAACGTGGGAGAAGGCGATGCCGTAATGGGCTAGGACTTTCTCCATCATCCCTGGCTTGAATCTCCGGAGGGTATCATGCTCGATGTCATAGGCAGGCTCGAGTGAGGTTGGAGTTGACGGGTCTTCGCGAAATTTATCCAAGTCGGCGACAGCAGCTTTCCCCTTTTCGATGGCTTGGTGGTAAAGCTCCGATGGAGGCATTTTCGAACGCTGACGACTGGTCTACAACTACAGGATTCTACGACGACTATTATCTAGACGACCTTTATTTTGAAAGCTCCTTCCTCGTCTTGACCTCTTTGCCATGAAGACAAGAAACCCCACTGTTTCCCTCCCGTTAGGGAAGGAACAAGTACTTCGAAACCATTGCAAGGATATGCCAGACTACCGTCAAAGGGGCGAGGCCGCTCGACTATCATGCAGCCAGCTCTTGATCGCACTCCGCCACGTCAAATTCGGCGGCTCGATAGTGGTGTTAATGCACATAATTTTCAAATGGCATACCAACTTGACAATACGAGCCTTCGACGAATTCTCCAATATCGAAATCTTCAAATCTCTGTCCGGCCATAAAGCTAGGGGTTCGTTCTATCTCATCGCCAAGAACGTCAAACCAGAACACCCGGAGGCTCTTAAGGCGATTGAATACTGGACCGATTGTTGGAAGAATGTAACTCTCTGCGCTATGACCCATGAAGGTCGTGAAGATGATGTCGCGACACCGGGCAACAAGATTGGCGATGAAGTCGACGACAAGACTAAAGACATGGGTCCGGATCAGAAGGTCAAAAACATAAGCCGCAGAGATGATATTGACGAGAAAGAGAAGATCCACAACGGAGCGGAAGACGATGACGATGGCCACCATGGTGTGGACCCCTTCGTCAAACAAGTAATGACAAACTTCGGTCCCCGCCTGATCGCACTGGGTGAAACAGCTACCGTTAGAGATAGGCACAGCGGAGCCTTTACATTGTCCAGGACAGCCAGCGAAACATATACGGGCTTGATTTGCTGTCTCACTCATAAGCTTCGCCTTCCGTTAAAGATTTTGATCTTAAAGAAATGCACAGCAAGCGAGCTATTATTGTGGCTGATATGCAAAGCCAAGGTAACTATCATTGACAAGAAGCGAATTGAGGTGACGATGTTCAGGAGAAAGTTCTTATGGATTAGCAAAATGATGAAGAGAGTGAGAGATGAGAGCTGATAATGAGATGACAGAATGAAAGAGACAGCCTGTTGGAACTCGTTGGTATTGTTGGGCACGCTCAAAAACACCAAGTCCGCGCATTCATCTTGCAGGTTCAGTGACTGCAATAGTTTCATCATCATGATGTCTCACTGACCCGAGAGCGTGCAACTTCTTGGGAAGCCGTATTAGCCCTTTCGAAATCCTTATTGGCTTATCGCTTTTTCTCGAATCGATATCGCCGTCTTTGCTTGGTCCAAGCTTAGGCCCACGTCCTGAATGAAACTGGCAAGACGGCGCTCTATTGTAGCATCGAGTGCAACCATAATGCTTGCATAACGCGTTAAAATTTGCGACACGGTTTTATATATATATATATATTTATCAATATGCTGAGTAATAGGAGTTGAGGCATTTTATTTGCAAAACGACGGCCAATATGACCAAATTACACCTTATTTGCAGAACGAAACCTATATGCTGATTCATATCATTGAAGGAGCTTATATCATGTTTAAGTGAGGATTAAGATTCCAGATCCCTTTTAATGAAGCGGCTACTTGCCCAAAGATTTTGCGAAGTAGAAAAGTGAAAAACATGTTTCAGTGCCAGATTCAGCCGAAAATGGTAACATCTCGGCTCGATTTTATTCGAAGAGAATGAAAAGCTTTTCAAACGGAATGACCGGGCTAGTAAAGCTAAAGGTCAAAGAACAATAGTTATAAAGACTGCTCACAAACGGAAGGGTACTTCAAAAACATTTTTCAAAAAGGTTAGTAAGTAAGGGCGGTTTTGGAAAGTCAAGTTAGTGTAGATAAGATAGGTAAAGCATGTTGGATATTCGCTTTCATGGCTTGGCTTGGCATTAGGCTTGGCAGCTATGTGCAGACATAGGGTTGGAACCCTATTTTCACTTTTACCACACCGAGCTTATTGCTTGATATGTGGCTTGATATATGGCTTTGAATATGGCTTATGGCTTGTATAGCTTATCCATATTGGATTGGGATCAGGATTGGGATTAGGACTGGATTGGCAGTTTGCGGGTATATATACCTGCATATATCCTGCTCAGTTATCTTTTCTAGTATGCAGATTTAGCTATAGATAGCTTGACCAATCAACTGTCTATCGTCCAATTGATTGATCACCGAGTGCACCTAATTGGCTTGCTTTTCACCATACCCAATCAGGATTACATACTTTCGACAAAGCATAAGGAAATTTACGGTAATAGTATAGCGGTCTTTGACGACAAGAACTTAAACAACACGGATCGATGCCACACTGAAGAATGGAACGTAAACAATTATATAGGATTATAGACAATGAAGCAAAGAAGTGCAAATGGCATGAAGAATGTTTCCAGAATTTCCGCAAGAAAGGGGGCGTTTAAGTAAATGCGGGAAGAAGTTCATGAAATGAAAGATGTTCAGACACGAAGCGTTTAGCCAGTACGGCTGATCTTGCTTAGTATTCGGAAATTTGATGATGTCTTCAATGGGTTTTCGCCTTTCCTTTCAAAAAATTCCAGATCACTCGACAAGAGTTGATGACTGCCCAGAGCCATGGCTCGTACAAACGGGATCGAGCTGTAAGAGAGTAAATGAAAAAACACGGGAAATCGCATCTTATCAAACCCTCAGTCTTATCACCAGGTAATGCAGTCCTTTGAAAAGAAGTTTCCATTGAAGGATGAATTACCTGTGTGCAGTGAAAACATCGCCTGAGGTGGGAATAAACACGATAGCAAAGTTCCCGACGTCAATTGTTTTTTCGAAGACAGCCCCCCCATTCACAGCAGATTTTTGAGAGGAATGATCTTGCTCTTCAGTGAGTTTGTCGAGCTGGTGAATGCTGGGGCATATGATTTATTTGAGCTCCTGTGAATTTCGGCAGCGATTTCATGAATCCGTCCGCGGTCGCAGAAGTCCTGTTACACCACCCACAGAGCTCCCGAACCCTCGAAGAGATCCGTTGTTCGAGAGAATAGCAATCGCGTGCGGTAGGGGTGGCGAATCCCGTCCTTTGTCATCCTCACGGAGACCATGCGACGGTGAGGTGCGATCACGGAGAGGTAGCGAGGTGACGTGAGTCACCTCCACCACCGTCCTCGTGTCCAATTTCAAGGAATATTCCCAGTCCTCCACCGTGCCGGGAAAGTCGACCTGGGTGTGGGCGTCAATGCATACGTCTAGACCGCTTTCGAGCTTCACGAAGCAACCGTTCTCCGGCCCCAGAGCCTTGAGGGCGATCAGGACGACCACTGAGCTCTTGAGGCCGACCGCGGCGAGTCGTCTCACCGGATAATCGCCCTCTTCCACAGGATCGAGTGTTTTGAATCGGAAAGCGCAGGACGCTGTGTCGTCTCCTGCAAACCGGCTTTCGAGCCGCCGACGGCGAGGGAGGCACGTCCTTCATTCCGACGTTCCTAGCCATCGTCTAGTACGAGCAACGACGAGCGGCGTGTCCGAGCGTGACTCACATCCAGTCACTTGTCCGCCACTTGCTTGACCGTCGTCATCGAAGACCTGCCCGCACGTATCTTGTATTTTCCGAAGAACCTCGTCTTTCTCGCTTTGATAATCTAATGTGAGGTTACGCAGCAATTGCGTTGCCTTTTGATCCTTCCTTTATCGCATTTGAGCTTTTCAGCCTTTCCTAACATTTCCCGCATCCGAGAAACGGATCAGTCCGCTGGACTGCTCGCTGGAACGTTCGATCTCCTGAGTCATCCCATTCCAGTCCGTCGCACTGGTCACGTTGGCGCAGGCGCGGGAAAGCTGAGTTCTGGACAGGTGGCATATCGCGCGGGCTTGGTATCCGATAATATGTGCGTGAAGCTTGATCAAGGGCGTGGTGAGATGTCCATCATTTTGTACAAGAACCGAACGAGGACGGTTCTCCTTGAAAGTCTGCCAGTTGGCCGTTACTGATGGAAATGAAGCCATCGAGCATAGCTTCGATCTGCAGAGTCCCGCTCGCGAGGAGCTACGTTGATAGATGTCAGCTCGGTATCGAAGCGAACGCCTGAATTACCGTGGAAGCATGGAGACGCCGCACCATGCCAGCTGCGCGTACGGCTGGGCGCTGAGTGCGCTCTTTACGAGCGGTTTGGTCCGGCGAATGAATCTGACCAAGCTCTTGGTTGGCTCCCGGATTTGAATGTCCTCCTGCTCTTTTAAGTGCCGCTGTATTATGTATTCGACGAATCGCGTGGCAGGATTTTCCATGTCTGGCCCAGAGCCGCCTTGTGCTTGGGTCAGATACTTTGCCTAGGACGCCATCAGTTCCGACCATCGTGCAGCAGTGTTTTGAAAGCTTGCTCCCCGGGTTCAACATCGGAAGTGGGCAGTCATGTATAGACAGGAGGCGGTTCAACTTTATCATTCCCGTCGTTCACACGTGTTGCGCAGTCAAGCTGTTTCTGGAGTCGGCCTCGTCAGTGCTTCTTGATCTTCGAGATCCAGTAATTTAGAGTGCTGGAGGAGCAGATACAGGGCTCCTTTCCCACTTTGAAGTAGTGTATGTGATATTAAAGCACAGCTCTTCAAATATGATCTTACCGGGAGCCCCACCCGTGCACTTCATTAGTTGCTATGACCTTCACCATAATTACTGCAACAGCATCTTCAAGAGTCTTCAGCTGTACCGTCCTTTAACATTATTCGCAGAAGCTTTCCCATATTGAGAATCGCTCATATGTCGATCACCTTCTTTCCCGCAGTTCTCAGCAGATCAAATCGTCCAATGCTTCTGGCAATCTCTGCTCTTTCGACCGGGCTGCATCTCCTAGCAGTGAATCTTACTTGACTTCGTGTCACATGACAAAATTCACCACCACGCTCTGCCTCATCCGATCAACAATCTCTTGAAACACGCCAGTGTCCAACATAAATGATCTATTCGCTCGAACAGAGAAAAGGTGGATGGCCGGCGGTGAGGTTTTCTGCTAGCAACGCCTCAGCGTTTGATCAAGTCTCCGCGGCGCATTCTACGAGTTGTCATCCGTTGCACATAGCAAAAGCGTAGGAGATGGAAAACTGTAGATAGGATCGTAAGTACTATTTTCCTAAATACGAGAAAATCCTATAACTTAGATCACTTGACACGCCGAAGGAGGAGTAGGCATACCAACTTTTTATCGACGAGCGGTCGAATGTACACGCGCGGATGGATTAGGTTTCCGAAGAAGAGGAGAGATGAATAGAAGACAAAGCCGATCTGCGGAAAAATGGTATCGATGTTGAAAGGCAAGAGGCTGGAAAAACTCCGGGACGTCCGCAAAGCGTACGTTAGACCTCGCCGCCGCTTTATTTCGCCCTCACCAATTATTAACACCTTAGAGTAAATCGCCCCAACGCGTTTGTCTGGACGTCTGATCACCAGGCAGCACCTCGTACCACACCCGTGTCGCGCGACGGTAAAGCGGCGCTCCACCCAGTCCTGGAGAGGGGTGCGCTCGGGGCGGATTTTTGTCATCTTGGCCATTAAAGTCCAAACCATATCTGTGGAGATGCTATAAGGCTCCAAAAATCTGACGATCATCATCTACAGCTATCATTGCGATATATTGTTCAACATGGCTGCTAAGGTAGCTGAAGGAATGGAGTCGATGAACTGTAAGAAGACCTCGGATACTTGCATTTTCAGTGGTACATCGTGCTTAATCTTCCATAGTGAACGGTTCAGCTACAGTAAATGGTCATACGAACGGGGCCAAAGATGTAGCTTCAGCAAAAGATGAGAATGATGATTCGGAGGATGATAAAGAGGAGGATGGAGGTAATGTGGACACAGGAGCACCTGGAGGTAAACGTGCAGAAATCATTGCGGAAGACTTGGGCTAAAAGTCATGCAGCTGCCAAAAAGAAGAAAAAGAGGAAGCCAAAGAAGAAGAAGGTTGGGGCAGGTGGTACCAAGACACAAACCTCGCCTCCTCGAGTACCTATATCAGATCTCTTTCCAAACGGCCAATATCCCGAGGGCGAGATATGCGAGTATCGGAATGAAAATAGCTTTCGCACCACCAGTGAAGAAAAGCATCACTTGGATCGAATGAATAATGATTATCTGAATGAATACCGGCAAGGCGCGGAGGTACACAGACAAGTTAGACAGTGGGCCCAAAAGAATATCAAGCCGGGTCAAACACTGACTGAGATTGCTGAAGGTATTGAGGATAGTGTCAGAGCATTGACTGGACACCAAGGCCTGGAGGAAGGAGACAATATAAAAGGTGGAATGGGATTTCCAACTGGGCTCAGCATAAATCACTGTGCGGCTCATTATACGCCAAACGCTGGTAACAAGATGATACTACAGCAAGACGACGTGATGAAAGTTGATTTTGGTTCTCATATCAATGGAAGGATCGTTGATAGTGCATTCACTATGACCTTCAATCCTGTTTATGATAATTTATTGGCTGCCGTCAAGGATGCTACGAATACCGGGGTCAGAGTGAGTAGTCGTTTTCCCCTGTCAATATGAAGTGACCATACTGAAAGTCGTGAAGGAAGCCGGTATCGACGTGCGAGTAGGCGACATTGGCGCAGCTATCCAAGAGGCTATGGAAAGTTATGAAGTGGAGATCAAAGGTCAAATGTTGCCGGTCAAGGCGATTCGAAATTTGAATGGCCATGACATTGTGCAATATAGTATCCATGGCGGCAAAAGCGTGCCTATTGTCAAAAGCAACGACCAAACGAAGATGGAAGAAGGCGAGATTTTCGCTATCGAGACTTTTGGATCCACAGGAAAGGGCTATGTCAGGGATGATGTAAGATTTTCTTGCTACAGATATCTAATTATACTGACTCGATGCAGATGGAAACGTCACACTACGCGAAGAGAGCAGATGCACCGAATGTTGCTTTAAGAGTTTCATCAGCTAGGAGTTTGTTGAACACCATCACGAAGAATTTCGGTACTCTGCCATTCTGTCGGAGGTACCTTGACCGCCTTGGACACGAAAAATACCTCTTAGGAGTATGGCATTCCAACCCATTGCTTAAATATCCACATTGAGCTAACATGCAATAGCTGAACAACTTGGTCTCAAGTGGCATTGTGGAAGCATATCCGCCCCTTTGCGATGTTAAAGGCTCTTATACAGCACAATTTGAACATGTAGGTCTACTTAGAAAATCATCCCTCACTCCTGCGTACTAAATTTACATAGACTATCCTCATGCGACCTACAGTTAAGGAGGTCATCAGTCGAGGTGATGACTATTAGTACGAAAGATATGCTCATGGTCATGAAACCGCATTAGACTCTGATACTGGAATTTGATGATCTTTTATCAATCCATAGAGTATCAGAACTAGTCTAGATCTGTAATCCGGAAACTTGTCTCGGGCAAGAAGAGGGATACACCAGATGATATTTGGAAATGCAAGTCTCATACGTAGAACAGTATCTCCAAAGCACTAGCGTGTATTTTATTGACGGCTAAAGCTGCCAAATTTGGCGAATGGACCCTTGATTCCCGTTGCGCGTGGAAACGTTGAACCACGAAAGAAGCTCGTCCCTAACGATCTTAACCTTCATTTGGAGCTCAAACGAAGTTTTTATTATGTTTACAGTCAATTGATGCTTCCTACATTCATTCTTTTTGTCTAAATATGCCTTCCACAATTGCGACGACCACTGTACGGGCTTCCTCAAAGCCTGACCTGCCCAAGCAGGTATCCGCTCGCTTCGATGGGGACCAATTCTTTTGGTCATATACAGAGGAACCTCATAGGACTCGAAGACAAGCCATTATCAAAGCACATCCAGAAGTATCCAACCTTCCAAGCACAGCTCTCATCGTCGTAGCTAACCTCATCCCAGGTAACCAAGCTCTGCGGGCCAGAACCCTTAACGAAATACTTCGTGGTAGCAGTTGTCGCATTGCAATTGACCTGTGCAGCACTCTTAAGAGATGCACCAATCCTTTCTCTACGATTCCTCCTTACAGCCTACATCATCGGTGCAACAGCGAACCAAAATATCTTCCTAGCCATCCATGAAATTTCCCACAACCTCGCCTTCAAAGCCCCTCTCGCGAATCGACTGTTCGCCGTTTTCGCCAACCTTCCCATTGGAATCCCATATAGTGCTGCTTTCAGAGTAAGCCCAACCTGACCTTATCCCCATTGTCAAAACCGATCCACTTCAGGACTAACTCGAACCAACAGCCCTACCATCTAACTCACCACAAATCCCTCGGCGTCGACGGGCTCGACACCGACCTCCCCACCGCACTCGAAGCCTTATTCCTCGACTCCATTCTCGGCAAAGCCTTCTTCTGCACCTTCCAAATCCTCTTCTACGCCCTCCGCCCCATGCTAGTCTACAAGCTCCCCCTAACCCACATCCACCTCTTCAACATCATAGCCCAAATCTCCTTCGACTTCTTCCTCGTCCACTTCGCCGGCATCAAAGCCCTAACCTACCTAATCACGAGCTCCTTCCTCGCAGGCTCCCTCCATCCCTGTGCCGGCCACTTCATCGCCGAACACTACGTCTTCGACCAGGCATCCCGCATCGCAAAAGACACCCCCAACTCCGTCCCCGTCCCCGAAACATTCTCCTACTACGGCCCCCTAAACCTCCTCACCTATAACGTCGGCTTGCACAACGAACACCACGACTTCCCAGCCATACCATGGACGCGGCTACCAGCATTACATGAGATCGCGAAGGAGTTTTATGCCGATTTGCCACATCATACGAGCTGGACGTGGGTGATTTGGCAATTTATTTGGGATCGCGAGGTCGGGTTGTGGTGTAGGGTTAAGAGGAAGGAGGGGGGGAGGAAGGTTGGTGCGGGTGGGTGGAGGGAGGAGGAGTTGGGTGCGAATGAAGGGAAGGTGATTCCGGGGGTGAAATGAGTGATGGGGATCTGTCTTGCGTGTGTGCATGGATAATGAAAGGATGGATTGGTCATGATTTACATAGGCATTATGCTACGACGTAGAGGGGAAAAGCAATCGATATATACATACTTGTAGGTTCATCGCATTCCGTAATCGTTGATTGCTATCTATCTACCAACCTAGAATACAAGGCTCTCACCAAGACAAAGCCATGATTCCCCACCAACGAAAATATAAATGTGGTATTGTTCGCCTGAACTCGAATGGTCAAGCGTAGTAGCACCATGCCATGTTTTAAGGCGCGCATGTGAAATATCCCCGTCTCTTAGGTAGGTTTCTTTACTCTTTCATAAAGCATCACCTGGGCATATGCTTGTCGAATTCGTTTTCCTTAGCCCAAATTTCCCCATCCCATGTCCTTAATACTGCATCCGTAATATAAAACCCCCATTCGTCCGCTCCAATACCTGATGAAGGTGTCTACGCGAACTCCACAAACCCCCATTCCAACGACTAAAATAAGAAATAAGCCAACAAAAAGCTCAACAAGCACAATGCCGCGACAATCTGCACCGGAACTCCATCCCCGGGCTGTTGCTGTATCCCCATGCCCGTCGTCCCGCTCGTAATCCGCTCCCTCGAATCCTGATTGACAGCATCAGCTTTCCGCTGTTTCAATCCTTGCTCTTCATTCTGCTGTGTCAATTTCGCGATGGTGGCTTTTGCTTGAGCGAGTTGTGCGCGGAGGTCTTCGCCGGAAGTGGGGACGGCGGCGATCGCGGCGGAGGTAGCGTTGCTGACCGTTGATTGGGCTTGCTGGGCGGCGTTGCTGGCGGTCTCTGTGAAGCTGGTTTTGGTGTCGGTGCTGGGGGCCGGCTCGGGGGCTGCGGCGCGGGCGCCAGGGATGGTGTTTTCGGCTTGGGGGGAACTGTAGGTTTGAGAGGGGGTGCCGTAGGCTGGGGGGGCATCGCTTGATGTGTTGAGGTGCTGCCATTTTTGTTAGTATTGCTGAATGAAAAGAAGGTTTGTTTGCTGTCTTACAGTTCCATTGACATTATTATGTTGTGGTGTGGCTGTAGCACCTTCCGCTGGTAAGAAAACCACACGAATTTTCCTCTCCTCAACGGCACCTTTCGCGACTTTCTCCACATTTTGCCACTGGCATATCGTTAGCACATGACCAGTCATTCTCAACGCCAATAGCTGACAATAGCTGTGATATTGCCGAAGTCGCGCTCCGGCGTAATGGCAACAGATTGGACTAAAAACTTATCACGGCATCTGGCGTCCGGAGGAGGGTCTTCTCTCATTGCCTGAAGAAGGACTGAAAAGGGTTAGTTTGTATTTGTGAATACTTCACGTTCCTCCGTTCGTACCTTGCACTTCAACCTCGCTGCCCACTTCAATGCGCCCCGAATTGGGCCGGACGCAATACCTAGCCATCTTTCAGCATGAGAGTTGGAATCAACTTTTGCGGGACATACTGCTTGGGGGCTGTAGTCTTAACCTGAAGAGCAGAAAAGTCAGTGTTGAAATAGCGTGGTAAGAAGAGAAAAGATGTCATACTTTGAATGCTATAGGGTCACTGCTTGGATTCCGCAGGCGCAGTAGCTGAGTGACCTCATGCGTAAAAGGACCTAGGCTTCTCAGTCTCGAGATCGTTATTCTGAGGATGCAATACGTACGTCGGAATCCAAGCTCTGGTGGGTCGAGTGACACAGACATGATAACGACCGATGTGTGGTGCCTGTGTTTTGCTGACAAATGTTCGTTTTGGACAAAGAGGGCAAAGCGGACAACAATGTCACCTTGAAAGGTTGCAAAAGAAACAAATTGAGCGACTTAGGACAATGAAGCACAGCGGATTTGTTGGCAGGGACAAATAGGTCGACTGGCAGGAGGTAGGGCGGCGCTTCTCTCGCTGCCGCGTGCCGCGGTAGATCTCCGAAATGACGTTTGAAATCCGACTTTTGAGAGCCTTGTCGTGTGAAGCACGCCTTCGAACACTACATCTAATTCTCAGCGAATTGGAATTCTCGTTACAATTATCGTCGAGCTCTGTACTTGCTTCTGAGCTATTGTTTTAAAGTCTATTCACGTTCAACAGTAAACCATCATGGCATCTTCCGACCTCGACACGCTTATTGATATGGGTTTCGAGAAACCGCGAGCTGAGCTAGCTGTGAAGAAGACTGGGGGATGCGAGTCCCCCATACGACTTATACTGCCGAATCGTACAGGAGGCTAACGTCATCACCAGTGCAGGGAGCCCTGGAGTGGCTCGAAAAGAATCAGGACAAGTCTTTCGAAGACATTACTGCTAGCGAAACCGCGGAAGCCGAGGACAGAGCAGAGACTAATCCTGACACTGTCGCCGATGCTCTGAAACCTGGCGAAGTAGCAAAATCCCTAGTCTGCAATGATTGTGGGAGGAAATTCAGGAGCCAAGCACAAGCCGAGTTCCATGCCTCTAAATCCGGTCATGTCGACTTCGCTGAGTCGACTGAGGAAATTGCGCCCTTGACAGAAGAGGAGAAGAAGGCTAAGCTAGAGGAGCTCCGAAAGAAGCTTGCAGAGAAGAGGGCTGGCGGCTCTGAGCAGGATAAATTAGACAAGAAGAAGAATGAAGTCAGTATTTTGTGACAGGGACGATCTCGTATATAATGCTGAATCATGACTTAGGAGATAAGGCGGAAGAGTACAAAGGAGACACAGGATATCAAGGAAGATCTCAAGAAGAAGGAGCAGCTCAAGGAGGCGGCGGCGAAGCGGAAGGAGAAGCAAGATGAGATAGCGGCCAAAGAACGAATCAAGCAGAAGATAGCTGCAGATAAAGAAGAGCGGCGACTGAAGGCAGAGAAGGAGAAAGCCGAGCGCGAGGGCCGAGCAGCGCCAGCAGCTGTACAGGCCGCGGATGTCGCAACAACTTCAGGACCTGTCGCATCGAAGCCAGCATCAGCATATACAGAGACACGGCTGCGACTACAGACTCCTTCAGGAAACATCCAGAGGTCCTTCTCGGTCGATACCACTCTCTTCGAGGTCGCTTCGATTGTGACCCAGGAATCTGGTGTCGAAGTCGGGAGTTTCACGCAAAATTTCCCGAGGAAAGTATTCGACTCTGTGGATTTCGGTGCTTCTCTGAAAGAGTTGGGATTAGTGCCGAGCGCTTCTCTCATTGTTAGATAAGTATTCTTATGCATCGCACGAGCACCTGAATAATGACTACTGCATCATTGGCGTATTCAGAAGCATAATCAATATCATAGCAAGGCGTTTTGGACATAGTTCATAAGCTGTGATAGAACATATCTCACCAATCTTCTGTCTGAACGGACGATGCGCGCCAGCAGTGTAGAAGACTCCTTCAACAGATGACACGTGCGGGAGTTGTAGGTAGATGACAGGTTTATTATTTCTCACATACGGAATAGACTGCTGAAGGATTCAAAGCATTACTTCTCAGAGAACTAACAGCATCCATGGTATGCGTACATACTTCATATGAATAGTCTTAAAATGTACACCTTTATTTCTAATAGGTGCGCGCTTAAACAGGGGATTGTCCGCCCAAAAACAGGGGACTGTCCGGATCCAGGTCGCCTTCATTGCAAGTTATATGTTAGTACAAGGGCTGAGGGTCCGCCTTAAAGCGTTGTGACTATAGTACCAGTCTAAAAATCGCAGGACGACCAATCACGCGTAGGCAAGGCTGTGCAACGGTAAAAGCATGAAAGGTAGATCAAGTAAACAATACTATGTAATGGCTGGATATTGGTCACGTGATATCGCGCCTACCTTTACCCGCGGCTACCGTGTTCGCGTCCGACGTCTCTCTGTCATCAGAAAGCTGCGGATTCAGAAAGACGGCCTTGGGAGTGCTTAATTAAATTGCTACTGCTATGACAAAGCATCAGATTGATTCAGCATGCCAGAGTAAGTAATGATATTCTGTTAGTGCAAGCCAAAGCTGACAAGAATCAGACATGGAGAACAGCACAAGCCAGCTGCCACCTCGGTCAATCCATTTGAGGACGTGAAGCCTCACGTCAGCGAATACACTGCTCAAGAAATTGCTACGTTATCGAGGCGTCTAGAGAAACAGCTTGGGCCGGAATATATATCGTCACGGCCAGGTGCTGGGGGAGGGAAGGTACACTATCTGTCCGCAGATAAATGCATCAATCTCGCAAATGAAGTGTTCGGCTTCAATGGATGGTCCAGCACCATCCGGAATGTACAAATTGACTTCGTAAGCATCACAGTCATGGCGAGGGCAGGAATCACATCTAAGCCTTGATTAGGTCGACGAAAACCAGTCTACCGGAAAGGTCAGCCTTGGCTTATCAGTCGTTGTCAGGGTGACTCTTAAAGATGGCACATTTCATGAGGTGTGGAAGATCCAGATGTTCAGTATCTCGTAAAGATTGCTTATGCAGATTAGGACATCGGGTATGGTCACATTGAGAATTGCAAAGGCAAAGCCCCAGCTTTCGAAAAAGCAAAGAAAGAAGGGACAACAGATGGATTGAAAAGAGCGCTCAGAAATTTTGGGAACTTACTCGGGAATTGCGTATATGATAAAGACTACGTGGCTAGGGTTACGAAGCTCAAGATTGCACCTGTAGGTGGTTTTTCTGGATCTCTTTAACGGAGCTAACGAAGCGTAGACGAAGTGGGATCCAGATAATCTTCACAGACACCCCGACTTCCGCCCAGTCAAGGAAGAGCCTGTGGAACGGAGTCTATCATCACATGCCAGCCTACCCCAATTGCGAAAAGAATGGGCTACGGACATAGACGACACGCGAACCACAAGTACGTTTTGCCATAATTAACATGAGCTGGAATCCTTACTGATATGCTTCGTAGCTTTTGCTGGGGACCCAGAAGACGAATTTGGAAGTGAGACCGTATTATCTTCACATACTGTGACATCTGTTAACTTTCTTAGGTGACGACTTCGACGAAGTGGACTTCAGCGTACCGCAAGGAGACCATCCAGACGAGGTCTCTGTAGATCCTTCGGTGCGATCGGAACATTTCAAGCGTAGAAACAGTCTGCCCAACAAAGGGCACCCTCCAAGCCGTGCGCCGGGTCAAACCAACCCGCAAAGACCTAGGTCCCCACTTGCACAAAACAACTCTAGTAGAATTCTCCCAGGCCCACAAACGCCTATGAGCGCCGGTGTCCACAGCATGGCAGCTCCAAATACTCTGAGCGAACCCTCAATGGCAACGAACGTCCTGCAGCCTCCTCCACGACCTGTCCTACCGAAAGAAGAAAACCCATCAGCCAGACCACAACAACTACAACCACCACGACCCCCTCCAAACCCTCAATCTGCCACAACACACACCAATGAGACCCCCAGTCTCCACTCCTCAAACACATCTGATTCTGATCCCCCCATCGGTTTCTTCACAGCCCGTGCCGCCGAATCCCTCCAAAGCGGTCCAACCTCCGCCATCAAAGCCACAGTCTTCAACCCGCATCTCGAAAGCCCCTCCATCCGCAAAACAGCAGGCGTAGACCACACGAAAACCAAACCCGTTGGACGAGAACTCGTCGGCGCACCCCCACCACCTGTCCCGCGTGCTAACTTTGCAAACCCTCAGGCGGATAAGACGAGGAGGGTGGGTATGCCGGTTAGTGCTGCGAGTCCGCTGCAGAATCGGGGGTCGTATAAGCCGCCGCAGATGATGAAGAGGCCGGCGGAGGGGGTGGGAGGAAGGTCGGCGCTGGGGGATGTTACGAATTTGGGGGTTGGTGTGGGGGCCGATGGGGAAAAGAGGCAGAGGATTGCTATGGAAGGTGGGGAGCGGGAGATATTGAATATTTAGGAGATAGAGTAACGAACTTCTGTTGGGCTGCATGGCATGGTGCTTTGGCGTCGCTGTATTCAGGAGGAGGTAGCTTCCAAGCGAATTTATTCTTTCAACCGGTTATCGAGCACCGAATTTTCCATGTTATTGGACACATATCCTCTGGATGATCTTCGAAGAGCATTTTCCCTGCATTCCGGAGCCAGTCCCTGCTAGCGACAGGAAAAGAGATCAACGTCTGATTTTCCTATCTTATACCCATCCCAAGCATCGGATTGCCATTGCTGAAGATTCCAACGCTTGAAAACATTTCAATTCCTCAAATCGATGGAGAATGAAACATCGAAGGTACTGAAAATTATCGTTTCAGGACATACTGAAATTGCAGGATGATAGAAATTAGATGGTCTAAGCCATGGTTTTTAGTATGTAGGGACTCGTGAATGCCATAGGATGTTATTTGGGAAACATAAAGGGATGGAATTTGCAATTAGAGCTTAGTATCGATAGCGATGTGCTTGAACGCGTGGAAATGTTGATGAAATTATCGGAAACCTCTGAAGCATAAAACTTGTTACCTTGAACCGTAGTAGTTGCCGGAAAAGGTTTTGGAGTATGGGCTTATGTAGATTGGCAGTGTTCATGCTCTTTTTGCGATATTGGCCCCTGAAGACACAGTTATTCGAAGATATCTGATTCATATTGTCATAAATGACTTTATCTAGGCCAAACCTATCAATCTCGCTTCTCATGATACATTATGGTAACAATTGTACCAAACATTCAGTAGACATTCGCCAGGAGCTATACTCACTAAGTTCTGAGGGTTTCTCTAGTTCGATGCAAACGCTCGAGCGCAAGGTCATTAAAGCATGAGCAAGAGAGCAGGTGCTCTCGCGGTTTCTAAAATCCCTTCGACGACGCAATTTTGATCGGATCATCCTCCTCTTTCATACTTTTGCGAGCAGCTTGAGCAAGTCCGATGAAGCCTGAAGTATTGACCTTGGAGCCGCGACGAGGCTTTGTCGGCGATAAGGGTTCCTGCGTTGGTGCAGTAGATGAAGACTTCAGGCTGTTAGTGACTGTTGCGAGCAGCTTGTGCAAGGCCGATGAAGCCAGAAGTATTCACCTTGGAGCCGCGACGAGGCTTTATCGGCGACAAGGGCGCCTCCCTTGCTCCTGCAGACGAAGACTTCAAGCTGTTGGTGACTGGTGCTAGCACGTTGCCGTACTGAGCGCGGACCGCGGCTCCAGGATCTCCGGCCGTCTGTCCGCGTAAATGAGCAGGAAGCTGAGGTCTAGACCTTGCTGAATTATCTTCCTTTGATACGGTTAAGGAAGGTGTTGCGTTGCTCATGAATGGAGCTAGGGCTTTGCCGCCGTACTGAGCACGGGCTGCGGCGCCAGCATCTCCAGCAGTTTGACCGCGTAGAAAGGCTGGTAGGGAAGGCTTGGGCTTATTAGAAGCGAGCGGACGAGCCGTAGGACTGGTTTTGGCAACAGCTTGGCTGCGTCTGTGAGGCTGGGGCGAAGTCTCACTGGCCTTTGGAACGGCTATGGTGTTTGTTTGGGTCTTGGACGCTGGCGTGGTGAAGTCAGGTATTCCGTATTGCTGGCGCACAGCAGCTCCGTGGTCTGCAGCAGGAACCATGTTCCGGAGATGATGGGGTAATTCAGGCCCCGAGCCCTTAGACGAGCCAAACGGATTCTCCGTGGCCTTAGATAGTTTCGTCACCGTCGTATCCGAGACTCCTGTGGCTAATTCAGTATTGGTATAATCATGTAGACTCAGTTTCTTGAAACCTTCAATCAGGGACTGGAATGGAGGTTGAAATCTCGTACGATGAATGTGTTCTCCTATTAGCGCTTTCCTTTGGTCTGCAAGTCGTTGAGCAAGGCCGCGCGAATTGTCTGCTGGACCAGCTGGCTGCAGCGGAATGGTAAGAGCTGTAAAGGGATTTATGACCTTCTCGGCTTCGTACGTGGTGCCACTCGGTTGAGAAGCCGTGAGAGACACTTTACGCAACGGTTTGGATTCAGCCTTAGGTCGTAAGGCCTTGAGCTCAGTCTGGGTGTATATCACTGGATGAGAAGATTCTTGCGGATCTAATGCATCGTTTGAGATCTTTACTTTAGGCTTTGATTCAGTCGCTGGCTTTGTGGCAGCTTGAGCGTGGAATGAAGTGCGAATGGCATTATTGAGCATGTCAGTTAGCTCCTTGCTCAACAAACCGCTTGCCTCAAGTGCTCGAAGGTGCCCCATAGGATCTAGAGAAGGAATCGACGGTTGTTGTGGCGATTGCGGCCGCAAGACGTCGGGCACGGGTTGCTCGTTGGCTTTAGTCGCATTTGCATTTGTGGCGGGAAGAATGCCAGCTACAGCTTGATTTCCCCTAAGTGGAAGCGAGATTTCTATTTTATTAGGAGACGTCACAGCAACCTTGCCGGACGTAGTCTGCTGCGTAGCAGTCGGGAGCGAGATCTTAACTTTAGGCGCAGGAGCCTCGACAGGTCGGACGATTGTGGATGTTGAAGATTGTCCTGTAGCCGTGCTTCGCTGTTGAGCTGGCTGCTCAGCAGTCCTGGTGACATTGGCGCGAACGCGCGCTATTGCCATGAAAGTTTCTGGAGATGCAAGCTCCACTTGAGTGAGCGGACTGTCAAAAGTCAGCGATGAGTGATGGTGTTCATTGAGTGCCATATACCCTTGTCTAGGAGGTTTGGCTAGAGGCTTCGCCGATCTCTCCTCGGCAAGGCTCTGAGATGGCTGGGAGCCATGAATAGAGCCCTTGGCACCCTTCGCGTGGGTTTTGCTCTGCTTGGAAGAGCTGCCCAAGGAGGCCTGGAACTCTCTGGCGGCCTGGATATTAGCAGACTCTTTCGTGACAACGTTTACATCAAATGGCGGTGGCTCGCGGTTGACCGAAGGACCCTTCACGACACGTTCCCTCGTCACAGGTATAGCACGTCGTCTATCCCAATCGTCAGCCACGTTGCAGAAACAAGTCATGGATTGACAGTGTCTCACCTGGCCGCTTGGTGGCCGACGGCTTGACCACTAAAGCCACCACCACGACCTCCCCCACGACCTCTTGATTAATATCAGTCACAGTGCCATCTGTAACTGGCGCATTATTGACTTACCCTCGCCCGCCTCTCCCCCCACGTCCACTATGGCCACCTCGGAAGTTGCTCTCGTTGCCAGTATAATCTTTGTAGCTATCATCTACCTGAAGGTTTTTGGTCAATGAGGGCTAGTGAGCAGGAGATAGAGGGTCAAGCATACCTGGAGTTTCCCACGATGAGTCTGGCCAAGACCCTCGTTCACCTCTCGCAAGTTCTCCTCGGCTGTGCCGTCATCCTTGAGAGATTGGTAGGCAGCTAGGAGAGAGGAGTCAATTATTCATAAGAAAGCGAGTGAGCGTACACTCACTATTCCACTCTTGGAGCCGAGGAGCAGCTTTCCGAGCAATCCGATTCTCCTCAGTGCCACTGATATTAGCCAGTCTCGTGGCCTGGATCTCAGCAGTTGGGACAAATGCTCGGATATTTTCTTTGAAATCAGTTGTCGTGATTTTTTCACGTCGCCCTGTTCCAAGATCTGCCATCATCTCATACGCAAGTTGCTGATAATTAAAGGTCAGACATTGTATTCAATTGATATTGGTCTCCACTCACCGCATCCATTGTGTTTTGACGGAGGCTTGACACCTCGTATGAACGTGATAGGCTAGGCATTGAGTGAGATTTCAGACGCTGGTTTGAAAGCCTATCGTGATGCAGGTATAATTAGAACTGCGTTGGATGATGCCCAAACGACACTGCAGACTGCACAACGATACAGAACACTATTTGTTGAAAAAGTGTGTTGTTGTTGTTTGACGGCGGTAGGTGATTGTGAGGTAACGGGTATCGTAACCGAAAGAAGCACGGGGGTTTTCCGACTTCGGCACCTACCGGGTGAATTGCACGCATAGAAGGTGAATCAGCGCACTCAAATTATTCGAATATGAAATGAATAGCACTAAGGCGAGGTGCACCAATGCACTTGGTGAAATCGATCGACAGAGATCAATTGGGTACATTCGAGCCAAGGTGAATTACCACGAGACGGGGGACGTTGAGTATCTTAGTCGGAATGCATTGAATAATAAAATATGCGGACCTCAAGAATTTATTGAGTGGGTCAAGTTGCGGGTGATTGTTATGAGATTAATAAGATGGAGCTAACGGGGGTAACCCTTGGAGACGCAGCTCTAGGCGACGCAATAGAGACCGACTGTAGTAAGTCATGCATAGCTGGATTGTCCAAGTATAGTTGTAGGTATAGCACGAGACTTGAATATTTGCGACGAGATCTGATCCTAGGCATATTTGTCATCTTAGATATTGTTCTAAATTTTCTTAGCAATGGAAGGCATAGAACAAGACTCCGTCAGAGCTTTGAGCTCCTGACCGGGCTCCGACTCAGCATCCACATTTGCATCACGGTAATACTGCAGCTCCGATTCCGTTGGTACAACATCATCCTGGCCTCGACACGTGCTGAACGAGGAATTAAAGGTCCTGTGAACACGAGTCTAGCTTGATTAAGTGGTAGAAGGACGAAAATCTGCATGGAGCTGGCCTTCAAGGACCCTATTCCAGATTATAAGCGACAGCTGCCTCTTCGGGAAAGAAAGATTGAAAAACTGGGGTAGTCCTTCAAGACGCGAAAGATAGCTACAATACGACGATGATTTGGGTATGAGACAGGGTTCAAAGTATAAGGAGACCAATACCGGGGCCCTCTCTTGCTTCGAGTGGTAGCAGGCTGGTGAGAAGTCCAGAGACATGAGGCTGAAAGATCATCAAGGAAGCTCTTCACGCCATTTCCTGAGATCGATAAGCCACAAAACAAATGACGCAGGGTAGGCTGGACGCTTAACCTCGAAGGGATGCCAACATCGTTTGGAAGCCAGCCTTAGACTAGTCGTCGCGAGGTCGAAGAAGCAGGGCGTCCAGGGTCGAAGGTATGCTGACTAAATGACAACGGGCTCACTCCGTTTCAGCGATACAGTCAATGATTCTTAGAGGAACTTTGATAGGAGGCAGACGACGCTAGGTCTTCGAAAAAAAAGGGGAAAGGCTCTCTGGATGTGCAAGGTTAAGATATTTCTTTGAGAGTCAAATTGTTTTCACAGCCAGTAGTTTCAGGAAGAAGACAACGTGTCCAAAATTGGTTAGATGGGGCGCTGGGTCAAGAAAGACAAACGTCATGCGTAGTCCACGGAGCAATCTACCTGCATTGGACCATACGACGATCACATAAGGTAGGAGGTAACAGTCCTTCAGGGAGAGGATGACGGGCTTTCTAGTTGAAGAACTCACACAAAGGCCTGCCCGCCTCAGCGGATCTGCCTACCTTTCTCTAGCTCTCTTCTGCGCCATCACCTTTGTGTCGTTCGCTCGTCTAGATCTTCATTAGCACGGATGACTACCTGCTCCGAGGGGCTTACACTACATCTACTCTGGGCGTTCATGGTATCTCATGGATCACTGAGACTTGTCCCTTTTATCGTTCTTCGACGACAAGACCCCCGAAAAGACGTAAAATGACGATCTATGGGTGAGGATAATTGTTAACAAGTATGCGTTACCCCTTCATCTGGGCTATGGTTAGCATGCAGGCTTTTCGTTGGTTGCAATAGCTTACTTCTGATTATTTTGGCTGATGCCTGCAACAGACTGATGCCAAAAACTGTGATCTATTGATTGATCAGCATACAGACTCTGCTAATCTACCAATCTTCGAAGCAAGATCGTACCCCGAAGGCGACACAGAGAACAGCCGGAATCGTTTTCCAACTGCGCGTGCTTAACTTGATATAACACAACGGGGGCAGAATGAAGGCAAGCTACAGAGAAGTCCGTCAGTCACGTTTCCTGGTTGACACAGTTTAGTGCTTGACCACTCACAGCACATGCTGACGTTGCTCCGATTAATTCGAACACTGCACCGAGGTCGCAGGTCATTAACGATAAGGCCATGGCCGTCACAACTAGTTTCAAGTTGTCAGTCTCTGAAATTGATCAAGCTACTTCTAGCTCTGGCGAACGGATGGCAGGAAATCGCAAGACCGTTCGATAACATACCCAAGGATGTGGTAAATATTAGGTGAAGATGGGGGTTGAAAGGCTCGCCAGGGAACCAGTAATGCTAGGAGACGATTAGGTGTATTGCCACAACAATGGCGAGAAGAATGATCGTACTAAAATAGTCTCTCGAGCCACGAAGCACTCTAAGAATTATCAGCCTTAGTCGCGAGCGCGGAATCATGATATTGCTAACCGAGAGGAAGCGTGGTCAACATGTTGAGCCCGAAGAGACTAAGCTTATCAATCATAAGGCATCACTATTTTAAGGTGGTGATTTACGCACAAACGAGCTATATTGACCATAAGATTGTCCCGAGGGAAGTTGTTGAGGATGTTCCCTTGGGTCTTATCCCCAAAAGTCAAAAACCCTGCCAGAGCCATCATCATGCAGGCCAGCATTGATGCGAAAGTTGAGTAATGGGTCACCCGAGCGAACCTGTCCATGGTGGGCCTCTTTAACGACCCATAGATTAACAATGAATTATGGTCTGAAGAGCCTTGTTAGTCCAGCTATCGTTGTTTAGGGGGTTCAATCCGTACGGCAGACGAAAGCAAACGCGATGACGCCAACCGCCTGGACGAAGCCGTCTCTAACGAAAAGTGAGCCTTGCAGACTTCCTCTAAGATCTTCTGGTATTCTAGCGCCCTGCGTTACGATCGTGAACAATATCACCTTTACTCAGGTCAGTAAGTCGAAGGACACTTTGGGTTGAGCTCTTACGGCCATGCTCAATAATGCCAACGTTGACGCCTTCGCTAACTATCACAGTTTTAGCTGAGCACATCAAGTAGAGCGGAGGCCAAGTATTTACTTTCGCTATGTCACGATATAAAGAGAGTGGATAACTGAAACCAAGAACACATATCACGATGATCGCACGTCTATTTGTCAATAGCCATAGAAACGGTGTACCGGGAAGAGATGGAAACATGGCCGCAATCACGTTGGGTATAGTATCTCCGAGGATGATACAGAACGCTAACATGCCTCCGAAGGCGCTGGTGTTCTCATGTTAATACCAATTCAGGCGGAGATTGATATGGTGGTTCCGACATACAAAGCAAACTGGGCGACCTGAACGAAGATTGTTAGTAGATGCAGGCTAGGCAGAGCGGGTCCATACGGATATCGCGACGAGCCCTGACTTCCCGAAACAATGTTCCATCGTTCTATTTCGCTCCATTAGCATTCGAAAACTAGTACAATTATGGAAAGCGTTGCCATACCCCTGGAAAGAGTCTGCACCGCTGAGTTTTGAGTTGACGACGATCAAGCTACGCACACCGTTAGTCCTTCTACTCATACTGGCATAGACCAACGGCAGCTGGGATGGAAAAGGATCCTTGCCGGATTGTCCAGTCGACCTATTATCTAGTCAATTCCCGCTTCCAACTACGTGTAAGAAAATGGACATACAGTAACAGTTAATACTAGAAGCAGCAATATCCCCATCGTCAAGCCCGCCTGCCGGAACGCATACGGTTGTCCTAGAAACCATCCTTCAGCCTGCCAGCCCAGTTCTCATCTACTAGAGCAAGAAAATACCGATAATCCCGGCCCCAATTATACTATTGGCCATATTCATAAACGCACTACTCATCCCGCTTTTCGGCCTCGCACTTTCCAAATGATCTTCTGCATTAAAATCCAAAGCTGCAGTGACGCTTGGAGCCTCCACATCCGTGAGCAACGGTGCTCTTTGCCCCGTACTACTCCTCCTAGCTTCGAGATAGTCTTCCTCTTCAGCCCATTCTTCGTCTGCCTCGCCTCCAGGGTTCAACGCATGGCCGTTCTGCCCTTCTCTTTCCTCTTCGATGTCAAACCGCACTCGATTCGGTGTACGAGGTGTTCGAGGGGCTCCGTCCGGAGGAGGCTGCGAAATGGAGGATTGGCGTCGAGGAACATGTTTAGGTCTTATGGAGCCATTTTGAGGGCTTTCGGCGGCGAGCAGCGACTGTTGATCTTGCTCGCCGCTACGTTCTGTATCTAAGGCATCATAGGGGCGAGAATCGGGCATTGCTGCATGTTGGAAGTCTGCGTTGCTGGAAGTAAGCAGAAGGGATGTCATATTTGCTATATCGGGCTTAACCCTGCTGGCGCTAAACCCGAACAGGCTTTTACGCCTAAAATTACTGATGTGTGCTTTCTGCGCATTGTTGATGCTCTCCTTGACTGATATTTCTATTTACTTTATTGTACTATTTTTCAGCCCAAGTCTCTAGGTGAGAATGACGGCGTATGGAGAACGCAGCTGCAGTGGAGAAGGATGATTAATTGTTATCCATTGCAATTTTTTGGCTGCACAAATCTCAATATTCCCTCCTCTATCGCATCTCTAATCTCAATGCGTGCAAAAAGCAGTTCAGATCAGGTTCACGGGCCTGCGTTCACGCTCTAAGCTGGCGACAGCTGCATTGGAGTCAAGTGAAATAAATTGCCATCAGCTTCTCCGCTAGAGCTAACTAAAATGAATCGCTAAATAGACATTTCATTTGAATAAATCCACAATGCCGTTACAAAATTCCACCTGCAGAATCGGAAATGCTTGCTTGCCCAGTAAAAGCCGCAAAGCATTGAAAGTTCTCTCGAACACACGCACCAGCAACGCCCAACATCCCCCATCACTGACACTAGATCAATCCACCGCCCTCCCCATCTACATGGGTCATACCTTCGCAATCTTATCTTTCGGTCCAAAGATATCATTCACCAACCCATCCCATATCTCCTGAAGCACACTCGGTTCCTTCATCCTCTCCCTCCCCATCTCCGCGACCTTCGTCGCCGCCCCCGTCGCCGCCGTTGTAACCTTATTCGTCAAATCGAACGGACTCAGCTCGACCGCGTGATTATCCACCACCTCAAACATCGCACTCGGGCTATCGATATGCGTTCCATTTGCGCTCACGGTAGCGATTTCAGGCCGGATGACGGACTCGGGGGCTTCGTTGCGTCGGACTGGTGATGTGGAATTGTCCGGAAGGATTGGTACACGCAGGATGTCGTACTGGTTGGGACTGCTGCTGTCGGGTTCTAGTTCTGGCATGTAGGCGAAGTCAATGGTGGAGGTGTCGCGGCGCGTGAGGAAGGTTGGGGTTGTGTGGAAAAAGCGGGTTGAGCTGTGAGTGAGGATATCAGTGACCGTGTAAGGAGGATGGGATTGAGGGTTCGCCTACCTTTTTGAGGATTTGGGGTAATATGAACTGTAACTACGAGGGGTATTGACAGCTCGATTAATAACCAGACGTCGCAGTTGCTGTTGTACGGCCATAGCACTGGGGGGAGGCATGTTGCCTAAATTGTGAGTTGGGGTTGATAAAGGATCAGCGCGAAAAGGTTGTCAATACAAGAAATGAATTGAGCCCCTATAACGGTGAAATGGAAGGATTATATTCGTAATCGCTTATGGGTTGTTGAAGAAAGCCGTCATCATCCCCTCCACACGTACTACTATCACCCCATAACCTGCAACAAGGCGGGAGCTAAGGCCAGACCCCACTTTTTGGATGATATCTTATCACGTCTCAGCGTCTCAACAAAACTCAACCAATCAAAGCCCATCTTTCTGTCACCTTGCATACCTAGCCATTGTGTGTGAGCCAGTCACATATCATCTGCAATGTAAGATGTCGGTCACCGAGAAATTGTCTCCGAGCTAAATCCGAGGCTTGTTGAAAATTGTCCCGAATATTCGCGGTACGATGGTAAGATTACTTCACGACGAAGGGAGCATGACTTGTTGCACTCCGTCTGTCACGGCGTCAACAGGCTCTCTATTCGGATTCGCAGGCTCTGCGCCTTGCGTTGCCGTTGCTTCAACGCCTTGTTCCCCAAGCTTCTTGCTCTTCGATTCCGCCTTCTTGGCTTTAGCGGCTGCCTTTTGCGCTGCCTTCTTTGCGGACACTTCTTCTTTCTTCAACCTCTCTGCTTGCGTACCTCCATACATCTCCCGCCATTCATCTTCCCTCTTGGGGTCGATCTGCGTGAATAAATATTTGGCCTTGCCAATCTGGTGACCAGGCTTGATATCTTCACCACTCCAATGATCAGGAATAGGTAAAAATGGCGCTTCCAGTTGCTCCAGGATTGATTTCGACGTTGCTGGTAGGTAGGGCTCAAAAATGCTGGCACAAAGGTGTATAATGTTGATAGCTATGCCGGTAACCGCAGCAGCCTTTTCGGGCTCATTGGCTGCAAGTTTGTTGTCAAGCTTGTGACTTTGAACGAAATTGTTCCCTGCCTGGACAAGATCCATCGCATCTTGCAATCCTTCTCTCAGATTGACTGCTTCCATGCTTTTCAGATACCGTGTGAGATGCTGATTGATCTCCTTTTTGGCCTCAACAAATACTGGATCTGAACGCATAGCAGTATAATCCGGTATCACGGAGTTGTAAATCTTGCTATTAACGAGCTTGATGATACGATTGACGAAGTTGCCGAGTTTTGCGAGTAGCTCACTGTTGTTCTGGGCTATGAAATCTCGCCATTCAAATTGTGAGTCTGCAGTCTCCGGTCTATGCTTGAGAAGATAGTATCGCCACACATCTGGTGGAATCCCTGTGTCTTTGGCATTGTTTCCAAACACACCAACTCCTCTAGACTTAGAAAATTTACCGTTCTCATAGTTCAAATATTCCGTGGTTGACAGGTGATGTAGCATGGTCCACGGTTCCCGTGTGCCAATTTGAGAGCCAGGGAAGATGACTGAATGAAAGGGGACGTTGTCCTTGCCCATGAATTGATACAGCTTCACGTTATCTGGATCGCGCCACCATTTCTCCCAGTCCTCGGTATAATTCGCAGTTATAGAAACATATCCAATGCAAGCGTCAAACCAGACGTAAAAAACCTTGTCCTTGTAGATCTCTTTATCTTTATCGTCCGAGAAGACATCAAGCGGTATAGGTGTTCCCCACCGTAAGTCTCGGGTGATACCTCGATCTCGCAATCCTTGCTTCAACCATGACTCGGTAATGACTCTGCCATTGCTGGACCACGCACCCTTATCACTGGCTTGAGTGAACCACTTTTCTATATCCGGTTGAAGCTTGTCAAGCCTGATGTGTATGTGCCGTGTTTCACGCACAACTGGCGTGACATCTGGATCTATCTTGCAACGTGCGTTTTTGAGATCCAATGGCCCATAATCCACGGAGCCACACTTGTCACACTGATCGCCTCGGGCATCTTCGTAACCACATTTCGGGCAAGTGCCCTCGATATATCTGTCAGCTAAGAATGACTTATGCTTTTCGCAATATGGTTGCTGAGAAGTCCTCTCGATTAGGAAGTCGTTCTCGTATAATCTCCGAAAAATATCCTGAGTTATCTCTTCTTGCTGTCGGGTCGAAGTCCTCCCAAAGATGTCAAAACCGATCTCAAACCACTCATATATGTCTGCATGTATCTTGTTGTATTTGTCGCAGAGCTCTCTGGGTGTGACTCCCTCTTCCAAGGCTTTGGTTTCCGTGGCGGTCCCGTATTCATCAGTGCCACACACGAATAAAGTAGGACGTCCTCTTGCTTTGTTGTATCTATGATGAGTCAGGAACAGGCAATTTGAGCTTAGAATTGTAAATACCTGGAAAAAACGTCGGCGCTCAAAACGCTACCTACAATATTGCCAAGGTGGGGCACATTGTTCACGTAAGGCAGAGCACTGGTTATCAGAATATTGTTTTCGCCTTTGACTGGCAGAATCTCCCCTTGCTTTGCCATATTGTCAATGTATTAAGCAAGAAAAGATGCAATGGGTTCACTCTCTAAGGCTAGAAGATGCCCAGAGACTGACTCAAAACATTCCGTCAGCGGCTCTGTTCCGCACGTGTCTAGATACGGCGGTGGTATTTTGGTATCGAACTAGTACTTTAATCGATAACTCGATTGCGACGACAGTGGTGGAATTCCTAACTTGCATACCGAAAGGTCCAGATCCTGAAATAAAATGTCATCTGTAACCACTTCCGATCTCCCAAATACATCCTCCTCGGGTAAGCGCTCTCTCAAGTCCATTTAGCTCTATAGCAAGGGTGTTCCCCGTCCCAACCAGAGGACTAATCTGGCCACATTGTCTTAGTACCGAAAAGCAAGAAGAACAAGAAAAAGAAAGGGGGCAAGGGCAAAACAAACGGTGATACTGGGAAGGTCAATGGCGTCAAAATTGAAATCGAAGACGCGATTGAACATGACGACGCTGAAGGAGAAGAGCAAGTTCCAGAAACTCCTATCGAACCACCAAGCTCACCGCAGAAGGCGGAGGCTGATCATGCGCCATTAACGAATGGAACCTTGAGAAAGCCAACAGAAGTGTCGGATCCTGCCGAAGAAGTCAGTTCGGAAGAGAATAACGATGCGGAGGAGGAGACTTTAGAATCAAAAACTGAAGCAGCTGTTTCCATACCTCAAAAGGACGCAGCAGCAATACCGTCAGCTGATACCGACGAGCGATTAGAAGCATTAGCGAAAGAACGAAACGCCCTTCGAGAAGAGGTAGCGCAGGTTCGAAGATCATTAGAAGAAATCCAAGAAAAGCACGAAGTGGAGCTTAGCAGTATAAGGGACCAACTTGCAGAAACTCAAGGAGAGAAGGAGCAGGCCGAGTCGCAGTATCGAAGCCTCCTCGGGAAAGTTAATACCATCAAATTCCAACTGGGCGAAAGGCTCAAAGCAGATGCTGTAAGTATATTCAAGTCTTTGGTCTACCATCGTGCTAATACCGGAGCAGGAAGATCTTTCGCAAGCACGAAGTCGGATAGAAGAACTAGAGGAGCAGTGCGGAGGCTTACGTGAAGAAAATGAAGCCCGTACTACTGAACTGGCTGCAATGGCGGAAGAAGCAGAGCAAAGATCTAAGGACCTATCAACTCTGCGCAACAGGACCACATTGTCACAGCAGAACTGGGCTAAAGAGAGGGAGGACCTTATTCAGCGAGAAGCCTTTGCTAGAGAGGATTTGGAAGCTGCCAAGCAAGCAATGCAAGATTGGGAAGTCCTTGCCATGGAGGAGAGATCGATCCGTGAGAGCATAGCAGAGCGGGTAGCAGACTTGGAAGAGCAGGTAGCAACTCATCGTGAAGCACATGAGCGGGCAGCTGCAGAAAGAGATACACAATCTTTGACTGTGGACGGACTTCAAAGAGCACTGCAAGAGATCCAAGAAAGTATGTTCATAGCATGAGGTTTCCCTATGTTTTACTAACAGAATATGACAGCTCGAAGGCGCGAATTACGAGAGATCGTCGAGAACTCGCAGGCACAAGTCGAAAGTCTACAAAAGCAGTTACAGGAGGTCGAAAGCAGAGCTGCCGAGTCTACAAGCTCGCTTGAAGCAACGAAGCAAGAGCTTGAGCGGGCATTGCCCTTTGAAAAAGAGGTTAAAGAGAAGAACCTTCTCATCGGCAAGCTCCGCCACGAAGCTGTGATACTGAATGATCACTTGACCAAGGCCTTGAGATATCTTAAAAAAGGCAAACCAGAAGACACCATTGACAAGTGGGTGAATAATTTCCTCGTGAAGGGACAACACTAATTGCCCTAGGCAACTCGTTACAAACCATTTTCTTCATTTTCTCGCTCTCGAAAGGGGAGACCCAAAGAAATTCCAAGTGCTTCAGATTATTGCAAGCCTTCTAGCCTGGACAGATGGTAAGGCTTAGCCCGTTTCGTTTGGCACAGTGCTGCAGGCTGACACGTACAGAACAACGCGAGCAAGCTGGCCTTGCTCGGCCCGGTGCATCTAATCCTAATCTAAGAGTACCAATCTCACCATGGCACAGAACACCTAGTACACCTGCATTATCGACAGACTTTTTCCCAGAAGGCGGCACGAAGAAAGAATCACTGGCAGAACTCTGGTCTGATTTCCTGGAGCAAGAAGCTCAGGAAGGTATCAAGTCCCCAAAGTCTGGAACAAGCGTCTCCAGTGGCTCCAGGCCAACTTGATTAATACATCCCCTCATTTATATAAAAGCGACTATCTAATAATCATGGTTGACGAATACTTACTGGTAAGGTAGATGAATAATGGCTAGACATACTTGATGTAGGAGAGCAGTCTCGACCAACATGTATTCAATTGTAGCTGGTCTGGTCCGCAAGGCTCGCAGGCTAAATGCAATATATCTTGGTGGTATCAATACCGGCCCGTACCGAGCCACTGGACCCTGATATCGAATTCAATTAAGCTCTGTCCAGATAGCAGTCCCAGTAGTATCAAAGCCGCATAAGGTACTTTTCCGACAACATATTCCTAGCCACCTTGTGCTCGAGATCACTGCGCCTGTGCGCGCTTCCTGCCTTCCTGCGCTATTCCTTCCGCAGAAGCTATTCCTCAATGGCGCCCACAGGTACTTCCCCTGTTCCCCCCCAAAATACGTTCAATTGCTCCTTCTGACGACCCAGCACTGCAAACCCACCGCCCAATAGTAATATCCGGTCCCTCCGGCTCTGGCAAATCTACCATTCTCACCCGCCTTTTCAAAGACCACCCCGACACCTTTGGCTTTTCCGTCTCTCGTACATCCTACCCCACATCCCCTTCCTCACTCTCCCCACTTACAACAAACCAGACACCACGCGCTCCCCCCGCCCCGGAGAGCAAGATGGGCGAGAGTACAATTTCACGAACCAAGAAGCTTTTTTGAAATTGGTGGATGAAGGGGGTTTTATCGAGCATGCGAAGTTCGGGGGGAATTACTACGGCACGAGCGTCAAGGCGGTGAAGGATGTGGCTGAGAAGGGGCGGATTTGCGTTTTGGATATCGAGATGGAGGTGCGTTATGGTCTATCTACTCCGTCCCTGGAAGGACTACATGGAAGCAATAGTTTGAATAAGGGAAACTAATTGAGTTGATCGTTAATGTTCTAGGGTGTCAAACAAGTTATGAAGACGGATCTGAATGCACGGTTTTTGTTTCTGTCGCCGCCCTCGCTTGAGATTCTGGAACAGAGGTTAAGAGGGAGGGGGACGGATAGTGAGGATGCGATTCAGAAGAGGTTAGCGCAGGCGGAGAAGGAGATGGCGTTTGCGAAGGAGGGGGCGCATGAGAAGATTATTGTTAATAACGAATTGGACAAAGCGTATAAAGAGGTGGAAGAATGGATTGTTGATGGAGGGAAATACGGCAGTCAGGATTGAGGGGGATGAATTAAGTTGTTGGGTAAATCGCGACTAGAAATAGAGGGAAAAGTCGACACGTAATATTAGAGGCTACTAAGGGAGCACCATGATGTACCGCCAATCTTATGTGGCCCGGGCCTGGAAGAAGGCCGCAGCTAGAAGGAGAATTGACGCTTGCGAACTATAGGATCATTGACCTTCGCTCCTCATCCGCTTTTTGAACCGAACACAAAGCTGTTCCGTAGCATGACGGACCTGTTATCAATATCCGAAGCCAACTCCAAACGCTCATCGCTTAGTATCCATTCATAGTCATGCGTTGCGATTGCCTGCTGAGTTCGCGGTCGGCAGATGGGCTAATAGGCCTGCTTCCTTGACCAGCAGCGCTGTTCTCCTTGAGTGCTAAAAGCTGCTTCGCGCGGAAAGTCTCGTAATGGATTTGCGAGGTGGTTTCGATCAGGTCTTGCAGATGAGTACGGGTCAAGAAGTTCCTCAATGAGATGAATTCGCAGTGGTTTTCGTCCTCGACGTTAATGACGCCCCAGCGGTTTTGACGGCCTCGGACTGATCTGCCGCCCACAACGATTGAGTTCTCTGATCCAACAACGGCAAAAGGAATGAGGTCTTTGATTCTCGTGTTTAGGGTCCGCTCTTCTTCGTCTTGCTCCTCGTTGTCGTAGGGGTACATTCGGAGGTTGTGGAAAGCAAATTCTTCCTTGATTCGCTCCTTGAAAGCATGACGTTCCTCCAGTGTAAGAGAGTCGGACTTGGCGATTACGGGAACGACATTGACGACATCGGTGAGCTTTTTGAGCACGACAATGTCTATTGGTTTGAGGCTGGTCATAATCAGTACGATGCTTCATGGTGAGGGACTGATCAACATCTTTACTTACGCGTGTCCTGATGGCTGGATGAAAAAGAGACAGCAGTGGACGCGGGTATCTTGGATGTATCGCTCTCGTTGGGCCGTGAGCTCCTTTCGCAGATATGCCGAATGCTGATCCTTAATGTACTTGACGATAGGATCCCAACTGCAGCTTATTAGTATTCGCTCTGAGTTTTCACCTAAGAATACCTTACCATCTGTCATTGTTGACCTGATCACCATAACCAGGAGTATCTACTATATTGAGCCGTAGACGGACACCATTCTCCTCAATAACTGCAACATGCTTTAGTACTCTCAGCACCTGAGCGTAGGGCCAAGCGTACCATGCGAGACCGACTGAATCTCAGTAGTCGCTCGAACGGGCTCATTAGGGGAGAGACGGCCTTTGGAGTCTATGAGGTGGGATGCGAAGATGGTGTTTATTAACGTCGATTTTCCTAGTCCTGTCTGGCCTGCACACAATGTTAGCTCCGAGATCTCAGTAGGAGAAGCTGTATATCGTACCAACACAAATCACGTTGAATTGGAAACCACGTTTGAGAAGCTTGCGCTCAATCTGGGTTGTGATACTGTCGAAACCTACATGGCTCTTGGGCATCACTGGCCCTTGTTGCGGAGACATTGGGGACATTGGAGACATTGCGGTCGCCATACTGGTCAGATACCCAGAAGAATCTGCTGATGATGAGTTCGCTTGAGGACAAGATGCTGAAACGGTCAGTGAGTATCAAGATGGTGTCTGTCAGTACAAAAGCTGGCTTCGGCAAACTTTTGAAAGGGGCCCGCTAGCGCGAGCGCGCATATCCAAACAGCGCTATGACTTTTTGATCTCGAGCCTACCAGTCGGTATCCATTACAGCTTCTTACAGGCGACGCCAAGTCTGCAGCTTTGAGTACTGTACGACTTTCAGGGAGAGCCCAGTATGACTCTTCGTCAGCTGTTGTCGCCCATCCTTTTTCCCGCAGCAACCCTCTCCTCCACTTCGACCGGTCTATCCTCAACACGATTAAGAACCTCCCCGCTTTTCCTTCAGCAGCTCATACAACCAATTTTATATACACCCATAGCCATACCGGCGGCCATTCGAATCGGCGTACCTTCAATACTAGCTGAGATATGGGAGTCAATATTGCGAGCTGTGCCAAAGAAGAAAACATCACACAGGAAAAAGCGTCAAAGATTTCTCGCTGGCAAGGGATTGAAAGATGTGACAGCTCTGAATAAGTGTTCGGCATGTGGCAATGTGAAGAGAGCGCATTTACTATGTCCCTTTTGTGTCAACGGTCAGTTTGATGGCCTCTACGACACAACTAGCCCGGGCTGATTGAGCTACAGATATCCGAAAATTGTGGAATCGCGGGTCTCAGAAGAAGAGATACAGTGGGCAGGATGTATAGATCGTCCCTGCAGCATAGCGTGATGGATGGAGCATCGGAATGGCGTTTGGGTAATCAATTGCGAAGCGTCATGCTACTCGAAAGCGTGAGAATACTTTGCTACACTTTAGTCGTGAGCATTACAACCTATAAAATAAAGGTCAATACTCGCTCATACTTCTTCCACCTGAGTAGTTCTGTATTGTCTCGGACCATTACCTAGGACTGATTTCAAGCCCTAAACCCTCTTGTGTAACTCCTTCAAGCATTCATGAAAACCCAACACAACATGCAAATCCCGTCACGGCCGCTACAACTACGACAATAAGAAAGCTACACTTCTCCGTACGCCAAAGCTTCTCTTAATCCCCATAACTATGGTATATGCTCGGTCGTCATTATTTATGATGAATGGTACATTAACAGATTCCAGTCGAAGCAATACCTCACCACTCACACCATTGATCATGGTACGTCTAATAAAGCTTCCATACATTGCGTTTGTCGCTAGAAAATGGTCTTCAGCACACCCTAGAGACATATTCGCTCTGGGCACAACCCCTACCCAAATACTTTCCGGCTCGGGATCTTCCTCGATCCTGGTCCATGCTATGAATGACCCCGAGTTCCCACTATCCCAGACACTCGAGAAAGCGCATAATCTAGGCGTCCACCATCTCACCACAAGTCGCAATGGAAAAGTAGCCGCCAGCGCGGGGTTTGGGGGAGAAGTCAAAATATGGAGTGAGGAGGACGGCAAGTGGAGTCAAAGCCGCGAGATTGTGGGTGCGGGCTTTCTTTTCCCCCAATTGTACGGACAGGAGAGCGTAGTACTGATGCTTGGGGTAGATCGCAACAAAACAGGAGAGGTTTGGGCGGTAGCTCTGTCAGAGGATGGGCAATATCTTGCTGCTACGTCTTCCGATGGAAGGATCAATGTTTGGGATAACCTTGCAGACGGGGCCAAGATACGGGAATTCGAGACTAAAGGGAGCTTTGGGATGAGTATTGATATGGTGAGTACCCGTGATCCTTTACATTGCAGCTATTAACGTGTTCTTAGTCTGTAGATGGCAGATTTACAGCTTCTGGGCACGAGAATGGTGGGATCTATATTTTCAATAACGACACTGGGAGACTCTTCCATTCCTTGCCAGGTAGGCATATCCATTCATTTCCTACAGCACCTTGTTAAACGCTTTATAGGTCTCATCAAAACGGTGCGTGCCGTTGCCTTTTCGCCGGGAGGCAAGTTGCTGGCAGCGGCTGGGGACTCGAAGGTGATTGCTTTGTACGATGTCTCCTCTGGCGAGCAAGTCGCAATTTTCACGGGCCATGGGGCTTGGATCTTCTCACTGGACTGGAGTGATACTGGCGAATATCTGCTGAGCGGGTAGGATCACCTAAACGGAGAGTTTCCCTTATCTCTTCTAACATTACTGCACAGAGCATTTGACGGGAAGGCAAAGGTCTGGTCAATTGAGCAACGAACATGTGTGGCTACACACGCCGAGACCGAGAAAACGCTGTGGAGTGTCAAATGGCTTCCAAAGACGGGAAGGAACGAAGGGTTTGCAACAGCAGGCTCGAATTGCAGTATCTCCTTTTATAGGGAAGCTACAGGAGGCTGAGGTAGATATGTCACTGAAATTCGTATTTTTCCAGCTTAGAACGTCATTGCAAAAATGGTCTCTGTTCAACAAGGCTTTTGCGTTACCTCACAAATTCTTTGTGGATTCGAGGGACCAAGGCAGAATGAAATCAGTGCGGGGGTAGTAGGGCAGCGTGGAAGCCTCTTTGTAGCTTACAAAAGGGAGATAGCCTGCTTTGCTTGGCATTATGATAACTTGAACGGCTCAAAGGGCTTCACACCTTGAACTTTGAGCTGAAGCCTTGTTGAGCGTTGCGCAATCAGGTACTTGTAGCTGAACGGTCTGTATCTGTTTAAGGTTGTGCTTGCTTTGCGAACGACTTTATGTAAGGTACCCGTTTATGAGACGCGATGTTGATTGGCGCATCCGGACACGCTAAAGATACTTCATTTTAGGCCCAACTTCCCCTTTCTCCTCGTCAGTTTCAGACGCCGCCTTCAATCCTTCTTCCGCAACACAACTTCAAACCACGTTCTCTTACTCTCCTTCACCCGCGGTCTCTGTTTCTTTGGTTATCTAACCATCAGTCGCTCTTTAGCACTTCTTCGCCTTCGATACTGACCTTTTTTCTAACAATTACACGCTCCCTTAATTAATCAGCGACCTTGTAAAGACCGAAACAGTACACCAACACTAAGCCTCTTCCACCATGTTCGCCAAAACCGCCCTTTTCTGCGCTCTGTTCGCTGTCTCTACACATGTTGCCTTCGCGCAACAACCATATTGCTTGTTGACTGCCGTTAAGTAAGGGCACTTATGAAAAGCAGAGTATTGGTGGGCACTAACACGGGATCCAGCAAGTTCGCGCATCCCGCTGATCAACAGACTCTGTGCTGTAAAGATGCAGCTCAAGTCAAGTCATACATTGGGGATCTTTGCCCATCTTCGATGGAGTCTGATGCTTTGGGCGCATTCAAGACCGCTTGTGAGCAGGCTGGCTATGGTTGTATGTTACCGAACATCCTCGCCAGATTGGGTCTGGGTCGTGACTGACTCGGCTGTCATACAGCATGTTCCTCCTCTTCTTCAAGCTCTTCATCCGATCCTCCCACTGCATCTTCATCGGCAACCTCGGCACCTTACCCGATTGTATACACCTCAACATACTACGACACTGAATGCTCGTGCACCAAGACCAAAGCCCTAAGGTAAGATGCCTTACTCTCCTCAAGGACTCAATTACAGCAATACTAATTCTCTCATCTAGCTCCACCGCTGTAGCAGGCACCACTGGATTCATCACCGGCACCGCTCCTGTCCCCACTGGTACAGGTGCTGCGTCGGGCGCTGGTGCTACTGGATCACCTATCGCTCCCGTTGCTCCAACAAAGACTGGCGCAGGATCACCATCGTCTTCCGCTTTCGCTGGAGCCGCGACAAAGAACATTGGCTCCGTTGCTGCTGGACTTTTGGGGGTCGCTGCTATTGCTGTGGCACTGTGAACCGATTGATCCTCCATTTTCGGCGAATATTGCATATTATGTATAAAAAGCCTATTCGAGGTATCAATGGGTGGAACTTTAATGTATCTCCTGCGGACAGGCAAAGTCATGTTTTGGCCCTTTATGTTCTCTATGTGCTGTCTCCCGTCATGAGCAGCGGCATCACTTTATAGACCGGTGTTGGTGGCTTGATGAGAGACATATTCGGGTATTAAAACAGCAGGACTAGGAGTCTGCTGATCAGCCATATCTTGCACTTGTTAGACCTAATTAATCACTTCCTTGCTTAAATTCAAATGACTGCAAGTGTTCGTCTAGTGACTTGAAGTTCCTACCTATTCGCAGTTCCCGTAGCATTGCACATCAGTTTCAATCCTTAGCAAACTTGCCCAAACGATCTTATATGAAAATGGCGAACAGGTAATCTGTAGCGTGAAGTATCTGAAGCTCGGGATGAAGAGTTTGCCGAAATTACATCGACTGCTGTGGAACGTACAATCGGCATGCTTCCCCCAGGGTTAGGTTCAAAGGCGATTGCTACGCTGAGAGTCGGTTTCCATGAAAACTTCCTGCTATAGGTGCATCCACTGACAATACCAGAACGCTAGCTGTGCACCTGCAACTCATGTTCGCCGTCGACTGCTGGCTACGGAGGCAACACCACATACCCTAACCGATGCCACCTCTGCCTCGAGATACATCGAGTACAAAAAACTCCATAAAAAGCTGCAGGAAGTACGATATGTGCTCGGAAAAAGGTCACGTCTCACTTTGGCAGAAAAAATATTATACTCGCATCTGCACAACGCTGAAGAATCTTTGCTATCGAACACGCAGAATGGGAATCAAATTCGGGGTAATGCCACTCTCAAACTCAAGCCCGATAGAGTCGCTATGCAGGACGCGTCTGCTCAAATGGCATTGCTTCAGTTCATGTCCTGCGGTCTACCATCTACGGCTGTGCCTACAAGCATCCATTGTGATCACATGATAGTTGGCGAAAGAGGTGCAGATGTTGATCTACCGGCCTCAATAACTGGCAACGAAGAAGTCTTCGATTTCCTAGAGTCTGCAGCTAAAAAGTATGGCATTGAATTCTGGCCTCCTGGAGCTGGCATCATCCATCAGACTGTTCTCGAGAACTATGCTGCTCCTGGTTTGATGATGCTGGGAACAGACAGTCACACTCCCAATGCGGGAGGGCTCGGTGCCATTGCTATCGGTGTCGGCGGTGCAGATGCCGTGGACGCAATGGTGGACGCACCTTGGGAACTGAAGGCTCCGAGGATACTTGGGGTCAAGCTTGAAGGGCAATTGAAGGGTTGGGCCGCACCGAAGGATGTCATCCTGAAGCTGGCCGGCCTCTTAACTGTCAGAGGAGGCACAGGCTTCATTATTGAATATTTTGGCCCCGGAGTTGCGACTCTCAGCTGTACAGGCATGGCTACGATTTGCAATATGGGAGCCGAAGTAGGAGCAACAACATCCGTTTTCCCAATCACAAAAACAATGTACAGGTATTTAGAAAAGACCCACAGGCGTGGCCTTACGCAAACCGTCTGTAGTTACCAAGGCTGCCCCAGCAACGTTGCTGGATTGATGTTCTGCTCTGATCCAGGAGCGGAGTATGACGAGGTCGTTACCATAGATCTTTCCACCCTCGAACCTCACATCAATGGACCGTTCACGCCGGATCTATCAACTCCGCTTTCACGATTTAAAGATGCCGTCAAAATTAACAAATGGCCCGAATCTTTCGGCGCCAGTCTGATTGGAAGCTGTACCAATAGCTCCTTTCAAGACATGACCAGAGCAGAAAATCTGGTTAAGCAGGCATCAGCTGCGGGTCTGAAGCCAAAAGCCGACTTCTTCATCACTCCAGGCAGCGAGCAAATTCGAGCTACATTAGCCAGGGAAAACACCCTTGAAACATTTTCCTCTGCCGGAGGCATTGTTCTAGCCAATGCCTGCGGTCCATGTATAGGCCAGTGGCAGCGTACCGATGGTGTCTCGAAAGGCGAGACTAATGCCATCTTCTCCTCTTATAACCGCAATTTCAAAGGCCGTAATGACGGCAATCCATCCACTATGAACTTCCTCGCATCCCCTGAGATCGTCACCGCCATGTCCTATGCCGGCAGTACTACCTTCAATCCCCTAACTGATACCCTCCAAACCCCTTCTGGAACCTCATTCCAATTCTCTCCTCCGAAAGGCTCCGCTCTACCTGAGGAACCCTTCGCCCAAGGCGACCCCAAATTCGAGCCCACCCCAGCCATTCCAGACGCCTCCCATCCCGTTATCATATCCCCAACCTCAGACCGTCTCGCCATCCTCGAACCCTTCGCCCCTTTTCCAGCAGGAGAGCTCGAAGGTCTCCGCGTCCTTTACAAAGTCAAAGGCCAATGCACAACCGACACCATCTCCGCCGCCGGCCCCTGGCTAAAATACAAAGGCCATCTTCCCAACATCAGCGCCAACACTCTCATCGGCGCCATCAACGCCGAAACCGGCGAAACAAACGTCGCCTACGACCACTTCTCATCCGCAACCGACCCACCAAAAAGCAGCATTCCCGAGTTAGCCCAGAAATGGAAAACCGCAGGCAAAGAATGGCTCGTCGTCGCCGAAAGCAACTACGGCGAAGGCAGCGCCCGCGAACACGCCGCCCTGCAACCGCGCTATCTCGGCGCGCGCGTCATCCTTGCAAAAAGCTTTGCGAGGATCCATGAAACCAATCTGAAGAAGCAGGGGATTGTGCCGCTGGTGTTTGAGAATGAGACTGATTATGAGGAAATTGGTGCGGGGGATGTGGTTTCGACGGTCGGGTTGTATGAGATGTTGAGGGAGGGGGGGAGGGGGATGTTAGTTTGAGGGTGGAGAAGAGGGGTGGGAATGGGGAGAGGGTGATTAGGGTTAGGCATAGTATTAGTCCGGGGCAGGCAGGGTTTATATTGGCGGGGAGTGCGTTGAATACGATGAGTAAGAAGGTGGAATAGTATAATATAGACGATTCCTACTTATGGACTTAAAAGGCCTGCATGGGAAAATAAAATTACAACGCTTCTAATGAGGCTGTGTGATATCGTTACATATGGAAAATCCATTCCTGTTTCTGGATCTAACGAAACGCGGATGGTATTTTCGACGTTGTTATGGACGTCGCACTCGCTGTGCTCCCAATTCAATTCCTGATCTTCGCTACGGGCAACGTATCACGCAAGCCATGCTTTTCAAGACGGCATGGCAGTCTCCTGGTATTTTATTCCTTGCATCTCCTTCCCAACATGCCATTCCATAAATCTTCTTTCCCTCCCTTTCACCGAACCCATCTAAATCCACCATCCAAACCGAGAAAGTCTCCCATATCACCTCTTCGGAACCTTCGGCCTCGGCTTACACTCATCCGGCTGCACCGCATGCAACATAACCTTATTAACCCCCTGCGGCGTATTATTCGCATACCCCTTACTCCAATCATAACTAACCGCATACGCAAACACATTCCCATTCCGATTAAACGCCGTGCTCGATATCGTCCCGCCCACCTCCGGATACCCCTTGAGTCGATGCTTCGCATCCTTGTCCCAGAAATGGAATGTCCCGTCTGAGCCGGCGGTGCTGAAAGTGCCGTGGACGGGGTGGAAGGAGATGGCGTTGACGGAGTAGACGTTGCTTTGGTCGCGGGAGCCGGGGGGGTTTGTCGATGGCATTTGAAGCTGAAGTTGGAGGAGGAGTCTTTGTCTTCGACGTACTGGATGGCGCAGCGACCTTCGATGGAGCCGACGGCGAAGCCGGTGGCGTCGGAGAAGCAGGTTACGACTCGCGTTTGCCATTTGAGCGGGGATTGCATTGTTTTGTAGAATTCGGTGGGTTTGTCGAGAGAGACGACGTTGATGTAGCGGTCGGCGGTGCCGATGACGAGCATTTTGTCTTTGCTGTCGATACTGTAGACCCGCTCCTGACATGGAATTGTCGCGACAGGGTTGGAGGTCCGGAGATCCCAGTATTTGACTGTTTTGTCCCAGCTGCCGGTTACGAGAACTTGGGTTGCTTGGCCGGGGACATCGACCATGCGGACGGAGCGGATGGGTTGGTCGTGTACTGCTACTTGTTGGGCTGCACCGCCGGCACCGAGGTCGAGAAGGCGAGCTGCTTTGTCTGCGCCGCCGCCTATTACTTGTCTGCCGTCCTGTTGAAGGTATTAGTAGGTGAGCGGACTATGATCCTGGGGAAGTGACGCACTTTTGACCAACAACAGCTTAATACAGGTGCCTCATGCTCGAACAAAGCTTTCCCTTCGCTTCCTCCTTGGGCGTTAATTTCGTAAATGCGGACCTTCTTGTCCCATGATGCAACGGCTAGATGTTCTGATTGCGGGGAAAATGAGAGGTCTGAGATGCCATCTTCTGGTGGGTTACTCAGTGCAACGTCTTTCGAAATATCCCCAGTTGTGTTATTCGCCGCAGAAGAGCTGGAACTGGCTCCGCTGCCAAACAGGCCCGACATTGTGAGTTGATGGTAAGAGCGCTGTAAAGGAAGGAGGGTGAAATCGGTCAAGGAAGTGAAGGTATTTGGAGCAAGGTGCTGAGTCCCATATGTTGATAGTGTCGACTCATGCAGGGATCATATACAATCGTAGGCAAACATATTGGCTCTAGGCAATAGTACCTCCAGGTTTCGAGTCCACTAAAAAGCGCGTAAAAACGTAGCGCGTCTAAGCGGGAACGCTAGAATAAGCCCTAGTTCTACAGCCTATGTTCCGCCACGGCGTCTCTGAATAGAACTTTCTCTCTACACTCCTCGCTCAAAGAATCGCAGTCGAAGCACACAAACAGAGAAGTCATTCATTGATTTCTCCTTCTTCACATACTGCTTTGGGAGAAAGTCCCCGGACACCTCTTGTTCCTTCGGGAGCACAGAGACAGCAGAGATGCGCCGCCATAAAAGCAATTTTCGCGGCTAACCTCCTCCCCACCTCCCCTACCCCTTCGTCCCCCTTCTCAACTGCCTGTACTCCTCTTACGACTCTCCTGAGTCGCAAAGCGTGGCCAGGGAGACCACATGGATGAAGATATGAGTCCGAGCTCTCTGGATCGTGCAATGCATGTCTTGGGTGGAAAGTTTGTGGAGGAGGTTGGGATTGAGTTGGATGTTGGGAAGGGGTTTCATAGGTGTGTGGATGGAGGAATTTTTCGTCGAGATGGATAGTTATGCGATTGCTTTCTTCGGACTCGCTCTTCGGGGTGGGAAAAAAGGAGGTAACTCGATGGGGCTTATTCTTGAGGCGAGGAGTCCATTTTTCCTTTTATTTCCACGAGCCTGAATCTTAGGTCTTCCGTGCTTCGAGTTGTGCTTCGTTGTCAGAACAGAAGCCGAAGGCGGCAAGATGTGTCCGGTCAAACGGGCCAGGCTTCATTCAAAACTCTGTTCAATGATGATACAATACACATAGAGTCAAGCACTTAGGCGCTTCGCAGACCCTTCGTGGTGTCGGAGTGTCGCTGACGATTACTTCATTATGTTTTCTGACGAACATCGAGTACGAATGCAGATGTAGCTTCTATAGCTTCCAATTTTAATTGGAGTAGATGCTATGTGCAATTGACCACTGAATGGGTTTTGGAATATGTTGATAATGTCCCAAGGCTACTTTGCTCTTGCCCAAGACTTCGAACAGTGAACCAAGAATTGCTGAGTTTCGAGCTCTGGTTAAGGCAAGACTGGGATATTTACTACAAATATGAAGCATAAGAGCTTTTACTTATTGAAATACTAAGTTGCAGTCAAGCTATCTTATTTGTATCTAGGCACAGATAATCTAGTCTTATTCTATTTCTGAATGAATGCGCTATGATGCAGTCCTGCGAAAAGTAAGTGACTAGATAGCTGGCCTGCAGCAATATCAGTCAAAAGCAGAGTGTTGGCCCGTCTATAGAACTCTATTCTATCGCTTCGCTATTGGATCTTGAAGACGGAGAGTACGAATGTCTATAATAACACCAACAGAAGTCAATTAGAACCCAGATATGCAGATGTAGACGATCTATTTCTTGTCTTCATACTTGGCGTTGTGGATGGCAATTGCGCTATCACGTTTCAGTACAGACCGCAAGTTGGTTTTAGAGGCCCACTTACCGTCCACTGGGGTCTGTCTGGGTTGACCATGTAGGTGTCCAACGCATAACGGTTGATGCGCATTGAGGTGGGAACAACTCGTCAAAAATGGTGCGATACCAGTACGCTTCTTTACTGTCCGGTATATCTTCTCCCCATTCGGCCTTGGGGTTCTTGAACTGTTCATCTGTAACATGAAGCTCGGCGTTGTCCTTCAGCGCATCTATCCACCCATATCCTACACCATCGCTGAATTGCTCCTTCTGGCGCCACAGAATTTTCGCTGGAAGATATGGTTTGGTGTCAGGCTCATCCGTAGTATCAAAAGCCTTGCGTAGAATGTATTTTTCTATACGATCCTTTGTGATCATCTTCTCAGCTGGATCCACGCTCATGCTATTCTCTAAGAACTGTTCGTGGTCAGTAAATAACGGTTGTTCTAGGGTTATGAGTCTTACGTCTTTGTCAAGGAAGGGTACACGAGCTTCGACACCCCACGCAGCAGTTGACTTGTTAGCCCGCAGACAATCAGAAAGATGAAGGTTCTTGACCCGGCGGACCGTCTCAGCATGGAATGCTTCCTTGTCTGGCGCTGCGTGGAAGTAGAGATAACCTCCAAAAATCTCATCGGCGCCCTCACCACTCAGTACCATCTTGACTCCCATCGCTTTGATCTTACGGCTAAGCAGGAACATGGGGGTCGATGCTCGAATGGTTGTGACATCGTAGCTTTCAAGATGAAAAATTACGTCTGATAACGCATTAAGACCATCCTCGATCGTGAAGCTGAAATCATGGTGCTTGGTTCCAAGATATTTGGCAACCTCCTTTGCAGCCTTGGTATCCGGAGCGTTGGGCAATCCAATAGAGAATGAGTGGAGCTGTGGAAGCCAGGTTACTGTCGAAAGTTCATCATTGTCGTCCAATCCGACAAGTTCTTCACTTGATTGTGGCTCAGAGTTATGACTATATCCATTAACTTTATGCATTGATGCTTCCCGGAGCCTGAGTGTTTCCCGCTGAGCTATTGAAGCGACCAGACTTGAGTCCAGCCCTCCCGATAGCAATACGCCATAAGGAACTTCAGCCATCAGTCTCTTACGGACAGATCTTTCCAATGACGTTCTTATCAACTTATAGTCTATAGGGGTAGATGGAACATTGGTTGGATCCCACCACTTAGGGTCAAAGTATCGGGTCATGCTATCCGTCTTGGAATCATATATATGACCTGGAGGAAACCATTCGATCTTATCGCAGACAGGGTGTAAGCACTTCAGCTCTGAAGCGAAGTATACCGCACCCGGTGTCTTGCTTGACCATCCTCGATAGAAGCTTGTTATACCTATAGGGTCTCGAGCGGCAATCGTGCGATCCGCCTTCTTGTCATATAGCACCCATGAAAACATCCCATCCAGATACTTTGGAGCATCTAGCCCGTGTTCCATATACTACATGCCATCAGCCACTGCTCCTTCCCCGTACCTGTTCGTGCCATACCAGGGGTATTATAACTTCGCAATCTGAATGGGTCTTAAAATTGTATGGGTTCTTTAGCTGTTTTCGCAGGATCCTGTGGTTGTAGATCTCGCCATTGACAGCAAGCGACAGAGACCCATCGTCGTTAACTAGAGGTTGGGCTCCAGTATCTGCGCAAGGTCAGCGTTGAAGGCAAATGCTGCACGAGTTCCTTACCGACTCCGACAATACTCAGTCGCTCATGAGCCAAGACTAGCCGTTGGTCAATTTTCGACGCGTTCCCTTAGACAATGTTGACGTACTTGTGTTGTTCGCAATAAAATTACCACCTGAATTCCATTAAGTCAATTGCCACTGCATATAGTGGGGTTGGCTCACTCCAGTCGGGACCACGATGACGAGCACTGTTGAAGCACGCGTCAGAGATTATGCCTAGCAACGATTCTCGAGCATCTCACGCCTTGGCCATCCGCAATGCGGTGGGCTTAAATTTTTGCACATCGGGGTGACTGTAGGATGTCAATTGCCAAGATTCAGTGGAGTGCAGGAGTATTTCATACCAGTGGCAAGCAAAGATGCCACACATGGCTGCGATGGTCTTTTTGAAAATTTAAAATGTATGTTGGTAGGGTCAACTGACCGTTCGCTGAATTTACATACTACATGTTTTGATGTGCGATTTCGGAACGTTGAGTCATGCGCTAACCGATAAGACGAGCTAGTGGGGCTGCAAGGCTATCAGCCTATCCGCCACCAATGGCTAGAAGTCGAGGTCAAGTTGTACAATGTGATATACAGCCATTGAATGGTAGGACATAGGCGCCATGAAATTAAGATCAGCTTATTACCGCTATTCCTCAAGACCATAAGGCAGTAGCTGTTAGATACAGTTGATCCTCCGTTGTACTGACCAGTGGATGGCTGCATCTCGCTCAAACGCCACACGCTTCCACGTATTGTATTGGAAGATTCACATACGCCATCTCAAGAAATGCCCATCTACCCCTAACGCCCGTAGCATAACCGCCGCTATTCAAGGTTTCTGTGCGTTGAGGCCACAGAAGTGCACAAAACCTTCACGGTGCCGGATTCTCTTTGACGATGTTCTTGACCTTCTTTTCATATGCCTGACGGTCCCGCTTGAAGAGGTTGTAAGCGTCGGCTTGTGCTGGCGAGTCGGGATTGGGGTCGTTGAGTAGATCTTGGATGCCAAGGAGAATTTGCTTGATAGTAATAGCCGGCTTCCAACCTTCCTCTTCATTCAATATCGAGAGACAGACCGTACCAGATGGGTAGACATTGGGGTGGAAAAGTGGGGGTACGAATTTGCCTGCAGATTGGTGTCAGAGTGTTCGTTTGAGAGTAGTAGTAACACGATCGCATACACTTCGGTGGCTTTGTAGGATATTCTGTACACATTAGATCAGCTTCAACCCGGCTAGATGCTGCATATCTAAGCTCACCATCTGGAAACAAGACATCGAGCTTGAATAATCCTCCCTCCCACAGCGTCTTATCCTTTCCAGGTATGCCACACTCCCATTTCTTGAGGTCTAGAACGCCCTGAGGCGTACGGACAGGTTTTGCGAAGAAGCCGAAAGGATGGTCGCGACGCCACTGCTTTCTGGATTGAATAAAGGTCAGTTTCATAGTGCTCTAGACGACAACAGTGAAGGGAATGGCCACACCTCTCCTCTTGTAAACGATTTTGACACAAAGACATCTTCAATGGAATCAAATGAGGTCAGTAGCTTGTGGAACAGGTTCGCTCTGATGCCCTCAGGTCTGAAGTGGAAAAGTATGGGTTGGCAGAAGTTTTCGGACAAGGTTGGAGGGTGGTTGTGAGTATTTATATGTCCCCCGCTTGATCATGTGAGCTTATCGCTACATCGCCATCTCGCGCAAGATGATTTGCCTAAGCCGCTTGCGTGAAGTGATGGGCTCGGAAGAGGCGCATTGCATGTAAGAGTGAAGTAGAACAAGTGTGCAACTTTCCATAGTGATCTAACTCTACGTCTCTAGTGGCTGACTCCCGCGGTTTCCAGTTCCTGTCGATCATGACCCGCGCCCCGCCTGGTGCCACCGGCATTGGCTGTAAAGCAACCCACATCGACTATCACTATGTTTCAAGTATCATTCGCATGTTTCACTCCGGGCAATTTTATAAGCTCCTTTGAAAACGAGTATGTTCGGGGACCGATAATCTTGGAAAGCCTAGTTCACCATGGAGAAGGCTGAGAGCAAAGACAGCGCACCAAAGGGAACCAACACATCCGGGACCACCCCACCAGTTCAGGATGTGCCCGACCCGGAAGAAGATGATCTAGATGATCTGGATGGTAGGCGCCAATATACCTCTTGCTCATGTATTCGGCGTCTAATCTTTGCATAGATATGCTGGATGAGTTCCAAGCCTCCAAACTCGACGAACCCAAAGACGCCCCTCAGAATGCACGAGCAGAAGGCTTTCAAGAACTAGATGTTTCAGACGCCGCCGCAGATGAATTTAGCAAGCAATTGCAGGAGCAAATGGCCGCCCTCATGGGCAGTGTGGACGAGTCGCCCGAGATGAGGAAGGAAATCGAAGCCATGATGAAAGAATTGGGTGCAGCCACGGATCCAGGAGCTTCAGCAGATCAACAAACTCAATTCAAAGACGGGGCAAAAAGCAAAGCGCCAGTCACAAGCGCAGAAGAGCCTTTCCAAGAAACTATTCGAAAAACAATGGAAAGAATGCAAGCTTCAGGCGAGCAAGCAACAGCAGCCGCCAAATCCGAAGAACCAGTCGACATGCTCGCCCAAATGCTCAAAGAGATGCAGAATGGCGGTCTCGATGGCGCAGGCGACGAAGAAGGGTTTAATAAAATGCTTCTGGGCATGATGGAACAGTTGACGAACAAGGAAATATTATACGAGCCTATGAAAGAACTACACGTCAAGTTCCCGGACTGGATGGCGAAGAACAGGAGTACGACTAAGGCGGAGGATCTGAAGCGGTATGAAGAGCAGCAGAGGCTTGTGGGGGAGATAGTGGGAAGGTTTGAGACGAAGGGGTATTCGGATGATAAGGCAGAGGATAGGGAGTTCATTGTTGAGCGGATGCAATTGGTACGATATGATAACCTCGATTTATTTGTGGAATTGCAGCTGACACAGGACATATAGATGCAAGCGGCTGGAAGCCCTCCCGCTGATCTTGTTGGCGATATGAATGCTGCACAAGATACTATGGGCGATATAGACTCAGGTTGTCCTCAACAATAATACCTCCAGCGTTCTACCCACATATATGCGCCGTGCTGCCTGCCTACCTGCCTGACATGCACCATGAAATGCTCCTCGAAATCCTAACAAGCCAACAGCTGTTTTAGTACAGTAAGCGTTGCCCAATCCTCATACCTTCGTAGACCATATTTGCGTCCTCATCCCGCCAACCCTCACGACATATCCATCCCCCCATCCCCATCCCCACCCTTATCCAGCTTCCCACCCTCTCCCGTCCTCGCAACACTAACCTCCTGCGTATCCACAACCTCCCTAAACAACCTATCCCACTCCTCATCATCATCACTCCCATAACTCGACATCTCACACTCATTCTCCTGTATACTCTCCACCAGCGCCTCAAACTCCTCTTCCTCCTGCGATAAAATCCGATCCACCATCTCAACCCCTACACCACATACATCAGCACACTCAATCTCTCCACCAAAGTGAACATCTCCTCACCTTCCTCATCATATTCATCCATCCCCTCCTCTTCCTCATCCGATGGAACTGGCAAGGCTTCAGCCGCTTCCCTTGCCCGCTCCTCCTCCCACGCCCTCTTCCGCTCTAAAAATTCCGCTCGTAATATCTACCCCGTCACAGTCAGAACACCGACTAATAAGACACACGGGACAAAAGTGCAAGCGCCGACATACCACCTCACTCCTACTCTCCCACTTCCGATCCTCGCGCGCCTGCCTCACTTTCCCAAGATAAACTTGGCGCCGGCGTTGTTGTTGTTGTTCTGCAGCGGGTTTGAGATTGAGGAGAGGATTTTGTGTTGTGCGTCGTGGTGGTGGTGGTGGTGCATGACGGAGAGTGGGTTTAGTGCTGGTAATGGATGGTTTGGCGGAGGACATGGAGGGGGAGATGTATGGGCATGTGTTTGGGTTGCGGGGGCGAGGGGGTAAAGGCTGGTGGGTAGGATGGTGGGTGGATTTGGAACATTTTTTGGTTGGTGAGAAGGGGGAGATGGAGTGTGGATGAGAGTAGGTGAAAAGGCTGAGAGGATGTTGATGCGTAAGGCGGAGAGAGAGGTGCGGCGCGTGGAGCGCGTTTTTGGTGGCGAAGATGCAGGTGGTTTTAACGGGCGCTAGTGTATTTCTTGCATACAGGTGATTCATGAGCATAGGCGTTTCGTAAAAAATTCAATAGGAATCAAAATAAATCTTGATCTGAAGGTCTAGTGTCATAATTATACATTGCGCCCTGCAATGATACATTTGCTATTCGGAAATTCGTCCAGCCATTCCCACAAATTTCATTATAATAACGCCCATAATGCCGCACGCGAATTCAGCAGACAAGCAAGGTTCCAATCCTCTTTGTAACATGGCCTCTCAGACAGCTAGAAATTAGAAGCGGTGTTGACCGGTTGCGTGTGATACTGGTCCAAAGTCGACCGGAACGGGCTGTGCCCACTAACGCTACTCCTCTTTTCTCGTCCAGACGACCCAGGCTGTGAATCCATTGGGTCATTTTCATCGTAGCCTGATCGCCGCTTCCTGCCCCAGATCCTCCACACGACTACTGCAATTCCTCCGAGAAGTATGAATCCTCCTATACCACCCACGACTCCGCCGATAACCCTCTTCGTCGCTGATGAAATCCCGGAGCTGCTCGAGCCGCCATTGCTGCCAACAAGTCCAGGAACACTAGATGATGCTGCTGCGGCGTCCACCACTCTGCTGGAAGTCGAAACGCTGCTGAAGGTGCTACTTCCGCTGACTGAGATGACGGTCGTCAGGATCTGCTGTGTTACGCTGCCAGTCTTGGAGGAAGATGGGGTAGATGTTGTCTGAGAGATAGTATCGACCGTTGCGGAGGACTGTGATTGTTTTGACGGTGAAAGAGCATTCGTAGCCGATGACTGAACTGTTTGTGTAGAGGCGGGAGTCGAAGTCACTGTGAAGCCATTCGCAGAAGTGGAAGGGCTCGAGTCTGAGCTTCCTGCGCTACTAAATGACGTGTCGGATGCTACAGTTGGCGTAGTGGACTCAGTGACCGTAGCTGGAACAGATGCCGGTGTAGAGCTAGGGGTGCCTGCAGTCGCTACAGGAACATTGTTTTGACGATATTCTAACGGGTGTACACCTTTCTGGACCTCTGCAGCTCTCGATGAAATGGTGAAAAGGAGGAGGCAGGCGAAAACCGAGGCGCTCCGATGGAACATGATGAGGTAAAAGTGTTCGTTCGGTACAAAAAGAGAGACCCGTCTGGGTTGAATCGTGCGTAGAAGCCTGCTTTGTTTCGGAATAACAAACAGCGGCGAAAGCGGCGAAAGATCGACTATTAAGTAACGGCCGAGCTCTGAATGATAACGACAGAATAACGAAGGTAGAGAAATCGAACCAGTCCGTAGGGTGAACGCGAAGGGGAATGTAATAGTGAACAGTGGGTGAGCAAAGCGAAAAAAACGAGAAAGAGGCCACCGGACTCAGGAGCTAAATTTGGCTTGCGCGGCAGCGGCGGGGCAGGCGTCGCCCAAACAATGAATGCCTGCACTAGATGCGACCCCGTACCGAGCCTCTTCCCACGACCGATTGGTTTGACAGGCTTGCACGCCTCTTCAATCACAAACGTCAACTTGCATACATCCCTGGGACCTGCATAGGGGGAGAGGGGTCATCAAGAAGAAGCCACTCATAGCGAACTGCTACTTTTATGCAAGCAGGAGTCGAGGCAGCATCCTGTGCGAAATTAGCCATCGGCGCCACTCTCGACCAGTGGGTGCGCTCTTGTTCCCACGGCGTGCGATGGTGGACTTGACCCCCCATGAGGCACTATCGGGCATCTCTGGTTCAATATCACTGGTTTCGTGGATCTTTGTGCTTGTATGAAACTCTCCTGTGTTTCATTACTTCGGACTGAACATTATTGGGCTGAATCCGTCGATTAGGTACCACAGCTACTGGAGAATTACCAATTAGGCAGCGCTGACGGCGTTTCACTCGCTTTCATTATAGTGTGGTTCATTGGCGATCTTGCAAATTTCTTTGGGGCTATCTGGGCGGGTCTAGTGCCTACGGTCATCGCTTTGGCTGTTTACTTCATCATCGCTGATTCAGTATTGTTAACTCAATGTCTTTACTACAAGCGTGTCAATGCCCGCCGAAGTCTCACCGCAGACCTTACACAAAGGGATACAGATAATCCAGAACAGCCATTACTTGGCCGGAGACCAAGTGATGTAGGCTTGCCAGGCTCTAGGCGTCGCTCCTCTGTCTCTATCAAACGGCGCGATTCAAGCCTTCCAACCCCGGTACTCACCACTATCCCCGAAGAGGGAGATTATGTTCGTCCTTGGGTCAAGAACACCATCTGCGTAGTAGCTGTTTGCGCTATTGGCACCGCTGGCTGGGCCATAGCATGGAAAGCCCATCTCTGGGTGCCAACCCCGGAAGATTCTGGGGCCGACGATTTAGGTGAGAATGTAGGGGCAGAGATCTTGGGTTATCTTTCGGCATTGTTGTATCTGGGGTATGACGCTCTATCCAAAGCCAGTACAACATAGAGACGATGCTTAAAATGTGGTCATATAGTGCTAGAATCCCTCAGATTGTGAAGAACTTTCGTGAGCGATCTTGTGAAGGTGACTATTTGACTCACTCAAACAGGCACGAGATTGTGCTGACTCGCATTTCTAGGGTTGTCCCTCCTCTTTTTCATACTTTCTCTTTTGGGAAATCTAACGTATGGTGGCGGTGTAAGTGCCCAGAAGCCCTTAGATTGATGCTTGCCAATTCATAGTCTCCAGATCCTTTTCCACTCTGTTTCGAAGCAATATCTTCTTGTCAACACGCCTTGGCTGATCGGATCTTTGGGTGAGCATGCCTTCGTCAGAACAGATGACTAGATGCTGACCTACATAGGTACTATGTTTGAGGATGTACTTATATTTGTCCAGTTCCACATGTATAAGAAGGCGGCAGAACCAGACTCTGGCATGGAGTAATGCAACTGAGCGATGCTATATAACTGTTAGGGTCCTCATACTTTGCTATCCTTAGGGAGATGGGAATCGGAATTTTCAGCGTTCAGTATCTTGAAATCAGAAGAGAACTTGGGGGCGACTCTTTCAAAGGAATCAATGGGAGCCCTAGGATCTAACTCTCTATGATGATGAATAATGATCCAGACGGAGTAGAGTGAAATCTACGCGCTGTTGGGATTAGGAAAGCTAGATTGGCGCATTTTCATCCGAAGCACCAAAGGCAAGCATTTGCAAGTCGTATTTAAAAAATGATGAAACATCGGGAGTGAGGATCCGTGAGGAAAACTCTCTTCGCCTTGTGCAAAGAGGACTGCCAGCAAACAGAAGAGCACGGAATATTCAGAAGTAGTATCGAAGCACACATGTTGAGCCACAAGCCAAGCACCATTTGAGAGGAAGCAACCATGGAATATCATTGATCACGCCGCCTACGCACTGCCGTAACCCTGAATAAGCACATAGCTAATCTCCCATCGTAGAAGCAAGCTCGAACGAAAATCAGGCAATTAATCGAACAGACCAAAGCCCATATCTTCATCCGACTCTTCCTTCTCTTCTTCCTTCTCCTCCTTCTTCTCTTCCGCAGGTGCATCCGCGGCTGCCGGTCCTCCAGCTCCACCACCAGATGGCGCCGCTGCAGCACCTCCTCCTGATCCGACGTTCAGTAGCATGTCCTTGACATTCTTTCCTTCAAGGGCCTGGGTGTATCATTAGCGATGGCCAGACCTAGTTCCGTAATTCTGGATTGTACCTTAGCGAAGAGAGTTGTCCATATTGACTCCACATCTTCGACATTGGCGGCTTTAATAAGGGTTTGCAGTTTGTCGGGCTGTGAGATAGATGTCAGTGCTACCCACAACTAAGTTTCACCTTCAAGTAGCGGCAGCATACGGTGATTTCAACGTCGTCATCTGCGAGGATGAGAGCGGCATATGAAGTTGCTAGCTCTGAGTGAGACATTTTAGGAGAGCGCTCTGGGGTTTTCTTGTATGCGCGATGGTTGTAGCAGTCGTTTAGCGTAGTAGAGGAGCACAATTGTTTGAAGATGTGTGGAATTCAGCCCAGTAATTTTTCGCTTAGATAGTGGAGATCTTAAACAGAGGACTGGGTTTCTTATCTTAGCGTCAAAGAGTTCTTGGCTTGCGGGGAGTGGAGGGGGGTTTTATGTTTCCTTGCGTAAATCTTTGGAAGATTACCATATCATACTCGAACTTCCGAGTCTCCGCCATCTGTCGCTCAGTGCCCCAATCGTTCGCAGTGTACTACGTTGGAAATGCTACCGGGTCCTTAGACCTCTTCAACAAAATGTCAGACTCCCCCGCCGTACAAGCCCCTCTCGATCCGCAAGAGTCACCCATACTTGATCGTGTGCTCTACCTCCGAGATAAACTGTCCCTATTGAAACAGGACAAATCTACATACGTCAAGTCTCATGACGTGCTGCGACTCTACGATGAAGTTATCGAAGAGGTCCATCAGCTGAACGTCATAAGAGAGAAGCATGGAAAGCCATTGGAACAAAACCGAGGTTTGTCATCTACGCCGAGGCTGCGGTCGTGACAATCAAAATGCTTACTTGGCTTCGGTACAGTGGACAATGTGTTGGATGACTGCTTCCAATTAATCTCTCTGTTCTTCCTGACCATCGGACGCAACAATGACGCTCCGGCTGTGTAAGCTTAGTGATAATTGATGATAATTGGACGAAAGGCTAATTCCGTGCTCTTGCCAGATATTCTATGACCTCCACTATTCGAGTATGTTTGCCTTAACCAATCTATCCCACCCATCACTGATATCAGCCAGCGGCTTCTGGATCATCTTAAAGAGGCCGCTTTCTTCACTGCGAAAGATCTCGAATCGGCTCGCCATACTCTAGATAAAATGCAAGAGACCGTGGCAAGGGGAAAAGAGACATACTCGCCACATCTCTTGTTGTTGCTGGAGCATCGCATAGATACCTGCCGGAACATCCTTGCTGAACTTCAAGATTCATTGGCAAATTTGTCACCTGCACTGACGCCTGTCCATGAACGACTGGTCTCAATTCTGCGTTCAATCTCTGCGGCGAATACACGCTCTAAGGTCTAATACTCTTTCCAGGAAATCGGACTTGAGTAATTAACGGTTTTTCCAGTTCCCAACCGCGGAAGTTGAAGGGTTTCGAGATCAACTCATGGAGATTAAAGCCACTATGGTGGATGGCAAGTTTCTAGCGGAAGATAGTACAGCGCCTGCTGGCCAAGACATTGTCATAGGACTCCTTGAACGCTGCTTCCTCTGGTCTGAGATTGTCCTTAAGAGGTATTTTCACCCGCTTGGGCAATTATTGACAATATTTGCTTTTCTCCAACTGATGACGGCTACAGGAAAGGGAAAATCAACGAAAGATTCAAGTCAACGTACGAAAAATTGGTCGACATACGGAATCAACTAGAAAGGCTATCTTTGACCCAAGCCTGGTCGCTACGAGAAACCGACTTGTACAATTTCCAGCGGCAATTAGACAGGGTTGATGAATCTCGCGTCAATGGGAACTTCGAAGACCCGACGGGATATCAAGCAGATCTACATGCGCAGAGGGTGCGTATTACACTTCGCTGTTTTAAATGACATGCTTGCTGACCGTGGAAGACACTGCTCTACCTTCTTCGCCGTAGCTATGCATACATCTACGGCCTTCTCATCTCTTCTGAACCAGTTTCAGAGGCCCTCCTACCAGTATACAACCAGTTGCAGACCCTCCGTCGATGCCTGTTAGAAGTCAAGCGATCTGGAGGTGTCTCTTCACCAAGGGAGTTGTACCCTTACAGTATGAAAGTATGTCTGACTGTTTGCGCTATGATACGAATATCAATACCTAAATACATTATTTGACTGATTTTCACAGCTCAATTCGATTGACAACATGCGGGTCGACGGCAAGTTCCTCGTGGGGAACGACATCCCGGAGGGCCAGGCGAGTGTGAACGCACTGCTGGCAGAATGTTATGACATTTCGTATGAATTGAGAACTCAGGCTGAGGAAAACGATTCCGATTGACTGAAGCGGCCCAAGCTGAAGTCATTCCTTTTGCCTCCTGCATTTGCTTTGCTCTTCAGCGTGGCGTTGAAAGTCGTTGGTGGGATCTGGACGGCTTCGGGCATCGTGGGCATGGATCACAGGCATTGGAAGTCTGAGGTATGTTTGTACGATTCCAGATATTTAGGCCAGATCCCGAGCCTTTAAGGAAGGGGTCAATTTTGGAAGTAAAGATACGAAGTATACATAGAATCTACCATTTCCGTTCTTGTCGACATTCTACACACATTCTCCCTTTCCCCTAAACCAATATCCCGACCGTCTGTTAACGCAGCAGAGCTATTACTTTATGGCATTTTGGATGACGCCAAGCGGTCGTTCCGGTACAGCCTTTTGGGTAGCGGCGGAAATACCATGACTAGCCCCTGCACTCCTTACCTAGCAGCTTACAGAGAAACGGTATGATCAGTTGGTGCTACCTTCCATAGAGAGCCTACTGAGTCCAGCATCTTTGGCACCAACACACCCATCAAGGCTAGTATAAGTACGCAGGCCGATATGTACTTCACTTAGGGACACTTCCCGTTTATGTATGATACGACCGTCTCTGCAAACACTGAAGTGTCATGTCTTGTTGATCAGCCTTTCATCGAGCCCAGAGTGGCCATTAGGTCTCACAGTCCCACTCATCCCTAAAATACCCGCTGGCAGGAAAACTGCCTGTCCACGTGGCGAATATGTAGCTTAGCCGCGTCCACGTATGGAACAAGTGCTTTAGAGGGTTCGTGGTATTGTGATTGCAAGGATCAGAAGCCATATTATCCACGACGGAACTGCCCTTGTATGACAGCTAACGTCAGATGCATGATCGACTTCCACATAGTAGCACCATGTATAACATGCTGGACCAACCAAGTATCCGACTAGTGTATCCAAGGGTTTAGAAAGGCAAGACGTAGCTAACGTTTTGCACAACGAATGACAAATACCACAGTATACGTATCAACATAGAAATCGTTTGGCGAGCATTGATTTGAAACATCGAGAAGGTTGAAGCAGTAAATCGATGGTGAGTTGAATCAGGATATAACGAAAACATATGGTAACAAGATGGGCCGCAAAATGCACCAAAACCTTCCGGAATCTAAAGGTAAATTCATAAGCCACGAATGGCGAGTATGCATGGGTGGATTCCTCCAGGATTAATAGGAGTGGCATGTGACGAACCAATAGGAGAAGATTGTTGCAACTTTTACTAATACAACTCTGCCTAAAAGACCAACTCAACGCCAGCATACGGATTCCGAGCCGCGAGTTTCATTAACAGTTGCAGCTCCAAATGATAATTGCTGACGCTCTATACTGCCATTTTATATACGGGGGTTGGCCCGCTTTAAAGAGTAAGCCTCAGGTAACCCGAAGGGTCTGGTACACAACCAGTCATGTCATATTACACCATCTATCCCTATCTCATCTATTAATCTTTCAGACATAGAAGCAGTGGTCTTATATTTTTGACTCACCTAGAAGCCTTTCATTGTGCCTTCAAAGGCTATATTACCACGACTGTCTCCTGCCAGCTCTTTATCTGTAAGAGAGCTTACACTGGCTGCTGCCGACGTAACATTACCATAGGAATTGATTAGCCCTTGCTCCTTCTATTCAAACCTTCTGGTCCTTGTCCCCTTTGCAAAATTCTAGTCAGTCTTGATATTTGTAACGGGAGATAAAGATCTTGCCAGCAGCTTCGGAAAAGATGTGTCGGCCACTGCTCCTAAAAAAGTCGCACACCCAGACATAGTTTCGAGAAGACAAGAATACTCGAGAATATACATACCAGGCTCCTGCCTTTCGGCCCCAAGTCATCATTCCCCACGCGTGTTGCCATCCGAATCTGGGCGGTGGTTCTTGGCTCGTGCGGAAGGGACTAGCTCCATGCCTGAACATCTGTTTCTCTCTGTCTGCTTCCTGTTCAATGATCAAAGGTTCAGGACTTTTTATTGAAGCTACCGTCCCACTTGAAGAGCCTTCCCACTTTCTGACATCTTTGCTTACAGGCCTCCACCAACCCTCTTCCTCTCGTGCAGACCATCTAGAGCCACACATTTCCCAGAGCCTGCTCCGGGCCCGCTTGTAAGCGAAACGCTCATCCTCGCCGGTGAATGTTCCCGTACGTGCGAAGTCCGGGCCGAGCTGACGGCCTATTTCGTTACCAGCGCCGGGAGCACCATCACTGGGCCCATGACTACGCCCGGCGCCATACACCGGTCCAAAGTCGCTATCTTCATCTGCAAGTATTGAGCGGGCTGCAGAAGCTTGAGAGAGTGGAGAGTCGGATGGACTGGAAGCGTAAGACGGCGGAGAAGCGGAAGAGGTGTACGACGAAATGTTAGGCCTGAAAGGGGAGGTTTGGTCTTGATAGATCTCTGAAAATGTCTCAGGGTAGACACCATCTTCTGATGCGTGGCCGGTTCCCCGCTTTGGGGGTTGCTTTGTTTCGGGAAAGAAGATATCGTCTGGTCCTGCTTCAGCACTGATCAAGAGTTTGCAGCGGGCCTCGTAAAGCGCGTCTAGTAGGGTGATGAAGCGACGAGCCTCATTTTTTTGGAGCATGGACAGTATCGGAACATCGGTCAGAATCAGCGTATGGAATGTCGAAGCAAGAGTAATATAGTCCGCTGGACCAAGGTTCGTGCAACAAAGCTCGTCGAAGGTCCATTTCGTAACGCCCAATAGGTGGCGATAAACAAGGAGATTGCGGCCATAAACACGGAGAGTGGTGACTTCCCAGGGTATGTCATCCCTTGGAGCTGGTGTACTTGAGGTCTTATAAATTAAATCGAACTCTCTTGTTTTCCAGGCTTGTTTTGCTTTCACGAGCTCTTGCGGAGAGGCAGAAGACAGAGTCACAAAGAAATTCCTAGGAGTGGCCACCCCTGAGGTATTATCTTCAGTCTCAGTCTCAGCTGAAGGCCTTACATGGCGGCTCTGCTCATACCCCAAACCCCAATTACCGGATGCCATTGGCTCAACTCCATCGAATCCCTGATTATCCGATTCTATACGTTGATTGGTCTTCGCCCTATGCTTCGTTTCCTCTTCAGATTCACGCCGTCTCCAGTCCTTACCACTTTCCATATCCCAGATCTCGCATCTAGCCTTTAGAACCTCAAGGAAAGCGGCAAAGTCTCCCTTGCCTGTGAACATCTTTTCACTCTCGCCACCCTGTTTGCTAGATCCGAACAAGCCCCACCTGCTTCCTAGAAGCCCTAAGCGTGATGAAGGAGGCGGCGCAAACTCCACACCTGATGCATTGGCCAATTCTTCTGGCATTCGGTTACTAGTTGCAATAAGAACACCTCCAAGATGAAAGAATGAAGTGAGGAGATTGGACAAGATCTTAGACGCTGCACGATCTGGCAGCTGAAACTCGTCTAAGAAGAGAATAGGAGAGGTAGAGATCATGTCCCTAGCAAGCCATAACAAGGAATGTTCTTCATCTTGCACGCCAGCTATACCTTGATCCAGTGGTTGCTGTAGCCTGCTCTTCCGCAGTTGTTCCAGTCTGGCAAATGTCTCAAGCATAAAGGTATTGAAATGCCACCGGCGCTTCTTGCGATTCGGCAAGCAGTCCGCTAGTAAATCAACTAGCAGGCTCTTTCCCGTGCCCACCTCTCCATATAGTAGCAATCCCTGTGGTGATTGTAGTTGTATTGCAGACTCATGACTTGTCATTCTCCTTGTAAGTGCCCCTGCATCTACCCTTTCCTTCTGTCCCCGCAGGGACGAAAGGATGCCCTTTGGCTCTTTTTCCTTGTCCTGTGCTCCATCTTGAAGATATTCCGGTCCCACGGGATCTTTCTTGACAAGGCGATTGAGTTGTTCGAGTCGGTGACTAAAGTCAACCTCGGGTTGGTAATCTTTAAGACGGTGGTAGAGTTTCTGAAGATGGAGCGCAAGTCGATGTTGAGCAGGATCAGGATCGATTCTTTTCGTAGCAAGCAGGGCACGGTACAGAACGAGTGGATTGGTAATGGTAAGACCTTTTGTTTGAGGCAATTGTGGCATAGGGAATATATGGGATGGTAGTTGTTGTTCCTAGAAGACCGAACTTCAAAGCGAACCGTTATCGATACGTCAGGACTCACGCCGAATAGTCCTCTCCATACGCCCCTTTCGAGTATGACAAATCGTTCAATCTACGCTCAATACGGAGGCTTCGATAATTGCAGTTTCAGCTCATACCAAGCCCAAAGCTAATGTTCAACGCGTCTCCATCCAAAGCACCCCGTCCCCAATATTTCCTACCCTAGGATCCTCTTCATCCTGCGCTTAATGACAGGGTTCACCCGTGTGAAGCCTCTGATTCTGGATCTCCAACCCGCCACTCCTTGCTCCTCGTTATCTGGCGTCAGCACCGTCTTAGCTGCGTAACAAGTGGAAAAGCCATTTTCTAGGTCTATCGGGATTGCTTTCGGAACCCCTAGCCATTCCTGACAAATATGAACAGTCTGCGACTCCGTCTGAGATGGGTCTGGCTGGTAGCCCGCCAAGGTCTGGAAGGTATCTTGGAGTCGTCCAATGTAGTTTTGGTCCTCCAAATAGTCCCTGTAAGTCGAAAGTTCCGAATCTTGTACACTAGGCGTGGTGGGCGCTTCTTCCTCCTCAGGTTCAGTACTGAGTTCGCCCCGTTTGTAAGCGTCCATGGCACTTTGGACAGCAGGAGGCAGAACCCCCTCTATCTCGGTTACAGTAGGGCTCCACGGTGTCGAAAGAATGTATAGAGAGTGGAATTCGACTTCATGGATTAGATGATCGATATCTGAGCAGAGTGAGCACGGTTCGAACATGAGACGTACCATCTCAGTCATGCTTAGGCTACCGAGATGTAAAAGTGGAGTCCTTGCCCCATTTCCAAATTCTCGCTCATCTGATAGCATAGCCTGACGTTGTTGGGTGATATCTCGTAAGAGTTTGGTGTGAAAGAGGAACGAGCGCGTAATAATGTATTATGCTGGGCCGATGATAATGATCTTAATTATGCTGCAATCGCTGGTATGAAAGGTCATGCAAACGTATTGAGAGGGGAAATTGAGCGCAGCGTGAACTTTGAGTCTCTCGAGATCACACATACATAGAGGAACTGATGATGGCGGAATCGGAGACACGAGCTTACGCACTTAAGCGCCGAAACGGAGGTGAGTTGTGTACTCCTTGTCAAGTGGCAGAACAGGATTCATCACGTGAATCATCGTCAAAATAGCTTGCGCTCTGTAAGTTGGGTATGCAGCGGTCAGAGAGTGGCCAAGTCGTCTGGTGCCCCCTGTTCACAGCAGGACAACAGCTAACGTACCATAAGGACAGTCTTCATGCCAGAAGGTTAACTGACTTGGCCAAGGTCAGTCCGCATGTGGATTAAGGGCTTCTCAAATAAAATCAAAAGTATCGCCACGGTTATGCTTTAGCATCGACAAATGCCGTCCAGTTCCAACGATTCGCTCAAGCTTGAGTATGTCCAGCTGCGAGAAGAGAGCCCTGACGCTGGCTGACCGCGTGTCCAGCTTTCCCGCTGCGATGCTAGCGCCCAAATAATCCCCAACTATCTCTTTGTAAAATTTCGGATTCTCCGGCAGTCCGTACATGATGACCTTCTTTACGCCTTTCAGGCGGTAGCGCCTGAAGTGGTGCGCTCGTTCAGTATACAACAGTACAGCATGTCTACCAGATAAGAAATGGCTCCTTGCACGAGCAACATCTTTGACGGATGTATACTCAGAGATAGAACCAAAGGAGATAGCCTGCGTTTCTGAGGAAGAGGCGAGGTAGTTGCGGACCCGTACAAAATCTGCGTAGGTTGACAGGTAGATCAAAACACCTTGGCCTTCTCCAGCACCGAGCATGGAAAGCTTAATCAAGGAGGGTACAATGGCAGTCGTAAAGTATTTGAAACGATTGTTAGGTTCAGCTATAGGGGTTCCGAAGTCGAAGCGTGAGAAGGTTTGCTTGACAGGTATATTCAGGTCGATCATAGCACCTTCTGCCACTTGTGAGTATTTGATTTTACCTTCGACATTGAGCATTTGACGAGTGAATAGCCGATTAAGGGATGGAAAATTGAAGGCAGAAAGCAATATTGTTTGTCTAAGATACTTGGCATTGCCATCGAGATACCAGGTCCTGACGCGACTGAAATCGCATCCGTGGGCTTCCTTGGGTTGCAGATTGAGATGCTCGAATATGTATTCCACATGCTCCCAGTTCTGCATCAATAACGCATCTGTCTGATCAGATATAACGACTTCGATTGAACTGAGAAAGTCGTGGTCCTGCTTTTTGGGGTCATCTGCTCCGAGCGCCATGCGGAGCCCTAAAGGACTTGCAATGATAATATCCGAATTGTAGAATTGCGCAAAGAATTTGACCGTCTTACGAGTGAACTTCAAACCCAGACGGAACATATCATCATCATTGCCACCAAAAAGATCTCGAAAATCGTCAGGCTTGTCTTGTGACGGGTCTTCTCCTGAAGCATAGGTCTCTTGGAAGCGCTTTTTGTTCTCTTGCTGTTCTGGTTCACATAGGGAGACTATTGTGTCGACATACTTGACACATGAATTCCTAGTAGGCAATATCACGAGAATCTTGGGCCGCGTAAAACCTTGGTCGCGGTATTCCAAATCTTCTTGAGCATCTTCCCTTGCAAGACGCGCGTTGTCTTTGATGACCACGTCACGGGTCTTGAATACATGATTGATTGCATGCAGACACGCAAGTTTCCGTAAGATCTCACTATTGTCCATATTTCTGTGCGGAAAGACTATGTCATGATAATTGAAGAGATTGAAAGCCAAATGGCCCGATGATTTGTCCATGGGCGGCATCAATTCTCCTGAAGATTCCCTAAGCCTTTGTTTTAGTATCAGTTCTTTTAGAGCCGAGACTGCATGAGAAGAAGGCTCAGGGTTCGAGCCAAAGACCTGGGGAACTTTCAATGTGTATGACCACTTCTGTATCTTCACCGGCGCCATTGTAGACCAATTGTTCTCTTTGACAGCTTGAATCTTCTGTTCCAGTCCCTTATCATCATCCGGTCGGCCAAAGTGTTTCATGAATGGGTCTTGGTTTTCCGCTAATTGGTCTGCATCCTCCATGTCACTCTCAAGTGCCTCAGCGCCTGAGTTGTCATAGCTTTCTGGCTCTTCGATTGGGTCCTCTTCCTCGCCTAATTCTTCAATTCCTCCGAAGTCTTCGTCATTGCTAATCTTGCGTTTCTTTCGCTGCGGCTCGCTGCGCTGTCCGTTTCCATTCAACGAAAGAAGAAGTGCATTGTATGGTTGGACAGTACTTGCTTGGACATCTTCTTCGTCGCTACTACTGGATGCTGAAGAATCCTCTTGAGCGTCCTCATCACTTTTCAAGGGATATTCCTCTTCTTCATCTTCGGAGTCAACCTCGCGCTGTTCTTCGACCCGTGTAGACTTGAAACCGCTTCGACTACTTGCGTAGTCACCTCCACCTCGAGCTTTACCTCTTCCACGGTGGCTTCGGTTGGGGGCTTCTCGAAAGCCACTTCCACCACGTCCTCTCCCTCTACCCCCAACGAACGGTGCCATATCGTATTTAGGAGCCAGAGATTTTGGAGAGTGGTCGGACTCAAGAAAAGTTCGCGGCAAATTTTCGGTTATTTTGCGCAATGCCAAGACTTCCCGCACAACTACAGTTTTGACAATTGCCTCGTTGAAAGTCATCTATCAGTTGCGCTCGACTCCGTAAACAAGAATGGTAGAGGCAGACTCCTTCCTCCATCTTGCAAGACCTCTAGGTCCTAGTGTCGGAGGAGCATTACCAACCACATCTCCTTTAAATGTTATAATACAGCCGCAAGTATCTGTTCCTCAATCTCATGCTTGGATGGGCGGGCTTGCTCATACCTCGTCCAGGTCATCTTCTCCATCCTCGACCACGCAATCCGACCAAACCAAGATCAGGTGCGCGTTATCGGCACCCTCCTCGGAGTCCGCAGCGAAGATGGCCAAGAAGTCGAAATCCGAAATTGCTTCGCAGTTGGCCACACGGAATCACAGGAGCAGGTAGAGGTAGACATGGACTACCAAAAGCAGATGTTGGCCCTGCAACTAAAAGTAAATCCAAAAGAAGTCCTCGTGGGGTGGTATGCTACGTCTACAGAACTCAATACATTCTCTGCGCTCATTCAGAATTTCTACGGCGGACAAGGTGACGGGACTTGGCCTCATCCTGCGGTTCATTTGACAATCAGCACGGATCCCGGAAAGGAAATCGAAACCCGGACGTATATATCTGCCCCGGTTGGGGTCACGGCGGAGAGGGCTGCGGATAGTGCTGCGTTTACGCCAGTACCACATGAGATCCGATATGGGGAGGCTGAGAAGGCTGGGATGGAGCTAATAGCTGGGGCGAAAGACGATAAAGATAGGACGGCTAATGTACTGACTGATATCGAATCGTTAGAGAGGGCTATTGAGGAGGTGCTGGGCATGCTCGATAGAGTATCGAAGTATGTTGAAAATGTGATAGAGGAGGAAACTCCGCCTTCGAGTGCGATTGGTCAATTTCTACTCAATACCCTGGCTTTGGCGCCGAAAGTGGATCCTGAAGATATTGAACGAGACTTGTATGTGGTCATTCTGCACTTCTTAATGCATGAACTAACCTCGAACAAGCAACAATCACATTCAAGATGTTCTGGTCGTTTCATATTTAGCGAACACCATTCGGACGCAAATCGACCTCTCGAACAGGTTAGCAACGGCTGCGTTAACGCTAGGTGCAGGAGATGGTCTTGGTGGTGGACAAACGAACGGCGCTGGCTCGGAAGGCAGGGAAAGAGGTCAGCGTGGGGGCAGAGGTCAGAGGGGTGGAGGGGGCTGAGCGATCAATCTACGCCTTCATGAAATATTCAATGCAAAGCTGAAAAGTTGAAAATATACGGCGTCAGGGTTGGAGGGGCTTGCCTGCATTTTTGAGGAATGCCTTTCGGCGAATGTCTTCAATCAGCCACAGGGGCTGCTATGACTGTATCCTCTTCAGGCGCCACCAGCACTGTGTCCTGAGAGCGAGCAGTGAGCATATACTCCGCAAACATGCCAGTAGCAATCGCTCCACCCGTGAACCAAGCGCCATTCGTAAACCACCACCAACAGCTGTGCACCGAAATCAGCCTCACATTCCAGATCATAATGCCTAAAGTTGCAGCAGCCGATCCGCAGCTACCTATGAAGAACACCGGACTAGCCCCTATCGATAATCCAGCTACTGCTAGATATGCTATCTGCACAACTGCTAAACCCGATAAGACCAGCTTCGTCTCATTTTTATGCCTCAGTGCAATGCTCTTGATGCCCACTTTAACATCGTCTTTAATATCCATATGACCGTAGATCATATCGTACAATACCGTCCAAGAAACACAACTTGCATACAATGATGCTACAGCTTGTAATGCTGTAGTATCAGTTGTCAGATCTACGCCCAAAGCTGGGAAACCCATCATCGCACCCCAGGAGAATGTCAGTCCCAAAACGAATTGGGGATAGTGCGTGACACGTTTTGCCAGAGGGTACGTCGCGACCAGTAACAGACTTGGAATGCCGTAGTAGAGGCAAGATGCCGGAAATTGCAAGAGCACGCCCAAACCCGCGAGCAATTGAAATCCTGTAAATGTCAAGGCTTTAAAAGGTTTGACTGCACCACGAGCTATGGGCCGAAGACGTGTACGGGCCACACGAGGATCCAGGTCGCGATCCCATAAGTCGTTAATGGTGCAACCAGCACCACGCATTATGAGAGCCCCAGCAAAGAAGCATAGTGAAGTGGTCAGGACAGGTAGCGGTGCGGCAGCCGTGTATGAAGCAGCCATTAGGGTCGAAAACAGGCATGGAAAGAAGAGATAGTAGGTTCCCGCGGGCTTGTCAAGCCGCATTAATTCGGCGTAGGGTATCCATGACGCGGGAAGGTAAGAGATGAAGCCGCTAGTCGGACGTTGGTAGGTTGTTAAGGGGACTTTGGGAGGGGGCACATCAGGTCTTTCTCTGAAGTGGGTACTATAAATTTTTGTTTGATAAAAGCGCGAGACTGAGATGCTGCAGTCTCGTCTTGGATCGATTCTCTTATGACATCCCGTCGGACGTGTAAGGTAGCTTCGCTCGCGAGTCTCCGTCGAAGTGGAGATTGATCTCAGATAGAGTGAAACACGTATGCGATATCGTCTCACGTTAGCATGAGTTGTTCGGGCGCCCAATCTTAAAATGGAAGGCTGTGTTATGCACGCCAAGCAGGCCATAGTTTAGCTGTGAATAGCCCAGTCAGATGGACAATCGCGAAATGGTGATAGACGGCCTGATTTGGCTAGTTGAAAGTCCCCCAGTTTTCATACACCAATCAGGCCCACAATCTCCCAGTGTAAAGTCCTCTAAATCCTACACGGATAATCCATCCGAGGATCCGGACGTAGTGAAACAACTCTTAGCGCTTCTGTGAATGCTTTCACGTTACTGAAGTTTAAGAACGCGTAGGACACATATAGGAGTTTGTCTCCAGAGAATTAGATATAGAAATGTATACAAGCTGTGATGAGACGCCGATTGAATGGGAATCGAAAGTCCGGGCTCAGAACAAGAATTTAAATGGAGAAGTCAAAGCATTGATATAATCCACCAGTACGTACAATAAGTAATGAGGCTTCAAGTTGGACTGTAATAGCTGAAAATGCTTGGCGTGCGGAACTCGTCCGCGAGCTTCACTTCACGAATCTTGGTGTCTTTCCTTGTTATCAGCTTCTAATATTTGAAACTATCGATCTCAAAGTATTGAGACTATTCATATATGAATATAATATTATCATAAGCACCTATCATCTTTATGTTAATATTCACAAGGTTTAGGACTGTCTGACGTAGCGTTCTGAACGTCTTCTACTAAGGGAAGGAATTCTAAATCGCTTCTAAACATTCTCTAAACATTTTCTCCGCATGCAGTAGGAGATTACCGCCCGCGTTTTAGAATAAAAGAACAAAGTCGCGGACCGGGCGACAACGGGTTCTTTTTGGCAGAGAGCTGTGGCACAAAGCTCAGTAGCAAGCAAAGCATTGTTTCATCTATTATTCTTCTTTCAGTCCGTATCAAGCATTCGCCTCCCGTGTACTTCACAACGTAAATAGCAGGTAAAGCATTGTTTCATCTCTTACTATTCTTTGAGACCGTATCAAGCTATCGCCTCCTGTGTATCTTATATCGCTTTCACTCTTTTTAGAAGACTGAGGTACAAAGCCATGTAGCAAGTAAAGCATTGTTTCATCTTTCACTCTTCTTTGAAACCGTGTCAAGTTTTCGCCTCCTGTGTACCTCATAACGCCTTCTCTTGTTCCTACTTAAATACTTCCCTATTCCCCACACATATCCACACAGCAGACAAACACCCTCCTTCAAACCAACCCCAACATACAAAAGCCTCATTCACACACCACATCCATCAAACCACCCATCACCAACCATACCAAATATCATTAAATCGGCGCAAAGATGCATCTACACACCACCCAAATCCTCCTCCTAGCCTTCGGCTCCCTCTTCGCCCTCACCAGCGCTGGACCGCGGCATAAGGAGCACCATACTTCTACCATTACCCCTCCTCCTGCTGTCCCTACTGATGCACCTCCACAAGAAAACTACGCGGGTGTTTCGGCGTTCCAAGAATATTGTTCGGCAGAGGCGGGCACTGAACAAGGCTGTTTTTGAATTAAGGGGGGTGTGGGTTTCGGAGGAGGATGCTGGAGTAAGAGGGATTGGGTGATAGAGATTTGCTGAAGATGGCGGGAGTATTGGTGTTGTTTGGGATTTGGTAATCCATGATTGAGCTGATGGGTACGGTCTATGTACGTAAGCAGTAATTACGGGTTTTAAGCGTGGTTATTTGTGAAGTGAAATTTGAAGTATATGCAATGAACGCGTACATGGCAAGGCCAATTTGATACGAGTAACTTGAGCCAACGTCATACTACCCATCTGCGTTCTCGAAATATGATTCTGTATATAATCACAACTAGGATCCATAATTGTCGTGGATCAATCTAAAATAGATCACTCTATAGCACTGTTCGAAAGTGAAATGAAACTCCATTTCACCCTTACAGTTATAGCGAGCACAGTGGCTAAATATATTATTTATAAGTAGTTGTAAGAGCAACAGAGTGGTATATTTTAAATTGATCCGCGACAACTATTGATCCTGGTTGTGGTTATAAACAGAATCATATTTCGAGAAGTAATTAAAAGAGCAACTTCGCTGCTGCCACTCACCATCCTCCTCTAGTAACTTAATGCAACTCCAAAAGCTTCTTCTCTAACATTCGTATGCTATCATATCATATCGCTGGCCGATATCTCGCTGTACCTCTGACTTACAACACCGACCACAACCCGCAAACCCATTTCGCATTCAAATACCTCTGCAACTCACCACACAACCCACCAAGCCTTCCCTGACCTATTATAATGCGTTCTTCAACACTCACCATCGTTCCTATCCTTGCTCTCGCCGCCCTCGTCAGCGCCACTCCGCTACCTAACGAAGCTCACCTCTCCATCGCACCACCTGTTACAACCTCAGATAGCGATGCCGACGCTGCTCCAATTCTCTCAAAGCGAAGAAGGGAGAGTCTCTGGGATGCTGGCCGGCCTCACCGCCACCCGGAGTTTGCACCTGACCCTGACGGGGGCCTCTAGAACTTCAGATACCGATGCCGCCGCCGCTCCAACTCTTCCGAAGCGAAGCATTAAGAGTCTCCGGGAAGGTTTCTAGGATGATGTAGATTAAACATTATACCAACCTGTTGTTTCCACTGATAGCCCCTAGGAGTTAGTGGGGGAAGGAAAGGAAAGCTGGAAGCCTTCATTTAGAAAATGCTGTGCGATTTCACCCATTTGAAAGGATAGAGGGTGGTTTGGGGTTGCTGGACAGGTTTGGTTTATCGCTTGCCATGAGTTGGTGGATACTAGAAGCTTTTGTGAGAAGAAATGACCTATTACATGTATGCTTGCCTAGTTGTAGCTGCACATTCATAATGCTATCACCTTCCCCTAAAATAGCCTGGAGATCGATGGCCAGTCTCATTCTTACACTCAAGTATAGTCTGGCTGCGAAGCTGCCTCTCGTTGTTACATTAGAACCTTCTTGTGTTCCAAAGACATTCCGAAACATCATAAGTGCAGTAGATATGCTCAAAATGCAGCGAGCAATTCAGGTAGAGATAAATGACGTTGAATGCCACTATGTGGCTCGCGTTCGCTGGACTTGTTGCCTTGATCTTCATCTTACGATCTACTGACAAAGAACGATCCTCCTTGACTTGGACATTGGAGCGCTGAGATGTAAAAATTCAGAATCTATCCCGTCCTGGGAGTAAACCTGTACTTCTGTACATCCTAGGAGCTGTCTTCTCCCAGGGCCAGTGGCCCAGGAGGTATATCCTCCGGTTGACACAGCTATCTCAGGAGCTATATTGTGCTAGGCATTAGGTCAAGTGAATCAACTATGCCTAGAAGCTGCATATCATTTTCGGAGCCCTTATAGCCAACATAGTGACCCCAGGGTCAGCATGTGAAATCAAGTGAGCGCCAAGCGAACTATTCAAGATCAAGCCGCATTGGAATACGGCAGGCTCGGCGCGGACGACGAATGCAGTCTCGGAAGAAAGTCCAGGAAGTGACAGGATTGCATGTTCAACTTCTGAACTGTGATCAAAGTCGTGGAGCATATTTCCTATCCGCACGTCTCGAGCTCGTCTCCACACATCCTCGTGTCTACCAACCGAAAGCAGCGGGGTTTTAAGTATTGTGAATGTCCAGCAGTGGTTGCTGGCGGAAATGGACACGCTGCCCATCGACCTGAGTAATATCAGCGCTTGACTTTAGAGGTTTATTGGACCTGTGGATTAGTGCACTCCCCACACTCGTCCGCGCTGGATGTTCTACTGACGCACTGGTCGCACAGGCATGCCGCGCAACTCCCAGCAACACGAGTTTTTGTACAGTGCGCGGCTTTGTCATTCAGGTCCATGCCAGGCCGAGAAGAGAAGGACCTTTAGGAGGACGCTGTGGCTGATACACTAGACCTTATAAAATTTCGCTGCTCCTGATTGAGCTGCCTAGAAGATACTCAGGTCTTGCTGGACCATATCCTGAGTGCTCTCACTATAAACAGATCAGTCAAAGTACCAATATAATTCACCAGCACATACAAGAAATAAGAAGTAATAATGCTCCAAGCCAGGCTGTAATGGCTGGAAATGCTTGGCGTGCGGAATTCATCCGCGAGCTTCATCTGATGTGTCGCTGAAGCTCAATTTCAAGACAGGGATTGTACCCAACGCATCTTCCTCTTCGTGCTGTTAAGTTCTCAAGCTCAGGAGTCAGCTGTTCAGTGCTTCTAAATATTCACAATCCACCTCTTTCCCAGGACTGGCTAAGGAGACGAGATAATTCGACATGCTGCTTCCCTGATCAGCCGCCTTGAGCTCACCCACTACTGTGTCGCAACTCACAGCTCACATCACATAAACCACCCTCAGCGCTTTCTAGCACTCAAGGCTGTTACATAGCTGGATACACACTTGCCTCGCGAATATGCCCGCCCAGCGGCCCTCTGCAGCTTTCGATCCTATCCCACCAGACCTCGATCTTGCTCGATTGGTGGAGGAGACGCCAAACTTTGAATATGTGACTCGAATCTCATGCGACATGATCGATGAACAAGGCATGGAGTCTTTCGATAAGCTAGTCCTGCTACATGTCATTCTTGGAGGGAAGCCACTCGTTATCGAAGGGTTCAACAATCGTCTTGATGAGTGGACGTTTACATGTCAGTGGCTACAGGACAACTGTGGGAAGAAGTTCGAACAAGCCCGAGTCCTCAACAAGCAGCAGAACATGCCTGTTTCGATTGGTCACTACCTGAACAATATGCCCAAGCTTACGGATCAATGGACGCCAGCCAACTTTAGAGATCCCGATCGGCAAAGAATATATCTGAAAGATATTGATTGTCCACAAATCTGGCATGACAAATTGAAAGAGCAAATCCCCCAGAGTGTCTTCTATTTAAATGACAGTACAGGTGACATTAGTGGTCCAGGATCTGTAGAGGGTTTTCCTGGCGCAGCGAATACAAAAGGACAAGGAATAGCCCGAGCAGGTGACCTGATGAGCTGCCTGCCGCCTCAAATGAGAGCAGAGAACATGATGTGCTACATCGGGCATGAGGGTACATACACGCCCGCACATCGAGAAATGTGTGCAAGTCTGGGCCAGAATCTTATGGTAGAGACATCGGGCGTTAGAGACGAGAATGGCAAACCTACTAAGCCAGGCTCATCAATTTGGTTCATGACAGAGACCAATGATCGCCACATGGTCTCGGAGTACTGGCTCTCGGCCCTTGGTCATGACATTGAGGTGGAAAATCACTTTGCTCAGATCAATGCGTGGAAGGCTGCTCCCTTCAAAACATATATTGTCGATCAGAGAGCTGGAGACTTCATCTTGATACCACCTTTGGCCCCTCACCAAGTCTGGAACCGCGGCACAAGGACAATGAAAGCAGCTTGGAACCGGACCACTGTGGAAACCCTCGAAATGGCTTTGCACGAGGCTTTACCCCGGGCAAGAATGGTTTGTCGGGACGAGCAGTACAAGAACAAGGCTATTGTGTACTATGCATTGCAAAAGTACTCGGGACTACTTGAAGACGTTGAGACACAAAAACAATCAGCAAGTCCGGAAGCCCAATTTGAACTTGAATATGGCTTGAAAATTCGCCAATTACAAAAAGATTTCAAGCGGCTCTTTTCCTTGTACACTGAGATCCTGCTATCGGAGATGCTCGCACCTGTATCAACTGCCGAAAAACGAGGACAGTATCTCCCTTATGACAGCTTTGTCACTTGTTCCTACTGCCGCTGCAATATCTTCAACCGGTTCCTTACATGTACTTCTTGCATTGAGACGTTTGAAAATGGCGATGAAGATACATACGACATCTGCATGGACTGTTTTGCAATGGGCCGTAGCTGCAGATGCATCTCAAGATATAAGTGGGTGGAGCAATTTCACTGGAAAGATCTTGTGCAAAAGCATGAAGCATGGAGGCAGAAAATCATCAAGATCGATGGCGGTGTAACCGAAAAGTCGCCACAGTCCCTTGAGCTTGAGAGGAAGAGGCTAGACCGCAAGACACTTGCTGAGATCTGTCAAGAGCAATTGAAAGTTCGGCCCTATCAGGATCCAAAGAAGCCACCACCAAAGTTAACTTTTCAGGATCGGCGGAACGCTGCAAGAGGTTCCATAAAAGACGATGAAGACAGAGAGATAGATGTAGACAGTGACGGCAACCTCAAAAGGCCTAAGTCCAAGTCCAAATCTAGAAAGACTACCAGAGCAGAGCGGTTGCCGAAAGGCTGGACGATGGAACATGTTTCAAGTTACCCAGACCAGCAATGGAGAGTCGCTAGCTGTAGCAAGTGTGACCGAAGCTACGGTTATGGCAGTTTATACCGCATGTTCGATTTGATGCCACAGACTGTTATGCAGAATCCTAAGTGGGAATGTCCGGCCTGTCTTAAGATATGTTCATGCGGCTCATGTCGTAAGAGGTCAGATTTCAAACCTTATGAACCTGTAGGCACAGTGCTGGGACATGATACAAAGAGAGTTGCCGACCTAAGAAGCACGGAGAGCCTCGTAAATTTCAGTCTGCCGAATACTAATTGGCTCAAGGTAGCGGGAGATGCCCATCCCCACGACAACAGACGTCTAAGTCGTCGGAGAGACGAGGCAGAAAAGGCTAAGGCAAAAGACCCTGCCCTGGATGACAACTACGTTGACGAGGAAGAATATGGCCCACTTGAATATACGCATAACGGCATCAAATTTACTATGGAACCAGACATTCCGATCGATCCAATGCTCAGCATGGAGCAGTCTTTTGGTCCTGTAAATGATATGACTGGTGGTCGCGATTCTGACAGTGAGAACATGGATTCATCTCGGCATGCCCAGGATAGAAGTCCGGGTTTAGGTTCCAACAACAGAATGGCTAGGAGACCACTGCCACCTCCCTCGTACGGCGTGGATGACAGCCTTGAGCACCGTAGCTTACAAGGACCTCACAGAGCTCCAGTTGCAAGCATGTTGCCTCGTGAAGACCAAGCACCTATGAGTAACGGCACTCCCTATCAGTATCCGGATCCCACATTATCTCAGTCCAATCACATGGAGCATTATCATCATCCGCCGCAGCCAGTACAAAGGCGCTCGGAAGCAAACATGGTCCCAACCAGTTCTTCACGTGCCAGCAACGGCCAGAGCCAGCTTACTCAGCTCGAACAAATGCTTGAGAACGCTAAAGATAATGACCAATACACAAGCGCTGAAGCGTCCTTCACAGGTAAAACTCTACTTGTGAAGCTCTCCATATCTAGCGAGAAATTAGCTAGAGTCCACGTGAACGGTTCGAGAGCACATAAAGCATCAGATGCTATGCAAGGAACAAGAAAGGCACCGCCAGTACTTTTGCAATCAGACTTTCCTTCAACTCCTCAATCGCAGCAACCCAATGTTTCCAAAAAAAGAAAGATCAGGACTGAGGAAGACACTGAATTTACCACTCACAAGCGAAAAGAGCGTAAGGCATCGGTCAATAATGGCGTTCTCCCGGCGAAAGACAACCGCAGGAAATCTGTCAGGTATATGGAGATCTCAAGCGGTTCAGAATCCCCTGCGGAAGTCGAGACAAGTTCTTTCCCAGCTGTCAATGAGCCACAGGTGCCACGGCCACTTCCGAAATATCTAGCCCAGCGTCATGGTGATGATGAGCCTTCTTCCCTGGAGGAGCTTCCAGCCAGAAAAGCGACCACATTAGCGGGTAGAACACAAGGTCAACACGCTGGTGTCGCTCAAGTACCAGACTCTGCAAGACGTGGACCAGTCGCTGCCCGAACGAACGGCACTGTGCCACGAGCAGCTACACCCACTTCAGAGACGACAGCTCGACCGAACGTGGAATCGAATGCTTCGAAGTCGGCCAATGAAGAAGGTTCCGTACTTTTGGATCCGGCGCTCCAAGTCGCCAAAGGGCCCCAAGGCAAGACTGGAAGCATTGCTACGAAGCAAAAGTCCCCGCCCATGGACCCTGCGCTTAGACTTGCCGAAGACAACCGCAAGGCAAAGTTGAGAGCGTTGCATTGGGACGACGACGATAACGACTCATCCGGATCGAATTCCTCAGATGCTCGAGTGGCCGTCCCTCTGAAGAGTCGTAAACTCTTAGCGACACCAAAGTCGATCTTTTCCAGACCAGGGATAAATGGGAAGAAAGTGAAGGTTGTTGCAGCGAAGGGCGCTTCCAGTAATGGAAAGTCGACCTCTAAAGTTGTGGAGATTGCCCGACGCGCGTTGAACGAGTAAGGGCAAGAAGAGAATTAGCGACGTCTGTAAATGCGAAAGATTTATTATGTATATTTAAGTCAGCGTTGCTCCGCATGGAGCCTGTTATGATACCCTGATTAGTCCTTGTGGCAAAAGCTGTATCCTATTCGGGATGAATTGAACGAGGAATTATAGAGCAAGGAGAGAGATCCAGCTTAAAGCCTTCTTTAGGCCAGCACAGCAGAGTGAAGGTTCTCGGGGCCGATTGGTATTGTATATTATCGATCCATTCTCGAGACAGATGAGATACACACAGCTATTAACAACAAGTATAGTTGATATGCTGTATACACAAAGTGTCTAAGATTGCCACTGACTCGAAGTGTTTTCGCAACTCCCAGGCTATGTAAGTCCATCATCGATGCCGGAGGGGAGATATCAACACCGCCTTCCTGCTAGCCAACAATGTACATCCCATCTCCTTTTGCCATATAAATACACCCCAACTCCCTCTCTACTTCCCACCCCCCTTCGGTTTCCTCTTCCCAATATCCCAACCCCACCCCCTCAACGTCTTCACAACCTTAGGCGTAACCGCAGCCGTAAGCGGCACTCTTATAAAGATAAAGCTTTTATGAATCGCATACGCTAGCGCCAACTGCGTCCATATACCTGCCACCACACACAAAACAGATTAGCACATGTCACCGCACCCACCAAATCATAGAAGTCAAACTCACTAGCATCCTCCCTCTCATTCCTCTCCTCCGCCTCCCTAACCCCATGATCATAAACCTCCCCCTCCTCCCCCTCCACAACCGCATACCCCTCCACCACCCCCCTCCTCCCAACAATCTCCACCTCCCCCCCACCCTCTCCTTCCCACCACCTCCTCAGCTTCAAATCCCCCCACCACTCCCTCACACCCTCCGGAATCACCCCTTTAACCCACTGCACCACCACATGCTCATAATGCCCTATGCGATCCGTGCCTAGATATCGAACGGCTGCGAAACAGAACGGGAAATCGAGAAGGGAGAGAAGCATGTAGACGCCGAAGGCTGACCAGCCGTATTCGCGGGTGAGTTTGCGGAAGCGCGCGGTTAGAGAGAGAGAGGTGGTGGGAGGGGGGGAGGTGAGGTGTGGGGTTGGGTTGTAGCTAGGTTTTTGGGGGAAGGGGTGGAGTAGGGGCGGCGGAGGGGTGGGTGGCGGGTGGTACGGAGGATAGTTTGGCGGAGAGATGTGTATATTAAAGATTCCTGCGTTTGCGGATGTCGGGAGATGGTTGTGAAGGGGCGGTGGAGGGGGGTGAGGGTTCGTTGGAGGAGGCGGAAGGATTTCATGGTGGTGAGTGGATGTGATTTTGTTGCGGTATCGTGGCTTCAAGTTTCGTGATTCCGGTTGAAGGTCATGCCTCTGCCTTTAGGTGGGGCTTGTACGGTGAATAAATGGGGGTTATCATGGTTGTTGCTGCCTAGGATTAGCAATGGGAATGCTGCGGAGCTTACGGACAACTTTCGTCGACTTTTTTGATAGGGCTGACGAAGGTGACGGAAGTTGTCCCTAGCGCGAATGTCATGGTACAGGAATGCCAATATTTGGGGACGGTGATCATCTTCAAGAGATCTACGCAGTCTATCTTTCCAATGACTACAAATTGTGCGCAACGACTCAAGTACATACATCGTTGAGAGGCACATCCCATATATGTTACTCTGAAATAGTCGCTCTTCAATCTCATCATTGGCCTATTTTGGTTACAGAAGCCCAGATAGTATCAAGTTCCTTTTCGCTGTTATAAAATCATAGAGCTTTTGGTACCAGGCAATCACCCATCGTATTCCAGCTTCGAAGAGTCCGCAGATAGAATCTCCTCGCCGAAAAACACGAACAACGAATCCTCTCTGGCTTAAAAGATAGAGTCCCAGGTCCCGTACATCTACACCTTCTGACTCCGAGGGAATCCGTCACCCTCCCACCACGCCCATTTGCACATTTAATGGAGAGGGAGAGCTGCTTGTCTGAGGTAGATTCCTTCGATCTCTCAATCGAAATTTCTGGAGTGGTTTGAGAACGTAGGAACTTGGTGTCTTTGGCTTTCCTTCCTATGGTCAATAGTTTTTGCCGTCAGCTTGCTCACCCATGTCAATTCACTAACATTCGGCTTGATTCCAATGTTAGATGCATCGAGCTATACAAATTTTCCGTGCGAGAAGGAAGAGAAAGTGGTCAAAAAGCGAAACTTAAATCTTGATAGCAAGGACACCTTATTGGCAGCATGTGCTTGACATCTCCCAACAGATCCGAAATGGCGACTACTCAACGATAACAATCTCGGTGAAGGCTTGGTATTGGAGATGAATCCAACAGGCTGTCAGGTTCGCTGATGACCATGCTGCGATGAGACGCTTCCCTCATAAGTTACCGAAGCTCATCAATGTACCTCTAGCCGTGACTCTCATTGCCATAGGGGAGGAGATCGAGCATGATTGCAGCGGTCAATGGATCTTGATAATGATTCTCAAGGGTGAGAGGATGAATAATCATCCTCAATTTGTTAAGTGGAGGCATACGCGTATCTTTTAGTAATGTCTTAGTTGGGATGGATTTATATTGGACTGTTACGTACACCTAGTCAGACCGAGCTAAGCCGGTACGGGAGCTGTGATGTCATCATCTCAAAAGGTCTGATCCGAAGAGTTTAGCCTCGTTTTGGAAAGGGATTCTTGGGGACGTAGGTGATTTCTGGCGAGGATCAGTAAAACCCTGGGCTCCTGGACGACCGTCCATCTCCTCCGGATGGTCTTTGTTGAAAATGAAATTTACACAAATGACACAGCCCCAAGAAATCTTCCATAGGCCCATGATTTTAATGGTGGCAAGAGGCATGTGACCCAAGTCTCGCCAGCATCATGGCAGATATCTTCAATGTTTTGGCTCGAATCTATCTACCAGCGCGTATTTTCTCCTCGTCGCCGGGTTGTATAGCAGATACGCGACCAGCAATGCTGAGATATGGCGGCAGGAATGAACTGGGACCTTGAGTAGAGGTGTTGTGCTGCAAGCTACGGAGAACGACAATCTAAGTCTTGATTTGCACTAACCATTTTCGTCAAAGCCCTAACCCTAATTATAGACGAGGCACCTAGAGTATGCCCGTGTCTTCTAGGGTGCTGGAGGCCTAGACTATCGCCGCTTAACGGGTCTTCTAGGCGAAGGCCCCCTAACCAATAAGTCCACGGGGGACTTAGGGCCCCTAAAAAGCGGGTGTTGTCTAGGCACCCCTCTAGGGGTAGGCCTATAGGGCTGGGCTCTTGGCACGCTAAAATCGTTAGCGCAAATCAAGACTTAGATTGTCGTTCTCCGTAATTTCAGGTACATAGCAGGCTTGGCAGCCTCGGGGGAGATTAGTGCGCGGGTAGTCAGCGCTAAGCCCCGCATCGTCCATCTGGAGAAAGAGCTTCGCTAGGATGCCGGGGAGGTCTCGTGACGGAATATTCCAGTGCAATATTAGTCGGCGGTGGCTTCCACGGAGCTCCCAACGACTCTAACATAGCTGCTGCATGATCTGAAAACTCGTAGAACGTCAATTGGACCTGAATCCGGAGTCGATAACACTTTCTGACCGGGCCAATCCCATTCCTCATTGGTTGGAGCTCCAAACTCTTTGTGTGTTTTGAGGTGGTACCACCATCAGCTAACGATCAATCAATCAGTCCACCTCAGGGCATCAACAATCCAATCACTCATCTCGTACGCCGAACCATCAACATCATTCGCAACGACTCCAATTAATATTACCATTCAAACACTATTGACCAGTAAGTCGGCGACTTTTACCCATCACTCACCTCGGACATCCCACCCCTTGCCCGCTCTCATCCGTTGCACCTCAATGTCCTCGAGATTGGCTTTGCTCAACTCTTGAAGCAACTCCAGAAGTATACCTACAACTGACATGTACAGTGACTCGCTCCTACAAGCAGAATGACCGTGATCACGTTGGACTTGCCGACGGAACAGCTGCAGCCGCTGAGCACCTCCCTCGCTACTTTGCCAAGTCAGGCCATGTCGATATGGACCCGAAGAAGGTGAAGAAGGAAGGTGGAGGGAAAGGAAATTGGTAAGCCAGTCTCCTCAAGCCCCCCAGGCAATGCTTTAATTAATCATACCTCAGGGGCACTCCTGGTGACGAGTCCCAAGATTATGGCTACAACTTCGCCAATGCCCGTCGTCGTTCCAATAGCAGCTCTCATGGTCACGCCATCGGCGATTTCAAGACCAAATTCGAGGCTGTCGAGTCTGATCCTGTCTTCGAGGAAGAGTACCATGGCGCACTCAAGGATGACACCGACTTGGATGATCATATGGGGCATGATAAGGGAGAGAGTGCGGATAGCATTAGCACTGTTAGTGTTGACGAGGAGGATTTCAAGAAGGCCTAGATAGCCTTCGTGCTGGACGCACGTCTGATCAGGAAGCTGGCACCTGTTTGGACTCAGTGTGATGGCTTACTTGCTATGATGAGCAGGCTGAATAGCAGGCTGATCATCTTCAATTCTTTATGAATGCGAGAGCTCATGCTTGATAGACGCTGATGACTCCTCTAAGCAACAAAGAATGAAATACTTTCTGCAATACTTTGATTGACCCTCATACTGCTTATGCACCATCTCTCGAACCCCATCTTAGGAGCGGGGCTGTGAAGTTGAAGCCTTATTTAGGCTCTCTCAATTCACTCTGAGCGAGGAATGTCCGAAGTTGTTGGTGGTGAACCCAGTCCATATAACCTTTTGCCCTCGGGACTGCCGCATATCTGACTGGAATGCTGCTTTATGCATGTCCATGAATGGAGTAGACAGCCTAATTTGACTGATCATTGGAAAACGTTTGTTGTAGCTAATATCAGGAGACAAGCTAGTCGGTGTTGTAAGGTGTAAATTTTGGCCTGTGCGCCAAATTTTCAGGTACCTCAGGTAGCGCGACACATCAACCATGGTTCGGACATAACAACAACATCGGAAAATCAATAAACACCACAAGCACCGCCTCCTCAGAGGTGTATAAGACCTTGAAAAAGGATCGACAATGCGAGTGAGGTGATCATGTTCTCTCCTGACGCTGCGGTGCCTGGCAGTGTCCCTGCGCGCAATCCACGCAGGCGACAACGCTCAGACGACTCAGTTGCCATTCGACGAGACCCGAAGAGATTACGCCGATCTCAACTGACTTCAGAGACGTTCCAAGACCCCGAGACCACAAACACGAACGGACACATTGGCCATGTCGAGGACGAGCATTTCGCGAATGGTCACGCGAAAGAACCTAGGAGCCAATCACGTGGCGCGGAGGCTGCGAATCTGGCGATCAGGCACAGAGGAGTCAAAAAGGCAGAAAGAGAGAGAAGGACAAGCAGGAATGATGGGAGCATACAACTGGCAAGTGCCTATACTGTTATAGCAGGTTATGCAACACGCTGACTTTTTCAACACCAGACAAAGAACGAGAATTACGTCGTGACCCAGCTGCCAACAACTCCGGAGTCGCTCCAGGACTATCGAAAATCAGGTACGGGGCGCAGAATCTCGTTCCTTTGGTAGTGATCTAACCTCATTACAGAGAAATGGCACGGAGAGATCTCAACCCAGCTTGGCTTTGCACTTGCGATGACCCAAACTGAAGCCTTAATATGGCGTTACGTGCATGGGAACAGTACGATAGAAAACCTGAAGCCACTCACAGTCAAGCTCCTCAATCCCTCAAGCAATCCTCGTCATCCTCTACCTCTGGGCATCCTTGTACCTACCTCCGCTGAGCCGGCCTTACTTGTTGTCATGCCCAATAGTGGGAAGATTACATATTGGGAGAGTCTCTCCAGCGCTGCAAATGTGGATCCATATCGTCAAAAGCAGCAGAGCATCCAGGGTGCTGTGAGCGGACTGCTGTCCGGAGAACTCATCACCAATATTACCGAAGCGGAGCCTAGGGGCTTTGTACTCACTCTGAGCACTGGCAGATTAGCACATTTGATGGTCAGCGATCCTCAAGGCAAGCCTGCAATCAATGTGCAATTCATGCGCGACAGCGGCGCTCAAAGTGGCGGCGTATTCGGAAGTCTTAGGAACGTCTTTAGTAGCGCTGGCTGGAGAAAAGACGTGGCTGCAGTCAGAGCAGCGATCTCATGGCAAAGAGGCCAGAGATTCGTTGTGGTCGCTACTACGAAGGGAACTTTCCAAACCTGGGACCTCAACTGGAATGGAACGCATAGTCTGGTCAATGAAGTAGAAGCAAAGGAGGACATGCTCCAAGCATTGATAGAAGGAGCAGAAATCTCTCGGAATGTTGATGAGCACCTGTTCGAGGTCCTGGACTTTACCTTACTGCCGGGTGTAGGTTCAGGACAAGAAATCGCTACAATAAACAAGAGCGGCGACTGCAAGCTCGTAGCATTAACGAGCCTCAAAGGAACGGACTCTACGAAATACACACTTCTTGGAATGACTCTGACCAGCAAATCAGTTAACATTGACGTGGTCCATCCCATCACCTGCTTCAGAGCTTCGCTGCCTTTGGAGAGTACTTTTAGACCGCAGATCGTCGTACCCGAACCAGCACAGACAGCCTTTGTCATATTCGAGACCAGCGTCGTCCTGCTTTCTCTAGTTGAGGTAGCTGAAACCCCGAGCTCTCAGCTACAGATCGAAGCTCACACTTTACCTGAACCTTTCCAAGATGTAATAAACTTTCGCAAGACGAAGCCGTACAGAGTGGTAGGATGTGCTCCTGAGCTATACGATCACAGTCACACGCCATCATCTTGTGTTCTCATGGTATTCGGATTTGGCCTAGTTAGGGTTTCTGCTCTACCAATGAAAGAAGGCCAGTCAGCTTTAGATAGAGCTGCAGTGACAGTGGCAACGAAAATCGAGCAAGCGGTATTCTTTGGAAGCTTACAGCAAGATCTACTGGATTTTACTCCTCGGCCCGAGATGAATTTCGAACAGGAGGAAGTTGAAGCCGCTGCACTAAACATTTCTCAATCAATCATGGACTCGAGCTCAGCGTACGTAGTGGCGATTGCTCCGTCAATGGAGCAAACGCTTCAGCGAAGAGCCACTGCACTTGCGGAACTAAACAATCACCTCAAAAAACATTACCCGCCGCTGAGTAGACTCACTCGATGGAAGCTGCTGTGGAATGCCGAAAAAATGGCTTCAGCAAAGGCTATTTGGCGTTGCTATACTGCTGCACTGAACAACCCAAACAAAGGTTCTGACAAGAGGACTCTTCTCGCGCAACTCGTTGAATACATGCACCAGAGTCTGAAGAACGAAAACCAGCCCGACCTACACCAAACAGACGGCGTTCGCCATTGGTTTATTCATGATGTATGGCGTTTAGAGAATATCATCCCGTGGGCTCAGGAGATAGTCGAGGCGCTCTTTGAAGAGAGTGTAGAAGATAATGCAAAGATCGACCAAGCTACACAAGCAAGGTTTGTCAGTGAAGCCAATGACATTCAACTAGCTGGCCTCGAAACGGCTTTCCTGTTCCGGGAGGACAACGCGCCTGCCTATGGGCTCAAGGACGAGCATATGGTAGATGGGATCTTAAAGGGCGGCTATGAAGAGCTTCCTCAAATATGGACCTCAACACCATTCATTGTGGAGAAAGTTAAGACCCTAACTGATGTGTCTCGGGAATTAGCAAAACTTAACGAAGACTCCGATGGTACTGAGGGGGACCCATCACCGCAACTCGTTATCAAACTTGCAGCAGACAATCCACGCCAAGTTCAGATTTGCTGTCAGACTTATATAGAGAGGTACCGGTGGCTCAAATCCCGACCAGATGCAGCAAGCCGGGCAGCAGGAGAGAGGCTCATGCGCGCTCACTTCGAAGTCCGAAGGAACTTGTTCGCGAGTCTGTCAGATATTGGCCAGCCAGAAATGGGGATCAAGCTAGCCGAGAAATATCATGATATGGACGCTTTGGTGCTTATCATCGAACAAGAGATAGATTCCGCAGAGTCTGAAGAGGTATCTCAACAGTACGAAGAGCGAGTCGATGAATACTTCGTCAAATTCGGAACACATTGGGCAACCGCTTTCTTCAAGAGACACATTGACGGTGGGAAAACTGTGGAGGTGCTCAATAATAATACTTCCTACAGAAAGCATCTAACGCATTTCTTTCGGCATCATCAAGAATACGCTAAGGTAGCTTGGATCAACGAGGTCGCCGCGGAGCGAAATTATTTGCTTGCGGCTACCCATTTAGAGCGAGCGCGAGCGCAGGAGAGAAATCTCTGGAGCTGTAAGATTGCGTTGAGCATGGCCAAATTATCAATAATGGCAGCCTCCGCGGAACGACAGATCGAAAATCAAGCTATGGAATCGGCCATGGGGAGAATCGACGGACAGTTACCTGTAATGACTATTCAAGGGGACTTGTATGATTACATCAAATCAACAGTTCGCGATGCTCTTGACGCAGACGCTGAGGCGGATCTGGCAATGCAAAGGTACGGATCCGATTTTGTAGACGGCAAACCTTTCCTTCGAGACATATTGGATCGGAATCTACGCATAATGCTAGCTATGGAGACTCTTCCAATAGAAAGTCTGATCGACATACTCACCCTGATCGATGGTCAAGTCTCGTACTCAGACGATGGGTTCCAGATCTTGGATTCCAGATTCTTCTCTGCCTTGAAGATCCTGAGGCAAAGCACATCGGAAGACACGGATCCTGGACGCCTAGACTTACTGGAGAAAATCATCTGGAGACGTTGCATGATCCAAGATAACTGGGAGGAAATCAATCGGACTGAACTGAAAGACGACAAACAGGTAGAGCTCGAGACAGGCATTACAGCTCTCTTCAAAACGATCAAAGAGGGCTATAGAGACGGCTTATTTGATAGACACCCACCTCCATCTCCCACAACCCTTCTCGAAGCCGGCATAACAGTGGAATCCCTCAAAACTTCCTCGTCATACAGCAATCTGCCCGAGAACACACTCACACTTCTAGCACGCGATCTTGAAAAGGAAACCGAGCTCCTAGAGGAATATCTCGAGAAAGGACGACTAGACGAGTGGAGTAAAGGTGTCAACAGCGCAGCGAAAGCAGCAGCTAGAGCCGAGGCAGACGAGGAGGGCAACGAGAAGCTGAGGAAGCGTGAAGAGAAACTAGAGCTGAAAGCACGAATGAAAGCAACGGACAAGGAGGCCTTTCCACAAGAAGATAATGGACCTGAGTGGTTCGATGAATATGGATATGATGATAGTGTCGATACTGCTGCTATGGACATGTCGTGAGCGGGCGTATTTTTTTCATCCAGCATCGTGAGCGGTTCTTATCCATACATACTTCATTGCAGGCGCGTGGCATGCATCAATCAGCATACAGAGGTAGTCGCTGTTGGGGCATGCGTTGGCTATAACATGGAATGTATCATTAGCGGTAGCAAAGTGTCTACCACGGGCCGGTCCTTGGGAAGCATCATAGGGCTAGGTGCACTAGTCACTCATATAAGGAAGACCAAAAAGCTTGGGGTTTTGTACTAAAATGCAAGCAACTGTTCTTGCAAATCACTGTTTCTTTTAGAGGAATTCAATAAGACTTGCTCGGGATTGTGCAGCCAGAAAAAATCATGATGGATTTTTCATGTTGGGTGGAGAATTATTTTGTCTTAAAATATTGAGTTGTCTCCATCTCACTCATCGCTCCTTCCCAAGCATTTATCGTTACCTCCTACACCTTCTATTTCCGCGAAAACATTTCTAGATTTTACTTCCCGCACTCACGTCTAAAAGCGACACTTACCCCAAACGCGCCAACATCCTCTGGTTCTGCAGAGCCATGGGTACAAGGAGTTCGTTCCTCTTGACCACTGTAAAGATATCATGAAGTATTTGCGACTCTGTGGATGAAAGTGGGTAAATTTATCGATTCAATTGATGGAATTTCGAGGTTTGGAGACGAGGTGTTTTGGACGTTTCCTGGAATTTATAGTTGATGATCTTTAGGAAGTAGCTGGAAGCACATCAAATGCAATGAAGATTGGTTTACGAAGTTGGTGTTTTGGTTTCTAAATGCTTGATTTGTAACCGTCTTATATCTGTAAGTTCAGACCTTCCTCAAATCATATGCTATCAGTATTATAGAATCGCAATATCTAGCTTCCTTACTGGCACAGCTAGAATTGCTCCGTGTATGTGTGCTTGTGCGTGGCTATGGTATTAGGTAGGCTGCTATTGATATATATAGCTTTTTGTGATTTATGCATATTTGGGGTGTTTAGGGTTATGGTGAGCTGCTATTAATAGTGTACCATATCAAGCATAAAGTGGTGTCACCAGTATGGGTCTTTAGGCAGCGATCTTTTACAACTACTACCTGGAACAGCAAACTTTTGTCACGATACAAATTTGCACGGAGACACTCAGGCGTTAGAACACCCCTTCACCGTGTATGTAGACATCTTCCAAGGTCTTGTAAAGAATGCTAATGATGATCAAAGGAGAGGAAGACACATGCAAAGAAGCTGATACCCCCGAAGCACTTGAAGAGCAAGTCGAGATGTCCAAGGAAACGAACCCTAAAGCCTCGATGGCTTCACTGGTACATACCATAGACCTGATTAAGAGATATGATCTGAGAGAGAATTAGATAACCTCCGAGCCATCGGTAGAAGCCTATGACATGAGATCCTACATCGAAAAGATCATCTACCCGTTCATGCAGTCGACGAATGTGGCCCCGCTGTACTCCGTTGCCGTTCGCGTCCAGTGGGAGCTTGAAAATTTTCTGGAGCAAGAACATAATGCAAGGGATGACATTGGTGACATTATGACACTAACTGGAGAGGATACGCGTGCTCAAGTTCTGCCTTGCGGCGAATACATGCAGCAGACTTGGCCCCATACTGGCAAAGCGACGCTCGCTGCCGTCAGGGACGCCTTGCAGCGAGGTCACAGCTGTGAGTACTCTCAATCGTTCCCTAGTGGCAACCATGCTCTAGGAGATAGATCTGTGCTACTTGGTTCGTTACTGATCGATTTCAGACTATCAATACTTCTCACCAACCCACAACATAGAGCTAAACCTCGAAGGGAGTGAGGCAAGTGCGTTCGAAACGACTGCCATTGGTAGACCGCTTCTCCTACGTATGAACGGGATGCCCTCGGAGATTGTCGAGAGGATTGAACAGTTCGCCTGGCTTGCCTCCGCCTTTCGTTCCGTCGGCGAAAATGGAACAGGGATGTCTCAAGTCGGTTTTCGAGTTGTATCACAGTCAGCAGAAAATCAAGAATTGACGACCGAGCTCATACTTCTTCCAATACGAAGTTATGTAGATACGGAGCCAAGCTATGGATCTCGCTGGCTGTCACTCATAACATGTTCAGCGTTAGCCTAGGGCTTCCGGATCAAGGAGAGAGGACAAGCTGTCGGTCTTGAGATACCATTTCGGCTAATGCTCAAGACATGCCTTGTTCGATATCCACTCGAATGGCAGGATAGCATGGCCATTCATCAAGGTCATCTCACCATATATCCAATAGCAAAGCATGACGACGGAGTTCAGTGGCACGCGGTCGTTGGTGGACTTGAAGCCTTCTTTGACGAATTGCCGACATTTCCAATCCTGTCGATGGGCAAGAATGTTGACTTCTTTTCCCTGTCACACTTTTCCCACTTTAGAACATTTGTTAATTAGCTGGGTCATACGGATATTGGACTGGGAACGGTTCAGCCAACCAACGGGGCTGCTCTAGTCGGTAGCTAAGTTCTGTCTATTTGTTAGTTAAGTGATCGGACTCATGGATGGACTGGTCCTATGCTTTTCGTGAATGAACTAGTCTTTACAGCAGTTGCTAACCGCTATTGCTTCGATTTGTTTAAAGTGCTCACCATCACCACCATAGAATATCGCTGTCGCCAAGAACTCCATCATCACTCATCTTCCGGCTATCACCGCTATCATCCATCACCATATCTCTTCAGATGGTGATGCTATTGGTGTCAGGGAGGATGATGATTGATGGTGTTAGTGGTGGTGTCGTAGTGATAAGATGGTGAAGGGGCGATATTTTAGAGAGACATTAATATGCGATCCAGGAATGATTTCTATCTATTTGCAAATGGACAGTCTGTTTACGAATGGACTATATGATTCATACATGGACAGGGTGGAATTTGCAGAACTTCGAAATTTGTCCCCCAACTTGGGGCGGAGTTACCCCCCGTAATTTATAGCCTTATAGGGCTGGACCTAAAGCTAGTGAAACGGGCCCTGAACGACCCCCTAAATATTGTCCCTTGGGCGATAAGAATGGTCCCTGGAACGTTCCGACTTTGTTGGCCTTGGCTCTCTCCTTAGGGGTAGCTTTAGGGTGCTTTCGGGGCCTGCTTCACCAGCTTTAGGTTCAGCCCTACAGCTATACAGAGAGGTGATTTACACAGGAAGGTGGTTTATAGGTCAAGAGGGTTGACCTTTCTAAAGCGGCCCGGTCCGGGCAAGCCTCGAGCAGTCGTCGTCTTGTACAGAGGTAGACACGAAAAGTCTTGATTTGCACTGATCGTTTTAGCGTGCCAAGAGCCCAGCCTTATGAGCTTACCCTAGAAGGGTGCCTAGACAACACCCGCTTAAAGGCCCCTAATAAGGGGCTCCTAGCACCTAGTTTGAATACTAATAGGGCTCTTCGCCTAAACTGCCCCCCTAGGAAATTAAAGTCTAGGCCTCCCAATACCCCGGAAACATTAACACGCTCCAGGGGCCATATCTAGAGCTAGGGTTAGGGCTTTAACGAAAACAGTTAGCGCATATCAAGACTTTTCGTGTCTACCTCTGTAGTGCTATGTAAGCTTTGTCATATAACCTCCCGTCGGCCTCAAGAAGCGCGAGGCCGGACTCATGAGTTGGTGGATTTACCTTACTGAAAGGACTTGCTTATCGAGCATTCGAGGCTGAGAAATCATAGCCTGTCCAGAAGGTGCGAGGCTTGCATGAAGCCTTCTTCGAGAGCTAAGCTGTTGATTGTTGCAATGTACGCTTGTGAATTCATCGACTTCGATGGATACATAGGTAAACGTGATTACCAAGTCACGGCCTTGCACGACTTCATCTTGCTTTGACTCGTAGATCTGAGGTAATGTGACTGGTTGACCGGGCACAAGCTCATACGGTCTGCATCCCATCCTACCATGGCTTACGCAACTGTACTCCAAGATGGCACCATCACGATCCAGAACAAGCCTACTGCTGAGTTCTCTGCCATCCAATCGCGGACGTACCCTCTTCTCTATATCAACACAGCCCAAGAAACACATATATCACCACCATCCTCTCCTTCCCAAAAACTCCCATAGCATCAGCAAACCCCAGCACAACCACCCTTCCCCCAATCCCATCCCAACACCCCTAAACGTTTCCAAACCCAGCACCCACAACAACAATGTCCAGCCCCCTCCCCTTCACCAACATCGCCCTCATCGGCGCAACCGGCAACCTAGGCCCCCACATCCTCCACGCCCTACACACCCACCCTTCAAACTACCACCTCACCATCCTCACCCGCAAAAACAGCACCACCAACCCCCTCCCCATCCCCTCATCTCCCTCCATAAAAATAATCCACGCCGCCGATTACACCCCTGACTTCCTCTACCACGCCCTCACCGGCATCGACGCCGTAGTCCTAAGCCTCGCCCCCGCAGCGTCCGGAGAGCAGAAAAAGATTATCGATGCGTGTGCGCGCGCGGGCGTGAGGAGGGTGGTGCTTAGTGAATTTGGATCCGTAAGTTATACCCCTTCCCTTCTCTTCTCTTCATTGAACGATTTCCTTCCTGTGGGTGGTTGGGGGTGGTTGGGGAGGGGGGGAAAACGGGAGCTGATGCAGCCAGCTAATGAAAGGCAATAGGACACGACGAATCCATTGGTGTTAGGAGGGGTGCCCCATATTAGCAATAAGGTGGAGGTGGCCGAATATGCGAAGAAAGTGGTGGCGGAGCAAGGGCCGGAGGGAAGGTTGAGCTGGAGCGGGGTTGTTACGGGGCCGTTTTATGATTGGGTGAGTAAAAATGATGGATGATAGGAGAAAGAAGAAAGGCTAATGGGAAAAAATCAGTGCCTTAAGCTCGGGCTTTTTGGCATCGATGTCAGTAATAAGAAGGTTACGCTGTATGATGAGGGAAAGGGGGAGTTCACCGCGGTATGTAGAAAGTCTCGCAAGTCAATTTTCCGTGGCGGATATTCTTTTTCTGAAAAAGAAAAAGCCAAACAAAAAACATTCCATGTCGAGACTGACATATACCAGACAACCCTCAGCCAAATCGGCGCCGCCGTCGCCTCTCTCCTCACCCACCCCACCAAATACGCGAATTCCTACGTCTTCATCTCCTCCTTCACCATTTCCCAAGCCGCCATGTTCGCCGCCGTCAAAGCCGCCACCGGAACCAAACCCACCGATTGGACAGTCGAAAACAAGAGCACAGAAGCCTACATCCAAGGAGGAAGGGAGAAGGCCGCACAGGGGGATATACACGGGGTGTATGATTTGATTTTCGGATCCATTTTTGGGGGGAGTAAGTACGGGTCTGATTATGGAAATAGGAGGGAGATCAGTAATGAGGAATTGGGGCTTGAGGAGGAGGATTTGGAGAGTGTGACGAGGGAGGTTTTGGAGGGGAAGAGGCCACAAGTGGAATGGTAGGGATCGCGGGTTCGGGACTTTTGCTGCCAGGGTTTTCCAACCGTTGAGCCTTTTCCTGTCAGTGTCAGTAGAGGGAGTAGTTAAGTCAAAAGGCGAGCCAATGGACAATGGCCATATATGTTAGAATTCCTCCAATTATGAGATTATTGCACTATCTTTTCTCTCATCTGCCCGGTCCAGTCCATAATGCTCCCGCGCTAACAAAGGAAATGCGAATGCAGTCGTGACTCGTCTCGTTGCAATGCAACTCAATATGTGTACTGTGTGTGGGCGCTTGTGCAAGAGGTCTCGAAGGGTAGATGTGGCCGTTGAGAAGGCGGCGGTGGTGAAGAAGGTCTGGTGGCGGGACTTTTTGAAAACTGGCAGACGGGGACCGTTGGTTAATAGCGACAGTTTTGAGGCTGCTTCGATGCAGGCTTGGTTCATGCATGTACAGGAGCCACCCATAACCGTAACGCCATTCCACAAAACGCCATGCCTTTTTGCTGTTATTTCGAGACAAGCTCGTGTTTTTTTACGTCCAGCTGGTGACAAGTGGGTATTCGGACAGCAAGCTGAATATAGAAGTCATGGTTGTCAACCTATTGGGTCGCTTAGTATTATACTTCAACAAGAAAGCTTGATGCCGAGAGCCACACCAACGCGTACCTGGAAAGGTTTAACGTGGAATCACCGGCTGCAGCATAACACCTTCATGATCTTCTGGATCGTTGAAGGTTGCTGGTCTGCATTCTGTTGCCTTGATCCCTGTTGAGCGGCAGAAACCTGGTTCATCCCTGGATTAGCTTGACTCATTCGCTGGGGTAGGTTGGCCGTAGAGCTCTGAAATTGTGCTTGGGTCGAAGCCGTGGGTGTTACATTGTCGAGCCCCCCCGCCACTCCGCTCTGACGCTTCGGTAGCGCTGCGCCGGAGGCGCCTGGCCGGTCGCGCGTTTTGCCCACTCCAGGTTTCGCTGGAGAAGGAGGCAGGGGCTGCGCGGCGTTTAAACGAAGGGCAGTGACTCCCGGTGTTCCTGGACCTCTTGGGGTATCAGCTCCACCGTTCAGTGCTCGAGCCGATGAGTTGGGCACTGCGTTCGCAGCGTGAAGATGCTGTGAGGGATGGTGCTTCATTGCTTCCCATCCTTTGCCGTTGTTTAGCTTCATCCAGTCGTATTCTCCGTCTTCGACTTCGCCTGTATTCTTGAGCGCTTGAGTGAACAGCTCTCGTAGGTAGTCGTAGTCGGGAGTGTCCTCAAACCCCAGATTGCGCACGTAACTAAGGTACTTGTTGAACTCCTCTGCAACTAGTTTCAGTTTAATATCATCCCTCTATCTGATATGATGGGAGCATACCTGGGTAGCCATCACATAAATCCTTGATAGCAGTAGTCTGCTTCTTCTCTCCGATCTTTTCATATTTCTGCTTGTTCGTAGCTGCTTTGAGGCCTTGCCATGGCAGACCACCACGTAGAAAGTACATGAAAACATGACCCAATGCTTCCAGGTCGTCCCTTCGTGATTGTTCTCGCCCCAAGTGCGTGTTGATACTCATATATCGAGCAGTACCAGACAATGATTTTCGCTCTCTGTAAGGTATGTGTTGCTTTGTCTTGGGATCTCTATATTGCTTTGCCATGCCGAAGTCGACAACGTGTATGACATTTGCAGATTTTGATCCCGGTCTGCCAATCAGGAAATTGTCCGGCTTGATATCACGATAAATTAGGTTCTTCTCGTGTATGGTCTGAACTCGCGACAGCTGTGAAAGGAATAAGCAAAGCTGAAAGCCTGGAAGTAGGGTCGCTCTTCGATGGACATACCATTTGCTTTGCGACCATGACCACGGTCTTGGCGGAGAACCTTCGGTTGCAGTGATCGAAGAGATCCTCGAGCGAGGGTCCCAGAAGGTCGATGACAAGTATGTTATGAAGGCCTTCCTGGCCAAAGTAGTAGACATTAGGAATACCGGCTGTCTCTCGTCAGCATGTACCACAGTTTTTTAGTGGAGTATGCACTCACGGCAGCCAACGAGTATCTTGTAGGTCCGATACTCGTCGCGTAATTGAGGCGCATCACTCTTGCGTGGTTCCTGTGTCTGTCAGCACGTGCCAAAACTTGATGCCACGCAAGATGCATACAAATTTGATGGCGACTTGTTGATTGTTGAGAAGGTTCGTGCCCTCGAATATCACGCCGAAGGAACCTTCACCAATCTTCTTACCAACCCTATAATGCACCCCCACGACATTTGACGAAGAGGACGCCATGCGATGGATGTATTCGCCTGTCAGTCTTATCTTTCTCTCTTGTTTGGTCTCAGGCTCTGTGTCCCAAACCTCAGACTCGTGATACTCGGATTCGGGGGTGAAATGCTCTTCGTAATCGCCTTGTACCCGTGCGATTGACGTGGACTTGTAGGTTGGAAATGGCTGGCCGTCTATAGGCAGTATCTGAGAAGCAGTAAAAGACATGTTAGCGACTAGCATGCTACATCATTTTGGGGGAGTCCGCAATGGCATGATATGGTGAGAAAGGTTGCGAGGTGCGACATACGAGATGACCGGCGCTCAGCCGTCGGAATATCTCAGCTGCACAGTTTGCTATCCCACTATGACTCTCCGCACCCCCACCAGGCTGGTGATTGTTGCAGCGTTGAAATTAGAGTCCAATGTATATGATAGATCTCCCATTCAAATCTTCAAGGCTTTAATCGGCTTGTATTGTGAGGCTAGAGTCTGTCGTGAGGTGTCGTGGACGGAAAGCAGTTGTTGACAGGGGCTCCGCCCGGTTCAATGCCTCAGCCGGTCACGTCGACTGGCCACCAAGGCACATACCATTAAGTATTAAGTGAAGTAAAATGAGAAGAATGGAACCGAAGCTATAGCAAAGGCTGCACAAGCTGCCCCCCAGACCAGGATGTGGAGCAGGTTTGGAGTCTGCTGGGTTGCGTGCAGTCAAAAATTAGTACCAACGCTAGAACTAGCGGGAAAGAAAGAAGCGCAATCTAACGGCGGGATCCTTAGGACATCATCAACGCACTCAAGAGTCAATTCCTTGGGTTTAACGTTCTTCTATGTAGAGATAGTGATTGGCTGTCACGATACGTTCCGGGGATGAGCCCGGACGGATCACGGGATCATACGCTACGAGTATCCACAAGCATCCATCAAAACGCGCAACAACGAGCATAGGCATGTGAGCGGCGTGGCTGGTCCCCATGTACGCGAGGACTTACAAATGGAATAGTAGCTGTATCTGAGTTCCAGTGGAGGGCACGTTGAGGCTGAGTGGGAATGAGACGAGGCACTGCTGTTTATTAGCGATCAAAGTTGAATTCTTATTGCAGAAAGTGCCAATCACTACTTTTCTTTGGTTGTTTCAGCAAGCTCCCAGGGTGTAATGCTCGTTACATAGGAGAACTTTCCATTCTGGAGTATAAAAGACTATGATTCCTTTCAACCATTTATCCCACGTACACCACACCCGTCATTGCACGATTAAATTTCTCCTCAGATCCATTCTGGGCAGAAGACGGAACGCCTGCTGTATCATATACAACTCCCTAAACGCTGACTTCATGCTGTCCACACTAAACGATGGAGAGCTACATTCAATTTTCGGGGTGTGTCTGACGCATATCGTTTAGATCTCAATGCCTACGTCATCATCAGGAAGAGTACCCTGCATGAGATGGATCGGTCGAATCATCACATTGAGTACATTACCTCTATGTCACGACCTGCCGTTTCTGTACTTTTGAGTCTAGAAGTTATGATCGCCGTACGTATGTTTGGCTTGAGTTGGAAGTGTAAGCGATGTGAGATGGACGAATGGAGTTGCATCATGTGTACAGTAAGTTAGATCTTACCATTATGTGGGACCAGTGACTATGACTGCATGTACTCATACTAAGTACGATCGATAGATAGAGTACGTGAGGCTTTTATCTTGCAGAGCGCCTGCATGCAGCCTGCACCAGTGCTAGTATTACCCACTCGATAGAAGTCTAGATCTCTGGATAGCTCCGGTGATGACATACCCACTCTCCTAATTGGCAGCCCTTTGTCGTGGACGATCTGTTCCTAAGTACATGGTAATTGACTGACTTCCCGCTTCTGGACGTATTTCCTTGTATCGATTGAAGAAGCGTAAGAGTGCACGTGGTGGTAGCAGTATGTTAAATATAACTCAACGTTCACTTGCTTGAAAGATTGGGCAATCACATCCCACATTAGTGTCTCATGAATCTTTGGATTTGGCTGTCAATACTGGGTCAGTATGGCAGACTCGGAGCGTATGGGGTGGTGCTTCAGCACACCGGCGAAATCAAGATACAGGGTTATACGGTTTACATTGCGGTACACGAGGGTCTTATCAGAGCTCCAGATATCCCAAGGGACCCTTATTTTCTTATTGGAAAGTCCAGACCTTTCTTTCGGGACAGCATGGAAGTTTCCTTGGACGGCTTGGTGATCGAGGGCTTCTCTTCGCTAACATCGCATGCCGCAACTAACATATGATGGACCGACGATTTCGGTCATTGATAACTCGACGATGGTATGGGCCCCTATGCACTGCTTCTCATTTCTCTCTGGCGATAGATCATGGATTGACTATAACTTTTGCAGAAGCCTAGTATGCGGTTCCACAAATTCGAGCTCCTTTATGGGCAATAACTCCCGATCTTCCGTTATTTGCATTACTTAGTACTCATAATTGAAAACCTTACAATACTGAAAAGTAGCATCACCAATGTCTCCGCACCAAACCCCTTCCACATCCCAGGCATACGTCTTTGGCCAGAGTTCCTACATTCTTTCGGCGAGGTCGATTGCACTGATACCACTCTCTGCTTGATCGAAATGATGGGATTGGTTTTTGACATGCTTCTGGCAGGAGGTAGTGGTACAGGCATCCCACCTGCTGAGCCGGAGAAGACTTGGAACATGGTCTACAGGTATATTTATACCTGGTCAGTCCCACCGCTGGGCGACATGATGATGAGTATTACCATGTCTGTAATGCACTGTCTCATGTACTATATGAGTGAGGAGGATTTTACGCGTAGGTGCATTGCGATATGTGATGAGGTGGTCGGCAGCACCATAGGAGAAGCGACGTTGACGTATTTCGATTGATAGCGATCTTGTGTCGGTGGCTTCTTACCAGACGATTTTACTGCATGTCAGGTGGCATACAATACGAAGCCCTAAATGAGAGTTCTTCGAACCCTTGCTTGGTCTGCGAGTGCTCGGTGTTGTCTCGGTATTGAAGCGCGGGACCTTTCCGTTGCGGGGCTCGATCGTTATCTTCATTTGTAAATATTTTGGGACCTGCTTTTCCATCGTGGCAATTATATTTTGGAAAGATGCCTTATAATCTTCAGGGAAGAAATGTGCTGGTCACGGGGGCATCGAAGTAAACGACAATTCAGTCATACGCATGAGCCTCAAGACTGACTTCGGCATTCCAGATTAGACGGTCTAGGTGCTTGCATAGCAAACAAGTTCGCTGCTGAAGAGTGCAACGTTGCAATTCATTATTATACTAGTAAAGAAGGCGCGGAGCAGGTAGCCAAGAATATAGAGAAAGACTACGGTGTCAAGACGATCTTGGTTCAAGGTGTATGTATTCCGCAGGCCCGATCCGCTTTGATTCGGATGATTTGATGTCCTCTCTAGAATATGGCAAGACGCGAAGACTGTGAAAGGGTTGTCAAAGAAGCCATAGATGGATTGAATGGGCTGGATCTCGTCGTATCGAACGCTGTAAGTCTGGCGTGCATTGAGCAGCTGGACCATTCCATGGCACATCGACCAAGCTTGCTCTCCATCATGCTTCTTCTGATACATTGCAGGGGTTTACAAAGTTTCCGGAACTGGGGAAGGAAGGAGCGAAATTTGGCGATTTTGATTTCATGACTGAAGAAGATTGGGATAAGGTAGCAATGGATCCCAACGCTTGCGTGACGATATTGACTCAAACCCAAGGCCTGGGCCGTGAATTGCAAGGCCAATTTGCATCTTCTCCGAGAAGCACTGCCGACATTCAAGGCAAACCGGGATGGGGGTGTGTTTTTGTTGACTTCGTCCATAGCAGGTGTCTCGGCGGCCGGAAGTACCATGGCATATTCTGTGACAAAAGCTGCAGGTCCGATCTTCTCCAAATGCTAGTCGCAACATCGCTGAAAATCCGCTCACAGGCCTCCATCTCGTGAAATGCCTTGCATCAACTCAAGGTCCAAAAGTCAGGGTCAATGCGATTCTCCCAGGTTTACTTCTGACTGAATGGGTGAAAGAGCTAGATCCGACGGCTCGTAAATTCCCTGTTGACTTCTAATTTAGGGCCAAAAATTCCCTAAAGAGGTACAGCAGCAAGTATGCCAGAAGGCATACCTGGGGAAGGCGGTGAGATCGCCACATTCGGGGTTTAAAGCGACTTGTGGTAACCACTAAATAGACGGACCTTGACGACTGCGCGGATGCCTTCGTCGCGGCTGCAAAGAATTCCTCGATGACCGGACAGAACATCCAGATCGGTACGTATACTTTTTATGTTCAAGGAATGATGACTGACGGATTGACCAGACTCGGGCTTGGCGATGCTAGGGAGGGCAAGCTAGTCCCCTTGTAAAGTCATCACCATGTCAGATGTATTATAATCTTATAGCTCACTAGTGCGACATCTTATAATCATCCTTCTTCAACATGTTGGATTCGATAAAGCCATGGATATCTGAGCCGTAAACAGTCGGCCATGATCTCGAAGCGTGCTATCGTCAACCATGCCAGCCTTTTTTGCGGCCTGTATGGGCTTAGCTTGCCCTCCTCCTTCGATTTTGATCTCCCCAATGGCCAGCATTCTATTATCACAAGTCCTGACATAGACATTCTGAGCCGAAGACTCGCTTCCTATAACCATTGGCTGACCGACAGGGACATCGACGGTAGGAGTGTCGCTGGTTTGATCAAAGCCTGTACTCCAAATGATCCTTCTTTCTGACTTTCCTTCGTCGTTAAATATAGCAGAGCTCCAGAGAGGGCCAATTACTCGATGCCGTCTCATGATTTCTTCAGCTGTCCACGTCTCCCAAGCGATGAAACGATCATTTGGAGTAATCTTCGGGGCGGCCCTTGCTGCTCCTGCGGCCTTGACATCCCGCACCTCTTCGTGGATACCGTTGTCAACCAAGTGCAAGCGACTCTTGATACATGTGAGAAGCATGTCCGCCCCTACAGGTGCTGCTTGTTCTAACAGCTCTGGCACCGTTCTGCATTTGTGCTCCCATCCTGGTCGAGGTGTCTGTGCAAGGATTCTTCCCCTATCGAAGTGCTTGGGATGTAGTGTCTGAACCGTGACTCCAGCAAACTCGCAGCCAGAGAGAAGCGTATGCTGTAAAGGTGCAGGCCCATGAAAGCTTTATTCTTTAGCAAGTGGAAAGGCATAGATATTGTACATGTCAGACACATACTCAGGAAGAATGGATGGATGAACGTTTAGACCTCCGTACTTAGCCCCTTCTAGAATTCTTCGAGGCACGAAGAGTCCAAAAGATACAGCCACGATCAAGTTAATAGCAGAGCCGTGAGACTTCGGAGGCTGCAACGCATTCAATATTGGTCATTGATACTGAGCGGAAAATAGAGGCTTACTTGCCAACCGCTGAAGGTATCAAGCTGATGCAATGGCAAACGTAATTCGTTTGCAACCTCTGCTATAGGTACTGTCTGTTGTTTAGTGTTGATTCTAAGGATCGTTGAAAAGATTAGGCACCTTCGCGAATAATCTTCCGTCCTCTCCCCACTGGTTTACCCGGTCTACAAACCACATCGATTGAAGCTATGAGATCATTATCTTGCTGATGCTCCTTATGTAACTTGCGCAAAGAGGCGATACTGAAGTCGTCGGAGCCACAAAAGAGGATACGCAATGGCTCAAGATTCCCATTTGTTGCAAAAGAACGCTGCTTGACTCCCCAATGTGCTACTTTGGGTACACTATTATTCAACAATCGAGCGTACTTATCGAGTATCATTGCCCGATCCGAGAATGTGGTACTTTGTCGATTTCAATGTTCAGACCTGCTAACAGGGATATTGATAGGGCTGAGGCTTGGCGCGGAAGCTACTCGTAGTCTCCGTGATACCAGCTACTCAAGCCTCTGTGTATTTCTCACCACGCCAAGCCAGGTACAATAGGTCAATAATTTACAAAGTACAGAACTCGCATTTTTCACGCTCGCTGCCCGAATCCTCGATTTTAGCAAATTTTGGCCTTAGGCCCATTGCGCGGAATATCGCTTTAGGTATAGGCCTACCGTAAAACTTAGAGCTGCCAATAGGCTCCTGGGGATCCTCCGCGCAGCTTCGGAGCTGAGCTTCTTGAGGCAAGGCGTCATGGGAATTCCGGCAGACCAGGATTCGGAATCCCAAGTAAGAACTTACATCGAAGCTTTTCTGCGAAGACTCGTCGGAGAAATGGCTTTTATGCCATTCGGTTATATAAGCACTAAAAGTGCTCCAAATCCGTAATTCGGTGTACAAACCGCTCCATGGAGGACTCAGCAGTTTCTTGTCGGAAACTTCGGCAAAAGCATTTCGAGCAGTCTTTATTCCCAGCTATTCGTGATATGATTCGTGATAAGACAGTCAGAATGATAAGGACTCTCTGTCCACGTGGTGAGCTGAGATGTTTAGCGAAAACAGACTCTCCGTTCTTTATACGTCTTTGAACGAATGCGTTGACGCCCGTGTTGGTTTCTTACCCTCTTAACCTGGCTTTGGAGGCAGCCTTTGTGGCAGGCACGGGCTTCTCAGTCTCTATTACTGACGCTGCCTAGAACATGTATCCCAAGTCTGCCGTGATAGTATGTTTACCTGTTCCTCTCGCATTGCTCTCCCCTAAGCCCAATACAGGTTGGCGGCTCCGTTGCAGGCCTACTGCAAGGGTTACAGCTAAAGCGTAACGGCGTTAATGTTATCGTCCTGGAGCAAGACCCCTCGAAGGACCGACACAGCCATGAATCCGGTGTCACCATCGGCCCAAGCGTTGTATCCTTGCTAAATAAATATGACACCACTGGCCGCCCAGCTGCGATATTCGCTGGATATATGAGCGCTGCCTGGCGAAAGCGGCTTCGTGTAATCAACAGGCCCTCGCCGCGTCACATGAGTAATTGGGGATGTCTGTACCTCATCTTGCGAGCCAACTTTGACGGAATGAAGTCAGCAGCAGTGCCAGAACCACCTGAATCAAAAAATGGAGATGGCATGGTCGAATATCGGCCTGGAAGTCGCGCCATCGGTTTGAGCTATGACAAAGATAAGGGCAGGGTGACCGTGCAGTATGTCGATGTGACCACCGGTGAAGAGAGCAGTGTCAGCGCGGATACCGTCATTGCTGCGGATGGCATACATTCATCTGTCGCGAAGATCATGCAAGTGCCAACGCGGAAGGATTATGCCGGGTACATTGCCTGGCGCGGAATATTACCAGAGCGCTTGCTGTCACAGGAGACGATTGAGTACTTCTCGAATCGGCTCAATTTCACGCTATTGAAGGGGACTTATTTCATCAGGTGAGAGCTACCAACATCCCTGCCTACGACGTTCGCAAGCTTACTGTCACTCTAATCAGCTACTTAATCCCTACTGAGGACGGCCACGTGGAGCCAGGCGAACGTCTTCTCAACTGGGTCTGGTACTTTGTTGTGCCCGACGGCTCGCCAGAGATGGCCTCTATCTTCACCGACGTTAATGGCAAAGTTCATCCCAACACCGTTCCGCAAGGGCTAGTCAACCCAAAATTGTGGGCCGACCAGGTCTCGCGCTATCAGTCACAGATGATTGCCCCTCTTGCTGAGGTTGTCTCTAAGACGCCCCGTCCATTTATCACCAAAGTAAGCGAGGCACAGGTTCGCCAGGCCAGCTTCTTTGATGACCGTCTCGTGCTCGTTGGAGATGCCTTCACGGCGTTCAGGTCGCACATGGGCATGGCATCTGAACAGGCGGCACGACATTGCTGGCAGATGGATCGGGTTTGGCGAGGGGAAATCACACAGAAGCAACGAGATCTAGAGGCGACCTTTTACGCTGAGAAGTTGATACTGATGAATAGGCTGATTGGGCTGGGTGGGCTTGGTCAGATGGTAGCTGTCGTGAAGGTCTTATGGGGCCTGACGTTGCTATCTATCAAGCACAAGCTCGGTTTTGTTTGAGTGGGAGAGGCTGCTTTTTCCTCTCTACAGAAATTTCTTACATACTAGATTTCGGCATCATTTTCCTTATATGTTAAGGGAATGGGCTATTCGTGCAACCACTAGAACTTTCCCATTTGCGCACTGAATCCCATGCGATGAGCTTTCTAGATCGTCTTGAGTTCTCGTTCTCAGCGTACCAGACTTAAAATTGAGTCTTTCCATACTTTGCAGCTTGGACGGATGGGAGTGTCTGCTGAATGACAAAGTACGTGGAGAAATTCTTTTGTGGACAAATTCACCCGCAAGTGATTACGGCCGGGTGCAATTCATAACTTTTAAGCTTCAATAGCTTATCGAGATTCTTGTAGCAATTGTTTCATGGAAGTCATTTCGATCTACCTCATCACTACCTTCAGTTGCCGCCGATCTACGGCGGTAACGGCACACTGAAGCATTCCACCGAAGCAATGGTCCTCTCCTCATTGACAGTCGGCTGCCCAAGCACATACATAGTCTGCAAGCTTTGATACTTTCCCCCCACATTGATGATCAGCCTTGTATTCTGAGTTGCACCCGACCCGATTCCAGCTTCCTCCATGTAGAAGGGAGATCCATCGCTGGCGGTACCGTAGGCATATATGTAGGGTATTTGTATTCTCGTTCTGTCACCGCTGTCCACGAGAATCGGAGCGGCGACTCCACCTTCAATTGTGGCGTTGAAACCTGGGCCGTAGATTCCACCGCCGGTGATTGTCTCGACGATGCGGACACCGCCCTCAACCATGGGTATGGGACCAAGGCTCTTGCCCAGGTTGACAGTTGCGCTGAAGAGGTAAGTTGGATTGGGGATGAAAGTAGGCGAGGGAGCAGGAGGATTTGACACTGCCATTGTGAACGGATATCTTTGCAGCTGATGAGGATTGCTTGCTGCGAAATTTGCGATAGGTGGTATGATTAGAAACAACGTCGCAGGTGCGTAGAATGGTTTGGATCCGCTCTACAAACAGAAAAGGTTTCGTTTTCAATCAGTACCTAAAGTGGGAAATCATATTCCGCTTTGCAACTTCAAGCCTTCCTTTTTACGTCGCAAACAGCACGGAGTTTCGAATTCGTGCCTCCGACGTGTAAAGTTCCGAGTCGGAGATGAAAGGCGAAACCTCCATGGAGCTCCGAATCCACGGAAATGGCTGGACTGCATTTAGATACCTTTCCGAACCATAGCTCCCTAGAAGACAAGGTCTCAACATGTCCCCGGGAACTCGAACGCAGTAACCAAGCTCTAGCTCGCATAAAGTCATCATGCCTTCACACCTGCACCTCTCAGGACGTCCGATATATGCATCCTCATTAAGCTCGCGCAGGTTGCATTCAGCAGCTCTAACACAAGTACCAGACACGCCTGCAACAAGTATAAAATTGCCTGCCCATCAACCTTTCCCGCCCTCCACACCACTGAGAAATTTCTCGACTGCCGTAACAAAACATATCAAAACACAATTATTGACAGAATCTCCGTCATCTTCCTCGGTCCACCACAACTGCCATATCGCTACCATGGCTACTATGCCTGCTACCCACGGCCACAGCCAGGCCTGTTGCAACATACCACCAATCGTATCCTCTGGATACGTTCCCAAGGGCACGTATAAGCAGCTCGGAGGCATGAAAACTTGTAAGCGCCGTCCTTCTCCCACCCCAGTTCTCAGCTAACCGACCATCCATGCAGATGTGACTGGTCCGGCTGACGCCACCAAGGGTCTCGTCTCTATATTCGACATCTTCGGATACTTCGACCAGACCCTTCAAGGCGCCGATATTTTGGCCACAAGCAATGAGCAACAAACACATAAGCTATTCATCCCAGATTGGTTCAAAGGCAACCCTGTCCCAACTGAGTGGTGAGTGCCTTATCTTCCGAAGCGGACACTACCCCTAACAGCAATGTGAAAGGTATCCTCCCGATACAGAGGAGAAGCAGAAGAAGCTCGGCGAGTGGTTCGGCAACAACGATCCGCAAGGCGTTGCGGCTGCGCTGCCGCAATATGTCAGGGCTTTGCAAGCTGCAAATCCCTCCATCAAGTCCTGGGGCATCCTCGGTGTAAGTTGATCAATCTTCTAGATATGTCTCTTGTTTTGCAATTCCACTGAGAGGGGGATTTGTAGTACTGTTGGGGCGGCAAGGTGGTAGAGTATGTAACATCTGCCTCTTCGAACCCATTCGCTGTTGCTGCCGCAGCTCATCCAGCCATGATCGACCCCACAGAAGCGGAGAAGATCTCGGTGCCGTATATTTTGCTTGCCTCTGGCGAAGACCCTGCCGATACAGTCAAGGAGTTTGAGAGCAAGCTAAAGGTGCCGCACTATGTTGAGACCTTTACTGACCAAGTCCATGGCTGGATGGCGGCACGCGCCGATTTGTCCAATCCGCGTGTGAAGGAGGAGTACGCTCGAGGTTACAAGACTCTGCTCGATTTCTTTGGCAAGCAATGGCAATGAAACGTCGAAGACAGAGGGAGGAACCGATAGATGACGGAGTGTGATGAGCTTGGAGAGGCGCGGGAGCTATTCAGAGGGTCTGTAAGCAATAGTGACCAATAGAACGTATTGAAAGTATGAATTGTGGACAAATCTAAATACTTGCAACAAGGACCAACGTCTACACAGTAATTCACGTAAGCAGGAATGACTCTACATCCGAGTCACTTGGTGGGGCAGGCATTATAATGTCAACCTCCTAGCCTAAGGTAAGTATAGACCTCTGACCTTGAAGAGTAGAAATGCTCACTCTCCAACCGTATGACCCCGTAGGGCTCTTGTAGACACCCCTAGATGTTCATGAATATCTTGATATTGGTGCAGTATCGATAGTAGTGCTATTACTAGTAAAGTGGTGTATACAACAATACATCCCAAGGTAATCTTATGTTGAAATATTTATAGTGCATCTCAATGCCGACCTCCGTGGACTAGGTACCTAATCAGAGCCGGCAAGGCCCGGGGCGGGTGGACTTGGCGGCGGCTCTAGCGTTAGGCCTCCTCCTGGACCCTGGAGCGGATCTAGGCTTCTAAGATTATTTAAGACGACATCCTTGACACCAGTTGTTCGAAAACCCCATCAAAACTCTGGTCTTTTATGCTTAACGACTGGACGAGGGTCCAGTAGGGATGTCTATGTCGTCAACTGCGGAGGCGATGACCTCCATCACGGCATTATCCTCAACTATATCGCATTCCTCACCAGCATATCAGGAGTCTGACGCTCAAACTGCTTCACGCTCACGCCCAAGCGCTAGTCGACGCCGAGACAAACCTCAGCTCTCCTGTAATCTTTGCCGACGCCGCAAGTAAGAAGATAACATCATTCGACGTCTAAAGTACTGACCACAGCCCTGTTGTCCAGATTGCGGTGCAACCGTCAGCAGCCTTGTTCTACCTGCTCCTCCTATGGTCATATATGCACGTATCCCGAAGACAATGCAAGGCCGCCGCCGGCTGCAATGCCTGGCATGCACGATAGGCTTATGCAATTAGAGCGTCTTGTCAAGTCAATAGCTAGTAAGCCCAATGCTAGTTCAAACATCGATCCTAACAGTTTGAGCCAACCGGCTGAAATGCCATACTTGGATACCCCCAATGATGGGCGCCCTGATTTTGGAAGCATGCGTGTCAGCGCTTCAGAGCTCCATTATGTTGGCGGCGAACATTGGGCCGCAATTTTGGACAGCATCGCCGACCTAAGGGACGGCTTTGATCGCGAGGAGCAGCTAAGACTGGCCATTAGCCCTGATCAAATTCAGGATGATACTGGGGACGCGGGCAGCGTTGACATTCATGCGAGCAGCCATTCGCTGCTCCTATATGGAACCTACCAGCCAGCTTCGCAGGCTGAAATCCTCGCCGCTCTACTCCCCAAAGACGCTGTTGACCGCTACATTTCACGCTATTTCAACCGCCAGGAGTTAGTATCCTGTAAGTGTGCCCTATGAAATGGGTTGTATGATCGCTATTTCGTCTGACACGAACCAGCTGCCATTCACGGCCCGACCTTTCTTCAGGAGGTAAGTAGGTTGATCCACTTCCGAGTTGAGGAGTTCTCGATGCTAGCGGCCGCAGTATGAGGCTTTCTGGGCCAATCCATCTGGCGTACCGGTCATATGGGTCGGCCTTCTCTTTAGTATGATATGTCTCGCTGTACTGGCTTCTGATCCTTGGGATTCTGCGCATAAGAACGAAATGGAAGAGAAGTCGATTCAAATTAACTTGTATCGTGAAAAGATTGTGCAGAGCCTTGTCCTGGGCGAGTACACGAACTCTGGCCCCTATGTATTGGAGACGATGATACACTATGTGTACATTGAATTTGCCATCCATGCCGACGCCGACAAGGACATCTGGTTACTGCTCGCACTCATGGTCAACCTCGCAATGCGCATGGGCTACCACCGAGACCCCAGCCATTTCCCCGGAATCTCGCCGTTGAAATGCGAGATGGGGCGCAGAATATGGGCCACCGTGCTACAGGGCGACATTCTCATTTCGAGTCAGATGGGCATGCCGCGCATGATCTCAGACTGGAAGTGCGATACGGCCGAGCCGCGAAATCTAAACGATACGGACCTAGACCAGGATACCTCAGAGCTTCCCCCTGCACGACCGGAGACGGAAATCACAACCGCTTTGGGTACCATTGCGCGAAGAAGGATGTTAACGACCATTGGCACTATTTCTGACCTCGCGGCAAACGTCAAGTCGGGTAATTACCAAGAGGTCATGCGGGTTGACGCTAGTTTGCACGAAGCTGCAGCCAGCATTCCGCAACCGTACAAAATGAAGTCAATGACCGCTAGCATTACCGACTCCCCACAAGTGATCATGTCACGTCTGTTCATTAGCCATCTATACTACAAGGGGCAGATCATGCTTCACCGTCGCTTTGTCCTTAGGGAGTCTACCTCTGCAGACGAAGATTCCTTTTCCTATTCTCGTAAAGCCTGCTTAGACGCATCTATTGGCATGTTGCACATTCAGCATATCCTCGACGAGGAGACATGCCCGGGAGGCCAACTCCACATGATGCGCTGGCGCGTGTCTTCGATAATGAAACACCAGTTCTTAACGGCCACCATGATTCTATGCTCACTGCTACATCGCGGCCAAACTCTACAACGAAAAGAAGAAATCATAACAACGCTGCGCAGCACCAGAACGATCTGGATGCGAAGCAGCTCCATCTCTCGGGAGGCGAAGAAGGCGGCCGAGACTGTAAATTTCGTGCTTGCTAGGGCCGGAGATGTTCGCGACTACGGCATTGATCCTGCCGCTGAACGTGCTAGTGGCGCTATAATGGGGCAAGACATGTCGAATAACGCTGACGGCAGCGGTGCCGGCTTGACTTTCGATGGTCAGGCCATGTTGCAGACTACTATGAATCTTTATGAGCGTAAGTCCGGAGAACCTCACTAGACCGCCAGACCTTAGTAGAATCCACAGAATTTCTGAATAAGCAAGTTGGAGAGCACTGGAGACCCAGGCTTAAATTTTCATAGTATCAGCCAGAACTTTCGAGAGAGTCATTATAAGAATTGAGCTTCAATGAGCGAAAGTAAACACCTCCGTGGCTATGAAAATAGCTATCTTGAATTGAGGTGTCTGGGAAATTCTACTAAGGTCTGGTGCGACTTTTGATACGGGACGCTGACCATGTAACAGCAAATAGCTTCGTCATGCCAGGTCTCTTAGCGAATCTAACGCCGCCAGACCAGCAAGGTTCGAATTTTACCTTCAACCTGGACACTCTGGAAAGCGGTACCGCATCAGATGAATGGATGACGATGGATTGCCATGGGACATGGTGGTGACAACCTCTAGCTTCATATCATACAATTCCGTGTGACCGTGTCAAAAGTTTCTAGCGGTTCCAAAAACGAGAGTAAGGACCATCAAAATTCATAGGTTTTAAAGGGTTCACAACTTCTTTTCAAGATCACAGAATTTGCTAAGACTTTTATAGATCCTAACTTTTATCACGGTAACATGGATTTGTTAATTTGGTAGTAAACTATTATGCATAGGGTATGGAATGCGTTATGATTTGTCTAATACAATAAGAATGGTGGAGCTACTATGGGCAAGACGGCAAGGAGTCACCCATAGAATCCAGCGCCAGGAGCTGACTAATCACCCGTCTTGGCATCAACCATCAAACCTGCAAGCAGGACCGTGACAATTCAACTATTTCGACATCCTTTCCGTAGAAGCCACCGCCAACATTACAAAGAAGCCACCATCAACATTACAAATTTCCATGCTCCATGTTCGCTATTGCTATGAGGCGTCTATAACGAATACTCCGAAAAGACTTGACGCAGCACGCTAATCTCACTTCTTCGGAACTTCAAGGCTCCTGTTTTGTCGAGCACTTGGCCGAATCCCCGACTATCGGAATTTCTGTCTGATCCTATGTCTTTCTTATCGCGAAGTCCCACACATGCATCTAATTACTAAGCTTCCTTTTTGGATCAGATTTACTCGGAGATTATTGTCTCCCTTTGACTGGCCCAACATGCACTCACGCCGAACGATGGGCTACAGTTGCTGCCTCCGTTTCGTTCTTGTGTATGCTTGCGCGGTGTAAGAAGTTACGCTTGGCCTAACGTGATACGCCCTCTCCGAATGGGAAATGTTGAAGAGATCCTGATTGATTCAAACCATACTATATGATGGTCATACAGGCCGCACGGAAAGCTTCAAGATTACGCTTTCCTCTAGCTGACTTCCCTCTGCAGCTCTCCAAGGATTCATCTCCTTTTGATACCTGCGCTTTACTCTCAGCCTTGCCTTAACGTAAGAGTATATTTATGCTGCTTTAGAAGACTGATATAGACCTCTCCATTCACCTTCGTCCCCAACATTCATCAACAGTACCTCGGTTTTGGCTGTTGTCTTTCATCATCGATCATATCGCCGATTGTCTGCTCCAATTTCTAGGTGACACTGACCGTACTCACAACACTAAGGTCCATGGCGGAACCTATCGCAGTCATCGGCGCAGGATGTCGCTTTCCTGGAGGCGCCGACACGCCCTCAAAGCTCTGGTCTGTGATTAATCATCCCTGCGACCTAAGGCGCAAACCTTCAGCCTCTCGCTTCAATATCGATCCCTTCTACCACCCAGTCGGCACACACCATGGCACCACCAATGCCACCAAGTCCTACTGGTTAGAGGACAATGATAGGAGCAACGTTGCACATTTCGATGCCGGCTTCTTCAACATTCAACCTGGCGAGGTCAACGCCATGGATCCACAGCAGCGCCTGCTGATGGAAGTCGTTTATGACGGCCTGTGTGCTGCAGGCCAGCCGATGGAGAAGCTTCGCGGCTCCGACACGGCCGTCTATGTAGGGTCTATGTGTGATGACTACAACACCATATTGACCCGTGATTGGGAAACCTTGCCACGGTACACTGCAACGGGTTTGGAGAGGGGTATTTTGGCAAATCGTCTATCATATTTCTTTGACTGGCACGGTCCAAGTGTGTCCATTGATACGGCCTGTTCAAGCAGCCTGGTGGCGCTAGATTATGCTGTTCAGACAATACGAAGTGGCAGATCGAAGGTGGCAGTAGCGGCTGGAACAAGTCTGATCTTGAGTCCAGGTGAGTAATTCGTTGCCTACACCTACCTTCCCCCGAGTTACAACAACGCGGCACCCATTCACAAAGCAATGACAAGGAACGTGGTGCTAAATCTATCACTCAATAGCCATGTATATTTCTGAAAGCAACCTTGGTATGCTCTCTCCAAACGGCCGCTGCGCCATGTGGGACGTCGCCGCAGACGGCTATGCGCGCGGTGAAGGCGTAGCCGCCGTCATAGTGAAGACGCTTTCGCAAGCTATTGCGGATAACGATCCAATTGACTGTATCATCCGCGAAACGGGCGTCAACCAAGATGGTCGTACCCCTGGTTTGACCATACCGAGCAGTCTCGCGCAGGCTGCCCTTATCCGCCAATGCTATGCCAAAGCCGGTCTGGACCCAATCAATAACCCACAAGACCGCCCACAGTTCTTTCAAGCCCATGGCACAGGCACCCAGGCGGGTGATCCGCAAGAGGCTGAGGCAATTTCAAGCGCGCTGTTTCCCGCAGGGTCTCGCGCCACTATGTCCTCAGAAAAGCTGCTCGTCGGGTCGATTAAGACAGTAGTCGGCCACAGCGAAGGCACAGCCGGATTGGCGAGTGTAATCAGCACGTCTCTAGCTTTGAAGCATGGGATTGTCCCGCCTAATCTCCATTTCGACAACTTAAGCCCGAAAGTTGCGCCGTTCTTCAAGCATCTTGATATTCCCACTACTCCGACGGCATGGCCGACAAGCGGAAGCGAGGTCAGAAGGGCGAGCGTTAACAGGTACGTAGATAACACCTTTGAGTGCTTCATATCAGGCTTATAGCCTCGTGTCAGTTTTGGATTCGGCGGAACCAACGCCCACTGCATTCTGGAGACCTTGGTACCCAAGTCCATAAAGAAGACATCCTCAAGCCCGCTTTTCACGCCACTCACGCTCTCGGCCGCTTCCGCCACATCGCTTCGGACGATGCTATTATGGCACCTCGACTATCTCAAGGCAAATCCTAACGTCGAGCTCGTGGATTTTGCATACACGCTGCAGCACAGGCGGTCCACACTCCCATACCGCAAAACCATTGCTGCAGAGAATGTCCAGAGTGCCATTCAGTCCCTCCAGAACATTGTCGACCCGCCGCCTAAAAGTAAAGAGGACGCCGATCTTGGTACCCGCTTCAGTACACTCTCCCGGCCTTCAAGAGTGATAGGTATTTTTACCGGCCAAGGTGCCCAATGGCCTCGCATGGGCGCTGAGCTAGTTGAGTCCTCCCCTTTCGCGTCGTCTCGCATCGCAGAGCTGGACGCAGCTCTTCAAAATCTCCCCATCACGTCAAACCGACCGTCCTGGACGCTCAGGGATCAACTCCTCATGGCCAAGGAAAGCTCACGTATTGCCGAAGCAGCGCTCTCCCAGCCCCTCTGCACGGCTGTGCAAATTCTTTTAGTTGATATTTTGCATGAGGCTGGCGTCTCCTTTACTGCGGTAGTGGGCCACTCTTCGGGTGAAATTGGTGCGGCCTACGCTGCAGGCTTTCTTTCAGCCCAAGATGCAATCCGGATTGCTTATTTCCGTGGTGTCCATGCAAAGCTGGCCTCAAGCCCTAACGCTCATGCTCCTCGCGGTGCCATGATGGCCATCGGTGCCTCATTTGAGGACGCAAAGGCTTTATGCCGCGAGGACCGTTTCGCAGGGCGGATGGAGGTAGCTGCGGTGAACTCTAGCTCGAGTATTACGCTCAGTGGTGACGAAGACGCTATAGATGAGGCAGAGAACGAACTCAAAGCTGAGGGCACATTTGCAAGGAAGCTCAAGGTCGACACGGCCTATCATAGCGCTCATATGGCCTCTTGTGCAGGGCCTTATCTCGCCTCCATGATAAGCTGCGGTATTCAGCCTACTCAACCGCGCCAGGATGTGACGACGACTTGGTTTTCAAGTGTCTATGAAAACACGCCTATGACCGTTAAAAGGCTAACAAAACAGTACTGGGTAGACAACATGTGTACTACCGTCCAGTTTGCCGGAGCGATTGCGGAGGCCGTACAACAAAACAGTGCTTTCGATATGGCCATTGAGGTCGGGCCCAATCCTGCTCTCAAAGGCCCTGCTACGGCAACCATGGACGGCTTCCGCGCGGAGGGCAGTACCCCATACACGGGGCTGCTTTCTCGCGGTCAAAGCGATATTGAACAGCTCAGTGCGGCGCTTGGATTTGTCTGGACACGACTGGGGTTCGAGAGTATCAGGTTCTCCGCTGTGCAAGCTTTATTGTCTGGTAATGAGCATATGACCGTGCTCCAAGATCTCCCACCGTACCCATTCGACCACCGGCGCATCTACTGGATCAGCAGCCGAATACCTAATAGCTTCAGACACCGAAGCGCCATGCATATTACCAACCCAGTCCTGGGCAACCCCTGCTCCGAAGCGATAACCCCCGGTGAATTCCAGTGGCGGAAAATCCTGCAGCCGAGTGAAATGCCGTGGCTCAAGGGCCACATGCTCCAGGGGCAGACAGTCTTTCCTGCTACGGGATACGTAAGCATGGCGGTCGAGGCGATCAAGATCCTTGCCCTTAATATCAACGCCGATGCCCTGATCAGCCTTATTAAACTCGAGGACGTGGATATCCCACGTGCCATCGCCTTTGATGATGATTCTGCCAGTGTCGAGACTATATTCAGTGTTTCATCCGTCAACATCGCGGAGCAAACGTTGACGGCCGAATGGGCCTGCTACTCTGCGGCCGAAGGAGTGGCCAACGCTATTCTGAATGCCAAAGGGCGGGCGCTGTGTCATCTTTCTCCAGCGGAGCCCGGCACTCTTCCCCTTGTCAAGACAGATCCCTATAACTTAGTCAACATTGACGAGGAGCACTTTTATACCAACCTGTCCAAAATTGGGTACGACTACGCACCCCCTTTTCGAGGTCTCTCGAACATCCGCCGCAAGCTGGGCTATAGCGTTGGCACTCTGGCAGATCAATCTGGGTCCGGCTGGGATGACAAGCTCGTCCTGCACCCCGGCATGCTCGACTCTGCTCTGCAGACTGTATTTGCTGCTTGGTCGTACCCCGGTGATACCTCAATATGGTCGCTTCATGTTCCTGTCTCTATCTCTGCCGTCACTGTTAATCCGTACTTCACTCCGCTAGGCGATGGCGGCAAACAAGGTGTCATCCAGTACGAAAGCTCAGTTCGGAGCAAGGAGCGTTCAAAGATCGTAGGGAACATCTACTTGCACACCCAGGACGGTGCTCACGCCTTTATGCACGTCGAGGGTGTAACGCTCGTGCCCTTCTCCAGAGCTACTCCAAAGAATGACCTTCCTATGTTCTCTCACTTCCAATACAAGGTCGCTTCTCCGGATGGGCAATTGGCCGCTGGAGGCGAGAAGATGTCCAAATTCGAGGTCCAGATGTACAAGGACGTTGACCGTGCCGCATATTGGTTTGCTCGTAACGCCTCGCTCTCAATCCCAGCCGAGGAACGGCATGAGCTTCTTCCACATTTCCAAAGGTATTTGAGCTGGTGCGACCGCATGGTAGACATGATCAACCTGAATATGCATCCGAAGGTAAAGGCTGAGTGCAATGCAGACTCTCGTGAGACTATTGCACAGATCCTAGCCCCTTATAAAGGAAGGAAGGACATCAAGTTCGTCGAAGTTGTAGGTGACAATCTGATTCCAGTTATCCGCGCAGGCACTTCGATGCTTGAGCACATGAATCAAGACGGCCTTCTTCGAGCTTTCTACGAGGAGAACGCCATATGCTCTGGCCCTACTGGTCGCTGGCTAGCTCGGGTGGTGTCGCAAATCGCGCATCGATTCCCAAGCCTGAACATATTTGAAGTTGGAGCCGGTACCGGCGCCACCACGAGCGCGGTTCTTCGAGAGATTGGCAATACTTATACTTCCTACACCTTCACGGATATCTCGAGCGGTTTCTTTATGGCCGCGGAAGAGCGTTTTGCGAAGACAGCCGGCTCAATGGCCTTCAAGACATTCAACATGGAGAAGGAGCCATCAGTTCAAGGCTTTGTCGAAGGCCGATACGATGTGGTGATCGCTGTGAACGTGCTACACGTGTCCAGCGATATGCAAGCTTCCCTGTCCAACGTACGCCGCCTATTGAAGCCTGGTGGCTTCCTCGTCGTGGGAGAGCTGACGTCCACGGACCTACTCTTCAGTGGCATGACGGTTGGAACACTTCCTGGTTGGTGGATAGGTGCGGAGACCGGCCGCCCATGGGGACCACTGCTCAACCTGCGCCAATGGAATTCAACGCTTCAGAAGGTAGGTTTTGCGGGTATCGACACGGTGACTCCAGATATCAGCGCCTCGCTGCCTATGAATGTTTTAGTGGCCCAAGCCGTGAATGACCAAGTCACGTTGCTGCGCAACCCTCTCGCGGTCAATGAGCGACCTGCAGGCGTACGAAACGATAGCCTCGCAATTATTGGAGGCACCACATTGCCTGTATACAATCTCGGACAGGAGATTGCCCAAGTCCTCTCGCACCGCTTCCAGAACAAACAATTCTTCGACACCTTGGAGGATTTTGCCACTTTTGACGTGGCTAGGTCTCAATCAGATGATGGACCCATTACTGTTCTTTCCCTCACAGATTTGGACAAACCCTACCTAGAAGACCTAACAGTAGCCAGTTTTGCCGCGCTAAAGACACTGTGGGCGATAGCGGGCACCGTGGTCTGGGTCACCTGTGGATCAAGAAAAGATAATCCCTACAGTCATATGATGAAGGGTATTATCAACACTGTCAAGACCGAGCACCCCAACTTGAGCGTGCAGATGTACGATCTCGACTGCGCAGTAAGCGCTGGTAGCGGAATTCAGCGAAACACGGGCACCGACTTGGCTATAACGCTGCTCAGGGAACGTATTCTTCACGAGTGGGGGCCAGACACCAATCTATTGTGGACTCCAGAGCCTGAAGTCTTTGTCAGCGAGGGAAAGCAACTCATTACCAGGCTACTCCCGGATCTGGATAAGAACAAGCGTTACAACTCTCAGCGTAGGGACCTATTCGCGACAGCAGATCCGGCTCACGAGACACTCGAGCTCGTAGGAATCGGACGAGGCCAGGAGCGGTCACTAGAGCTCCACAAAGTCTCGCCTCTAAGATTATCCGTTCCGCCGGCAGCTGAGTATCGTACGGTTCGAATCACGTACTCATTGCTTCAAAGTCTGGCTATAGGCGGTGCAGGCTTCCTGAGACTGTGTACAGGAATCGATGAAGTCACTGGCGAGACGGTGCTCGCTCTGATTGGTACCAGCGAGTCTCCTGCGAAGGTCCCAGCGCAATGGTGCATTTCTTTTCCAAAGAAAGCAGCCGTGTCCACACTTATATCAGTCGCCACCAATCTTATCGCGGAACATATCCTGTCTCTTACGCCTCCAGGAAGCACATTGCTCGTCAACGAGCCCTCGTTGACTCTGCAGGTGGCGCTGCGAGCCAAGGCCACTGGCAAGAACGTGACCACTGCTTTCATGACAGCCGAATTACGACAAGATAAAGATGATGCTTCAGTCTTCCTACATCCAAACTTCCCTCAGCATGTCATCCAGGCTACAATTCCATCTTCGGTTGCTGTATTCGTCCACTTCTCGCGTAGCATCGCGTCGGATACTGTCAGGGATGCGATTACCAAGTGCTTAACACCCACGTGCCTAAGGATCTGCGAGGAGGGAGTATTAAGTCACGAGGTCAAAGCATCTTCAAAGCCTGAAACGGCGGTGACTTTGGCGCAGATGCTCCAGAAAGCCTTCGACGACTGCTCTCAGATGGCTTCCCTTGAGATCGAGTGCATCCCTTTGGAGAACGCAGTCCATCACATAGTAAGTGGAGAACCTCTCGCGGTTGTGGACTGGACTGCCAGCCCTTCAGTCACGGCCAAGGTCCAGCCAATTGACTCAGGAATGTTATTCCGAGCCGACAATACATACCTCTTCGTGGGCATGGCTGGCGAGCTCGGGCAGTCTCTTGCGGAATGGATGATCAAGCATGGGGCACGCAACGTGGTCCTCACGAGCCGCACGCCAAAAGTCAATCCAAGGTTCGTCCAGGATATGGAGAAGCGGTACGGAGCCGTAGTCATAGCCATGTCTCTCGACGTCACATCACGCCAGTCACTTGAGGACGTCCTCAATACCATTACAGCCAGCCTGCCTCGCATCGGTGGTATTGTCAACGGTGCCATGATCCTGGAAGACGAGCTATTTGCCAACATGACGCTCGAGAAGTTTAGTCGTGTCACCGCACCAAAGGTGCTGGGCACCCAACTGCTTGACCAAGCTTTCCATGACGATACTTCGCTCGATTTCTTCATCGTTACCTCCAGCATTGCATCCATCATTGGCTGGACAGGGCAGAGTAATTACTCAGCTGCCAACGAGTGGATGAGTTCTTTGGTATGCAACAGGCGGGCTCGTGGAGTCCCGGCTTCGACAATGAATATTCCCGCGGTCTTGGGCGTAGGCTACGCGGCACATGCAGACAACTTTGACTTTGATTACTTTGAGTCGCTTGGTCACATCAACATCTGCGAGGAGGACCTACATACTCTCTTCGCAGAAACTGTGCTGTCTGGCCGCCCAGGACAGGCTCACGAAGTCGAAGCACAGGTGGGCATGGGCGTCAACTTCATCCCAGCTGACCTTGAAGTGAAGGCCGCGCACAAGCGTGACGTCAAGTTCTGCCATTTCGTCCAACGTGAAGAGAAGGGTGCCGAAGCGCAAGCCGTCAACGCCAGTGTGCGTGTCAAGGTGCAGCTGCAGACCGCCAAGAGCCAGGAAGAAGCCTTCACTATGGCCTGCGATGCATTCTTGGCTCATCTCAAACGCCTGCTCCGCATCATGGAAGAGGAAAATTTAGACGACTCAGTTAGTCTAACGGATCAAGGGGTGGACTCTCTTGTCGCTGTGGACATACGTGCTTGGTTCTTAAAGGAATTAGGAATTGATGTTCCTACTCTCAAGATCTTGGGAGGCGGTTCCGTTGCCGACTTGATCAAGGGGGCGCTTGAAAGGAGGCCTGAGTTACTCGGCGGAGGCTCGCCGAAAGATGACGAGGTAAACCGCGCTCCTCAAGCACCTTTGCCCAGCATTCCCATTCCAGAGACAGTTCCCTCCGTGATTGACGAATCCAGCTCTTCTTCTGGATCCAGAAGTCCGGACTTAACGCCTGCTCCTTATTCCTGCGCCTCTGTTTCAACTACCCCATCCTCTGAGGAGTGTTTTGACAAACTTGAGGTTAGGATTCGAGACTTGAAAGGCTGCTCGAGTATTGGAAGTTCAGATTGAATGATCGTTATTCGTAGAGTTGCGGGCAGACACCCCTTGGTTGTCTTTGACACTTTCCATATGAGTCGGGAACATCCTCTAAATGCTCGTGCGGCATCTTATATGCTTGAAACGCGGGGTTTCTTAGGGTGTCAAATGGCGATTATTTCAATAATGGTGCTATAACTGAATCTCTATGGTAGTATAGAGCTGAGATATCTCTGGTATATGTTCGCAATTGGTCGCGTGTTTTTTTTCTACCCCTATCTACTAAGCTCGAGGGCACACACGTACATCACGCTCTGAGTTTTGGCGGCTCTGGTAAACGTTAAGCCGGCTATGGTCGAGCTATCACGACAAGCTGAGAGTGATGTGAAAACAGATCCTTAATTCGCTCTTCACTTTTACTTTTGCTCTTGGTTTTAAGAAGTACGCTGGACCCTGGTGGAATCATGGCTATCCCAAAATTTCGAGCTCCAAAGCATCAAGAGGGCATCTTTAGTATAGCGAGCTCAAGCCTTCCATGTTATCGCTCATGAGTAGGCGAAGATCCTATGCTTTGTTGATAACAATTGTGAGCCTGAAACATTACCAGGAATAAAGACACCATCAAGACTCCGTTAGCAAAGCTTTCTACAGCTAGGATCATGGTGGAAGTCCCATTTCGAGCATCTTGTAAGGCAACTCACAGGCGAGCTGAAGCTACGTGACGGAGCGTCTATGTTGCAGAAGGAAGCGCTACTCAATGTGTCGCTCGGGAGCTCAACTTGTACTTCCCTTTCCTCCAAATTGGACATCTCGAAAGAATAGTCACCATGGGCTTACGCGGCTTCAGTATTGCTATGAATACTTTCTTCGGGCGTTTGATGGGAAATCTACAAAAAAAGATCATTATCACCACCGACACACGAACAGACCTTCTAAGCCACAGACTTGACGAAGCGTCTATAAGTTATTGTTTGATTCTCCCTTCAGATCTATCAACCTCTGATGTAGCTGAGAAATACATGAAACAGCTCCAGTACAGATTTTGAGGTACAGCCGAAAGCCCCCATTTTAACAGGATGCTGAGTACTAAAAGAGATTTTCGAGTTCGGAGGGAAGGCGTCGTTGGACAATCTATTATCCTCCAGAAAGGTCGTAGTGTCTACAGCAGCAACCTTCCCGCCCTCGAACAACGAACCGTTTATGGGATTGAGCAGTCCTCCCGACGTTACAAGATATAGGGTGTTGGTATCGCCTGGGAGTCTACCAAATGCTCCCGCTATGACCCCCGCAAGTGTAAGTTCGTCAGGCGCGCCTGCGACAACAGTGACGTTTCCGTCCGGCTTTATAGCGAACAGACGGTTATCTGCATTAGTTGCCGCCCAAATTGTATCGTCGTCCCCTGGTCCGATGACAAAGTTGTCGATGTAGATCGAACGGAGTGCTAAAACGAGCTCAACCTCAGCCCCAGGAGCCGGATAACCATCGTCTGTGAAGCGAATGCGGTATATGAGTGCTTCAAAGCAGACGACAAAGTACAGGTACCCTTTATGGAGTTGGATACCACCAATACCGAACGGCAAAGGCGCCCAAGCAGGAGGGTTCATGCTGACATCTTGGAGAACTTGCTCGCACTTTCGAGTGACCGTGTTGACCCGCCATACCTTGCCGAGCGTCGAATCGGACACCAGCAGTGTGTTTGGCATGCCTGGGATAGGAATCACACCGACAATTAGGCCGCCGTCTGGTACATGGACAAGCTCCGTAATGATTGGCTTGCCATGCGTGGTGTCGAGCTCAAATACCCCGAAAGTGCCATGAATTCCGACTCCCAGATCGCTCTGCTTGCCCGCAAGGAAGGCAAAGACACCCGGTTGCGTTTCGATAATGCCCGTGGCTGCATTTAGGTCGTCAAATTTATGAATGAGGGAGGTGGTTGCTGTAGTAGTTGTAGCGCCTGATACGGAGTATATCGAAGCGTCCGGAAAAACGGTGGTCATGTAAACGACACCATTGGACGCAACGGCAACATCCTGAAGGTATGTTGTGAGAGGAAATTGATGGATGTCTCGGAGTGGTAGAGGAAAAGAATCAGGGCTAGCTTGTACGCTGACTGCTAGGCATGTAATGACATGAACTAAGGCTAAGAGGTGGATATAAAGTCTCATGATGTGGGAAATTCTAACCACGTAGAGAGAAAGGGCAGAAGAGCAGAACCACGAATATTTGATCAGGGTTGCTGAGAGGCCTTCGTTAAAGAGTAGGCAACTCAACAACGTCTTTTATGCTGAGTATTAAGAATACGAGACTCCCAAAATCAGCTCAGAAAATACCGGTAATCCTGTTTTGATTTCAATTGCCCGAAATGCATCTTCGTTTGGTTCCGAAATCCGAATGTCCCTACTTTCCTCCGCAGAGTACAGCAGCTGCAAGCTCAACTTTGTAGTGGAATTTAAAAGCATTTATTGGCCCCCCTTCGCTCTACTTATTGAATTTTCCGCCGCTAGTATCAGCATGCTTGCCCTTTCCCTTCTGCCCAGCTTTCATTTCGAGGGTTAGACCAGAAATAGGGAAGGGCTATTGGTGCTGCCGAGTTCAGCGAATTTTCATTCGAAATAAGTACTACGGCTTCCGAATTTCCTGATTCGGCAAACTGTTTTCCGAGTCCCCTCATCCGGAGACTATAGCTTCGGAGCACCTTGCGCGCGTCTCTATGTTACCTCTCGAAATCCGAAGAATCGTGATGATACCCTGGCCTACCCTTGGGCTTTTGCCCTTATGTGTAGTACATCGAAGCGTTCTCATACCTTCATCCACTATCGACTTTGTCGCTGACAACTGCTGACCGATTGAATTTGTTGCACTTTGGTCTGATCGATCTAATTTTATACCATCTCAGCTTCTGAGGCGACGCTTCGATACTTCACGCCATGAATAGGAGGTTCCTTCCCCTGCTCGTCTTTGTGGCCAGCTCATCCGCATTATACATTCCTCATGGACTAGTCGAAGACATAAAGGGCTTGCTATGGCCTTTTCAACAACCACTCCAGTCGTGCCAAAATACGCCCACTTCTCGAAACTGTTGGGATCAATATGACATCGATACAAACTACTACACCACATTCCCCGAGACGGGCAAAACTGTGGAGATATGGCTGTCTGCGGAAGAAAGTATCTGCAACCAAGACGGATACGAACGCTCCTGCATGACGTTCAATGGGACCATGCCTGGTCCACCTATTGTTGCCAACTGGGGTGATGATCTTGTCGTCCACGTAACCAATAACATGCCATCGAACGGTACCACAGTCCACTGGCACGGTGTGCGCCAGCTCGACAGTGTTCAGTACGATGGAGTCCCTGGTGTTACACAATGCCCAATCCGCCCCGGAGAGACGTTGACCTACAAATACAAGGTCACGCAGTATGGCACGAGCTGGTATCACAGTCATATCTCTCTACAGTACTCAGAAGGACTGTTCGGGCCGTTGATATTCAAAGGTCCGGCTACAGCTGATTATGACGAGGACCTTGGTGCGCTTTTTCTCCAGGACTGGTCGCATGTACCTACCTTCAGCGCCTGGAGGAACAAAGAGAAATATGGCATTACCCACTCGCTCAGCAATCTCCTAATCAATGGAACCAACACATTCGACTGCTCTACAGTTTCGGATGACAGTTGCATTGGCGGGGGCAAGAAATCCCAGACAGTCTTCCAGCCTGGCAAGAAGTACCTGGTCCGCCTGATCAACGTCGCCACTGACAGCCAATTCCAGTTCAGTATCGACGGCCATAAGCTCAAGGTGATTGCTAACGACTTCGTCCCTATCAAGCCATACGAGACCGACAGCGTTGTTATCAATGCTGCTCAACGGTACGACGTCATTATCGAGGCAAATGCTCTACCAGGTGACTACTGGCTGCGAGCCGTTTGGGTGATTGCTTGCGCCGGCGTTGCAAACGATCATCCTGAAGACTCCACTGGTATTGTTCGGTATGACGCCGCCAGCCCCAGCGATCCGACTAGTGTGAGTGCTGTTAAGGCTCCTACTACATGCTTTGACGAGCCGCTGGAAAGCCTGGTTCCCCACATGAAATTTGACGTTACCAACATTGCTGGCACAACTCTGGAAGAGCTCAGTGTGCGGTTTACACATGAGGCGCTGTTCAAATGGACGATCAATAGCAGCAGCTTGGTACTTGACTGGAGCAATCCGACGCTCAAGCGAGTCTTAAATAATGAATCAGTCTTCCCCACTGAGTACAACATCGTTTCTGTTGATGTAAGCAACCAAATTTGCTCTCATAATGTCTGCTCAAGCGCTGCAACCACTAACCCAAGCAACAGAAAAAGATTTCTTCGGACGACGAATGGGCAGTCTTGGTAATCCAGAACAAAGTCATGGGGCTCCTTGGCGCGTAAGTTCTGCCGCCGCCTCTCCTCTCGAATACAGACTGACAGCACCGCTCAACAGCATCGCGCACCCCATCCATCTGCACGGCCATGACTTCTGGGTCTTGGCACAGGCGAGTGGTCCCTGGGACGGAACGACCGATTCCTTCAAGACGATCAATGCGCCACGTCGTGACACCGCCGTTCTACCCGCACAGGGCCATCTCGCGATTGCGTTTCGCTTAGATAATCCTGGGACCTGGATCCTGCACTGCCACATCGTGTGGCATGCCAGCCAGGGTCTTTCATTGGAGTTTGTGGAGAGTGAGCAGTCTATTTTGATGCAGTCGAGGGATGGGGAGATCTTTCAGGACACGTGTGCGATGTGGGATGAGTGGGCGGGAAATGTAACGTACCCACATGATGGTTCGGGAATTTGAAATAAAGGACTGGAGACGTACATAGATGTTTTATACCTCTGATAGTATTTTCGCCCCCTTCACACGCCTGAAACGGGCTTTTTGGGATGCTCGACTGTGCGTACCAACGGCTGGGCCACTAGTTGAGATAACCCTCCGAACTATTCCTAAGTTTCTGCTTCCGCTCCTGCTCCATCTTTCCCTGCTTTCCTTTGCCTCCATCCTTCATTTCCCCCCATACTATCTATGGCGCTTTAAATAGGTGCGAAGTTGATAGTATACCATGGGTTTAGCGTTCAAAATGATACGGAGCCTCAAGCATCTCATCCTTCTGTCCTTGACTAAGGCAGACCAAACTAGATCCTTCAGTCTGACGCTTCCTCCATAATTTTAACCCCACCATTGACAGGAGCACGTCAGTATCACCTCTTCATATTCAAGCCCACTCAGAGCACGACAGGCCCCTTCGCGCGAAGCCGCTCGCCGTACTTGTAGAACAGAACAGGAGGCAGGGCAAACAACAGCGCGAGGAAGCCGAGCAGAGTGTTGCCCCAGCCGTAACCTAAAGCTTTGTAAAGCCTCGGCCCAGCCAGCGGCAGGAACGTACCGCCCATGTACCGCAGGACATTCATGGCGCTCAGAGCAGAAGGGGCACCTTTGGAGCCGAATAGCTCGATGAGGTAGAGCTGCGTAGGCATCTGGTGGAAGTTAGCTCTAGTTCGATACGCACTATAACAGCATGAGATGTAATTTACAAGAACGAAATAGGCTCCAAGACCAATAAAGAAGGTCCCAATGATAGGCACGATCCAATGCACCTTATAGTATGCGGTCCAGCCATAGATGAAAAGGCCCAAAGCCACGCAGGGGCTGAGCCAGATCATGAGCAGAAGGCGGTACTCAGGCTTGGGCTTGTCTACGCCATCGGCCTTCATGCGCGCTGCTTGGATCCGAGGATTCAGGTTGCCGAAGATGACCACGCCCAGGACCAACGCGATGCCCAGTCCTAGGTATACGAGTCCTGATATGGATGCAGAAAATCCGTACTGGCCCCTGAATACGTCATTGAAGGTGGTGAACAAGAGGTATATCACCCCAAAGACCAAAGAAGCGTATAGCGACAGGACCAATACGACAGGCGAGCGGATCAGAAGCATGGTAGGACGAACCAAGGCCTGAGCGAGGACCTGTTGTGGGGTCAACTTGTGAGCAAGCTTGGATCTAAAACGCGGATTTCCCGTGGAAACACGAAGACGGGCCGCTTTGCGCTTAAGGAGGATCTTGGAAGATGTCTCGCGCATCACGATAAGGGTGGCGGCTTCGATGGCGCCGCCAAGGATGGCCAGCAGCCAGAAGGTCCAGCGCCAGCCGTTGCTAGCTGCAAGGAAGCCGCCGATAACAGGGCCGAGCACCTGAATACAGATCAGTCTTCAGCCTCAAACTACGAGGGGGTAATTATCAACTTACTGGTCCTGCCAATGGACCCAAACTGAACAATGCAGTTGCGAAGCCCCTTTTTGCCGGGAGGGTAACATCTGCAATAGTCCCACCACCCATTGCCAGCGGCATGCCGCCTGCACAGCCTGACAGGAAGCGAAATACCATGAATTGAGCGATGTTCCGACTCAACGCGTTGCCGATGATGAAGGCGATGAAGATTATATTGGCAGTATGGTACACCGGTAAACGACCGAATACTTCTCCCATGGAGGCAAGGAACATGGGTCCCAATGCCAAGCCAAGTAGGAAGATGGTAACGGCAAGAGTGCTGACGGCAGAGGAACTGACGTGGAAGTCTGCCAGCACACCATCAATACCGGGCGCAACCATAGTCGTAGCCATATTCCTGTAGGAAAGTAATTCATATTGGTAGAGTACACGAGACATCAGATTTAAGAACGTATGCTTACGGGACAAGTCCGAGTATGGCGACTATGATAATATGAGCCCCTCTCTTGCTTCTGGACCAGTTGATCGGGGCTGCTGCATCATTTGGCCCGTCCCAATCCACGATATTAGCCATCGCATCTTCGCCCTCGCTGGGGAGTACGGCCTCCAGAGCGATGCTGCTGCTGGGTGTCTGCGACATGGTTTGAAATGGACTGTCTATACTTTTGCTTAAAGTGGTTTAGACACAAAGGATCGCACATAAGACAAAGCAATGAGCAAAAGTCGGGGCTGAAAAGCAATGCAACTGGAGGCCAGAATGACTCTACAAGCATAGAGAAAGCTGGATGGAAATCGAAGCAGAAGTACTGCCGGTAGTCTTGGTGAATGCGAGTTCTCAGAAGGTGTGCGAAGACTCCTGAGTAAGCCATTTATACAAATAGTAGAACTAAGCCGGCAGCTCCTCCGGATGGAGATAATATGTCGGAGCATAGTATTTGAGGGCTTAAAGCCGCTGGCGATATAAGACAAGGCGGACATATGTTACATGTTACAGCAATTACAGCAAAAAAACAAGACACGCTTAGCTCACAGGAGAGGTCGATGAAGTTGTAGGGTGGTGTGGGGGTGTTGTGGGGCGGCGGATGATCGGAGGTTAAAGGTGGATGGTCCGTCGCCCCACGTGGGAAGATCCGCGGACGGTCGGACGATGGCACGATGGCAGTAACAGGCTCTATCATATACATCTCTATCTCATATATATTATTGGTTCAGTGGTCCCTTGGTGGTGATCCTTCGTCGGTTTCTAAGTTCAGACGGATCCGCATGGTTCCTAGACTAACAATGATAGTGCGTGTATGCAGCAGAACTATCTACTTCTACACCAGGAGGACTAGCTATGGGAGGAGTGCTACCCTTTTGATAGGTAGTAAGTCAGCCACCCCGCCGCTTTGACATCTGGCACTACCTTACTCATCCGGGATTTTTGCGCTAAAAATCCTCTAGGATTATCTTATATCCATCAAAATACTATGGATTCAAGCTGAGTTTATCAAATTCAGGAAAACCAAATACTATCGACATAGTATTAAATAATGGACGCCTGAAAACAAATTTCTACCCTAAGATTTGTGGGCCCGCGTCCCACTATGATTTACTACACCAATAGTAATTGAAATCTGAATCTTAATCACAAAATCCCACTGCTATCTAAAAGATAATTAGCCTGCGGGTCACAGCGGCCTACCTACGGTGTACTCTCCCTATATGATTAGCTCCCGCAGGTGTCTAATTGATGGCGCATCCACCCTCCGTATGTATCCACAATTAAAAAGAAAACAAAAACCAGGGGAAGACCGCCCCTAACTGGTCCCTTTTAAGCCGCTTCCTGGAAACTACGACTTTAGGGATGGCTTCGGGGAATTTCCTAGTCACTTTTATCGATACGGAGCCACCAAAGGGATACAGGTCTGAAGGTCTGCAGCGAACGGTAAGAAGTCGACGCAAACGGACCCTGGATCCTGGTATTGACACGGTCAATCTTCGTGAATTTATTCAGCAGAAAGGGCACGTTCTAGGCATTCTTTGATAGTTTATACTCCACTGGGCTCCTCTAACGTTAGGCTTGACATAACAGGAGTGCAGAAGTCCCTTGTGCTCAGTCGCTGAATGAGGGGTACATCGTGGCCTCCACCTGTTAGCCTGGCGCTAGAACAGCTCAAGGTCTTACGTCATCTGTGCTAATCAGCAATATCTTAACCGAAGATAGACCCAATGCTGGTGCGCAAAAAGTTGAGAACCCTGGTCGGCGGACCCTTATCAACCATCATTAGCACGGCACAGGCTGACACAGCTGATCCATCCTTGATGACAGCTGCGATGCCACCCTGCATGACTACACGGCTTGCCCAGAGGATCAATAAGGTCCAGAGGCAGGCCTTCTATACCGCCTTTCCCCGGTGAGAAAGTGCTGTATCTACACGCCACGGCAACGCTGTAAGCGTCCCGCAGTAAGCGATGTGTTGAATGTTCAGGAGTCGGAATCACCCCATCACCTTTAGGCGTGTGATGTGCGTCCGTACCGGCTTGGCTGCAAATACATAAGAAGGCTGGTATCTGGCTCGGTCCGCTTAGCCATGACTCTTATCTACTCAGATATAGCATCTCTTACCGCTGTGGCCAGCAGTTCAATCAAAAATGAACAGTACTACCACTGCTCCGCTTCGGGCAGCGTGCGAACGTTGTCGAGCACAAAAGCTGCGATGCATCCCATCTTCTGAGACAGATTCTGGTGCACCCTGCGAACGGTGCATGAGCGCGAAGGTCTCGGAATCGTGTGTTTTTGGCCCGCGGTCACGGACTGGACGGGCTGGACGCTGCAGGAAACATTCCAGCAATGTCGAAAGCCGGCCAGGCATGTCCGGCAAGGACAAGGAGACTTCGACGCCTGCTTTGCCTGGTATGAGCACATTTGCTCTATTTAGCTCTCCTTCTCCGTCTCCAGAATTGGAGACCCAGAATCCTCTTGACTCGTGGTCAACCAAGCGTACGCCACGAATGCTTAGCCTGGACGATAACACAGCGGCAGTCGACAGCGCACCCGAAGGCAGCATGTCAGACTTCTGGCAATATGATACAAGGCTGTTGGACTCGTTCTCCTTGGACGCGTTTCTGCAACAGCCGTCGAACCTTCTTTTCGGAGTCAATGAGTCAACCTCCATAGATGATCTTGGCGCATGTGGGCAGGGAGACGGCATAACAGCGAGCACGGAGACAAGCTATCCCGTCAACAGCAGTGCCCATGCAGAGCTCCAAGGCCTTTTGCTTTCCCCTTCAATTACTCCACGGGCCGACAGTGGTGTCGACATGGACATATTGACTGAGGAAAGGCCTGGTCCGCTCGTCGACCTCACCGCCCTCCTAGCTGGGATGTCACCTTACGAGAGTCGACTGTCGAAGTTATCTGGCGGCGAACTCCACAATTATCCGATCGGCGACGCACTCTTTTTCTCTCACCGCTTTTACGCCATTCTATCCGACTACAGCCACCTCCCTCCCTCAAATTCCACCTCTCAATTGAGTACGCCGACGATGCTGCTCGCACTCTCCTGCTTCATGACTCTAACACGAATCTACTCACCCATCTTCGGATATCTACATGAACAACTCTCAGGGATGCTGGAAGCGCACTCCGCACACGAGTCCAAAAATTGCGCGTATCCGTCCATGGGAGCAGATATACACTCGTACCGTGGGCTGCGGCTCAGCCAATTGCAGCCTATCTGCCTATGTGCAAGCTGGGATCCCACGAAGAAGGCTGTGTCCATGCTGCTCAGCTCGTTGGGTGGTGCTGAGGGGTGGCTGGGTCTGCCACCGGATGTGAGGGTCATGGCTGTTTCTGGCACAGAAGCACAAGGAGAGCAGACATCGAGATTAGAAGGAAATGGTGGGGAGAAGACGGTGCTGTTCGAGGAATGCTCCATGGCTGCGCTGATGAACGGTCGTTTGTACAAGACCATGGAGAAGCAGGCGAAGGAACTGCGTGGGAAGATCGAAGAGGTTGAGGGACTCTTAAGAGGAGTGACGGACACTGCCTACGTATTACCGACTCCTCCTGAACTTGGAAAGGAGTGACGGCTGTCGGATGAACGAGCGAAAAGGAAACGGGTGACTAGGTACCTTAGAATTAGATGTGAAGATGCGTGAGCAAATCAAGCTTGCTTCCCAGGAGAAGTTTCAGCTGCTAATGCCTTGGCTCTATCCTAGGTACCTACCCACCTTACCTTAGTCAAGTAGGGTTTCAACCCTAGTCTCGGTGACGATAGATAAGGACCCTTAAAAAGCTCAATTAACGAGTATTATGACGAATACAATCATTGCATTCCTGTAGGGTATTACCTTTTAGCTTAGAGCAATTGCTGAGATCTTGGATCTTGGTGTCTCTGCGTCCTGCCTCCCTTTTGTGGCTCAATGTGTCTATTCTTGATTTAGCCTAGCTCGGCACGACGAGTACGCTTGACCGTTTTAGCATTAGAGGCTAAGGTACCTATCTTAAGCACCGAAGGGCAGCCAACCTTCCCCATCCTCATGACGAAAGCTTTTCCTGTAAGTACGCTCCAATTGTGGCTACAACTCTCATGTTGGATTCTGAATGAGTGCTAACTCAAGTAGCACGCGGTTCGCGGGTCTAGATTCCCAGTGACACGAATCGTTAAAGGGTAACCTCTTATCTACACCTCAAATTCCAAGTAAGAGCTCGGAGAAACTTGACCGTTACACTTGTCGGACCGATCAGTCTACCATAAAAACTACCTCTATACACAATGAGCAATGACGAGAGCCAACCACTTCTTACAGACGGCAATGTGGGGGACCACGTTCGGCAACAGTATCATGGCATAGTAGTATCAGTTTCCTATGATAATACGTCTCGCAGACAGACCCGACGCTTTTTGTCCTCCAAATATGGTCATTACGCCGTGCTGTTGCTGGTCTCTCTAGATGTTAGCTGTATCTTCGCGGACTTCCTGATAAGCCTCTACATTTGTGATCACACATGCGAAAAGGGTGAGCCTGTGGACAAGAGCCTACCTGAGGCACAGGATGCGCTTGGTATTGTCAGTCTCGTCTTCAGTTGCTTGTTCATGGCCGAGTTGCTGGCTAGTATATGGGCTTTCGGTCTCGGGTAGGTCGGATCTATCCAGGCGAAGCAGACGATACTAATTGAGTCCAAGATACTTTAAGTCTAAATTCCATTGCTTCGATGCTACTATTATCTTAGCAGGTTTCATCATTGACGTTTGCCTGAAAGGTGTGCTCGAAGAAGCTGGATCCATCGTGGTCATCTTGCGACTTTGGCGAGTGTTTAAGATCGTGGAGGAATTCTCTGCTGGAGCTTCAGACCAGATGGATGAACTCACTGAGCATATTGAGAGACTGGAAAAGGAAAATTCAGATTTGAGAAAAGAATTAAAAAGTCTGAAGTCAGATCAGGACGGGCAATAAATTAGTGCAAGGGGCCTCGGCTCAAAAATCATGGCAAATAGATGCCGGAGTCCGAGTCGACTTGCATCTTCGTAGCCTCGAGTGGAATTCATGAACCGGCTCTTGTTGAATTTTTGGAAAGTCCAACCATCTGTTATTCGAGGGTTTGTATTCACACTGTGGTGGGCGACGTAGAAAACATCATTGGGCATTACGTCGGTGTAGCGAATTTAGAAGCTGTTCTTCGCTGAGTGTGGCTTACCTCTGGATCGGCTTCAGTAGGACTCGTATGTGGGAGGTCGGTCATTGTAGCAAATAGCCTTGCATTTCGTCTTCCAAATTTCGAGGCAGCCCTGTAGATTCAGATATTTGGAGTGGACATTGACGTTCTGCTCCGTGCATAGTGTACTGTCGATCAGGGTCTTCCGGTAGAATTTTGCCGGCTCCGAGGCGCCACTGAGGTCGTCGAATTTGTTCACACCAGACTCCATAAGGCAATGTACAATTGCAACCACCAAATTTCCCTGCAGTAATATTCTTGGTTGGCTTTCATCTACACCTGAACTCACCTCCACCTCCTGAAGCCGACTCAAATCTCTCCTATACAAATCGCTGACAAAGCTCTTTTGAACACGTCCACCTCCTTCCCCCCTTCACCTTCCGAAGTCAGACCGCCTACGCGCCCGTCCGCTGTTTGTTGCTATATGAGAGAGTGCAGGAGGTGACCAGAAGAGTCTTCCGACTGGATTCATCATGGGTCAGACTTTATCTGAGCCAGTAGTGGAGAAGGTGCGTTTTTCTGTGACCTCCCGTTACGATCTTGAGGTCGCGTGATAAGCCATGACTGCCGACGTGCGAAATTTTCTGCATAGCGCTGGGTATGCTTGTGTGGAATTGATATATCTGATGCTAATCTATACCTTCTACAGATCTCTGATGACGGTCAAGATGATCGAGTTGCCTATGGTGTGTCTGCCATGCAGGGATGGCGTATCAGCATGGAGGACGCACACGCGGCCGTCCTAGATCTGCAAGCAGAAGATGCAGACACGGAATTCAAAGCCGCCAGTGTAGATGACCGACTCAGCTTTTTTGGTGTCTATGATGGCCATGGTGGTGACAAAGTTGCGCTGTTCGCTGGCGAAAACATACACAAGATTTTGGCAAAGCAAGAAGCATTCAAAAAGAAAGACTTCGAGCAGGCGCTCAAAGATGGGTTCCTTGCGACGGATCGGGCTATTCTGAATGGTAAGTGTTCGGATAAGTAACACATGGTTCTCGTTGACAATCAGTGTCAGATCCAAAATATGAAGAAGAAGTTTCTGGCTGCACAGCATCTGTGGGCTTGATTTCAAAGACAACTATCTACGTGGTGAGTCCACGCGCCAATACTTCCCCTGTGATGAAGACTCTCTAACACAATCCAGGCCAACGCAGGCGATTCACGTTCAGTCCTTGGTGTCAAGGGCAGAGCAAAACCTCTATCATATGACCACAAACCTCAAAATGAAGGTTAGCAGAAGAGTTCCCACTCTTCATTGCTGTCTCTTACCCAACTCACAGGTGAAAAGGCGCGTATATGCGCTGCTGGAGGCTTCGTTGATTTCGGACGTGTCAACGGCAATCTAGCACTTTCTCGCGCTATCGGCGACTTTGAGTTCAAAAAGAGTGCAGAACTTTCTCCTGAACAGCAGATTGTGACCGCATACCCTGATGTCATCGCTCATACTATAACGGGCGACGACGAGTTTCTTGTTATCGCTTGCGACGGTATGCTTGCTTATGAGATGCGTTTAATCGTCGAAAGAATTCTGCTTACTTTACTACGCTAGGCATCTGGGATTGCCAATCTTCGCAAGCGGTAGTAGAATTTGTCAGGCGCGGTATTGCGGCAAAGCAACAACTTTCGAAGATCGCCGAGAATATGATGGATAATTGCTTAGCCTCTAACAGCGAGACTGGGGGTGTTGGATGCGACAATATGACGATGATAGTCATCGCCCTACTAAGAGGCAAAAGCAAAGAAGAGTGGTATCAAGAGATTGCAGATCGGGTGGCAAATGGCGACGGACCCTGCGCCCCACCAGAATATGGTAAAGCTTCTTCCACGCATATCAACTTGAGTAAGACTAAGACGAAACTCAACAGCTGAGTTCCGTGGGCCTGGCGTTCGACACAATTTCGAGGATAGTGGGGATGACTATGACCTCGACTTAGATCAACGCACTCGTGGCATTGGCGGACGCTCCGGTCGGATCATACTGCTCGGGGATGGCACTGAAGTTCTGACAGAAAGCGATGAAACGGAAATGTTCGACCATGAAGAGGAGGACAAGGATTTGGAGAGTCAAGCTAGCAAAGGACAAACAAAACCAAATGACGAGAACCGGGGTGTAAGAGAAGAGACCCCTGGCCCCGAAGCTCCAGCATCTGCAGAGAAGCAGCAGCAGACGACTGTGTCGACTGAGCGGAATCCGTTTGATACGCCACCTTCTACCACATCGGAAAAGTCTGACTCCATGAATGCTACGAACAACAAAGTCATCCCAGAAAGTGCCATTCCGGAGAAGCTTGTCGCCTCACCCACGAGTCAAGAGAAGTAGTAGGAATCGATTTCACTTAACTCTTAATACTACTTCTCCGTTGACCTTCGTTTACGGCTCACGATGACATCCACGAGCTATGATTTTACGTCCTTTGTGTGACCTCAGACGACCTACTCTTGCACACCATTGAATTTCGACTTACAACAACTTGTCGTTCTCCACAGATCTTATGAGGTCTTGCTACAGCCGCTTGACTGCATCAATCAGTCGTCAGAAGATGCATTATCGAATCACGAGATGGGTCCAATCATAGCGCATCATGTTGTTCAAAAATCATCGATTCCCCTTTTCTACAGCACCCAATCCTACACGTGCGATGTGGGCGCATTTTCCCGTCCTGGTCACAAGCTTTATGAGTGGATAGACATGGTCAAGCTCTGGCTTTCGCATTTTGAACTGTGAGGATTTTATGTAACCACGTGGGTCGGAGCATTGAGCCAGTGTTATAGACAGGGTCATCATTTGTGTACGAGGCACAATGTTTGAAGAGCTCATTGCGGCACTAGGGACAATTGCGAGTACTTTTACTGTACATATTAAATCAATGACCGTCTCGAACTTCTTCACGACCGTAGGGCTGACAGACAATGGCGCGATGACGCTCGGCCTCGGCATGGTCCGCTCAAGCAGGAAATTGGCGTACTACTTTGTTAGTCGAGTACAATCAAGAAATATTTTTGGAAGCAATAATCACCATCACCCTCGTTGCCTTCCTTGAACTCCTACACTACCTGTTACCCTCTTGACTTTTGCTGTCTACCAGACTCTCACTTATCCCATTGAGCTGGATTCCGCGAGTCGAATCCTGGTCCCTTTTCCCTAGACGCGAAGGTACTCCTCCACTCAGTCGTGTGCTCCTATTACCAGACGTTGAACATCGAGTCTTCAATATGTCCTCGCCTTCATCTTCGGGTTCAGGGAAGCGAAAGCGTACCTCCACCCTTCAGAACAATATCAAACAATCTTCAACCGCAGATCTTCTACAGCCATCTTCACGCGATGCCTCAGGAGAAGACGCAGCAGACTCAGCTTCTCAAGCTGTTACAAGTGGTATCAAACACAAGAAGTCAGCCGCATCTACAGACTCAGCCAATGCATCAAATAAAAGACCAAGAACGCGGTCCAATGCTGCGGATGGTGCCATGGGCAATGGCATTCCAATCATCCACAGCGGCGATGGTAACGACAGCGACGTAACTGCCGAGGAAAACGGTCGTACAAAACGAAGGACGAGGAGCTCATCCAATAAACAGCGACCGGAATTGAATTTAGGAGAAGATAGTAAATCAATGCCTCCCCCTGCTAAAGGAGGTTTGCAAGATCCCGTGGGCTATCACACAAACCCACCTCCTACCGGCCGGCCAGTACGGATATATGCGGATGGCGTATTTGATCTCTTTCATCTTGGGTCGGTACCAATGTAGCCACTGAGAGTTATCTTCGCTGACCAAATGGTCAGACACATGCGCCAATTGGAGCAAGCAAAATCAGCATTCCCCGAAGTCTATCTCATAGTCGGAGTTACAGGGGATGCAGAAACGCATAAACGCAAGGGCCTGACGGTTTTGACTGGTGCCGAGAGGGCAGAGACTGTGAGGCATTGCAAATGGGTGGACGAGGTCATTCCGAACTGCCCTTGGATTGTGACCCCTGAATTTCTGGAAAAGCACAAGATCGATTATGTTGCGCACGATGACTTGCCATATGGTGCTGATGAGGGGGATGATATATACAAGCCTATCAAGCAGGCAGGTAAATTCTTAGTGACGCAGCGAACGGAGGGCGTTAGTACCACAGGCATCATAACTAAGTACGTACTCACACTTTCGATCAACCCTCATAACATTTGAACTCATGACTGCTTGTTTAGGATTGTCAAGGACTATGAAAAGTACATCGCTCGCCAACTGAAGCGTGGCACATCCCGTCAGGAGCTTAATGTGTCCTGGCTTAAGAAGAACGAGCTAGATCTCAAGCGTCACGTAGTGGAGTTACGGGACAGTGTTCGTAGTAATTGGTCTACAACTGGTCAGGAAATTACCAAAGAGCTACGTCAATTCTGGCAGAGCAGCAGACCTAGCAGCCCTGCTAGGAGCTTTAGCAGAGGTGAAAATGATGGCGACCATCTTGGAAGCTCGAGATCAAATCCAGCTGCTGCTCTCGCACGTCTGTCCCACCTCGACATTCCACGACCGGACAGTCCTAGTGGCAATAGGGGAGCGAGCAGTGACTTTGCTACGGGTTATAGTCTGGGCCTGATTGGAGGCGTTAGGTCATGGGCAAGTTCAACATTTCAATACTCACATTGTCTATACTGATCCGTGTACAGATGACTCGAAGTCGCATCTCGTTAAGGGAGAGCCAGCCTGCTAGTGGAGAGAGCGAGGACGATAGCTCGGATGCTAAAAGCCCTGATACGAAGAGTCCTGCTGAAGAGCAGACGCCCGCTAGGGCAGGAGGTCGGAACCCTCTGAGGGGAACACTGCAGACATGATGGATACCAAATCTTAATTGCCCGAGTGAGAAGTCCAGCATGAACATCTGCTTTACCGGCATCGCACCAATAGCGGTTGCATATAGCCTAGACTTCCTATTGAATGCGCTTGACATCACGTATCATCCTCTGTGGTTAATCCACGCATATCACGTAATATCTTAGAATATGCATATCCCACAAACACCCCTACAGCAGCCAGAGTTTGTTCTGCCTCAAGGGCCATAGTTTCAGTTGACAAGATGCATTTGCTATCTCGAGTACGGAGCTCAGCAGTATGAAATTGCCATCTTCATATGAATAACCGGCACGCCCACAACCCAACCCCCGCTCTATGATCTAGGCTTCTCCTTCTTTTCCTTCCACAACGCCGATAGACCCACACCCGACACCTTCACAACCTTGAATCGCACACCTGGGATATCACCCTTTGCCTTGCCTTTTCGACCGAAACCGGACAGTAAGACCTCATCGTTCTCGTCTACGAAATTGAGACAACCATCGTTGGGCACTGTTATATCAGGATCGTATGAGCCAACCCCGTCCCAAAGCACCATCCAAGAATATCCCCCAATTTCCACAAAAAGATGCATATTGCTTACCAAAAGCAGTAACTTTCTTCCCATTCTTAATCAACTGTACCCTCACACATTTCCTAATAGCACTGTTTGGCTGCTTTGCCTCGACACCAACTTTCTCAAGTACTATTCCCTTTGCGTGCGAGGAGCCACCAAAGGGAGAGGATTTGTAGGCGGTTCCGAGGAGGCGCTTTTTGTAATGGAGATCGGCCCAACGGCCTTCACGGCGATGGGTGCGTAGCTTGCGCGCGGCATTGAGACCACGGGGTTTGCCTTTACCCATGATTGCTAGAAGAGAAGGGTGTTAGTTGGGAAGTTGTGTTTGGGGAAAAAGGTGGACTCGTGGGAGAGTTGATGTTAGTATTGATGACAGTGGAACCTTTAAGATATGAAGGAAATGGGATGGAGGTGGTATGGACTCACCGATTGATGTGTGATCGCAGTATGGGAGGAGAAGGCCTTCGTCGTGGGAGAGATGTCGTGTGTAGATGGACGATAGACCAGAAAAGCTAAGCGAGTGTGGGCTACTCAGCCCTACGAGCCATCTGCGCCGCGGAATCTTTCCGCCGCTCACATACTTCACTTTACTTCACTTCATGAACAAACTCACTGTGGTGCTTTACTCTTCATTGCTGTAGGGCAAAATCTGTCTAATTCTGCCCATACTTCAAGCTCATGATGTTATGATCGTGGTTGGGAAGTGACCGCCTTCTCGAGAAATTGTAGCACTTTACGTCCTGAAAATGTCAACTCTATCCCCAACCTCTGCTGCTGCACCAGGGTCAGCCCATCCCCAGCGGGCACCACCACCTTCCCTATTTCTTGGTCCTCCGTCCCGCAATGCCTCAAATGTCTCTCTCAACCAGCCAATATCTTCCTCCCAGCCCTCTCAACCGCGCCCTTCCCTCCTCCGTACCCGTTCCGCCCGCGGCCCTGATCCCACATCAGCACCTCTGGGCCGCTCTCGTCCTCAAGCCCCTCATACTGCCCAAAAAGAGGGCGACCGCACTGATGCACTGTGGGCAGAAATGCAAGCCACATTAGCCGAAGTTGAATTGAGTGCATCGAACAGCAGACACGTGTTTGGTTCGGCGCATAACGAGGCATTGGGGGAATTAAGGGAGGCGCAAATCGCGCTGGCAAAGGCTTGGGGCAGAGGAGAGGCTGACGAGGAGCATGGCCTGGAAGCTGAGAAGGAGAAGGGCACGAAAGGAAAGGACGAGGCGAAGAAAGATGGAGATGCAGCAGGGGAGGCAGAGGAAGAAGCGGATATTGCTGAAGCGAGGAGACGAAGGAAAGCGAATGAGAAATTCTTTCGAAAAGTCAGGGAGGGCGTGTTTGATGTGGCAGGAAAGCTGGAGGGTGTTGCCCAGGCTATGGCGAAGGTGGAGAAGGAGAGCAGAGAGATTTGGAGTGAGAAAGATAGCGTGGATTCCAGTTCTGTTGCTACCTCGATTGAGCGTTGATCCTAAAGTTGCGAATGTGAAGCACGTGTTAGTCGCTATCTCAAGGGGTTGCAGAAGGCTTGACTATCTATAAGATCAATGGGCAGTAACCCTCTTCGGAACGATTGACGCGAGCCAGAGGTAAATGAAGCACGACAATCGCGCCCCGCAATGTCTGAGGAGGTAAACAGCAACATTTCAGGCCACCGCGAAGAATTTCCAAGCTTCAGACTCGACTAGTAGAAAATTGTTAAGCGGAAATGACAGGCAGAACCCTACACCAATCACAGACGCTCAAAGCTAAAACTAAAACCATAACAAAGGGCGAATACGGAGAAAAGGAAAGCAGAAAAGTGGGTTAAGAAGGGTCAGAACGTCTAGAGTAGACTCATCTTGAAAGGAGCCTCATAGTGGTCCTCTCTTGTACGCACAGGAACGGGAATAAATTAGTACACCAACGTGCACCAGTTCAAGACTTCTTTTCAAGAACCCTCGATAGTTCCTACAAGCTAATGCCAGCCGGCAAACACCGGTAATACAAATAGTTGGCACGATTTGGAACCAATCATTATCCAGTCTCTTTGGCATTTCAGACTCCGCTACTCACTGCTGAAAGTCAGTACCCTTTAGACGGGGCACAGTATGCTTTGAGCTATGATTATATGCGGATTGGAAGTACGAAGTTGACGAATTCTTGGGTCCAAAGAATTTGTTTCTGAGACCACAGTTCTATCCGATCGCCCAAGAAAGCTCGGTAGATGTAGAGAGACATGCATTCCTTCAATGCATTCGTGTTATTCATTGCTTCCAATACATTCTCTCAATATGTTTCTTCCCTCCGTCTTTTCAATTCACGATCTATTGTTTCGAGACGTGGATATAGACCACTGTAGGCCAAGTAGAGGATTGTGTTGGTAAGATAACACTGCACCCCAATTTACAAAGCTTATAGTCTCTTCGCATCGAATTTCAAGTCCCGAGTCTTTAGTCGTGTTCAATTTTCTGCAGCCTCGGCCGTGTCGAGGAGTCAATCATCCTTCTGTGCACTTTATGAGGCCCCACATCTTTGTGGATGTTGGCCTTGCTACCTATCTCTCCTTCCGTTACTTATATACGTGCGTGTATATTTTCATATACACCGCGAACTCAGGATTGGCAATTACCCTTTCCGTCCGATGAAGGGAGCAAATTCGCTTTAAGAAGACTAACAAACGAGCGACGATAGAGTATTGAGCGAGCAGGAGGGAGCATGAGGGTGCACTATGGGGCAGTGTAGGGGCGCAGCAGCTAATGCACAATAAGTCCGATTATATTACTATCGGAGAAATCTTTTAAAACACGATTATGCAATAGTACGACAGCGTACCAGATATCCTTTCAAGCGACTGTTAACGCCGTTTGGTGATATATCACCATAACCTGAATGTCAACGATATCTTCCTTCTTAAAGAGCTGAACTGTCGACCCCCTGCGACAACCTGGTCTCTGTTGAGAGAGTGGACACGTGTGCTACTAATTTGGCGTGAGAATAGAAATAATCAGCTCTTAAGCCTCTCTAAGGGGTATCAGGTCGTCTGGCGCATACGCTCGACGTGGGTATTCCAAGGCCTGTGGGAAGCTGTGGAAAGAATCGGATTATACATCATTGACGGCAATGCTACAGTAACGTAGTCGTCGGCAATTATCGCAACAAATACTTCCTCGAAACGCTAATAGTTACATCTGATTTAACCGTGAAGAAAACTTGAAACCGTAATGTGGTATTGGAGACATACCTTAACTCGAGCACTCGATCTAAATTTAGCATAGCTGAGTCTGCGCGGCATGAAACAGATTCCGCGCTCGTCCTACGCAAAACGAGCACGTAGATCTATGCACTGGTGAGAAAAATATTCAGAGTCTAGTCTAGCTCAAAGAAAGAGTAGATCAAACGGAAGAGGTTGTATAGATTGTTAATCTAGATTACATTTGCTTCGCAGTCTGTCTTCAGTGCCCAGCGCCACCCGATCATGGTCTCGTAACTACTTATGTACAAGACATGTGCGTTAAAGAAAAACGTAGACCACAAAATAAAAATAAATTTCCGAACGAGTTCTCAGATGGGGTTTATTTCCAACGAGCAAAAGTCAACACCAAAAAAACTCCTTCCCTCCTGTCTTCACTCTTCCGATGCTATAACCAGAGAGCCATCCCTAGATCTGAGCGAGTTTCACAACAGTCTTCATGGACATCCGACACTTTTGGGTCGAAAGCTACTCGTACTTTCCTTGATCATGGCAGATCGTCCTCATGATCGCCGCTTGCGCTTTGCACCTCTATCTTTTCTGGAAAAGAATATCTTGGAAAATAGTCTTTTCCACCATGGCTTGATTCGTGGTTCGCTGGATATGGAGTGGTCGTTAGTAATGCCGCCGATTGTATTAGAAGTCTCTCGCTCATGAGACTCATCTATGATGGGCGTTTTTTGGTCAATTTGCCGTCCTGATGATGATGTGTCTGGCTGCGGATTTGGAATGTTTATGTTTGTGCGATGATCATTGTTCGTCGACGCTATTAGATGGGGCATTCCATCATTGACGGGGAAGGATGGAGGATATGGCGAAGATGAGGAGGGTGCGTTGAGGTTCTGGTTACTGGCGTGAGATTCGAATTCACATCTCATTCCGTTCTCATGACAATTTGAGCAGTGCCCATCAAGCTTGGTTTCCGGTCCATGACAATCGATACTATATCCCTTGCAACGCAAACAGGTGATCCACTCTCTAGGAGGGTCTTCGTACGCATTTTCGTCTCCCGAAAAGCACTGTGATTCCGTTGCCGCTGGCAATGGAGCTGGTAGTGGTGTTGTAATTGGAGCTGTCGTTTTTGTGTAAATTGCTGTCACCATTCCTCCAATGGGAGTAATGCCACTCGGTTGCAAAATTGGAGCTGGTAATGGTGGTGTAAATGGAGCTGTCCTTCTTGGCACTGCTCCTCCAAAGGGAGTAAAGTCACTCGGTTGCAAAATTGGAGCTGGTAATGGTGGCGTTGTAAATGGAGGTGACCTTGTCACTGATGCTGAACAGCCTCCCATTCGATTCGTTGACGACGAGTCTGATTCGTACGCTGAGTCCATTACCATAGAATAAAAGACAGTTGGCGAACATAGAATCCATCGAACTACTATTGGTGTAGTATTAAATAGAGGATTCGGATCCGCAAATCCTGGTGTTAAAAGATCGGTGTGACATGTCCCATTCTTTAATACTACACCGGTAGTAAGGAAGGTTGGGAGACTTGAAGTAAAACTGCCTGGGTTGTAGCCCAGCTGTGCCGCACCCTCCGCAGCTCTTCAATACCGGACCAAAGAGCACCTATAAAAAGTAGACAGCCACACAGCCATCAGTTGACTGCGTTGCTTACATGCCCCCGTATGAACTGAGATTGCATAGAGAACCCCCTACATGTAGGGATGCAACTTGTCACGTCGCCATTAACCCGTAAATTTCATTGTCATGTCACAAAGAGGAGTGTCGTAAGCACCTAAATTGATCGTAGCAATGCTGTTTCATACAGATATTCGGACATAAAATTGTGACCTCAAGCGGCTTGGCATACCTCCAATATCAATGCCGCCCACGTACCCGTCAAGACGGATACTAATTTAGTAACACCCTAGCCTAGAAACCCTTGCTGCTTAGCGGCGAGGCCGGCTAAAGCCACTCCCTAAGGGACCTCTTCTTGGCAGCATTTGCAGGCCTGTGCCTTTCAGATGAGGTCCTGCAGACCATCAATCTCCTCCCGTTCTTTACAGCCTCCTGTTCACTACCCCTCGAGAGTAGTTCCCTTTTCCCTCATCAGACTAGCGCCATCTCCTGGTCTTCAACCCGAGTGTAACATTCTTATGTCATGAAACGCCTGCTTGTGTGGCCAATGGACGCAGCATTGTATGCTTCTCTTTCTAGACGCATCAAGTCCACCCTGTGCTGAATGCTCCTCGATCAAACCCACCGCTACCGATGGCAGAAGGGCCAGTCATATCGTGAGCGTGGCCAGTAGATGGGGCAACATAGCCTCCGAAAGTGTCGTGCCTTCCGAATGCCGTGCCTTCGAGAGTGTCGTGCCTTCGATAATGTCTGTTGTGTTTGGTGCGGACTGAGGCTAGTGTCTCCGTAGACCCGTCCTCTTCTCATCCTTTGAAGTCGTTGTCACCGCTCCTGGTATAGGGCGAAAGTTGGGGTATGATCCTCAATGCGGTTCATCAACCATCAGGCCTGCGCAATGTTGATCGTAATCTCACGGGCTTCTGACGAAGGATCACGCCTGTTATGAGTGTCGATAGATCGGTTGCTGATTCTGGGAGCGTAATCGAGCAATGGGAAATGAAGGACTCGTAAGAAGCTTCTTTGTTCCGATCCACGCCGTATCCATACGGCATGTCCATGTTGTCTTCGAAGGTCCGAAGTCCGTCTGCTGCAAATACAGTAGACACGATGGTAGGAAATGGAGGTGGTGGAATGCTGGGCACGAGGATCTTCTTTGTCCTTGTCACTTCTGCGGCCATAAATTATTCGCTCGATGCGAAAAAATGCTCTTGAGGACTATAATTTTCTGCAGCACGTTGGGGGATTAAGTAATGGAGATGCCTCTAACTCGACAAGCTATCATCGCGCTTCATTTTTGTTTCAGCCTTACCCTATCTATTAAAAGGCTTCAGGGGCTGGTGGCGGTGTTGCTCGGAGGTAAATTTCATTTGACTAGCTATCATCGTGTTTCGTTTTGGACCCAATTCTGCCTCGTTGCAGCCTTACCATATCCAATTAGAGGCTTAAGAGGAGGTGGCGGTGTAGCTAGGAGGTGACTACTGATTTGGCAAGCTACCTTATCATCGCGGTTGGGTTCGGTCCCAGCACTGCCGCCGTTTCGGCCTTACTGTATTTGTTAGGAGGCTTAGAGGGCTGGTGGCAGTACCGGTAGGAGGTGACATCTACGGGCTACCATCGCACTTCAGTTCCGACCCAGTCCTCCCTCCCCCTGAGCTTCGTCGTGTTTGTTCGGAGGCTTAAGCGGGCGGTGGCAGTGTTGCTAAGGTAGGTAAAGCTGGCTAGGCTTGCGCATCCAATCACTACACCATGCGAGTCTGCGTTGCCTATGCACTGTGATCAGACCTGACCTGAATGGAAATGCTCTCCATGGAATTGAACGTCTACTTCTAGAATTACTTTTAGACCCCAGGGTTTCCAAAGGAGGTCTGGTAATATTTATTTGGGTGTTGTTTAAAATAGTCCTAGCTTAGGCTTTTTCGACCCCCTGCTCCGAGCAGAAATGCCCATTTCTTCGGAATTGCAAGACCTGCCAGCGCCAAGGGAGCCGAGCCAGGAGGAGGCTGATCGAAAACCTTGGAAGTATGCTGGCTACCGCTCGTTCTGTGACTTCGTGTCCTCGGACGAGGACTTCTTCGTCCTCAGACGCTTTGGAAGCCTAAGTGCCCGAGTGCTGCTTGATTCACAAGATCAGCTTGCGCGTTTGGAAGAAAAATTGGAAGCCACAGAACAGCAGCTCCGTCAGAGGGACGTTCCAGATGTACACAATGGATCCTTTCGACAAGACACCCAAGTGCAGAGGAAGGAAATCATTTCAGAGGCGCGACACGTCCTGCGAGAATATAGTAAGCGTTCCAATATTTTAAATATCCTAGTCTTCTTGCAATTCACTTTCGTGTCAAAGTTTTGGACTGAGCCTCAAGTAGACGAGCTGGTCCTTCAGCATTCCCAGATTAGGGCACGACCCAAGGTCCCAAGAAAGGATATCATCAGCCTAGAGAATTGGTTTTACAATCACCCAACCGCCATCCTTCCTGCAGAAACAGAGTACATTAAACGCCCTTCAGATCTTTTCACCCTTGTTCCAGCTTTAAAGAGCCCGCTTCGATTGCTCCTTGAACGCTCGAGTCACTTCCGCTTGCACAAATTTTGGCGGCAAAAGCCTTCTGATAGTACCATGGTCAGGGATGAGAATGTTCATTATATTTCCGACGCGAAAATCGACCATTTCGTGACCATCTTTATCATGTCCATTGGCCTTATAATGCTTATCGCTCCGCTTTGGATTCTCACTTACCTAGGAGGCCTGGCACGAAGACTTGCTGTCATTTCAGCGTTTATTGTGCTCTTTGTTGTTCTCATATCCTGGACTACGATAGCAAAGCCGTTTGAAAGCTTGGCTGCTGCAGCTGCGTAAGTCTCACTTCCAACGCCAGCTCTTCAAGCATCCAATACGACTTCTCATACGTACATTTGCGTTCCCCACCAAGACTCGCTTTTCTCTTCCCTCCGAACAACTTCGCTGACAACCTTCAGTTACTCGGCTGTCCTAATGGTATTCCTCCGGATCTCTGGCTCAGACTGAGAAGAGAGCGTATCATGGTACAGCGGTCCTTGCATTTTGAGGAATGGTCTATTGAGATGAGCATTACGACGCGAAGATTAAGTGAAAGTTTGGAATCAGAGGGCGCCTCGTTAGCAATCTTATGCAAGACACATATGCAACTGTCTATAAAATTCTACTGAAGATACCGCAGCAGCGAATTTGAGGACATTGCTGCATTTGAACGACATACATGCCTTTTAATTATAGATGTCCCCTACGTCCTAACACTGAAAATAATTTAAGCTTACAATTATTATAATATAAGAAATAAAGATTGAGTAAAGAAAATATTATATAGCCTAAGAATTTAGGATTTATAACAGGCAGATGCTTTATATATAATATTCTGCAGCTAGGATACGCAGGAATAGGGGTAGAAAGCGCTAGAATAGCGATGCCATGTGGAAATAAGTATGTAGTGGTAGATGGCGACCAAGCCAGATAAGCCAGCTAAGCCAGCTAAGCCAGCTAAGCCAGCTAAGCCAGGATGGAAACCGCATATTGCGACAGATGCCATCCCCTAGAACTTATTGAGGAAAGAGCTACGTAGTACCTTTAAGCGAGCCCCTGGCCCCGGGGGATAACAAGATTGATAGAAATGGTCATTTCATGATTGTATATGGCTTTGACTTGGCTGAAATGGGTAGGTTGACTTCAACACTATGATCTTGGCCTACAGGAACGGTGGTGCTCTTGCTGTACGTGCAAAGGCATCTTTGCCTTTGCAGTCATAATCGAAGTGTATGGCAAAGGGAAGTGGCATGACTCGTTCAGTAACTTCCACTGCACTCTTGGTAGATGTATAATGTGATGGGCTTTCATTTGTTACCAAGCCTCAGGTCAATACAACTGGATTGCATGAAACAGCTATGAAAGCGGACAAGAAGTGCTGGGGATCTTGATCCAGTGCGTGTCTTGTAGCATTATTTCCGAGACTGTCTGGGCTCTCCATTTCACAACTGTATGAACAAGTGCCACTATCCATTCGAACTTCACAATTAACACACCTGTCCATCACCAGCCAGGATTCCAGGCATCAGGGATGGATGGAATGCTTGGTGTGTTATCGAACTGTCCAGTCCCATTGAAGCGGCTATCGGCTACCAGAGGCCCACGAGGTGCATTAGACTCTGGCATGCCAGTAATTGCTTGTGCAAAAACACCCTGAGCCTGTGGACATGGTGGATCCCCAGGTTCATGGACATGATATCGGCAAGGGACCATGAAAGGCCTACACGCCTGACTTGTGATAGGCGCCGAGATGTCCTGGTAATAATGAATCAAGTCTTGCAAGAAATCGGTGTTGGTATATTTATGATACCGTAGAACGGTACGGGGGTAGAGCTCGTAAACGAATCCTTCTATGATGAGTCCTCGAAGAGCTGACCGTGCGCTTGTCTTCGACCAGATTAGAGTAATCATTTTGGGATCCGGGGCGACTCGTTGGATTAGGTCGCCCATCACATCCATGAGATCGTTCTGGAGCTGCGGGATAATCTTTTCTTCTGCAAAGAAGTAGAGTGTCAGGAAATTTATCCAACCGCTACGAGTCAGGTCATAGCTCTCTCGTAGGCGGCCTGTGTTGAGCCATGTCTGGAACCATTGCCATGTATTATGGTTTTCCTGGAGCAAGGATAGTTTTCTGGTACTGGCGGAGCTTGCGTCGCCGTTTATGAGTTCTCTGAAGTACCCGGAAACGCTACAGAGACGACTTCTAGATACGTAAAAAGCCACGTCATTTTTGAAGACGAGCTGTATGAGATCTTCGGTGCGACTTGTTGCCATCAGCTATCTCTAGGGGCTGGAAGCTTACGAGACACTCACTCAACAGTAATCCCACCCATAATCGAAAGCTGTAGTCCTAGTGGGACTTACGTTTCGCTGTATGTGATGTCTAGATACATTAGTGAAAAGAGAAGGCCCTTCTGGATCACGAATTACCTGGGAAGTATTCAAATAGGAAATAAGCCAGCTTGATACTCAATCTTGAAATTTATAAAGGGGATTTCCACGGCTGCTTGTATAGCTCATGTAGAGATGTGCTGTGTAGGAGTAAATAAATACGTAACGCGTCCTCCGTAGTTTCCTTCTTGAGTACTTTAGGCGGAACCCACCTGCGTGACATAAAGTTACTGACGACGGTAAAGGCAAGACCGATGAGTCCTTAACCGCAGATGCAGAGACTGTTGCACACGGCTTTTGCAAACAACAACGATGATGAATTGCGTAACAGCGGAACTCAAGCGCTGAAAGAGGACAGAGTGGAAGTAACTTTACCTAGGAGTCGACGTCACCCTCTACAGCAGCCCGCATACTCATACTTGAGAAAGTCCCAGGATACAGTGCAAAGCGCGTGATATTACAAGAGTAATCGTTGTATCAATGTAGGCATCCCGCAAGCCAGAGAGTGCGAGGAACGTGCCCACATTTGCTATGCACATGTCTATCACGAAGCCATTTCGTAAAGAGCGATCTCTCTAACACTTGAACGATCAGAAGGTATATCTGGCTATGCTCTGAGAACGATCCTGATGCCGACCTTATAAGTGAACAAGTAACGGAAAACAACTGCCCGTGGCGTGGCATTACCTCGACCGTCACGGCAGTCATTGGTACCAAAAAAAAGGCCACTGACAAATCTCCCTGTTGACATTGAGTACGAAGTGTCCGTTACACTGATTCTGTGTATAGAGGCAAATTTGAAATGTGCATCATCGATTTTGCAGTCCTAATGATCATTGGGTATCATTCGCTATGCTCCAAACGCCGTGATCATGCTGTCCATGCCGTTTATGTCGCTCACGTGAAACTGAGAGAGGAGACATTTCATTCGTCGTCCTCCTCACCTAATCCCTCATCGTGGGTTGGCTTAGAATTCTCCGCCTTAGCTTCTTCTTTCTCCTCAACTTTATCCTCTTTCTTCCGGCGTCCTCCACGCTCTAGGCCAACGCGCCCTTCGCCGGTATCGAACTGTTTACGGGATTCCTTGAGCTCCTTGTCGATAGCCAGTAGCTCTCTGACTCGTCCTGTAAGGATTTCGTCGCCACGAATGGCGAACTTGAAGTCGTCTATCTTGAGTTTAGTGCGGCCGGAGTATTCGGCGGCTTTCGATGCAATATGGGATGTTTCAATCACAAAATCTGTAGTGATCTCATCAAGAATGCGGACGGTCTCGTCCAGAGGGTATTTGTCATCCCCAAAGGCGAAGAGCATGTCGCGGACTGGAGTAGAGGTTAGCATCGTGGAGAGGCGAGGTTATAGCCGTGAACCCACTCTCTGGCTCGAAGTTGAGCTGACCCTTATGGCGGGCAGCACGAGCTCGTGGTTCTGTCATGTTGAAGTAGGAGCTGGATTGTGGTTTATGGTTCGGAAAATTGTAGAGACAAGTAGTCGGCGAGAAGTCTCAGACTATGTTTTTCGGCAACAGTCAGTCACTTGAGAGCGCGGTACATGATGATGATCTCTGTTATTCTGGGGGTATATCGCAAGAAAAGGTTGTCAATAACTGGTAGCAGTCTGAGACATCTTGCTAACAAGAATGATTCTGCCTTTAAATGTGCTTTTCTTAGGCTTCACTAAGACGGAAAAGCTCAAAGGCGTTAATATTTTCACTGGAAGCCGCAGACCGAAATTTATTCTCTCATCTTCATCACTGAGTCTACAGACCATTTCTCCAACAATTGAATATCACTAAATTTGCGTGAAACAGTCGAATATGATAGAACGGAACAAATAATTTTCCGAGTACAGCAATACTGAGACTTACTAGAATAGTGTGTATCGCAATGTTTGGTCCGTCAACCTTTGATCGGAATAGGCGACCTACGGATGATATGGGGAGGAAGAGGGGGCGGTAGGCAAAGAGTCCTGAGCAATCTCTCGCGCTTACTGACTAATTGGCGAGACTGCGGTACGATTCTTACTGGCTGGCTGTCCTTCGCGGCTGCATCGACTCCCTAGCTCCGGGATGTCGGCAAGGTTGAGAAGCGCGACTGAAAAGCATATCTGTCTTAGCTGCCATACTTTGATCTCAAGCAACCCGAGCCTGTGTGAGGTCCTTACAAGAGACAAGCAAAAATATGGTGAGTAATGTTGCCGCCAGAAGCAGCTTGGTGGCCATGTCGACTGACCATATGAGCAGTCAGCGCTATTTAATTTCCAATCGTTATTATTGGTCCTCTTACTGGTGATATGTACATCAACATACGCTCATGCTACCTTTCCGAAGATAATGGATAGGAATCGAGAGGGGTAAGACGGGCGCTAGATCTAAAGTGAAATGTGGCTTATCTTCGGAATTGGACAGAGTCTTTGGTATATTCTGGAAATGCGCGAGGGTTGGGGAACGGCTGAGTCCATATGTTAGTATATGCTGTGTTGTGATGGCTGTGAGTCCTCTGGAGATTTCTCATGCGACTGAGCTTTTTTGAGCAGTACTAATAGCAGTCTGTAGGCAAGTCTTATGGCGAGCTCATGACAATGGATGTGGGTGGCTCAACGTGCTTCTTCAAGGATGCTGGTGGACGGGCAAGATACACTACTAGAAGATCCAAAATTATTGACCATAGCAATGGCCGCTAGATTATGAGCGTCTGGAGGACTAGTGACTAAGATCTACGTGCACAAGGATTCTGCTGTCTTCGCACAATCGGGCGCTTGCAGCGACGCTTTGTGATACACATTGCGAAGACACGATCTGCAGTGCTTGGTGAGTCTATTGCAAGATTACCCTCCAATATAAGGGGCAAACAAAAAGGATTTTATTCCACAAGAGCAGACCCTATTTTCAATGTGGGAGCATTATAGGGTGGGCCTTGGTGCTGGGCAGTGACTGCCTGACTCGCAAGAAACTGGCATTGGATCTCCTTGGCACGATGAGTGGTGAACTAAGGCAGCAAGAACAACATGTAGAACGACGACAAAGTTTTGATGGAAGTAGCCGAGCAGGGCACAATTGCCCTTTTTACAAAGATCTGTTGGTATCTATGTATAGGTACCTATCAATGCTTAAAGTCAGAGAGTCTTAGCCCTCCCATATGAGTGCATTACAATTCGTCCCCCACATCTCCAAAGTAGCTTCGGGCACCACGCTTCTGGTTCATATGCCTCATCTTTTCTCTTCCGCCATAAAGTTCGCGTTTTTCGTAGGGACATTCGCATTCTCCTCGGTTAAGTTCGCATCCTCAAGTGGTAACAGCCCAAAGACGTCCTGGCTTTCTCTCTCGGCAGCCTCGTCCTCGCTCATACTTTTCTTCAACGCTTCTATCAGGCGATTCCGGTCCCATATTTTCCCCAGACCTTTCAAGGTGAAATCATCCACCTCGTATCCCGCGGCTTCCATACTTCTCACCGCGTTCACCGCAGATTCAACATCCTGTCGGGCGGAGTAGCCCGAGACCATGGTATTCCTCGTAATTGTGTTGGGCTCCAGGCCACGTTCATACATCATCGAGATGACTTTTTCTGCAGCAATGGCCTGATTGTGTCGGAAGTAGGATGCCGCTAGGATGTTCCAGGTTCGAACAGTTGGCGCAGCGTAGCCCGATTGAGCTGGAGATGGAGGGTCCTCAAGCATATGTTTAATGACGGTGATGCAATGAGGAAGAGTCTCTAATTCTCGGCCGAAAGCCCGAATGAAGGAATTGGGTACGTATTCGTACTGTGCAAGGGGCGCGATGAGGGGATGATTTTGACGCACAAGATCGTGATATATGTTATACCTGGTGATCAAGTCATCAGAGGCCCGGGGGAGCTTGTTATACGCAGCTACCATCTGTCCAAGTACCCAATGATCGGGCTGTATTGGTACAATTCTTGTACCTGTAGGTGACTTAGTCTTTGGCCCACATAATCTCATTTCTTGGAGAGGCTGTAGGTCAAAATGTCGCTTGTAAAAGTCAAGCATTGACGGATATTCGTTGTCAGGCGAAAAGATGCAGATGATATGTAGAATAGTGCCGGCAACAAAAGTATCTTTGACCACTTCAAGGTCCTCACTGGCTTCACGAAGGATTACATTGAGCATCTCAATGTTACCGCTGTTCTTTGCTGCTTTTAGCATCAGGCCCCTTGTGAGCGAATCGATTCCGAACTGGCTCCGTTCAGCGAAATCATATAATTCAAATACGGTGTCGAAGTCGTGAGCTTCTATCGCATTCTGAACCATGGCATTATACATGACGTTATTGGGTTGTACGCCCAATTCAAGCATTCGCGTCAGAATCCACGAATTGAGAGCGTATGGCTCCTTGACCTCCCAACGGACGCGCAAAAGCTTCGCGCAAAGACCTTGAACTTGGGGGTGGGCTAAAGAGAAGCCTGTGCTAGATATTGTAGCAAGGAGTGCTAGACACAAATCGTATCTTCTCATATGTACAAATCTTTCCAGGAAATGCAGCATCCCGTAGCTATGGAGGACGACTCTGTTGGTGCTCAATCGCTTGTAGAACACGAGCACTCCAGCATCATTACAATAAAGGAGGATAAGCCGCACAAGCGAGTCGGGCACCGTGTACGTACGTAGATTTTTGACATCATCACGTTCAATAAATTTGCTAGTCAGATGCCAAAGAGCCTTTAGTGCATGGGTCCCCGGTCTGGAGACATTATAGAGATAGTATCGTGCAAGAAAATGTAGGCATTCTTCTACTATGCTCCTCTTAGGTCTGAAGCGTCCGTTTAATGTGTTGCTGAGTAGCCTCATGGCGATCATTGGACTCCTTTGTAGACACCAAAGTGCTGTTTCTTGCCACAGCAAATTCTCATTGGGAGGCTTTTGTAATTGTCGAGCCTTAGCTGTAGTTCTTATCGGAGTGCCGGCATGTCTTGACAAAAAGTTGGCAATATGGGGAGTCATGGGTATGTGGAGTTTGTGCCCATGTAGCAAGCGGCTGATTCTGAAGAACCATCTGCGGTCGACCCACTCAAACCCCACGTCAAAAGTCTCTGGTGAAGCTGCAGTACTCCTTGGCGAGACTTCAGAATCCCTTGGTGTAGACTTAGGACTCTGTAACGGAGCTTCAGCACTCTGTTGCGCGGGGCCTGAATCGCGCCCCTTGACATCACGAGGCCAGGAACCGAGCGAAACAAAATGTGCATTGATCATTACTTTGTCAGGCTTCACAGATTTCCAGGATGTTTCTCTCCATCCTCTACGTAGCTTCTTTTTCACCTTCAACCAAGGCTTTCCCTGACGTACTCTGGTGGAAGACGAGGTCAATTCACGCACGCGACTCGATTTGTTATCAACGACCCTTCGAGCTCTGACCCGTGAGATGCAGCGAAATGTCCGGTCTGACGAGGTGACAGACTCCTCCACCGACGAACGGCCATCGTTCTTTTGTGCAGTACCAAGGGGAGGATCTTGAAATGCCACTCGGCTCGCGTTCTCGGCAGCTGCAGACGCTTGAGCTTGTCGAGCACAGAAGAGGGTGGAGCTTCCATCCGAAATTGGTAATTCATCCGAAAGGGAAGTCGCAGAAGAATAGTTGCAATAGGTATTGCATGTTCGTGCAAACTGTGTCTGCAAGAGATAGGGGAGAAGTGGACGGCATCGGGGGATGTCCACGAGGCGAATGAGCATGGAACGCTTATTGCTTATCGCCCATCGAAGGTTTTTTCGAAGATTGACCTATTGGTGTTGTATGCTCGAAAGCAGTTGTCAAGGACAGCTCCGCGGCACGCCTGTAGTTCTATGCATGCGAAATCGTATTGCTTAGTAAGCACTGCTAGCCAACTTTATCAGCTTGACTTGCACGTTGGTAGACGCGAGACATTTTGCCGTAAGGTATTACATTTTACTCGCTGTTAGTGCTTCGAACAATAGAGTCTGGTATATCACAAGAAGGTGAGTGGTCGTATATTGTAAAGGTACCCTCATGGCATGATTGATCTCGATTGGTTAAAGCAATCTATTCTATCTTCTTGATCGACCACTTGACGCAGTACCATGCCAGATAAAAAATACTATTATGCCCAGCGTGCCCGGAATTTTCTCATCATAAGATACAGACAAAATGCTGCTAACTAGCACCAATTGCAATGCCTGCACTATATGAAAGCATCATCGCCTATATCTTGTCCAAACGTGCAATCCAACCGCGCCTGATTGTTACGTTGCTTGAGGATTAGCACTTGGTATGGAGTAAACACCATTCTGAAAGCTCGGCATCGGCTGTCCTCCATGCATGGGCTGCACATTCACGTTAAATTGGTTATTCAATGGAAGGGAGTGTTGGGTTTCCGGCATGCTTGGTGTCTCTGGTGGCGGTGGCTTCGGGGGTAGATGTGCTGGTGTACCCCATTTGGAAAGCGAACTCTGAGCGGGGGACTGTGTAGAGTTCGATTGTGAGGAGCTCTTACGTGCTCCTTGTGTCCTTGCATCATGACCAAGGTGATACTGTGACGGTGCGGGCATCGGAGCTACTTGAGGATAGGTTGGCACTTGCGGAACATAAGTGGGGTATTGACCGCCATTCGGCATAGGCGCAGCAGGACTCCGCACAATGTGGTGGCTGGGGCCGTTATCCCGATGGCCAGTCTGCGTAGGAAAAGAGCCCCCATTGGGAACAAAAGCTCGTGTTTGGGGGTTGAACGCCTTGCTATTGTAACTACCAGGTAATGGATGTTGCGACTTCGCCCCCTGTAAGCCAGGATGCATCGGCAGTTGTCCATACTGATAGGGCACCGTTTGTAGACCAGCGATCGCATTTTGATTTTGATTTTGTACCTGGTGAGGGAAGTATTGCGGCTGATCTCCATGCGGTTGAAAAGTATAAGTGTAGCCATTCTGTGACCATTGATGATCAGACATTTGGGACTGCGGACGGGGGAATTGTCCATTGTTGCTTAATGCAGGTGAGGACGTAGCTGGCGATTGCTGGCCAACAGTATACCCTTGTTGCATCTGGGGATAGTACTGTGTTGGAGGTACCTGCTGATTGTGATTGTACATTGGCGTGTTCTGCATATCATAGCCAATCATTGTCGAGTTCCCACTTATGTTCGTCGGGAAGCCTTGCGCGTTTGGCATGGGCTGATATCCCTGCTGATAGCCATGATTAAACATCGAAGTACCCATAGTCCCAGGCTGGCCCATCGCAATGGCCGGTTGCATCGCATAGGGACTGTAGTAGGCGGGAGGATTTGCAGCCTGATCATATGACACGGGGGTATAAGTCATCTGAGGATAGTAGGCATTAAATTGTGATCGAGCTTCAAAGCCATCATCGTTGTTCTTCTGCTTTTTCTTTTTCTTTTCATTCCTGGAACTGGTCCGAGACACTTCATTCACAGCCTCATTGCTATCAGCGTTCTCGCTTTCGGGTCCGAATATCCTTTCTCTTGTTTCCTTGTACTTTGCTTCTCGCTCTTCCCTCGTCATTACTGATTTGTCTTTGGCGATGTTGGAGTCAGTGGGAGACGCTACACCAGTACCTCTTTGGCTATCATCTCCAGTTTCAGATCCCGCCTTAGATGGAGTCGCTGAAGCCTCTGCCGTAGTGGCTCCAGAATCAGCATTCTGGCTTGCTCTACCCAAACCAGCTCGGCGCATAATCTTCATGGCTGGTTGTGACGACTGAGCAGTATCGATGGGCGTGGGTGCTTTTGCTGTAAGCGAACTCAAGGGCGGTGGACTAAAGAACCTATTAGCATGAAGCAAGACTTTGAGAATATGGGGTACTTACAGCCGACAGTACGGTGTTCTGAAGAGTCTTACAGAGCTGACCGCGTTGTCTACGAAATGGGTCAACGCATAGTAGTCTGCAAGCTTGTGTGCCAGCAGGCGACAGAAAGAGTTACATGGGGGCAAATCGATCATCGATTCTCTGAGCATGAACGTTAGTTGGCTCACTCAACACGCGGATTTGCGATGCTTACGTTGAATCTCTGACGAAATTGATAACTTCTTGTTCAAGCTTCAATAGGAACAAGCGATCTTTAGGCGATTGAAGAGCCTCAAACAATTTCTCATCCGGCTCTTCATACTTGTGATCAATCAACGGTCCGTTCGGTGCAACGAGCTGAGGAGGTAAAGTGACTTGGACTGGCAGAGCTGATGGAAGAGGAGGACGTGTGATTTGCGGGCCCTCCTCTTCGATACCAGAGACTACTCTTCGACCAAGCGGATGCATCCTGTGAGGACCAGACCCAATATTCTCGGTTATTTCGTAGAATTGGTCTCGAAATGCCCTGCTCCCAGCTTCAGACCCAACCCTGGAATTGGGCGCTCCTGATGCAGGTCCTGAACCATAATCCTCATCGTCAGCAGCCTTTACGCTGGCGCTGTCATCCGGTCTGAGAGACTCTTTTTCATCTAGTCCTGCGAATACACCTGAGGTGGTGCTCTTGCCATCTAGGCTCGCAGGCTTAGTAGAGGACGAAGACACCTGAGTTTGTTCATCATCGCATCTAAGTCCCACTCGACTGATATTGCTCTTCTGTTGTTCATTTAACACGTTCGTTGCTAACGAAGGTTCCTTAACAGCAAGGCGCGACATAGAATCCTGAAGTTCACGGTGTAATTGGACTGCGGAAGGGCTTTCGCTTTTGGGTGGTCTACTCAGTCTGGTAGGCGAAGCTTTTGAAGAGCTATTCTCCTTCTCCCTTTCACTGATAGGATTTCCGTTTTGAGTTGGAGGAGCCATTGCTGCAATCTAGAACAGTCAGCAAGCGGTCTACGCCGTAGAAGATGGAGCAGGATAACACGACGTACAGTTGCAAAAGATGGTTTCGACACAGTCTTCGCTGTGTGTGTTGCCATTTTGTACACGGATAGAATGAATGATCCGGAGCCACAACCCGTGCTGCGCCAAACCCAAGTAAAGGAGTGTAGAAGTTGGATCTGTTAGAATGCAAAAGGTCAAGGAGAAGGAGGCATTTCAAAAGGGTGCAAGGATATCGAAGAGGGCTTCTTTGGCATTATGAAAGCTCGCCATGTAGTCTGACAGAGCGATCGGCTGGTCCAGTTGCTGCCTCGATCTGTGGAGGTAGTTTGCCTTGTGTGACAGTAAAGCGGCCAGTCCTACTGCCGCCCCAAGGCTTTGAAATCTTGTGCCCAATCCCTCGAATCAATTCACGTAGCCACGAAGAGGTCACCTCAGTCTCCAACAAGGCTCTTGTCCACGAAAGATGGACAAGTTGTGAATTTGAAATCGTAATACGAGAAATAATGGTGAGATAGTTCAAAGGAAGGCTGATTCGTAGTGGGATGTCACTAGCGTTTTTGCCAAGCTTTTGGCTCTCTAACAATTCTACGGTCCGCGAACATCCCTAAGGTACTCAGTCAGATACTTCCTGACCTCACATCCTTGACCCTTCCTTGACCATTGTCCTCCCCCTAATTCGTATCTTGAGTACCCAGTTGATGACCGAAGGCTCCGCCAGCATTTGCTATCTGTCGCATCACCTTAACCATTCATTTAGCCTGACTCACCAAGTGCTAAAGGTGTACTACAACGGTCTTGGTAGTGCTGGCTAGGTAGATAAGTCTCAATGATCAACCGCTTTCGCGGACCATCAGCTGCTGCATCCTCCAAAGCTACTTCGCAAACACTTTGCCAAAAATGCCTCAAAAGAGATAAGTTCTACATTAATGTATTGTGTCCAATATCTGACTCTTTAGCACGGCACTATAGTTATGAATGCAAAGCTCCTGCTCAGGAAAGACCATACACCTCAAGACCGTCCCGGACCCAGCAGCTCGCGAACCCCAAGCTTGTCCCGACACTTACCAGCAATGTACCCAATGACCTGCTTCGCAAGTACGTAACTCGATGAAGGCAAGGGCGTCGGGACTAGACTGACAGAAAACAGAAAGGGCATTGCCGACGAAGAGCTCGCCAAGAAGGAGGTGGAAAGGAGTCATAAGCGTAAAATAGATGAGGATGATCACATGAAGGGGCCGAGGAAGCGTTCGAGGTCCCTCTCGTCAACATCAGTGTCTACCATATCCACCAACCTATCTCGTTCTCCATCACCTAAGCATGTATCGTATGGCCATACAGGCCAGAGCCAATTACTTGCGGACCTTGACGTAGACCGCAAGCGAAGAAGGAGTCCAAGTACGTCAATGTCGTACACATCAGAGTCATCCCATGGAAAAACACGACGGGACCGCTCTCGAAGCCGAGACAATAAATCGCGGCGATGGAGGTCTTCTACCAGTCCCGATGGACATAGAAGGGAGAGGAACCATCGTGGAGGGAGCCGTGATCGAGCCAAAGGCCAGGAACATAAACGCAGAGGATACTCTAGATCCCGCTCCATTTCGTACACCTCAGACTCGTCATTCGAAGACTACAGCAGAAGATCCACGCACGGGGAGAATCGCAGCAAAAGACGTCGCCATTCCTCCAGAAGTCCCGATGACCGCGGCAGAGATAGGGATCTTGACGGCAATAGAGGTAGTCGGCGGACCAAGAGTCCTTGTGAAAGCAGAGACAGGAGCCAGGTCATTAAGAATAGGAAGTCTATGACTCCTGGGATTCCTTCGAGGCGGGCTGAGGAGACTCGAGGACATAACCATCGTCCTTCAATAGACCGGGGGCACAGGTATGCAAAGGACAATGACCGGTACGGTGGCAGCGTTCGAGACCAGGACGAGAATGTCAGATCCATTCGGCCGCCACCCAGCGGCCCACCTCCGCGGAAAGAAAGAAGCTTGAGCCCTTTTAGCAAACGTTTATTGCTCACACAGGCGATGAATATGGGACGATGATTTTAGCGTGGGCGTTTACATGGCCTCCAAGTACATCAGGATACCAGGAAATGAAACTTGTCCTTAACATTGGGATATTCCTTTCCACCCAATGACAAATACTCTCATTGGAAACGATTTGCGTTGGTATAAGACGAGCACCGTGCCACCGCTAGACTCCACGCTTAAATGCAGCACAACACAGAAGACTGCCACTATGTTTTCATTCAAAATCTCACAGCCACAAGCCTTCAGTGAATCAAGCAAGCTTGTTCATTCAAAAGTCCGGGTCCTCAACCCTCTCCCTCTCCCTCTCCTCCTCCTCCAACATCTCCCTAACATGCACTCCCTCCACCAAATCCACTCCACCCATCCCCACACTCTCCCCGTTCCCATTCAACCCAGCACTACCCTCAACCCCTGCCTTCTCCACCTCCCTCCTCTTCTGCCCCTCAATCCTATCCCTCACCAACCTCGCAATCGCATTCTCCGTCCTCGCATTTAACACCTCCATTTTCCTCGCCACATCCCTTTTCAGATCCCAATTCGGCTTCTTCGGCTGTAAACTAAACAAATCGATCGGTTTCTCTTCCTTTCTCTCTTCCTCCTCTTTCTGTCGCGTTTCTGCTGCGATGACTGCAGCGCGGTCTTCTAATGTCTCGGCATCGGCATTGGGGGCATTTTCAAAGCCGAGTTTTGGGCCGCGGGTCTCGGGATCGTAGTTGCGGCCAGAGAGGTATTGGGTTGTTGTTTGTTCTGGGGGAGAGGTGAGGGAGATTTCTTGGGGCACGGCGTCTTCTGAGTCATCGCTTGGAGGTTGTTTGCGTTTTAGGGAGGCTAGCTTTGCGAGACGGGCTTTTCGTTCTGTTGTTGCTGCATCGAGGGAGGCGTGATTGGAGGCCATGATTCTGGAGGGGGCCCGCAATCACAGTATGGAAGCTCTTGTAGGAGCAGTGGTGGAGGTGCTAAAAAGTGTACTCGCAGGCGACTTTATCGCTCAATATCTGAGACTATGAGCTTAAAAGAAAGGCATCCGTCGAATTGTAGGTCTTTGCAATAAGCTCAAGATTTTTCCAGTGCTTCCATTCATCGATGCGAGCTGTATGCCAGGCCTCAGATCGGCCCGAAGATTATCCGAGCGCCGCTCAATCTTCAGCCTTACCGTGTGCCGGCCACACGACTTTTGACCCGCCGCGTGTAACGCATTGAGCTTGCCATTGCCACCATATTAACGACTTCACACGATCACGAATTTCCTTTCATGTCATTGCGTCTCTGTACACATTATGAGCATAGATGTATATACGCTGACCTTTTAGGCCCTTGTCAATTGGCTGCTCCATGACCTGGTATCTCCGCGCTCTTTGCCTCCTACATAAGTCAATATCTCCAAGCTCATATCTCCGATTCGAAGCACGGAACAAGTCTTAGATGTTGCTCCCAGCTACCTTGCAGCTGATACCAGCTTCGCTGCTCATCTTCCTATCCACAGCTCCAATTACAGCCACTCAAGCTCGGAAAATACCTTGGCCGTTCGCGTCTCGAGCTTCGCGCAGCTTGCCCCAAATTGATGCTGTACTTGGAAGGGATGGCCCATCAACGTCAAGCAATGCGGCTCCTATGCTTGTCTCAGTGCGGAAAATGGGTAGTGAACAGGGCGAAATGTTCTTCCCTGAGTACTGGAGGTTCGACACAGTAAAGGAGCAGGAGTCGGTGTTCGACTCTGGCACGAGGGAACCTCCACGAAATAAACTTGCGCACTTGGATGGAAGAGACAACTCAGAAGACTGGGCCAACGCCAGTATACCACGACCATTGCAGGCCCCTTACGCCCTCCATGTTAACGGAGACTTCGACACTCGACTCAAATCACCTCGAGCCATATTCGGTCTCGACAAACGCCAATTCCAATGCCCCGGTGATACAACAGTCTGCACAAGTATCAGCCAACCAAACAGCTGTTGCCCCACAGGAACGGTCTGCCAATCAATCACAGACACCGGCGACGGAGCCGTGGGGTGCTGTCCAGAGGGATCAACATGTTCTCAGGAAATAGGTGAATGTGGAGCTCCAGATAGCAGCTGTCCTGACAACGCTGGCGGAGGATGCTGTATACAGGGTTACAGTTGTAGCGGTGTAGGCTGTGAGTCCCCCAATTCTTCAGCTAGACGTACCCCTAACATACTAATCCCCACCCCCCAGGCGTCTCCAGCTCAACAGTAACAACAACAATCGAGCCCGTCGTCACCGCCTCCCCACCCCCACCATCCACTACCCCGGCTGTATCCACATCTCCCATCTTCTCACCCATCTTCTCAACCTCAACCTTCATCGATACAACCTCCGTCATCGCAACCATAACCTCCAGCTCCCCCAAAGACTCACCTACATCCACGACCCACTCATCCACCCCCTCCTCAACCCCTTCCTCAACCCCCTCATCCACTCCCCCACCCCCATCACCCACCCCCACCCCCACCACCTCCGCCCTCATCCCCCCGACCGCCCCACCTCCTCCGCCACCCCCCTCACCATAACCGCCTCCCAATGCCCCACCGGCTTCTACCAATGCAGCGCCTACCTCTACCCCGGCTGCTGTCAAGTCGGTCGATCCTGCGGTCTTACATCCTGCCCAGCCGCCAACCCCTCAACAATCCTAACCAGCAACGGGGTTACCATCGCCGTTCCCAGCGGCGGCGATCCACCACTTGGGATATCAGGATGTGCGGGGGGTTGGTTTAGTTGTGGGAGTGCGGGCGGTGGGGGATGTTGTCCTAGTGGGTATAGTTGCGGGGTGAGTTGTACGGCTACGGCGGTGGTGGTGCAGGGGGACAGACGGGGACGGCGACGGTGGCGAAGGATAATGGGGTGGGCAGAATGAGGTTGGGGAGGGGTAATATTGGGGTTGTGCTGGCTTTGGTGGTGGTGCTTTTGTTCTGGATTTAGCGGGAGGTATTTGCTACATTTCATGCATAGCGAGGGAAACTGTACACAGCGTGCATCATTGCAGACTTCAGCCGAATACCCATGAATAATTTATATTCCAGGCCTATGCCGTTTTCCGGCACAATCTACTACTAATATACATCGTCAAAAAGCCGCCCGCATGCACTCCATTCCACCTTTGTCACTTTTCTGGCTTTTCTTCGCTCGTCTCATCATCTCCCCAACTTACTGCCAACTATCATGCACCTCGACCTGCTCCGCACATCCCGTCGGAACAGTATACTCCCTATTATTACCTGCCTCCCACACAATACTTCCATAGGGTTGCTGATTGATATACTTATACTGGATATTCGTACCAGCAGGCAAATCAACAGTCACATACCATCGAGGATACTCCTCCTGGTAATCGAATGCCGAAAGCGGGATAGCTTTGGTAGGATCCCAATCTCCGAGTTCAGGAACGGAGCCGGAGATGAGAACGGATTCACCAAAGGTGGTGCTGTCTGCAACGTTGAATTGAACGGCGACGGAAGTGACGGTTGTACATGGTGCTACTGGGGAGGTTACTGTTGGTGTGAAGTAAGTACCCTGTGCGGAAGTAGCAAGGCAGGTGGTTGGAACGTCTCGACCGAATGCCTCGCCCCACGAGGCAGAGACTTGGCCATTGCAAGCTGCGACAGCAGTTAGGAAGGCAGCGTAGCTCCAGGTCAGGTTGCTGGCTGAGAGGGGGGTGCCGTCGTCGCGGGAGAATTGCTCTGCAAGAGTACCGTCAGATGGTACGTATTTTTCTACGAGGAGCATATAGCTGTCGGCGTATTTTCTGACAGCAGCCGTGAGTGTGGCATAGGTTTCTGTGGAGGCATCGTAGGTTCCGGTTGTTACTGAGGGTACTAGGTCTTGGAAGAAGGCTAGACTGGTTGTAGAGACTTCAAGAGAACGAAGCTGACTCCATTGGTAGAGAGCGTCATACAGTTGCTCGGCGGCTGCTAAACTGCCAAGGTACCTAGAGAGGAGAAGGTCAGTAATATAATCTTTGCAGCATGTTCATTAGCCCTTCGAGCTATACGAGAAACTTACCAAGGGTTCCCTCCTTGATAGAAATCCTCAGGGTATCTTCCCACACCAACGCCTTGGCCTTGAGGAATGCCAGAGTTGATAGCATAGACAGATCGGAATGAGTCCGTCGTAATCTTATGATTAGCTAAAGCTATATCTGAGCATGGCTGGAACGTAGTGGTGTCGCATGTTGTAGTTGGATCAAAGGTGTGAATAACACCAAGGATAGTATTCAAGTTTATACGGGTTCGGTTGGAGTCATCAGTGTTGAGGTAACCCGAGAGAAACGTTCCGTTCCAGTAACTCTGGAGGAAACAAAGGACCTGCGGAGCTTGAGAGACACAGCTAGGACATTCTTGACCAATCTGTTCTGCAATTGTATTGCCTTCAACAAGAGCGCGATGCTGGACAGCCGTAGCAAAGAAGGAGGAACCAAGTGTTTCTTCCCAAAGATCATAATTTGTTTGGTTCCAATATTGTCCTATGAAGTTCAGATCGTTAGAAAGAATGGGCCAGATGACAGATGACACAAATGAGGTGCCGCCATTGCTAAGTAGCCATCGGGAGTAGGCTACAAGGGTCGTTGCCCGTAAAGCTGGACCATCAAATTGTGGTCTTCCCCAAGGTGCATTGAACGCGGTACCATCAGCCTCGAATTTAGGCTCACCAAGGCCAGCACCAGTTGAGAGGTTTCCAGAGAGATTGGGGACAGCTTGGAGCTGAGCTTGCGCATAGATATAGCTCTCGATCAAGCTCTGCAAGCTCGTGTTGCCGGCGATGAAAGCATCAACCAATGCCTTGAAAGTCAGAGCCGAATCTCTGGTCCAAGTATCGAAATCTGGAAGGATTGTCAGTCATTTTGTTACTAGAGGAGTTGACAACAGCAGAAAGAGCGAGGTGCGAAGAGCGAAGAAACTATGTGATTTTGATGAGCAGATGAGCTCCGAACCCTTTCGCTTGAGTGTAGAGTCTGATGGTCTTTGTACGACTAACGGCACAGCTAATAGCCCCTAAGTGCACTGAAACAGAAGCACGACGTGTACAAAGAACAAAGTGCGAACTGGGTAGGTATCGATGCAAATATACAGGGAATCTAAGACCTGGCAAAGAACACAAACTCAAAGAGATGATATTGTGGAGTGATGGTACATACAATCAGGATTATTTTGCGTAGGACTCGCAATTACCAGGCCTGGAGCTGCACCAGGGACCAATATTCCAGCAGGGCCGATGTTGTTCAATATACCTTGTAGAGCAATCGGAAGTTCCGTGGCAGTGAAGCTGTCCAACGTGCCGGTTTCACGTTGTTGAAGAAGAGCCAATGCATTGAGGAGAGGGACCTGTGCAAGGAGATTTGCCCCAAAGGCAAGATGTGTAAAGGTAGAAAGGGAGAGCATCTTCGGAGATGGAAGAGAGATGCTAGTAGTCAGCCAAGTAGACTTGAGCAGGTGTTGTGCTCAGAATAATTGGTGATGCCACTTGACTTTTTCAAGGAATTGAAGTATTGTTGAAGGAGGAGAGGTAATGCGTAGAAAGGGAAGAAGTTGATGAGAAAAGCTCTTTTATACTGGAAATGATCTTGGAAGGTGTCATGGGAGGAATTTCATCATCCTGCATCAATGCCACAACATAATTGACTTTTCTGGGTCACAACATGCCAAACGCAGCGCTCGTAAGGTCAGGCGGAGGACAACCTACGAATTGGGGCAAAGACCGGTATACTTCACGCATGTTGTCGCGGATCTAGAACACTATGACTGGTGAATTCTAAGGGTGTTATGATGGGATGGGTGATAATGATATAGTCGCGTTTCACCGACACCAGCACTGGCGAATCAAGTAGGGTGTTCTGAGGGGTAGTGATGGGGTAATAGGTCACAGTGAAAAAGGAATGGACAGGGAGCGATCCCAAAGATGTGGTTGGTAGCGAGTTGAAATTGCGAGCTCGGAAGCCTCGCTCGACTCGGGAGGAAGTCGACGACTGGGGGCGGAGAAAGTGCGGGGGCGGGTGGCGGATGGTCCCGAATGATGTGCGTCTGGGTGAAAATAGGAAGGTACAACAGGCCGTTTTAAGCCGCTGGTATGCATGGTATAACTAGGGATAAGCCTAACACCTCATCGACTGCACCTAGTCTTCTCAAAACAGTAATCTTCATCGTCCAGAAGTCTTATAGAGAAACCCAGCCCATATGCATACTATAGACTACAGCTTCCTCATATGTACACATGACAGACCACGTTGCTCGCGGACAATGCTATAGTTTACTCCTGAACTTGTCTCTCTCATCCTTCTTGACCAAGACCTCGCTCTCGGGATAAGGATCAATCGTTAGTGCATTTAACGGGTTCAATTCACTAGCCCGGTGAAATAGGTCTTCATACACTTTTCCATCGTATCGGCCGAGGCTGGAATCGAGCTGCCAGTCGGGAAAGTTCCAGGAATCGACAAGGCGCACGGCATGCGGCCGTATTTCCTCCAATAATTTCATCACCGTCTTGGTTCTCGCAAGCTGAATCTGCCGTACCGTGACGGCACTCGACGAGAAGAATTCTGACGCCTCTCGTTCGAGTGTATGCAAGGCATACAGTCGGAAGAGCTTGTGCATAATACCTATTGTCTCAGGGTCTAACTCCTCTGCGATGGAATAAGAGCGCAAGGCTTCGTAAAAGTTCTTCACAATAAGGTACTGCGAATGTGCGGTACTGAGTCGCCAGAAGTCAACGAGCAGGCTGTTCCAGCTATTCTTTTCTTCGTCTCGGTGCTTCAACGCTTCAAATGTGAGGAAGGAAGTACGCCAAGCAAAGGCAGCCACAATATCCTCGTCTCGACCCAAGACGTCAAAAGCGGCACCCATGTCCCGTCGAGACAGGAAGAAGCGGAAAATCCTGGTCGTGTCGTTCTCTGAGGGATTGCCTTTCAGCACAGCGCGCGCCGACTTCAAGAGATATCTTGCTACTTGCTGGGTCAACATGTAGTTGTCCCCTTCCCATGTCGTCGTTGGCAGATAGTCTGCATACCAAGAGCCAATACCGCTGAAGCTGCTATAGCCATGCCCACCGCATGCTCTCCGGCAGACTTCGAGGCCTTCAGCGGCTGTAGTACTGGCTAAGGCTTTGAGACCGCACGAAGTGGCATGCAAATCTGCAAGTAAATCTGTGCTAGGGAAAAGTTCTTCGGGGCTAGGGCCTCGGGCAGTGTTAGCAATCTTGCCAACATCACCTGCCATTTTCTTTTGATTCTCTTGATAGAGAGCCATCATACCACGGCCGGTGAAGTGTAAAGCAAAGGTAGCCGCAAGGAGAGGGAGTAATCGTACTTGAACCATTGTATAGTTCAACACTTGATTTTCACCAGTGTCCTCTTTGGCATCTCTGTCCTGAAATTGTCGTCTGACAGCTGCATACCTGGTTGCGATTGTAACCCCGCGGGCAAGAACGCCACCAGACTGGAGTACGATAGTGCTCCGAACCCAAGTCAAGGTGCCGTAGACAAGCGAAGCCGAGGCAGGCTTGACGTATTTGTTCGTCTTGGGATCGACGCCTGAAAATTTGGCCAGCATGTTAGCGTGTGGAATTTTGACATGATTCAGAAGTAAGAAGCCATTGTCCATGGTGTTGTATCCAAACTTGGGCCCAATATCACCAACGTGTATATTTTCCAACGGCTCGTGCGTTCGAAGGTCTCGGATCTGGACCACGAAGGGATGCGGGCCATACGACTTTCCATCGATGATCAACTGGGCCATTACAACGGCATGATTTGCTGTACGGCCCAGAGACCCAATCCACCACTTCGACGCTGTAAGATGGGGAGAGTGTAGTATGAAGGTCTTATCGTCGGAATTCCAGGTTGCAGTCGTTTCCAGACCACGGACGTTTGATCCATGGCCCAATTCTGTCTGAGCATAGCACCCGATGATCTCGTAATTCTCCGCCTTCTCGAGGAACAGCTTGTGCTGCTCAGGAGTGCCTTGGTCTCGGAGAGTGATCTACTGTAGTGGTTAGGCCAAGCGGCGTTGAAGAACGAGTTATTAATTCATACCAGGAACATGCTAACGTGTAGACCATACGGACCCGGCTCGCTAATTAGCTCTGAGGCCATCATATACTCGTCTTTGGTCCATTGATGCCGGACAGCCAGTTGACTCATTCGCTTCTGACGTGCCAATGCGGTTTTGAACCTTTCTTCTCTGCCATTGAAGTAATTTTGTGATTTATCGAACACCTTTTCGGCGGTAAGAATGTTCAGAATCTTCTTTTGGCGAGCTAGGACTTCTTTTGTAAAGAGGAACTCGGAGAGTTTGTCGACGGGTATATTCGATTGCTCTCGCTCATGCTTGAGCAGCTCGGAACCCTGAGGGCCAGAAGGCTTGAGAGATTTGACCCAAGGAGGTGCCATTGAGACCGAATGTGTGGTGCAATTGAGAGAACATTCGTTTCTTTTGGAGCTACGGGAGAAAGTCTGGGGTAAATAATGACGATTGCTACACCTCGGCATCAGCCGGGACCGAGGTCCATTTCCCTAGCGCCCTTGAGAATCAGTGAGAGGGAAATCAACTCTTTAGGGCCATTGTCCGATGGGGTATTCAGGCGCAGAACACTCGATGCCACGGAGTCACATCAAACCGATTGCAAGGCTCGCACACTTGCCAAATTGTCTGCAGTAACGCTGTTCCGCGTCATCGTACAATGTTCCTGCTTCTCATTCTGTTATTCTCTGTAGATGTTTGGAAGGAGCTTTCCCTCTGAAAACATGCCTTTTCCGATTCCCTGGTTCGTCATCCACGCAGAGATATGCCCTATTTTCTCCAGTAGACGGACACAATGGCAGAGCTCTTCCTACTCTTTCACTCAGCTTTCGTCCTCAAGTAATGCGTCTTATCATAGTCCCACTGCTTTATGTGGCGCCTCTGGCAGGCCTTGCGGCGCCCATCCACCTAGTATCCTACCCCTACACCGTTTTTGGTCCTGTGAGATCGCTTAAAGACCCTCCTATTTGTTATCATCACTGGCGGCATTATGGCCATCTTACTTTTCGTCTTGCTCACTTGGAGTCTTGCCGTGCATGGACTGTTGAGCAGGCTACCACGACGTACATGGACAGTGCAAATCGAGAGGCAGAGCATTGTTCCAGAAAATCCGAAGTCATGGTCGGAAAGCCATGGACTGGATAGGAGGCAAGAGCAAGAATCAAACGCATTCACACCGTGCGGAGATGAGCAGAACCGTTGCTCCAGACTTGGACATGCAGTAGGCTTTGAAAGTGTCTGGTCATCCGCCAAATTGAGGATTGACCGGTTTTATAGGAGATATGTTGTCCACCAAATGCCACATGTCGCCGTTCTTCTTATACACCGTCTCACATTATGTGTTGTCCATCTGGATGGTCCTGCGGTCCACTCGCCTCAGCTCAGTGTCCACTTCATACATTTCAATGTCCTTCGTCTGTTGGTGGTGGGTGTTGTCCGGTAGGCCTTCGGTGTGGGTCAGATCTCTGTCTTGAGTATCTATACAAAACGCTCGCTGTCTACAGGCCCTTGCAGATCCTAGGGACTCCCACAACCGCATACTTAGACGGTGAAGATCGCGCTATATCAACGAAAATCGCTGTTGCACAAGACGTAATCTTGCCGACCAGCTCAAGCACTATAGTCACGGCACCGGCGTCTAATTGCCAACCTGGAGCGTCCGAAGAAAGCTCTCTGAACCTACCAATCAGTGATCGGATCCTGGGCACACCCACAGCCTGGAGAGCCAAGATTGGCGAAATAGCCGTGACAAGCGAAGCCGACGAAGGATTGGACAGTAAAAACAGCCGAAAGCGATTGATAAGACTGGTGTGTATCACAACTGGTATGGCCTTCATTACCATGCTCATGATGGTCCTGTAAACACAAGAGACCAGGGAGGCTCGCCTTAGCCGTGAGTGCGAAACCAAGATAGACGGAAGACGAAACCTAAGCGAAGACATTGTCGTTCAAAATTCTTTTGACTAAGCTGCCAGCCCAGTATTCTTCCTAAACGATACCTTTTCGACCCCAACCGTCTCTACACCCTTGGGATCTGTCTTTAATTGATATACATATAGCACAAGCACATCACCTTGCACCTATCGCGCCAATTAGCATTCTTCAGCACTTCAGCCCATCGAAACAAGACTCACATCCATCAAACAGAAGCTCGGCACAGGCTCCTCCCCTTCTGCCCACCAACCAGTCCCCAATGCCCCTGTTGCGCTTCCTGGGTTAACAAAAAATTTACCCTCCAGCTCATATGCCTCAAACTTATGCGTGCCGCCCCATAATAACACATCCACATCCATATGCCTTGCGGCTATTAACAGGGAGTCCGCATCACCAGGTGGTATTATTGTATGACCGTGCGTAAAACCGATCCGTAACGAGCCATGCGTCACAACTTTAGAGAGAGCGAGATTCGGTGCTTCGACGTCGAAATCGCCTTTTACTATTTGTAGATCTGGGGCGATGCCCCGGAGAAAGTCATATGTTTCTTTGTCGGTGAGGTTACCAAGACAGAGGATTTGGCCTATTTTATTGGGGGCAAGGAGCTTCTTAAACTGTGGAGAAGGGTTAGCTAGAAGTGCTGGGTATGTTCAGAGGGGCCTGTAGGCATACCTTTGCTGGAATATCCTAAGCATGGATTAGCCAGACACCATGACAAAATCTGAAAAGGGTAGCTAAGAGGCGGCTCCTTACCGGTGCTCGATCTGGTATGAAGAGGTCACCGAGAACAAGGACAAGTCTGGAGGACATTGTTGTCGGATTTCGCTATCATTGAGCCCACTTGGTCCTTGCTCTTGAATGCGGAGCTGCCTGCTCTGCTAAGACACTCAACTAAGGTAGTTACAGCTCTTAGGTTCTTAGTCAATCATCGTCTTAGCCCTCTCCTATCAAGCACAATCGTCTGAGCTGTTTGAGATATGTTGTTCGCAGGCGTTCTCTCGCTCAGTTGCGGACGTTGCGCAGTCGAGGCTGTCCTGCCGAGAATGGTTTGTGGGGAAGACCCGGAGAAAGCCAACATGCGCTCTAGAGTGATTCTTGTCATTGACTGGAAACTTCCTAAGGCCTAGCAACGACACTGGAGTACTTTCTACTCCAATCTCTCTTCGTCCCAATCTGCCGGTATACCTTTAAGTATACGTCATCCTGGCGTCTTCACTCCGTTCTCTCCTTTGCCGAAGACCCCTCTCTTCTTTAGCCCTGGCTCCCCCACGCGCAAGACTTTCCCTCATTTCGAGGCATCTTGAAAATAGGCCTCTTCTAGAGATCAATACCCCATTTTCTACAGAGAGACAGTCTACAGGCCCGGACGACTTGGACTATACACCCATAAAGAGAGATCCACCAAAGCCAGCCCCGCCAGAACAGAAAGAGCACAAGATGCCTAACCAACCAGACCACCCGACCTTGCTCATTCCAGGGCCAATTGAATTTGATGACGCTGTCCTGGATTCTATGGGCCATTACAGGCGCGTTGCACGCTCTACTCTATCAATTGCTCTTTACTAACCCACACAAAGCCAGAGTCATGTTGGCCCTCCATTCGTTGCTACGTTCGGCGAAACCCTGACCATGCTACGAAAGCTTCTCCAAACATCCGATCCTGCATCTCAACCCTTCATCATCTCCGGCAGCGGCACACTTGGGTGGGATCTAGTCGCAGCCAATTTAGCAGAGCAAGGAGACGAAGTGCTGGTACTTCACACAGGCTACTTTGCAGACTCATTCGCCGACTGCTTCGAGACATATGGAGTAAAAGCAACGCAATTGAAAGCGCCAATTGGTGATCGACCACAGCTTCCAGATATCGAGAAGGCGCTAAAGGAGAAGAAGTATAAGTTGATCACTGTTACGCATGTCGACACCTCTACTGGCGTTCTGAGCGAAATCAAGTCCCTCTCAGAATTGGTACATAGAGTCAGCCCAGAGACTCTCGTAGTTGTCGATGGCGTATGCAGCGTTGGGTGCGAAGAAATCTGCTTTGACGAATGGAAACTCGATGCCGTATTGACGGCCAGCCAAAAAGCTATCGGCTGCCCGCCCGGCCTCTCAATATCAATGTACTCCGGCCGCGCCATGGAAGTATTCAAAAACAGGAAAACACCGCCAGCATCATACTTTGCCTCGTTCAAGAATTGGACACCAAGTACTCACCTTACTCAACCCAAAAGTCACAGCAGTTCCAAACTAACCCGTCTCACAGTAATGCAAAACTACGAAGCCAAAAAACCCTCCTACTTCGCCACCCCCCCAACCCAGCTAATCAACGCCCTCCACACCGCCCTCACGCAAATCCTCTCCTCCTCCCTCTCCTCCCGCTTCGCCGCCCACCGCGCCGCCTCCAAACGCATAAAAGACACCATCACCTCCTACGGCCTCACCCAACTAGCTTCCAAACCCGAAAACCAGGCCAATGGTATGACCGCCATATATCTCCCCGAGGGTGTGAAAGCGCCGGAAATATTACCGAATATTTTAAAGAGAGGGGTGATTTTTGCGGGAGGGTTGCATAAGGAGATCGCGGCGAAGTATATACGGTTTGGACATATGGGGGTTAGTGTGACGGATGAGAGGAGGAGGGATGTTGATAAGGCGCTGGAGGTGCTGAGGGAGAGTTTGGGGGATGTGGGGTATCAGGTTAAGTAATAATTTTTGCATTTTAGAATAGCATTTTACATATTCGTTTTTAAAAAGTTAGGTGATAGGAAAAGCATTTATACGTGGGATATTCGGATATCATTTTTCCTATGACAAAGAGCCGTAGGGATCTCAAACCCGATCCCAGTGACTCAGTACATACAATCCCCAAACACTACAACCCACCAACCTTCCCCTCCTCAAGCTCTCCTTCACTCCATACCCCTCCCTCAAAATCCCCCTCACATCCTCCAACCCCAACCCCTTCGTCTCCGGATAAATCCTCCACGCACAAACCCACCCCGCCGCACAAACAGCCGCATAAATAGCAAACGTCCAAACAGGACCTATATACTGCATCATCGGCAAAAACGTAAGCCCGACGAGGAAATTGCTGCCCCAATTCGTAGCGGTCGCGATGCCAGAGCCGAGAGAGCGGACGGAGAGGGGGAAGAGTTCGGATTGCTGCCATGCGATGTTGCCGATGCCGATGGCGTAGCCGCAGACGTAGATGATCATGGCGAGGAGGATGAGGATGGCCCAGGGGGATCTTGTTCGGTCATTGTTGGTGTCGGTTGTGTCGTTGGAGGGCTCGTTGGCGCTTAGGTCTGGGCGACCGAGCATTTCGTATGCGATTGAGCAGGTGAGAAGACCGGTTATCATTACGGGGATGGAGAGGAGGATGATGCGGCGGCGGCCGATGTGGTCGATGATGAGGAGGGCGATGAGGGTGCAGAGGAAGTTTGTGAGGGCTATGGAGAGGGAGGTTAGGGTGGGGGAGGAGAAGCCTAGGAGGGAGAATATGGTGGCGGAGAAGTACATTAGGGAGTTCTGACGTTTGTTTGTTAGATGGGGTGTGTGGGGAGAAGGTGGGGGAAGGGGGGCTCACGAAGCCGCATAGTTGCTGTAAACCCTGCAGTAAGCAAGCGATTGTTAAGGCTCTTCTGTTGACGCCGACGTGGAAGAGCTCCTGGAATCTGTTGCGGATTTGAATGATCCACTTCTGTACTCTTGTGCCTTCCACAGCCGTAGAAACTTCGTCGCTGGTAGCCTCTTCTTCCGAAATCTCTGTTTTGATAGCACGCAACACGTTCTCAACAACCCCATCATCCCCAGCCCCATGAACCCTCCTCAAAATTCCTCTCGCCTCCTGCACCTTCCCGGCTTTAACCAACCACCTCGGACTTTCCGGCAACAGCACAATCAAACAGAACTGCAGCACCGCCGGCGCCGCCCCCAACCCAACCATATATCTCCACCCGTGCCTCTGCCTCGAAAGCGCATATCCAACTAAATACGCCACCACCTGCCCCAGCGTAATAAATAGGATACTCAACGTCACCAGCCTCCCCCGAAACGCCGACGGGGAAAGTTCAGAAATATACAAGGGAACGACTAAGCTCGCTCCTCCGACCGCAAATCCGACGATCGTCCTTCCAGCAACCATACCCGGTACACTAGCAATAGCCGCTTGGCCCAAGGCTCCGACGATAAAAAGCACGTCAGCTACGAGGATTATTATTTTTCGTCCGTACCTGTCTGCTAGAATGCCGGTGACGGGGCTGGCGATTAGAGCGCCGAGACTGGTACAGGAGGTTATGAGACCCATGTCGAGGGTTGTCAGGGGATGGCCAAGGTCGGAACCGATGGAGACGAGGGTGGATGATATGACGCCGGTGCTGTGAAGATGGTCAGTGCTGGCGGAGAATCGGGGGGAGAGTGTATGCAGACTCATAGCCAAAGAGGAGGCCGGAGATGCCAGCGGCGAAGGTTAGAGCCCAGATGAAGGCGCTAGGTGATGTGTTGTTGCTGTCCTGTAAAGGTATGCTTCCATTATTGTTTCTGGTGATAGGTCGGTCACCATCTGTGATTAGGGGGGCATTCGCGTCTTCGTCTTCGTCCGCCATGGTGGAGAGCTCGTATGATGTTTCCGCCGCCGTGCTCGCGGTGTGGCATGCATCGTCTCTCATATAATTTCATATAATTCTCCGGAACCTGGCGGCGGAGTCACGGGGTTTGTATAACCCTTCAGGGCGCGATACGGTCTAATGGGGCCAACGGCAGGGCACATGCGGTGGAGGATATGACTTGGTCCCGAAACACGCGGAATCATCTCCGCACCTTAGTGCTGGGACTAGGGCTAGGGCTAGTCAGTCTCGATGCTCTGGGAGGTCACACACAGGCAACTTCGCCATGGCAGACCACGACAAGAAGGAACCCATAATGCCATCTGGCGGCCCCAAAACAGATCGGACGTAGAGAAAAGACGAGTTATTATTTTGACTAGGGAAACAGCTGAGGATTCTTTTCTAACAAAAGAAGACTCGCCACGTATTTGGTAGTCAACAGGGCATCAGCATGGTTGATTTGCGGGCCATTATACCCTCAACGTTCTCAACTGTACCTCCTGCACCCCCCTTAATGGACTTCTTCCGTCTTCACCATCCTGGTCCTCATTACCTTCACCTTCAACCGCTGCAACTTCCTCATCCGCCCTACCTTTCGTCTCCCCCTTCTTATTATTAAGCATCGCAATGTACAAGGCACTACCCAAAATAAGACTACTGCCAATAATACTCAACGTCCCTGGCACTGTCCCCCACACAATTTTGTCAAACGCAAGCGCGAATAGCATCTGCGTGTAGACCATGTTCGTAGCCCTACTGCTCTTCTCATGTGCCAACCCAGCCGTGAGTAAGAATTGCATCACGAAGCCGCAAACGCCGAGGAAAACGAGGTAGATCCACTGTCGCAGGCTTGCAGGGAGACGGAACCCCATTCCTGGAATGACGAGCAGCGCTACTGTACTGACGATTGTGGACCAAACGGCGAAGTAATTGACTGAGATAAGAGGGTGTGCTCGTTTGCCTATCCAGCGAATCGTTGTGTATGCGGATGCTGCGCCCAAGACACCAATGAGAGCGACGCCTACGGCGCTAAGACGTTGGGCGGAAGTTACCTTGTCTAGGCCCTGGGCGTCCATGGGCGTGGTAGAATTCATGGATGGTAAGCTGTCTGTGGCGCCACTCGCTACTGGGGACGGGGAGCGGTTGGAGAGGAGGGAGGTGGGGCGGGCGATGAGGACGACACCAAGGAAGGAGATTATGCCTGCGACTTGCTCGTTGCGGGTGAAAGGTTGGTGGAGAAGGATTGAACAGGCCCAGCAGGCGACGATGGGGGCAAGGAAGGTTATTACCGTTGCGTCAGAAAGGGGAAGGTACTCGAGGGAATCTTTGGGCTGACTGTCAATGACTGTTCATATAATCGGTCCAAAGTGTGCTCGTCATGCTTACAGTACATCCCATACACACCAAAAAAGCCACCGACACCACGAGCGATCAAGAGCTTCCTTACTTCTTTTGGTCCAAAGGGAGCTCCTTCGACTCTTGCCAGCCATTGATAGGTACAACTGAGGAGTAGAGTCCCAGTCATTCTAGCGAAAAGGATCTGGAAAGGGTGCATGCCAGCGCCATGACTCCCATCCATCTCCAATAGTCTAGTCGTAACATTCATCATGACTCCAAACAGCTGTGCCAGCGTCACCAATGCAAGCCCTTTGTTCTTTGCCCAGAACACCTCGAACTTGCCCTTCCATGATGTTGGTGCAGGTATAGGGGACCTTGACGGAAGACGACGCACCCCTAAGGGCATTAGCGGGCGTCCTGGGCGTCTCTCATTCTCGTTATCTGCCGAATATAGAGAGAGGTCTGAGATAGTAACTGAGGACCTGGCAGACGCTGATTGTAGCGGAACATCTAGGTATGGAGAATTGACTTTGACCAACGGTTTGCCATTGCCATCATCTGTAGTTATCTGAGGGGCTTGTAGTTGCTCGAAGCTGGTGCCTGGAGTGCTTTTCTCTTGCCCCGCACCTTGAGGGTTTGGCACAGGAGCTTCCATCATACGTTACAGCAGAATCGCAGGCAAACAACACACCGGAAGACGGACCCATTGGTCTTGCAGAGCTCGGAAATGCAGTCGCAAAAGGAAATGACTCAACTACAGTGCGAAATAGTGATCCTGCTGTGACGTGCCGAAACCGGAACAGTGGGGAGGGTGCTTGGTCATGACTGGTGGCAGCACTAAACCGCACTAAAATGCAATTCTTGTTGTACAACTTCTTCATTTTCGCGCTGAGCAATACAACAAACCCTGTAAGAAGACATTGAAGTACAAGTGTAAACATCATTGCTCAGTCTGCCCAACTCACCAACTATGAATTGGTTGTGTTCATGTTGTTCTTGGAATTGTCAAGACTGATCGAACGTTGAGTGACGCAACCCGCGCGGCAAATCGGAGATTTGTAGACGCCCTGCTCTCCCTAGTTCACTCGAATATCTGGATCCATCAGATTTTGCATTCACATAACAGTATTTCGAGAGAATTTGAGCATATATTGAACAGTAGACCTTTACAGACTAACAGTATTAACGGACCGATATTACTGACAAGCATTACATGTGCCGAAAGGAAATTGAGGCCTATTGATGTCGTGGGAACCATGAAGGTTGTGAATGTTCATCAAACGAAAGCACTCTCTCCTGCATCCCTTATGATACCACGCACACTGGTATTCAATGGGTCTCCGTGCTTCAATCCAGTGTTCTGTCTCCATTTCTTACCCAGCGGGCTCGAAACTTCGATGTTTGCATCCTCTTCCAAACCTTCGGAACTGATTCCCTCAGTCTTTGCTCTTAGGACGCTCAATCGCTGCGCAGCGCTATACTTGCCGTCAGCTCTGAGACTTTCAATCAACTCGTCATCCGTAACGTCTGTGCTGTTGAGGCGAAGAGGATTCGGATGCTCAGCATACTTCCAAACTTTGTTTCCCTCGTCGTCAGTCTCTTCATGCAAAGCTTCATTGTAGCCAAGCTCGCTGGGAGCACTTTCGAATCGTGAATCTGTGCTATTCGAGCTGGAGCTAGATCTACTGAAACCGCGCGAGGAGCGGTTGAAGTGAAGCACCCTGGTAGTGAAATTGTAATTCCGGGCGCCTTTCTTGTGCGGAGGCGATGATGGCGGGTTTGAAATTCTTGGATGACTGACTTTGAATTCAGATCCAAGGGAGGACGACTGTGAGTAGGATCGCATGCTTGTCTTGTTTTGAAAGTTGACAGGCAGAGGAGTACTACCATCCGTCACGCATCTCCGTGGAACTGGCGTTTGCAAAGAAGATACACGGGATGAAGAGGGACCAGCTGACAAAAAGGGGTTATGAAAGCTCCCTTGCTGTCTGCGACGCTTGTGAAAGACCTGTAATGGTTCGTTATTAGTACCCCCAGTGAACGGAGCAGGAGACTCTCTTTTGGACGGCACATGGCTTCGAGGAAGAGGCCTTATGGGGCGAAAATTGGTCGCCGCTCCCTCGCCATATACGGCTTCGTGAATAGTTTGCGGCCTCGATAATCTATCCATCGTATTTGTACTCGGAGGATCAGGGAATGGTGACATGACCGACGCGGAGCTATTGTGGGCTGGCCTCCTTTCAGGTCTATCCCAAATGACGGGATCACTAGAATCAGGAGGACTCTGTGTCGTAGTCCAGCTTATTACACTAAGGTTGCGCCATGACTTTCGGACTACGCCGTAACCTGGAGGTCCGCCGAGCTGAGAAGCATCGCCGTGACCAACACCCTTGCTAGCGAAGATACTGTTACTACCCTGGCTTATCGCATTTCGTCCGTGACCTAGTCCACTCGCCCTCGGGGCTGAGAATATCCCTGAAACTCGCTTCCTCTGCTTCGATAGTCTCCTGCCTACTGATACTTCAGTACCGACAGAAGGCCCCGACAACATAGTCATAGTTGGCTGGAATCGACTATTGCCAGCGTCAGATTCCTGTGGGCTTTGTTCTTCCGGGATGAAACTGAATCCTGGGATGCCGGCTGCCTTTGGACCTCGGGGTTCCAACCCTCGGACGTATCTTTGCCAGGAGTCGGGCCTTCCTCCGTGGTCATTGCTGTCCGCACTGCCTTTTGATAAGCGGAATATAGAAAATCGGGCCCTTGCCGACTTGACAGAGCCCCGCTTTTGATTTGCGTGTCGGATGTTGAATGCATTGGGAACGACCGGGCTTGCAGCTGCTGGTCCCGCCGCTTCGAGGTCTAGGGACGGTTCCCCAGCTTTCTCCTGATCCACATTGAATGTGCCAGCGGTTTGAGGATGTATTCCTGCTTCGTCATGGTCGTTGTGCTCCTGTTGAGGACCTGAGATTATCTTCTTCCTCATTTCATCCCTTTTTTCTTTCCTATCCTCTTTCTTCCTCTCCCTCTTTACTTTGAACCTTCTCTTCTTCTCTTCAAACTTTATCCGTAGCGGACACTTCTTCCGACAACAGCAGCTCAGTAGCAGTACGGTTGCGATTACTGCGATTACTGGTAGTATGACTGCTGCAGCAATCCAGCCCTTATCTTTGCTTACTCCCGAGCTCGATGCTCCCGTTGTTGTAGCATTTCTACTAGCCCCATTACTGTTCGTATCCGAGCATTGGGTACCGTTAGCGCAGCCAAGCATAAGACTCAGGTTTTCGGATTGGCTCTGATTTCCTTGACTTGCAGTGACTGTGACTTGGACAGATTGGGGTTTCAGATTCGCCGGAACGTTGCCTTGGAGAGCCATGGCGTTTGGATTATAGTTCAACCACCCAGCTGCTGCTCCTGGATCCATGCTGATATTCACACCTGCACCATTTGGGTCACAAGCAAGAGAGGAGTTAAGGTCATAATTGAAGCTTGCCCCGATCGTGGCGTTCAATGTAGGAAATGGCATAAGTATATCGAGTGACGAACCGGCGGCCATCTGCAGAAGGACTATGGTGCTAGCTGAATCACCGTACTGATCGGTCGTATTGACCGTGAAGTTTTTCTCAGAAACATCTGCAGGAGGCGTTCCAGATAGCACGAGGCTACTTTGATCCAGTGATAACCAAGATGGAGCGTCTGTGGAAGCTTGGCTGACATCCGAAGCACTCACTGGCTGACTATCTAAGCTTAGGTCGCCTAAGAGGTCGTAAGTTACCGGCGAGCCTGGCATTACATTGATGATCTGTGAAGTATTCCCAAAAGCGAAGAGATGGCTCTGAATCACCAGCTGAAATGGCGCGACTGCCTGCGCGAATCCGATCACGTTCGAAGCTGTAAGCTCAATTCCAACAGACATGGGCAGTTCAGACGGGGAAGTTGCTTGTGGAGCTTGGCCAGAAAATGAAAGATTGGTGGGATTGAAGATAACCCAGGAAGGCAAAGGAGTATTATCTGCAGATTTGGCGTAATAAGAAGTGTTCTCGTTTGTATTTGTGAACGTATTATTGGAAAACATAAGCGAAAGAGCGGTCCCCGGTGTCAACAGGAGATTATCTGGGCTCGAGAAGGCGCCGTAAGCAGGAAGTTGAGCTGCGACTGCAGTGCCAAGTCCAGGACCTGGATCTGCTGATACCACGAAGGTCACCGGCATCGAAACAGAACCAGTGTCGTCGGTCGCGACCAACATAACCACCGAAGGCCCTACATCTTGCGGTCCTGGAGTCCCATAAAAGGTTCTGTTCAAGCCGTCCAGTTGCAGCCAATCGGTCGAATTTGACAGGCTATAGTTCATGGAACTTGTGTCTGAGAAGGTCGACGGTGCGAAGATAAAGCAGTAGGACTGGTTTACTTGAGCGACGGGCGGGACTTGCGCATTGATGACAAGGTTGATGCTGGGGGTAGCTCGTATCAAGCTTGAAAGCGCCAAAAGCAGGAGAATGAGGTACATGATCCTTCCGATTCCTGAATAGGAGTCGGTCGTAGGCTCCCAAATCCCTGATTCAAGAGTCAGAACCCTCAATGGAGTTTCAGACTTCTCTACGCAGAAGTGCCATAAGGAACAGCATCAAGCAGAGGATTTGACAAAATCAGCGACAGGAAACGTGGCTGGGCACGTTACGATTGGTAGCATGACAGCAATAGTAATAACAGCGAATTGGACAAAGAGTAAGGTAATCACGGAACTCGGACGAAACCATTGTCTGCCCTCCCAACCGTAAAGGGTCCAGACGCGTAGCATTTCTTTCAGGCCTCATGAATGCAAATCGCGAGCTCATTTCCATCACCGTTGAAACGACCAATGAGGTATGTCTAACGGACAAAAGATCGCCAAATTGGCATGGCTGCAAGGAGCTTGGTAGGCCACATTCCTCGAAGACTCGAAAGAATGGGTAGTCAAGAAGATATGAGATCCAGGGACATTTGAAGGCCTGTACGACCCGGAGCATAGTAATTCTCGACCTTATTCATTTCCTGAAAGCCTGCACTCTCATAAAGGCTTCTCGCCGGCATGTTCTGCTCATCCACCCACAGCTGGATTTTAGAACATCCACGACTTGTATACTTCTGAGTCTGAGCAGCCAGGATCTTCGTTGCTATACCTTGACGTCGAAAATCATCCAAGACGCAGATCTTATGCAACATCACGAAATTGCCAGGCTTGGAGTGAACAAATACACAATAAGCAGCCACCATTGGGGTTTCCCCAGGTGAGATGCCGTCGTCTTTCAGAATGATGACAAGATCCACGTTACGTTTTTTAAGCTCTAGGTGAAAGTCGAAAGCTTCATGGCGTGCGAAGTTCTTCTTCTCAGCGCGTTCAACTTGGGGAAGTACGGCCTGTTTGGACACGGAGAGATGCTTGCCCGTCTGTAAAGACAGCATTATTATTGTAGCCATAGCATGCAGCATACATCCAAATCTCTATAGATATTGAAACCACATGGGTCTGTCATATGGAAGATAATTCTAGCAATGCACTCAGTTATATCAAGGGGTGTATCTTAAAAACGCGATGAGAAACGCGCCATAATATGTGCACAGCGGAAGTAGTTCCGGCATAGTATTGACCTCGGCCGTGTTCGCTCGAGGCTGAATATTCATCTCCGCCGTTGGCGTCGAGCTTGTCAAAAGTTAATAATTTTACTATGGCCCATGCGTGCAAACATAATATAAATCTAACCTTCCCACTCAATCGAATGCCATCCCTTCCCACAACAACGACCCCACAATGTCGTCCTCCTCATCAGAAGACGATCCCACCTCTCCCCTCTCCCACCTCACCATATCCGAAGACCTCGTCGCCTCACGCGCAATCCAACAATCCCAGCTCCTAACCCTCGACTTCAACGGTCTCCTCAACCCCCCACTCAAGCTCCAAACCGACGTCACAGAATGCGGCGGCCAATTATGGCCCGCCGGCAAAATCCTCGCTGAATACCTTCTCCGAAACAAGATGGAGGAATTAAGAGGAAAAACGATGTTTGTACGCTCCGGGGTTCTCCTTACACCTCGCCCTGTGTATGCACACTATTCAGAAAGTCATTGCCCGCTGACAACGATTATTTCTTCACGTAGAGTTGAACTCGGCGCCGGCAGCGGTCTCGTAGGGTAACTCAATTCCTCTACCCCAAGAAATTAATTGTAGAATTTCACAATACCGATTCCAACCCCTTGCTAACCACAAACAAACAGTCTCGCCCTCGCGCTCGGCCTCTCCCACACCACCAATATCGCAAACACAATCCACCTAACCGACGGCCTCCCCTCCCTTCTCCCTCTCCTGCACACGAACATCGCTCTCAACAAACACGAACTCTCCCCGCGCTCTCTCATCCTCCCCTCCCTCCTCCCCTGGGGCACCACTCCCCTTCCCCCTTATATCCCCACCCATCCAGACATCCTCCTTGCAGCCGATTGTGCGTATTTTGAGCCGGCGTTTCCGAAATTGTTGGAGACGATGAGGGCGTTGATTGGGGAGGAGACGGTGTGTTGGTTTTGTTTTAAGAAGAGGAGGAGGGGGGATGGGGCATGGTTCGGTTGGTGGAGAGGGAGAGGGGGTGGTGTGTTAGGAAGGTGGGGGGAAGTTGGGAGGGGGAGGGGGTGGGGTTGTGGTGTATTAGACGGAAGGGGGAGAGGGAGGAGGAGGGGAGGTAGATGGTGGGTTTGTGGATGAGTGGGCTTGCATGCGTATGTGAGGATTGGGGGTGGGAGGGAAGTTGGGGGGGAAATATGAGTAGACTGAGGATAGGTGATTGACGAGGAAATAATCTTAATTGTTTGAGATATTCCTGTGAGATGCGACGACTCACAGCTTATATCCACCTCCTCCTTTGCCAATAACAGCACCCTGCCCTCTCACAGTCTTGCCATCTACATCCCTGATCTCCCCTTTCTTCCCAATAACCCTCACCCCACCCTTCTTTAAATCCCCAAGAACCCCCTGCCTCTCCTTCTCCTTCTTCCCCACTTGTCGCCCACCCTTTCCCTCTTTCTTCCCCGGCACAACCCCTCCAGCCTTCCTAATTCTCTCTTTCTCCCGCCTCCTCCTCCTAACCTTCTCATCCCTTGTCATCTCCTCCCGCCCTACGGGCAATCCACTCCGAGTCCCAACCTCACTCTTCTTATCCCTCCCCTCCCCAGCTTTATAAATCTCCTGCGGTGCCAGCATACTTTCACCACCTACATCACCACCAGCTGCTGGTCTGGCATCCTCCATACTGATAGTCGGCACATCAGCAACGATATTGAGACTCGCGCTTGGTGGCTTGGGTTTGTAATGCCAGCTACTCAGAGCGTCGAGTTTAGCGGAGACATCTTTCCACATTGCTTCAATCCTGGCGTGTTCACGCTTCAATTTCTCGTCCCGTTTGTCGGTGTACCCTTCTGGATCGACGGTCTTGAGATGATCGGCTTCGTACATTTCTGCCAGACTCTGCTGGGCTTTCGTGTCGTCTAGTTCGAACCTACCTCTTCCAACATTTGCAGCTCCTGTGGCGAGATTGCCAGGACGTCTTCGGATAACTTCGTCGAACTCTCGAGCGAGAATTCGTCGCTTGATCAAGGCTTCGATGTCTTCGCTGACTTCTTGGGTGATGACTGGGATTGGTTTGCCTGCACGTTCAAATTCTAAATCTTCTTCTAAGAGTGAGTTGATAGGTCGATCAGTAGCCCGAGCTTCGCCTGATAATGTCCAATCACGCTTGGCAACCGCAGCAGCCTCGAGACGACGTATCTCGGCCGTGAGTGCTGCTTGGCGTTTCTGATGGGAAGAGCGAGGATCGTTGACGTCTGATCCGGCTTCGTCTTCGCTAGGAGTGAGGTCATCTTCGAAAATATCACGGCGCACGGCAGAGATCGTTCTTTGGAGATCATCCTCGGTTTGTTGTCCAGGTGTGCTGACTGAAGGAAGAGGTTGCGTTTTCGGGAGAGCGCGGCGACGGGATTTGGTGGCCTTACGCGGTGGAGGCTCGAAGAAGTCGGTGTATTTTATATCGTTAGTGTTGTTCAATGCGCCGAGGTCATCCATTTCGACCCCATTTTCAGAGGCGTCGTCGGAGTCAGATATATTTGGACCGTTAATATCTGCATTGCCAAACGTGGGACCATCCTCTTCATCTTCGGATTCTCCTGCTGCCTCATCTTCGCGGCTCTGACCTACTTTCCTTGACGAAGATGTCGCTAGTGGGTCAGCGTCCCAGTCAATGTCTTCTTCATCAGACCTAGCACCGTCATTTTCCCCTCGAGCATCCTGCTGTTCTAAGAATTCCGACTGTCGGTTGAAATCATCTATTGAAAAGAAGCCATCGTTTAATCCAAGCTTGTCTGGGATAAAAGTCTCCTTTGGTCCTTCATCGATATCCGATGCCTCCATATCATCCTCATCAAGTACCTCGGCAAGATCATCCTCATCGAGCATTTCTTCGTCTTCCTCCTGGCTGTCTAAATGCTCTGCATCATCCATCACAGGCCCCTCAGAACCTTCCGACAAGTCATCTTCCACCGCAAAAACATCTCCGTCCACATCGAATTCTTCAGCCTCTGGATCGTCAGCCTCATCTTCGGCCTCTCTGAAACGGACCAGCTTCCCATTGGGCGCATGGTGTTCACCGGGAATCACAGGTGTGGCTTTCTTCTCTTGCCGCAGCTGCGTCGCTGATAGTGACCTTTCGATTTCTAGTCTAGTAGCATCCAACACCCGTCTTGCCTGTTCCCATACTTGGTCTATCCTGAAACCCTCCAGATGTATTTCTCTTAGTCGCAACGGCTTTACAGAATCATAGTCATCCACTTCCCCTCTTTTTCGCTTTCGCCTTCTGTTTTGCTGCCTCTGTATCTGTGCATCACTAGTAGAGGCCGCCAACGGGTCCAAATAGCGCTTTGCAAGCACCAATGAAGCTGCATGAAGGCTGGGAGGTGGCTGCAGGAAGGTGTGCGAGGAGGTTTCTAGAGTGGCGAGCAAGGCCTGGTCAGAAGCGGGGTGTAAGTCGGCAGTCGCTGGATGATTTGGTAACGAGGAATGTGAGGGATGGTCCAGAATGTCTGGCGTCATTGTGGGTGAGAGAGTCAACGCCATTCACTAACCGCAGGAAGTAGGAAGATCCTGAGGTACAACTTATCATATGAATTCAGTGTGTGTAATAGCCGAAAGCCTGGCGTGACAGGTGCCGGATGTCACAGCTGCAAGATGCATGCCGGTACCGCTACTAAAAGTACGTGTGTAAAACTTTAGCCGAGTTCGGTTGATGTAGCTAGGTACCAAAGTAGAGTACCTTACCTGATAAAGTAGACGCCTCATCCCTAAAACCCAGCCTAAACCAGAACCCTAACGAAAGCCTAAAAGAACCCTAATCGATGGTGTCAGCCCCCCGGAGATCCCTGACTTTAGCCGGCCCCTCCACCGCTCAACGGCCAAGCCGCCCGTGAACCATAACCATAGAAATCGTTGAGCTTCCTGCATCGTTTTAGTTGCTGCACTTCTAACAGTAGTCATGTCCTGCCCATCCTTGACATGTCATTACTTCTCCCCTTCAATCATCCAATCACTCGCTGCACACCTCCTCCTCCTTCACTTGTATTGCTAACAATTATTGGCCCGAGCCCCGCTCGCCCTACGCCCTTCACACCATCACTAGACCCGCCGTTGTGGTTGACCGATGCAATCACTGATCGTCACGCTGCATCTCCGTGAGTAACCCGAAAAAATGTTCCTGGGCTGGCCCCCTTCTTATGGGTCCCAATTCCTCCATTGATATCGTGATTTGGAACCTCGAGGACGAAGACAGACAATGAAGTACGGCGAGACGTTGCTGCAGCGCTCCATTCCACTCTGGGAGAGCTGTGAGTTGAATATCCTGAGTCAATGGTTTTAATTACGGTTTACTGACTGGTCACGCGACACCAGATAATGTCGATTATAATGATATCAAGCATCTTATCAAGGTGCGAACAACCCATGGGCAAGGCCAAGCAAGAACAATACCTGGCAGCAACAATGAAGCGAAGGCTTTTCAGGCATTTGAGGAAGAACTATATAATGAATTGAAAGAACAACACCAGAGGATTGATCTTTTCGTTCAGAGCAAGGCTGGTGAGATAGCGAGGAGATTGGGTATGTGAGCCTGGAGCCCAGATGGCAATGGATAACTGACAATTGCCGTGTGAAGCGCATATCGACAAACAGATTGCTCAATTGGAAATCCGTAGCTTCTCTAAAGGCCAAAAGAAATTACCGGTGCGGCGCTTGGAGAAATTCTCCAAAGCAGAAGAAGCTACATTGAAGTAAATCCACTATGACCAAGAAAGATGCACCCCACAAGACTAATTCGAAACGCAGAGCAGGAGAAGACATACAATCTTTGTCACGCTTTGTGGGAGCGCAACGAACAGCGTTTCAGAAGCTACTAAAAAAATACAAGAAGTGGACTAGCTCTTCAGAACTTGGTGTTCGCTTTCGCGCCGAGGTTCTGGACCGTCCAACAAGCTTTTCAAAAAGAGATTTTGAACCACTATTGACCCAATGGACGGAGGTCTTAGCAGCTGTAAGGGCACCCTTCATTGATGGGGGCAACTGGCACTCTGGGCTACGAAATCCTATAGAGGGATCTCAACCCGATATATCCATTCAAAAGAAGCCGCTGAAGAGCCCTACAAAGCAAACAAACCAGGAATTTGCTGGAGATGTGAACAGTGTATCAGAATTGCTCTCCGCCTGGGAAGACGGTTCCAACATCGAGATCGATACTGCGCTTGCTGTATTGCCGCTTGGTCGTGGAGCTACCAGGGCAGTATATTGGGTCCACCCTGACAACATAGTACAAGTACATGTACTGTTACTGCAGTATACCAGGCTGCACAAATCGAACTCGATCAACTCTCCTGAGTCTCCGTCGAGCTCGAGATCTTCACCTCGAGCATCTTTCAGTAACTCTTCCGGGAGACCAGCCTCGCGAACGGACGATGAAGTTGGTGTTATCGTGTGTGATGATCTCCAGCGCTTTTCAAAGATTCGTAGTAGCGAGACCATAAGTATCAGCGAAGATTGTCCAGGCACCGTAGCTGAAAAGGCTGCCGCCAGTATTCGCTTTTCACCAAGCGGTGAGGCGGTGGTCGTCGTCGATACAGATGCTGGAAGACCTGGTCATTCGGCGAATTGGAATGAGAAGCACTTGCCCAAGAAAGCAAGATTCAAACGCAAGCATGTGCGTCAGCTATTCGAAGCTTCAAGCGTTGATCGTTTTGCCAAAGACAACGGGAACGATCCTAAGCCAGTCTCTGAATGGCTTACTCAACACCGAGAGGTGCAACCACTTGTGCAATTACTATCGAAACGTACTCGCTTTGTTGGTCTGAGGAATAATAAGGACGGAGGTGTTTGGGCGACTCTCGACAAGGATATTTCTATGAAAATCTGCTCTTCTGAGTCGCTCGCCAGTGGCAAAGGCTTGAGCACAATTAGTGAAGGAGGAACGATCGAGTCGGAAACATTTCCACACGCAATACTGGAGGTCAGAGTCGAAGGCGAGGCTGACTCGAAACTAGTCGAGGCCCTGAACTCTTCATATTTGGTATATTTTCTTGAATTCCATTCTGAAATGATTTGCTAAATCAAGGGTGTAGGTTGAACGAGTGCGTGGCTTCTCTCTCGAAACACATGCTGTCGCAACGTTGTGCAAGCCAAGTGGCATGCCACGCCCTTTCTGGGTGAGTTACCGTTACCAGCCATGTATCAAGACCTCTCTTCGCTAACTGGTACTAGCTTCCCGCCTTGCGTCAAGATATCCGGAAGATTCCAGCAACTCCCAATTTGCCCAACCGCCGAGCATCGCAAGGTCGAGCATCTCCTGAAGCAGCCGGTACCCAGCACAGTTCTGTTTCAGCACCATCAACACAGAATGAACATTCCTCCAGCGGCTTCTCTGCACTACGTGAAGAGTCTTCTGCAACCTCTGCGCCAGAAGTTGTTCTGTCACCAGCTCCAGGTGCTTCCAAAAAGAAGCGGAGAAAGTCCCAACGCAAATTAATGCTCCAGAAACGTTTGTCACAGCCTCCACAACCTCAAAAGCAACGTTACTGGAACGAATTCGACGACGGTAGCGAAGGCTCCGAAAACGAAGCCTATACGATCTACATAGACCCAAATGCCTCGTACAGCTTCCCAGGTACAGCAGCAGTTTCTAAATTCCTCACTTCTGTAGTTTCGAATATCAAAGCTTCAAAAGAGAAAGTCTCCTCCTGGCTGAAACATCCTCCACCAAGCGCCCCCGACGAGCGTCAACCTCTAAACAACAGCTTCCCCTCGCCCAGTATAGACGACTCTGACATTTCCGACGATGACACTTCGCCCATGCAAAGCAGCCGGAATATCGATCGTCGCTACTCTACCTTCCCATCCCGGCCGCAATCAGCTGCCGCCCGGGCCAGAGAAACGTTCCTTTTCCGTTCTTGCTTGGCATCCTTTACCGCCTCAATCATCCTACTTCTCGTAGCTGCCATTCTAGAGACGACGGGGCGTAGGAAAGCTGAGTTCACTGTCGACGCGGGCGTTATCATTGGTGTTGCTGCTAGTCTAGTCTTTGCAATTGTGGCAGTCGGGTGCATGATTGGTAGGAAGGATGATGTTGGGTGGGTGCATAGAGTTATTGTGTTTTTGTTCTTTGCTTGCGTGGTTTTGGGTAGTGGGATGTTACTTGCTGCGTTGAGCAGTGCATGACACGATTAATGCTACATGTTTTCATGGCTTCACTTTCTGCTTGTGGTGGAGAGGCCCATTTTGAACCCTCTATTCTACTTTTCTTGTACAAAGTCTGAGCACTGCTCCAAGTATTGGAGCCAGATGTATATATTCAACATGCTCACCAAATACCTTCAATGCATTTGCCCAAACCAAACCAAACCCCACCATACCCAACGACTCTTATCTCAATCCCGGCACCTCCCTATCCTCCTCCCCAATCCTCGGAACCCTCCTCCCACTATCCGGATCCCTCTTCCCCTTCCTGCTATGTTCCCTCTCCCACACCACCCTCTTCATCTCCCTCCCATCCTCCTTATCCCACCCCTCCACCAACTCCCACCCCTCCCTCCTCTTCCCCCTCAAATTCACCTTCCGCATCCTCCTCACCAAACCCTCCAATTCCTCCTCCCCATCTTTCCGATACCGAATCACCTTCGCCACGTTCCGCGCTGTGATGTCCCGAACGCCGTGCTCGGTTGAGCGCTCCCGCGCGAGCGTTTTCGCGGTCATCGCGAATCGCATGTCACGTGGGCCGTCGACGAGTTCGAGGATTGCGGAGGGGGCTTGGTCGTTGTTCCGGTTGAGGGATTCGATGTGGAGGACCCGGGTGTAGCCGCCGGGTCGGGAGAGGTATCTTTCGCGGAGGGGACCGAAGAGTTTGGGGAAGTGGTCGAGAGGGTCCTGGTTCGTTTCACGGATTAGCTCTCTGGTTTGCTCCTGGCATTGAGGGGGATTGGGGGGCTGTGAGGAAGAGAGGGGGAAGGTGTACGAATAATATCTGTGAAGCTCGCCGTCTGCTAGCGTTTGTGTTTTTTTTCCCGAGGGTTATTAATTTTTCGGCGAGGCGTTGGGCTTCTTTTGCTTTGTGCCAGGTTGTGCGGATTGATTCGTGCGTTATGAGGGAGGTGACCATGTTGCGGAGCATGGCTTGTCGGTGGGCGGAGTTGCGACTTAGATGGCGGTATTTTTGGTGGCCGCCAGCCATGGTGGGTGGTGGGTGGTGAGGACAGTGGGAGGGAGAGGGGGGCGTACAATTAGATAAAAGTAGATAAGAGAATTTCACAAGTTTAGAAGGTGAGCTGGCTGGTTAAGGGCGATTGAGAGTGTTTACTCTAAAGAAGTGACCGATTGAAGTTGATATTGATGCATAAAGTAGTGCAAATACTTGGCATTTTTGTGCAATCGAAGATATTTCATTCCGCAATGTACAACATCAGCTTGTAGTAATCAAGTATCGGCCATTGAAGCGCTCCTCCTCTACTCCTAGCCTTCTTAGCTGGTCCTTTGCTATCGTTTGCCCTTCAACATCCTAGTCCACCGGCAATGGGTTTCACAACCTCCCTCTTCTCCGGCTTCACCCTAACATCGACAACCCTCTACCTCACACTACTCTACCACCAGCGCGCTCGCGCCCGTCAAGCCGCCATCTTACACCAACAGTCACTCATACTCAACTCACTGACAGATTCTGTAGTCGCTAGCGAGCTTGCAACCATGGAGGATGAGAACTACAGTGGCGATTTGAGGGAGGGAATCAAGGATTACAGACTTGAGAAGGCACCGTTGACGGAGAGATGGAAGGACGGGTGGAATAAAGAGCTAGAGAGCGCGGTTAGGTGGGTGCAGGGGATTAATTGGCGGGAGGTAAGAGAGGCGGTCGAGGGAAGAGCTAGGGGTTGGAGCGAGGGCGAGCGGAGGGCTTGAAAAGGGCGGAGGCGAGCTGGATTTTATGATAAGACCACGAATTACCTTTCTCTGAAACAGGGGAGCGAGGAAGGACCACATTGCCAGTGGGGTTGTGAAGGAACAGAGCATGACCTCTGGCAACATCGCCATATCACGGCGGACCTTACCTTCGCCCGAAGCATTCAAGATGCCGCAGAGCCGTCGACCAAGACAGTCCTGATGATATTCGAACTTCATCGATTTCTGTGTCCAAAGCTGACTCCGATGGCTTTGCGACTACAAACACAATGTAGAGGAATCGCAGATGTGCTGGGCTTTCCGTATCAGGGACACGGGGCTGGCGAGATTAGTCTAGGATCAAGCCATACTGGTACCTATTGTAGTAAATTGCAATATTGCAGTCATGGGATGGATATCTCCAAAATTTGTGAAAAATGATCTTGATACGTTTGCGGACAGCTGGTAATACTGACCATATATGGGTGCCCCGAGGCTCACTTGTTGATCGTACTAAACAATTAACCACCGATTCTAGTGTCTCGAGAACAAAATTTACCCCGGTGGATCGAGCCTATAATAAGCGTATCCCAGATTCTTCAACATGTTTTGGTTAGTATACGGGATTCCCTACAACAGGCTCTTTTAAAAAGTTCAGCGCTCCAGCACAATAGCAACATTGGAAGCAGCATATGGAATTGGTCGTAAGCGATTATGTATTGAAATGAATGTAATGTAGCATATAGCGCACGCCGTATGCTTCGCGTCGACAACATAGATCAGGTCTCAAGGAGCTTATATAGAAACCACAAGGGTATACGCTGGATGCTAGCCCTGGTGCAAACCCCAACGCCGCCGCTTAAAGCGCATGCATCTGCAGGCTAAGATACTTAGATGCCTGGATGAGATAGCAAAGCCCCTTCTCTTCTGTACGAGGCTTGGTCGCTAGTGAAAGATTTAAGATGAGAAGATAGACGGGAGCCATGATGTGCGCTTCGAAGGCGAATCTTCACAACTCAGTCAGCGATGACTTGCTGCAAAGATGCGGTCATAAGCTCACCTCCTTCGATAGACTTGGCTTGGTCTTGCATATCGGGAACATCATCCGCCTCGTCATCCTCGTTTGATTGGCTTTGAGGCTGCTCGTCTGCAGGCGGAGCCTCTGACTCTCCAAGCGCTGAGGTTTCAGTCTCAGCTTGCTTTCCCTTGGATGCAGCTCTCTCCTGCTGCTTCTCCCATGCCTCTCGCATGTTCTTCTCGTCTCTGGCTTTACGAAGCCTTTCAGCCTCCTCCACCCCACCACTTTTCTTGAGTCTGCCCTCTTCGACGAATTGGGCTACTTCCTTTGTAAACTCGCCTTCTCGGCGGGTCTCAAGCTCCCTCTGCCTTGCTTTCTCTGCACGCTCAATTGCCTCGAGCCTTGTCTCATGATTAGGTCGCAGAGCTCTCACTTCACCAAGGACACCATCTTTGGCCTTCATAGGATCAACGTCTTGATCTGATGCTTTGCCCGCTAAGGCTTTTGACGTGCTCCGAAGAGCCACACCAGTGCCTTGCTGTGATTGGAGATTCTGTTGTTTCGTAGCTTGTTCAACAAGCGCGAAGGTCTGGGTCGCCTTCTCCAGGTCGTCTTCCAGATCCGCAGCAAGCTCCTCCTGCATGGTCAATAGGTCTCTATCATCACAGACGAGCGAAAGTTCCTTTTCCCAAATCTTGCTCCAAATAGGCTTCTCTCGCCTGAGGAATTCTTGCATCTTTTTGAGATCTGCTGTAGCACTGCTAATATTTTTGTTGACTGTCTCTAGTTGACGAGGAAGGGGTCGCACCCCACGAGCGACAACGTCCTTGCGCAGATCCTCCACAACGTCTTGCAAATCGTCGACTCGTTGGACGATTTTCTCTGAATCTTCGCCCAGCGACTTCTTGCCGTTGTTGACGTAAGCTCGGCCAGTCGAAGCATCCAAATTTGGCATCACGCCTTCAACAGCCATACTTTTGATCAATGATGCGTTATTTTGTACGGTAGTCATTGAGGTATTCATATCAGAAACCATAGAGGAGAATGTCTGGCGTACTACTGCGAGGTCCTGCCGCAAGCCCTGTATGCTCGCGACATGTTCTGTGGGAAGTTTTAGACCCTTTGAAGAAGCCGAAGGCGTCGCACCGTTAACTTTTGGTTTCTCGAAAGCCGGAAAGTGGGGCGAGTTCACTTTAGGGGTCATGGAGAGTCGTGCCATTTCCCTGGAGGTGTCCTGCTGTCGTTCAGTAACTCGCTGCAGAATTGTCTGCTGTCCGTCAACAGCAGAACGGACACCTTCAACGATCTTCCTTAAGCCTCCAAGACCTTCGTCAATGTGCCTTTTAACTTCATCCAACACTTCAATATTTAACACGAGGACAGATCGATCTTTCACATCACGAAGATCTTCCAACTCGTGACGGACGCCTGAAACTGGATCTTGAATGTAGATCTCCGGTAGATCGTTCCCATTGCTGTGAGGGTTCCAAGCAAATTTTTCAATAAAGGCAAGCTGTAGCCGTGCTATTGTCAGATCGTTCGAGCCCTCTGGAAGCACAAACTTCTTGATTTTTGATTTATATTGTAGGAAAAGTGTGAGTTCTTTGCCTGGTTGCGGAGATTGCTCTGGTACAAATTGTTGGGCGGTCTGACCTTCTTGAGACTGCGGCGAGATGCTCCTTTGATCAGCTTGTTCTTGCTGTGGATGTTTTCTAGGTTCTACATCATCAAGTACAATTGCATTGTAGGATTCCAGGCCGTTAACAGGGCTTGTTAGAGTTGCACCCATTCTGGGATGCTCATAATCCGAACTTCTGTCAGCAAGTATTTCGCTTGATGCTTTCAATACGGGCCCCTCGTTATCCTGGAGTTCAGCGGAACTTTTTTTACCAGGTGCTTCATTGCTTTGCACGCTCTCCTCGGAAATTCGATTGTTCCTGACCGGCGAGGCCTCTGCGGTGTGATTGGACCTCTGCCGGCTCAACATGCCTGATCCTCGAGTTCGGACAGCATTCATCGACTCTCGAACATCTCTACCCCGGTTTGGTATGGGCCCATTCTGAGTAGGAGGCAACATTGGCACCCCGTTTGGAGAAGCCCCCAAATGTTTTGATATCTGATAAGCTGAATACCTTCTCGACGCACGTCGCTCCAAGTCCCCTCCTCTTTGTAATGCCGCTAGTGCGTCCTGCTTTGGTGGCGGAGGAGGTGGCGGCTGCATGCTTGTGAAGTTGTCTCCTCTCTGCGATAACGGTCGCTGTATTGTCGGTACCTGCTGAAATTGTTGCATTTCACCATCAGAAGGGCTAAGTGAGAGAGCCGAATTCGACAGCGAGGTGGAAGATGACAGGGAAGAATCTGAGAGAGAACCCGGAAAGGGCCTGTGACTCTCACGGTTCGAACCTCGAGTAGATGCATCAGCCACTGTACCACCACTGTTGTGGCGCGTAGGCTGAGACGAGGAGAATCGAGGAGGAAGACCCTGATCATCCCCGTTGGCGGAGTCTGTGGTCGTGTATTCCCCAGCCGGCGTGCTGCCGCTCCCAGTGCGTCGCTCCGATCCACGTCCACCTGATCTCCTCGCAGGAACATCTTCAAGCATCTGCGTCAAGCCAGTGTTCAGACTATTTGAGCTCGTCGAAGGACTAGAACCGCTCTCCTTCACATTCTTCGCCCTTAGTCTCTGCTGCTTCCTCTTCAACCCATGCAGAAGTGTAATGATGATGTCTCTAATTTTAGGTAAGAATCTATCCAAACTGGCCGGGCTTGCCTCTTGGCTGAGTGTCTCTTCCAATATGTTTCGTAGCAGTTCTGGTACGGGCCCGAGGTCGGTAGTATCGACACCGATGCCATTAAATGCACGACATGCAATATTAAACTCGTAACCGAGGCGGACGTAGACATCGGAGACCTCCCCTTCCGTTGCGGTGTGTCTCGACCATTGTGTAAGTGTCTCAAGTAGCTGTTTCGTTGCTATTAGGAGGTGTGTGACGCTTTTTTCAATCTGCGAAAGTTGTTGACTGGGCTGAGGGTTGGCAATGAGGTTAGTGTTATGTAAACACAAGGTAGATTTCACCCCGTCATAAAGTACAGGACTTACATTCTGCCTGCGATATGTCGATGATCTGGAAGAGCCAGAAGAAGTTCGTTGCCCAGGTTGGGCCTGAACAGAGCTGGTGGAAGTCGCTGTGGATTGAGGCGGAGCAGGTGGTTCAACAGCAGGAGACCTCTTCTGACTTGAGCGTTGTGAGGTTGAGGGAGCTTGCATCGTTTTCATGCCTATGCCGACCGGCAGATACAGTAGTGACCGACTTCGCTGCAATTAAAAACGCTTCATGGAGAATTTAATCGGTGAGAAGGCTGGGCGATGGTGGTATGGGTAAGTATGAGAGACCCGTTCACTGTAGTAGTGTATTATGAGATACGGAGTACCACTGAGGGAATACTCATACGGTAGTTCTGCTAGGTGCCGAAGGGTAGCTTAGCCGCTTCGGGGCAGAACTGGCTGGGGGGTCAACCAAATCGAATATTTGCTCCACAAGCTTGCAGACACGAACACATTACACTCACTTGATACCCTCCTCCCTTCTTGGTCGTATTCACACTTCATCAGTAGATACCATCAACCATCTCATCCCCACACAGTTCTCCTATCGAACGTTGTTTGGGGTAGATCCTCTTTTTCTTGGGCTGCCAATCTGTACGTACACAGGCCGCTAATAATTGCACACCCGCCTTCCCGACGAAGCCTGATCCCTGAACTACCTGCTAGCTCAACCCCGAAACATTTTACCATCTTTCAACATCAACTCCCTAACTAGCAGACGCTCGACGCAATTGACGCCGGCCGTGCCACTGTCCACAACCAGGTTTCATCACTTACTTCGCACACTTTCGTCAGGATCCTGCCACATTTTGCATCATCCACAATCAGCAGGTACCCGGTCGCGGGTTGACCGCTGGGGCAACGACCTCAAGTGTGGGAGACAATGGCTACCACCATGGTCAATGGGGGCCCTAACTCAGGAGCCGCCACTTCGAATACCATGCAGGGTGTCGGAAAGCAACAGTCGAAGCACGCTGGCGGCCCTAGCAGCAAAATCGCCGACAGCAATCGAAGGCAGGCTAGCAACCCTATCGACGGGGCTCAATCGTAAGAGACATTTCCTTTCGCATATATACCGCCCTTATCACTTCTAGAGCTTTGTCTCGCATTCGAGACATTCTCCTTTGCAATTCTATGTGACACAAAGTTTTCTTGTACTTGTTTCAGAGGTCTAGAAGTGCCAATGCTCATCTGCGATTTACAGACATAACATTACTACGAACGCCTGGAACGGAAGGAACGATACTCTAAGGCATGGTGCGCAGTCAAATGGCTCTGGATTACAGAGAAAGCCTACTTCTAGCAAAGTCACGGTGGATCAGGACGCGGGTCCAGCAGAGAACAGCGGAAGTGATCGCTTGATATTCCTGCTTGGAAACTGTATGGTATGCAATCTGAATTCTTCAAATTTGGAGGCGGGACAACTCTGACATATGATTTACTAGGGTCTTAATGCCGATATCACCTTGGTTAATGGAGATGTATTCTCAGGCATTTACTTTGGGGCGTCTCTGGACACAAACAGACCTGCTCATATGCTCAAGATGGTGCAACAGATGAAGTCAGTTGGCAAAGGGGAGAGCAACGGAGCTCACGAAGATGCTTTTGCATACGTGGGCGCTGGAGAGGATCACGCCATGTCTTTCGATTTCAAGGATGTCATCGATCTTGCCTTTGAAGGAGTCCCATTTGGTACCCCAGATAAGGCACAGAATGGTAGGCTTACGGGAGTGCGCTGGAACATCATGAACTGACCTTAAAGCTACAGGTTCTACTGCTGGGTTTCGTACCGACACTGACATCTCAGGGAGTGTTGCTCCACGTGAGCGTGAACTTCAGCGTTGGACTTCCTCTACGGAAACAGATGTTGACCTCTCTCTTGAACATTCAGTGTCAGGTTCTGGCGAAGCATGGGATCAATTCAAAGCGAATGAGAAGCTTTTCGGTTTGAAGACGGACTACGACGAGGAGATCTACACCACAGCCATTGACAGGTCAAACCCTTTATATCGCGAACGTGAGGTTAGAGCCCAGCAATTGGCACGAGAGATTGAAGGATCTGCAGCAAAAGATGCTCACACCCGAGAAGAACGTGGTATAGTAGATGATGGCGATCTTGATGAAGAAGCGAAGTAAGTGGTGCACCTATTGATAATTCCAACACCAGACTAAACATGCTGCAGGTACAGCGGCGTCCATCGACCGGTATCGGACTATCCTCCTCTACAGTCCACGCAAACCAATCGATATATGCCACCAGCGCGCCGTCCGCCAAGCGGTAAGCCTACTGTACCAGGTGCACCTGTTGATCCAGCAATCATATCTTCTCAAATTGCTCGGCCAGATGCCAGTCCCCAAGTGGCCAGCAATGCTGGAGCAAAGCCTGCCAAGAACAGTACCGAAGCCACTGGCTCAGGTAGCGTCACCTCAACAGAAGCTGGGCAAGAAGTAACCAAGGACGTTCCAAGAGAAAAAGCAGCCCTTCCCAACGAACCACGGCCAGTGGAGATGGCCAAGGCGCAAGCATCCAATGTTACAGCAAGTGTAGAACACGAAGCCCTTCACGCATTCCAGAAGTTCGCAAACCTCGAGAAGACTAGAGTCGCAGACGACCGTCGAAAGCGGGTAATGCAAGACAAGAACATCAAGCTTAATGATCTGAAGAAGTTCTCGACGAACTTCAAGCTCCACACACCTGTCCCAAAGGATCTGGTCCCTATCCTCGCCAAGGATACTGCAAAGCAAAATGAGATCGTAGAGAAAGCTCAACGCGAAGCAGAACAAAAAGCCGTCACTCCATCGAAAGTTTTGGCAAATTCAGGCGATCAAGCATCATCGAAAATGGGTAGCGAGTCAAAGCTTGATGGAACGCGTACTACATTAAACAATGCCACAAGCGAGCGTCAGGACTATACGCACTCCCGTCAAAGTCTTCCACCACGTGGGCCGCAGGCAGTCATGCCCCCTCGTGACAAGAATTTTCCGAACATATACCCAGGCTCCCCTAATGGTCAGGGTTTGCTCAGTCATCGCCTGGCCGAGAATCATGGTCGGCACAAGGCTGGCACGCAAGCCTCTGTCCCCACACCTCTGCCTATTCTGCCTATCCACACTGCTCAGAAACCACCCAGCAGGCCTTCGATCAACGCTGCACCTGTTCCAGGATCACATACACCGCTACGGACTCCAACCTCTGCAGCTTCTGCCAAGTTCAATGTGAAGGCTCCGGACTTTAAGCCCAACCCAGCCGCCAACGCCTTCAAGCCGACGGGTGCTCCCAGTGCTGCGTCCAGTCCAAGATCCAATGCTCATCCAAGGCCCACATTTCGCGACCCCACCCCAAATGATTTCTTCGGAAGCAAAAAGCCGCTACCCTCAGGAGAGAAACCCTCGATTCTGGAGCATTTCAATCCACTGAAGCGTCTCAAAGAAAAGGCACAAACCGAGAACAAGACCAAGGATTACGCTGCCAATGGTGGGATCGTTTACGCTCATGCAACCCCTGTTACTTGGAGCCAGAGGCAAGATGACGAGAATTTCAAGTCGTACAAAGATCTGTTCGAAGATGTATCGCCAGTGTCACGCGGTGCCACGCCTCATCATCATACCTCCTCTCCACTTAACCCAGCTCTCCTCCAGCAGCTTCCACCTCAATTACAACAAATTTCGTCCAGCGTCCCCCATGTACAAGCTCCCCCACAGCCACACTACCAGGGTCCACCGCAGCCGCATCATTACCCAGGACTGACACCATTCGAGGATCAGCGTATGCATCCGTCGCCGTCAGCGGCACCAGCGTATGCAGCGCCTCGCATGCCACCTGCATATGTATATCCACAGCCAATGGGCCAGCCTATGCAGTACTCTCATGGCCAGTCAATGCCGTCTTTCATTGGCCCTGGTGCTCCACAACCTCCAAATTTCAGGCAGATTCATGGAAGTGCTACATATGGGCATTCTCCTGGACAACAATTCGCGGCTCCGATGATGGTCCACAATTCCTCTCAAGGAGGCTATATGGCGCCTCATGCTATGCCTGGACCTCAGATGCCAATGTTTGCCCCTGGGCAAACTCCATCGTACCCTGGACAGTCACAGCCACCTAGCGGATATCCTAGTCCTGGTAGAGGTGCACCAATGATGATGCATCAAGGGTCTTACCAAGGGCACAATCCTCCTATGTTCATGAATGCACCTCCGTATCCGACACCAGTGTATGCACAACAGCAGCCACCACATAGTAAGCTGCGGAATCCAATATTATCTTCTTCACTAATTCGTTTTAGCAACTCCAATGCGAGGCTACGCATCTCCTCAACCCCCTTACAATCAAAGCCCTCAGCAGCAACAGCACTACCCGCCTCCCATGGGCCGTCAACCAAGCAATAGCTATGGTCATCACCCACAGTACCAACCTATGCAAGGGCAACATCCTCCTCCGTCGGGTGCTGCCATGGAAGGGGCCGAGACAATGAAATGAAAGTGGGGTGGCGATCGCGGGGACCTCTGTCGCGAGGCAGTACTCTGCACGGCACGCCGCTTACACATTGACATTGGAAGTATAGCCAAAGAGAAGCTACAGCCACAGCGTCCGATGGGATTGGGCTTTAACTAAGCATTATTGTTCTACCTCTTACACGATTTAGCGGCATCTTCATACCCGTGGCATCAGCGAAGGGCGTTCCGGCAATACAGGCTACACGCCCGCCAACCATCAATAGGGCTGGGTATCCATGGACAAGGGCTAGAATTAGGAGGAAGGGTGGGGAGTTTTTGGGAAGGAAAGGGATAAGCTTATCGACATGGACAGTTGCGCAGACCTATGGAAGTGCGAATCATGGGTCTGTAGGCACTCAAGGAGCTAGCGAGCTGGAGCCGCATGCGAGAGGGTGATGATAGAGACAGATGAGGATTGAGGTAACCTATGCTCACACCCATGCTCCAGGCTAGTCGGCATCAGTAGTCAGGATAGCAGAATAGCAGAACAGCAGAAAAAGGCTGTACCTAGGTGGCTTGGGCAATCTTTCTCAACATGCTCTTCCAAATATCGGTGTTCGGAGTGTTCTTTGCCGCGTTCAGTGAGGTGTTGGAATGAGGATTTCTAATTGAATGAAGCCTGCATACGTAAGGTAGTTGCAAGGCTGCCAGCCTAACAGCCACCGGATCTTGCCGTCACTGTGTTTGTTTGCCATCCATTACTGCTAAATCCGCTTCGGCCGGAGATTGGCTCATCCCCACCAATAACAACAAGGCTCGGCACGAACGAAGGACGATCAGCCAGTATGCAGCTCTTGGCCACTGAGCTCACTCCTTCCTCCGCGAACAAAATTACCAACAAATAACAACAAATGCCTCGGTACTGATCTTGACGCGAACTCATGGTACTTTTCCGCCAGACGATTCAGTAATCGGCACCACCGGCCGTCAATATCCCGTCCATCCTTCAAGCGGCCCGCAGCAATTCACTTCAAAACCCAACTACATATAGCCCCCAAACCCTTCAATCCTTTCGACTCCACCGAGACTGCCCGCTTTGACGTCAGATTTCATTCTACTGAGTCAATTTCACGATGGATATCGTCGACCGAGACCTTGAGAAGGCGGAGATAGCAGCTAGCCCTGACCGATTTCCCCAAGACGCATACTTCGCAGAGGGAGCGTCCAAATCAGAACATCCCGATAGACAACCAATGCAGAAGATCGAAAGACAGGCGACAACTTCGTCGACCTCTTCCGGCTCATCCATCTCAGTGGTTCGCGAAGAGATGGCCATGTCACGCGCTCAAACACAGGGAGACCTTGAGAGACATCCAACCGAGCTGAGTCGTATAGAGACCCACCGAACGCAGCATAGCGGTACTGTAGGGAGGAGCATCACATCACGGAAGTCCAAAAAGCCTCTGCCTGCATTCGGTGCAGGGAAGGACTATCCTCCAGCGTTGCCAGCTAAGGAAGACTACGTTGTCGAGTTCGATGGGCCGGATGATCCATTGCATCCTCAAAATTGGCCCATAAAGAAGAAGTCAGTATACCCAGACTCATGAGTTTGAGAAGTATCTTTCGCTGATTCTACAACCAGGTTATTGATCGCTATAATACTTGGATATACAACATTGACTGCAGCCTTCGCCAGTAGTATCTTCTCTGCAGCTACTACAGCTGTCGCTCTACAATTCGGTGTCTCTACAGAGGTTGGAATACTTGGGTTATCCCTATACGTGCTCGGTTTTGCAACCGGACCACTTCTCTGGGCCCCGTTGTCAGAATTGAGGGGCCGAAAATTACCATTGATGATATCCATGTTTGGCTTTTCAATATTTTCTATTGGGACCGCAACAGGAAAAGATCTCCAAACTGTTCTCATTTGTCGTTTCTTTGGTGGCGCTTTCGCTTCCTGCCCCCTCGCGGTTGTCGCAGCTGTCTTTTCAGACATGTTCGACAACAAGACACGAGGTCTTGCCATCACTGTCTTCTCCATGACAGTTTTTACCGGTCCTCTTCTAGCTCCATTCATAGGTGGCTTCACAGTAATGAATTCCAGCCTCGGCTGGCGATGGACGGAATATTTCGTTGCGATAATGGGCTTCCTAGCCCTCGGTCTCAACGTTATCTTCCTCGAAGAGACCTACCCACCAGTCGTCCTTGTCGAGAAAGCCAGCGAGCTGCGTCGCCGCACTCTAAATTGGGGCATTCATGCTAAGCAAGAAGAAATCGAGGTTGACTTCCGCGAACTCGTTACTAAGAACTTTAGCCGTCCGCTACGCCTTCTCGTAACAGAGCCCATTGTGCTCCTCCTGAGTATCTACATGGCCTTCATCTACGGTTTACTTTACCTCTTTCTCACAGCTTACCCTATCGTCTTCCAAAAGATTCACCATTTCAACCAAGGTGTTGGCGGACTTCCATATTTTGGAATGGTCTTTGGCATGCTACTAGCCGGCGCCTACATCGTGTACACCCAAGGAGACTACAACAGGAAGCTTGCCGCAAACAACGGCGTAACTATCCCGGAATGGCGTCTTCCACCCGCAATCATGGGCGGTGTATCATTCACTTGCGGTCTCTTCTGGTTCGGCTGGTCGGGTTACAAAGCAGACACCCACTGGATAGTCCCCACTCTCTCTGGCCTCCTCACCGGTTTCGGACTCCTCTCCATCTTCCTTCAATCACTCAACTACCTCGTAGATGCATATCTCATGTTGTACGTACTCTCACCCATCTGATCTTGCTTTTCCGTACTCCCTTATAGAAAAGCCCAACAACCTAATAATTCTCACAGCGCCGCCTCAGCAATAGCAGCAAACACCTTCCTCAGATCCCTCGCCGGAGCTATCTTCCCGCTGTTCAGCATGTACATGTTCAACGCTCTCGGTGTCAATTGGGCTGGTACCCTCCTCGGCTTCGTTGCTTTGATCCTCGTCCCCATTCCAGTCGTTTTTTGGAAATACGGCGCCAAGATCAGGCAGAGGAGTAAATTTGCGCCGACGGCGAAAGTGGTGCCGCCGCCTGTGGAGGATGAATGAATGTTTCTTTTTGGTTAGGCTATTTCTCCCATGCAGAGGGCGTTGTATCTGGTGGCTAATGTAAGTAGATGAGTCGGCTTTCTTGTGAATGTTCATGCGTAATGGATCTTGATTAGCATGCGCAAATGACTTACATCGGTAATTGAAATGAAAATAAATACTATTACAACGTCTGGACATCTCAAACCTCCCTAGTAGATGGGCCTACCAACTCTGAAGGTCAAAAACCCGCATGGGGGGGAGGAAACTACCTTAGCCAAGGCGGAAGAACATACTCCTCTCCCACGCCATACTAACTACTCTGAGCAATAAATCATCGTACAGACACTGAACGCAAGTAATATATGATATGAAGAACGAAGAACTTGCGGCATTAGAAGAAAAAAATTCAATGGCATAAACCCTTGGAAATGGGCATGCATGAATTCAACTATCTATTCTATCTTACCCCCTACCTACTCCAGAGCAGTCCATGAAGAATACAAAAGCAGATAGACAGAAAATCAAAAGCCTTCTCGTAGAGCGTTTAACCAAAACCCAAATCCAACCAAAGCCCTCGCCCGAACTATTGAAACCAAAATGCCATCTCATCATCATTCGTCACATCTCCATCAAAACCCTCGACCTCTTCTCCCTCCTCACCCGCGCCCTCATCGCACACGCCCCACTGCGGCTCCCACATCCAGCCCCGGCCCCACTACCCGCGAGCGGAGCAGTAATATTACCAGCCCCAGCACCACCCGCCACAACTCCAGATGCCTTCACCGCCACCGCCACCGCAGTACTCATGGTACTGCTATTCACAATAGTATGTACCCCTTCAGTGGCGATGGGTTCGTTTATTAGATTCGTATAAATCGTTTGAGTTTCTGTGATGGAGATGGTGGTGAATATGGTTGTTGGTGTGTCTAGGTTTGAGGATGGGGGGATTGTGGTGGTGAATATGGTTGTTGACGTTTCTAGGTTTGAGGATGGGGAATTACGTGTGGGATTGTGGTGGTGGGAGGTGGGGTGGGGGTGTAGGATAGTGTTGTTAGGATTGTTTCGGTGTAAGTGGAGAGATAGATGGATGGGGCGGTTGGAGTTTCTCCGTGGGGGGGTATTGTGATGGTGGAGAGGAAGGTGAGGGTTAGGGTTTTGGTTGAGAGGGTTGGAGTTGGGGAAGGGGGAGGGGGAGGGGAGATGCTGAGGGTGGGGTGGGAGGTTGTGGTGAAGATTTTATTAAGGGGGGTAGGGGACGCTGGTTCGAGGATGGAGAGGGTGGTGATGATGGTGCGGGTGCCGTCGATTGGGATGGGGGTTGGAGGGGGTTTTGCAGTGTTGGTGTTTTGTGACTTGGAGCCAGATGACCTGGTTACGGGGGTTTCGATGGGCAGATACATGGTAGAGACGATGGTTATCCAAGAAGTTGCATTCGTTTCGAGTGCTGGTTGGCTGGAAATAAGCACTGGTGTTTGTGAGGGTGGAATAGCTGGGCCGATAGGAACGATTGATTCAGGGACGAGGCGAGTAGCTGGTATACTATTTGCTGAGCTCATGGGGACAGCAACACTGCCAGCGGTCTGGTTCTGGAGTTGTTCATTTGCGCAGGACGAGAGCTCGGTGGGGAGGCTGTAGTAGCAGCCACAGTAGGCGTAGGCTTGTAATCTGGTAGCAGTGTCAGGCAGTGGATGGCTGTTGGAGAAGAGTACCTACGTATAATTCGAGCACTCTTGATACCCTAGCAGCGAATCAGAGCATTCTGTTAGGGAACTGTTGCTTGATAATTTGCAGGCATTGTAGAGATTTGAATAGAGGTTGCAGGTAGTCGCTCCGGATTGCTGGATGAACTTGGCTCTAGTGTACTTCTGTTAGAGATGGCAGACCATGAACGGATACTCACGCCCAGGAGCACTTACATCTCGTCCGAGCATGTTGTGGTATCAGCCTGATTGTTCTGTCTGCATGCATCCGCAATGATCTTGAAGGTGTCAATAACAACTGCCGAAAATGGATTCTGCGATGACCTACTGCTGACGCGCTGACGTTTGGTGCCGCTGGCACACAGTCACGACGTGCGACTTGATTGACATCGGCATACTTCCGTGGGCTGAAAGGCTTTCCTGGTAGATATGCTGTCCCGAAGGATGGTTGCGTGACCAGGAAGAGTGTGAAGAGAATCTCGAAGCGATGCATTGCTTTTGCTAATTGATTTGGAAACGGGTTTTCTGGCCATATTGACGAGGGTAAGTGCGAGAAAGAAATATAACGAGCGGTGCAAGCGTGGCTGGACTGACGCTGATGAGGTTGGGACTAGAGCTCACATTCCTCGCTTGGAATGATAGAGGCGGGCAAGATGCTATGCAGAACGTTATGCGGCATATCAATTTCGTTACTCAGAACATAGGATTTCAGCCATCGTTAGTATGTCACGGTGCCTTTGGGTTTGTATAACTGGATCGCGTTTGGCTTTCGATATCATTACAGGTATCCTACCAGCCTTCATAATAGACGCAGTCCCAGCGTCCAACACCAATCTAAGACCAGATCACCCCTAAGACATTCCTTATGCGCGGAAAACCACGCTGTAAGCACGCGAAAGGAACGTGGTTTGGCAAAAGTTCCGTGATTCCGTCCGCTTGGACACTTGCCATCCTCGATACCCAAGCCTTCAAGAGTGGTGGCAGAGTCTATGCACAGTATACATCTCTTGAATGAAGAATGTCGATGCAGCTCGTCTAGTAGCCAGGATGGGCACAAGAGCTTCCGCATATAAGACTTTCGCGATGTGGTAGTGAGTGGAGGGAGTGGAGGGAGTGAAAGCTGACGTCAACCGACTTAATGGAGTGTGAAGGGCATCTGCGGAGGTTGAGCAGGCGGCGATGCACCTTCCGATAGGTCGCCCAGATGTGATCGTCTATGCGGTGTGTGCATGCTAAGAACCCGAAGACAAATCTAATCAAACGCTGAAAGGCTATGCACGCCCTCTTCCGCCAAACAAGCGCCAAGGCTGGGGCATGCAATCCAGAAAACCAGGGGCCCGCCTGTAGAGCTTGAGAACCGCGTTAGACGCCCCGATAGTAGCTTGTGCCGACCAAAGTGTCGCCCGATATGGAAATATAGAAGCCATTGGCAGATCTTCGGGTCGGGGGTCGGCTTGGCGCTACGCCCGGTGGTTTGGTGGTGAGGCTGGAGCATGCGTCCAATGACAGCCTATGCAACAGCCGAGATGAGCACCTCCGGAGACCTGGAAGAAGGAAAGTTACAGTGATCTTAAATGGTACTTGGTATTTTCGGAAGAGCAGGAGGTGCGCTTTGGTGAGATCAATGCTAGAGTCTTCAAAGCGGAAAACGTTGCAGGCCCAGGCTGCTAATTTGGACCATTGTTGAGAGTGGTTCCCCTGGGGAAATGGTCGTCGTTATACTATGCAATGAGGTGTTATGCGCCAGAACATCGTCAGGAATCTAATCATGCAATCTATGTCCGAGATGCAACGAGATGAGCCACAGGTCTTAGACTTAATAACGCCAGCTGTTCCTCAAGGCCGATACTTAGAACAGGCCAGACAAGGCACCAGACTTCCATGGGATCAGCGGCGGGCTCTGGGATGCTTCGACCCCGGGTGGACTAAGAAGTAGAAGTTGAGGCGTTACTGGACGCTGAGTCTGGTCCTTTGTAGTTGCTCCAAAACCTGGAAACAGCATCTGACGCTACACGGTTGTTGCTATAGCGGCTGCGATAGTAACTGAAGACTGCAAATTCCTCTTGGGACATCACGTATGTGTTTGGCTGTGAATTAATCTTTTGCCAAATGTCTGCCATCTTCCTTTCGAGGATTGCATTGACCGATGGGGGCAACTGGCCGTTCTGACTTTCTTTGGCTATGTCGAGAGCCCTTGCTATAGACATCTGACTGTTTGGGTGGCTTCCCATGGTGCACAGCTGCGGCAGGATTGTTGCAATTGGAATACAGGCAGTAATGTAAGATCAGGTGGGGAATGTTGTAATTGGAGCAAGATAATCAAGCGGTAGAGGTGATCATGATTCTTCGCAGGAAAGGAATAGATAACCGCGCAGTTTATAAATCTCGATTGTGACGACGAGGCGCTAATTTTCTTCAAGGAGTCAAAGGTCTAGCCTGTCCAGAGAGTTCACTGGAAAAAGTATATGGCAAATAGGGCTACCGAGGGTGATGATATCTCGCAACCGCTGAAACGGAAAGTGCTTCCATACCTATCGGAGCATTGCCCTGCAGGGGTACCCGACCCCAATTCGCTGGCGACTTCTGTGCTGTCAAATTATCAGGGACAAAAACCAGGCCAGAGCTATAAGGCTGGCCACTTGGATCCATTCGGGGGTATTTCTCTGCCCTGCATGCTGCATGCTGCATGGCTGCATGTGACAACGCTTGATCAATGTCCTGAATCCTGATCAAGTTGGGGAGCTGAGTCTGTGATGATATTGCCAAAGCATATTTGTGTACCGCGAGATTAAGGAGGTGAAGGGTTGGAACGTGGTTGGAGGACAGCCGCTGTACCTTAGTCCTGATTCCGGTCCCATCCATTGTCAGGATTTACTCATTCATCATGGGGACGAACCTTATCTTGAGCTGCTTTGAGCTACTGCGAACATGAACCATGGTTACGAGTCGCTTTCCCGCCGTAGTAGTGTCATACCCCGAGCATTGGCACCAGTCATGGTAAACCAGGAAGAGGAACCAGGTGTAAAAGATTTGCGATTGGTGTCCGCCACGAGATGGACCGTGTGGGGGACCGCTGCGGCGAGTCACTAGTGAGGGGCAAGGCCAAAAGCTGATACCCCTCACCTCCATTCAACCTTCAACCTTCTCGAACTTTTACTTCTCAACCCCCAAAGTCTGTATAATTGAACCAATCGTAGCGTGCCACATTTTGCGAAACGAAAAGGGCAAGAGGTCTGAGAACTGGAGTTCCGTGCGGATGGCTGTAGCATTGATTCCAGAAGTTGGTCAGGAGCAGACGAAGATGAACAACACTGCTAGGCGGTAGGTCGAACACAATGAACCGAAAGCCAGGATATTAGCGATTGGTGAGGTGATTGATTGACATAGTCGCTTGGCAGAGGATGATAGCCCGCGCCGACGTGGCTCGAATTGCATCTCGCAATGTCGACTGCTTTCAGCGATTTTGCCTACTTTTGCCTGGAAACCATCGTTGCCTCAGAATGGCATTGAGGCTGAATCAGGCCTAAAATTGCTTTTTCGTCGCTGCGCCATAAGCCACAACCTTGGAATTAGGTGGTGATCAGAAGCATGACAGGATTAGCTTCGGAAGTTACAGCACAAGCACGAAACTCTCAATAGCGTCCTGCAACATCAAAGAAGCCTTTTGAACTTTTCCAATTTCTTTTACCTGTGCCAGATTATGGTTTGTAAGTTTTCAATGAGCAAACAAGAAGATTCTTGTTGTGGGTCGCCTGAAGAAGCGTTCTAGACCCTCTGCTAAATACAGTTCTAGACAATGGCACATTAGTCCGACTAGGTGTCTGTATGTCAGCTGGTAGAATTTTGCTGTGTCTCGGTGCTGAACCTGCCCAACCTTCTACCTTTGCATGCTCGACCATTATGCTCCTTCGACATTCATGAGCCCGGCCGAACAGATGCATGTGGGCACGTGAACAATGGATTCTGCAACAATCAGTATTCTGGCCACGCACAAGCCAGTCGAGACATTTTACTTCGCCTCACCGCCTAATGGACCTGCAATCACCCGTAGGATATCTGGGAATGCTTTCTGATCATTGGTCTCGTGAGGTTCGTCTCTGGCCAAAGAAAAGCTGAATCAAACCCAGTGGTTGGTGCACTAAGTAACGATCTGCTTTGAAACATACTTTGTTTTCCTCGTTCTGCATGAATGTGGTGTACACCCTTGGTAGCTCGCGAGCATCGTGGGACCTTGATAGGTTCTCTCACTTCAAACACGTCAGGCCATTCTCCTAAAGACGGCAGCCCCTTTTTAGCGTCCTCGTTTGGACCAGAAGTTTGAGCAGGTGGTTCACGTGAATAAGGTGAAGTGTCCCAGAGCTGCGGGATGCTTGCTAGTGTTCAGCTCACGCACGAAAATCTTCCGGCCATCATTTAGTCTTCCCGAACTTTTGATAAGATGAGCAGCAGGGATACTTTGGGGCGAGTGGAAGCATGTACCCCCACCCGCCGAGAGATCCTGCACGTACGAGATGTGGAAGCAAGCTGCAAGTTGCTTGAAGATTCTTGTTGCATTATCACGCTTAGGGGAGGCCGCGGGAAGTCCCTTCCTTCTAGCGCGCTCACGTGACTTTTGAACCCAGGTAGGCTATCGTCACCCCCCATTGGGGTTTACACCATAGATTTGGTGGAGAATCTTATTCATCTCACAGGAAATGGTTGTTGAGAACCTTGAGCATAATATTTTGCATGGAGGCTTCCTGTCTTTTTGCTGCCCCACTCTTAAGTTGCTGCACTTCCTGGTGTTCATATCTCAACCTTCATACACCAGCAACTTTATTGCAAATTCTCGTTTCCTGGCAATCTATCCCCTAAAGCATGATCCATATATATGGTCAAGCAGCTATTTCACTCTATGGATGCTCTCTAGGTTTCAACAACCATATTTCCTTGACTTGCTTTCCCCCTTTTGTAGGTGCAAATGTAAGAACTGATCATCATGCCATAAACCTTACCAGCTTCTGATGACTTATCATTCGCAGACAATTCTGCTTGCAGAATTTGGCATCATATCCTAGTGACATGGGTCGTATGGTTGAAGAAAGCGCATCTTCTAGGTTCTATCTAGGAATCAAAATTGCAAAGCTTTGCCTAAATTGCCGTTAAAACGCCTTAGCCTCTGGATCTTGTACAATGCCGTGGCATCGAAGGGTATTCGTAGCAGTAGGGCAAGCAATGAACCAGGATAATCCAATCGCATTGACGAAGCAAGTTTGATCTATATTCATGACCGTAACTGTTTATATTTGCTATAGATGCAGTAAGCAGCCGGCTTCGTCTCAGGTGATTATGCACTCACATCAAAGAACACCTTCTCCTCTCCCTCTCCCACTCCAATCCCAACCTCCTCCAACTTGACCGTTGTCCCGTTTTTCACCGCCTCAACAAGCAGTTTTTTCTTGATTGGACACTCCGCCCTATACTTACAGCAAGCTGTACATTTCCAGAAATTTTCATAAATTGATGTAGAGCCGTAGACATCGACCATCAATACGAGAGCAACAAGGCCGGTCGTGGTAGAGACTAATTGGAGAGAGTTCAGGGCTTTGGCGAGGGGTAGAAAAATGAGGATTATGGCGACGGAGACGCGGACGGGGAGGCGGTAGCGTTTGGAGAGACGCTGACCATCAAATTCTTTGTGGACGTGGCAGAGTGAGATGATGGCTAAAGCGGTTAGTCGCGGCTGGGGGAGAGAGACTAGGGAGGCGAGTACTCATGCATATTAATGCAATGCCTAGTCCACCACAATAGAACCAACGAAGGCCAGTGGGAACCTCTCTTTGGGAATTTGAGATGTACGCGTCAGTTAAGTCTTCGGCGTTGGCGTCGTGGCAGTCGGTTGCTAGGACAAGCCTGGAGAGCGAGGCAGCGGCGAGGATGTAGCCCATGATGAAAGGTAGATGAGCTGTCATCCATAACATGGCTGTGACAACGGCGTCAGAGCGTTTTGTTCAATCTAGCAAGGTGTAGGTACTTACAAGAAACGTAATGCCGGCGGATAGCATGCGTATGGAGGTTCCATGAATCTACTCGCGCACACATCAATAATCCAATTGTGCCTCTCGTGAGTGCTCAGACTGACCAATCTCGAAGTATAGCCAATTGAAACAGAATGCTTGTATCAGACCAAGGATGGCCTTGCCAAAAAATCTACAAAGTCCGGATAAGCAATCTTGCTTAACAAGAAGAGGAGGATGCATACGCATTGATACCATAGGGCGCTTTATTTTGAAACAAAAGCGCAACTACTGAGTATCCAAATACAAGGGTAACAAAGGCATTTGTTCTTTCGGCTGATGATCTGTTAGTTGAGCTCTTTCCCAGATCCAAGATGCACGTACTCTTGTGTTCAATATTGATGGCTAAATGAAGATTATTAGCTCAATATTGGCCTTAGTATACTATACCGGGCTCACCTGGGAAGAAGTCGAACCAATCCCTATGTCTGGAGACAAAATTCGGGTTCCGTGATTCTGTTATCCGCTTCAAGAGGACTATACCCAAGACGCTGAATACATCTGGACATATTCAGCAACAGTAAATCTGGGTTCCCGTGGCTGGAAAGCGCATCTCACCAATGAAGATTGCGATCCAAATCACGGCTATTCGCTTAGGATATTCGACCTGAATACTGGCGATCCAGATGGCACTGGGCACGAGTATCGCTATCACATTCATGATCATGTAGCCCCGGACCATCGGCAGGAGGTATGAAACAAAAAAAAGGTGGGCAGCATTGAATAATCGTTGAGCGAGCTAAATGAGAGTCAGCAAGCCGTTCGATTAGATAAGTCTAGGCGCTAGAAAGGATTCCCCGAGAAGGAATATCAGGGTGCAGGGTTGGCAATAGATACCACCAGAGGCTAGAATGGTAGGAGCCACTAACGTAGAATGATACAAGTGGTATATACGTCGTCTCGAAGGCTTGAACAATATTGAGAGTAAATCCGACGAGACATATCATGACGAAGAGCACATTGATGCGCTGGAAGACATCATCTAACAACAATCAGCATTCAACAACAGCCCGCTTATTCCAATGGCATGTGGGTAGGTACCTGATTCTAATGATGGAAGATGGACATCAGCATTGAGAGATTAATATTACGCGCACAGAGCGAGGACTCACCAAACCAACTTATAATGACCGTTAGATCACTCCACATCTTCCAACCCAATATAAAAGTGATAGCGAATCTCAAGAATCCAACGCCAGTCGGATCCTCAGCAGCTTTATCGCCAATGACGGCAATGATACCAACATAGAGCAGATCAATGAAGAGCTCAAACGAAGCCACCTCTTCAACTTCTGACGCTCTCCAGAGAAGCCCTTTGTGCCAATACTGTCGTATGGTAGGCTTCTTCCAAAACTTGAGTGCCTGGCCTTTTCGGCGCTCTGCCTCCCAGTCCTTCTTGTCATGATGTTCGCTTAGGGAACTGGCCGATGAATCGGGATCTTTCGTTCCTGAAACATCGTGTTAGCCTTTTCCTTCGTCCTGGTCCAGCTGTTCGGTCTTCTCACTAATGTGTGCATCATAACCGAACTTGGAAAAGTTTGCATCGAAGGATATGCTGTGATCCGTCAGATTATGCAGTTCGTCAGCAAGACTGTCGAGGTCGTTCTTGACGTTCTCGAATTCTTCGTAGGCGCTTCCGTGCTTATTGCGCAAGTGAGCCCGGCGTTGTTCATGATGTGCATGGATCTCTCTGACTGCCTCAAGCTGGGTTGAATGAGCAATAGTTTGAGAACCAGATTGGCCGAGTCTACTTACGTGCTCTGCTGAGCCGTGAATGTGAACCTCGAAGTTGTTGTCTGGTTCAATTTTTGGCAATGTACGCGTGAGCCTTAGATGCTCTTCTGGCGATGCAGCGATGTGTATTCGTTTTCCATCAGGCTTATGTAGCTTACGTAGACGCTTCCCAGTATGAGAATGTCCGGTAGGTGGTGCGGCAATGGTATCCAGAGATTGTGTTGGAATCGTTTCCATCGCTGAATCTTGCGTGTTAACTGTGCTGTGGTTGCATGCATGGGGAAAGACAAGTTATATATCCATCGTCAGCTATGCAATTCCTGTGCAAGACGAAGTCTTGCACTTTGATCATGAATCGAAGACGAATCGCGACTGCCTACTGCTCGTGCCCCCAACTAGCCTGCGTCTTCCGCCCTGCAAATTGTTGACTGATGGCTGACTGATCAGATCTAGAACTAAATACCGGCCCGGTGTCTCGGATAGCTATCACAACCCTAACAGTAAACCTAATTGAGCATATGCCAAGCACAGGCAGCCTTCCTCAATTTTGTGACTGTTATCGAATGCATCCTGCCAAAATCAATGACTACAGTAGCTCGCGGACGAGTCCAGCATTGAAGGCTTGAGATGATCCTACGCCTTACTCTCATTCCTCTCCACCAATTCCCCCACACCCAACCCCCTCCCTAACTTAACCTTCCTCTTCTTCTTTCCCTCCTCCCCATCCTTCTTCTTCTCATCATTCTTCCCCACATCCCCAACCTCCTGCCCCTCGTCTGCATATTCCTCCTCAGCTTCTATGTGCTCCCGCAGAAACTTCAAATCCATCTTCATGCTGTATGCATCTTCCCCATCTGCGTAATACTTCGCTTCCACCTTTTCGACCGCAAAGCCTAGAGTATCTCTGTATAGGCGTAGAGCAGCGATGTTTGACATACGCACGTGGAGTGAGACATATTGAGCACCGTACACTTCGACCATGGCTCGCTCTAATTGCGTATATTTGCGTTAGATGACACTGACGACCAATCGAATACCGTCCAGTTGCCTGGAATTACCAAGACTAGTCAGATGGAAAATCACGTACGACTCTGCCTCATAAGCTTGTCCGCCAGCCCCAACCTTCTATGCGTCCTCATAACACTTAAACTCGTAATATGCCCATGTTGTATCCCATTCACCGGCTCCTCCTCCATTTTCGCAAGCACATATCCGACAATCTTAGGAGGATCGTATGGTGTTTTTTTGGGTCGCGAGACATCGACGGCGACCCAAGAGAGCTGGGGCCAGGAAAGTGCGTGGTAGAGGTAGTATTTTAGGAAGTAATTTTCGGGTAGGTTGGTGATGTTTGTGGATTGAACATGGGGAATGTCGGCGGAAGTTAGGACGCGAATGTCCATGTTCAAGGATGCAGAAGTTGGGTGAAGAGGCTCGCACAAGCTTGCGTACGTGCACTTGGTTAGAGAGTAAGCGGATGTGTTAGGTGAGAGCCGGGTTTGTTTTTCGGAATTTGCTCCGCAGCGTGCGGATTCTGGGCCAAGGCTGTGCTAAATTGAATATTAGCCTTACTGTCGAGGCACAAGTGCTCAATTGGTTGTTGTGTCTTCTTCAAAGCACAAAGCACTGAATTTATTGTGAGTATAAGGATATGCATACATTTCAAAGTCCCGCAAAGAAAGCAGCAAGATCTATAAGATGAGATACTAAGATCGAATCCGAAACCCCCAGCCTTCACTTAGTCTAAAACACCGGTTTCCTGCTCCCCATCGCCATCAAATCTCCCACCAGGCCCCCTCGCAATATCCCGAGCCCTCTGCTCCGCTTCTCTTGCTCTTTCCCTGCCATACCGTCCCCAGTCTTGGCCTGAAGCATTCCGTGCAGTCAACTCGGCTTCTCTAGCTCTTTCCCTGCCATACCGTCCCCAGTCTTGGCCTGAAGCATTCTGTGCAGTCAACTCGGCTTCTCTAGCTCTTTCCTTTCCATAGCTTCCCCAATCTTGGTTTGAAGCATTTCTCGCGGTCTCATGTGCTCTCGCAACTGCATCACCCCCCCAATTGCGAGAGGAGCAGCCCCTTGCTGTTTCCTGCGCTCTCGCCTCCGCTGCCCAGGCCCTCTCCCTGCCAGCATCACCCCAACCGCCGCCTCCACGAGCAGTCCCCCTTCCCCAACCTCCAGCTCTCGTGTTGGCAGCCCGCTCTCGAGCGTCGGCCATGGCAGCTGTTTCGCGCGCCTGGGCTTCGCGTGCCCTTCCATAGCCCTCCGCAACCCTCTCGCGAGCCTTGGCTGCTTTCTCGGCAGCACGTTCCTGAGCTTGAATGCCTTTCTCCTGGGCCCGCAGAACCTTCTCCTCTGTACGTTCTTGTGTCCGCAAAGATTTCCTATGCGCTCTGTGGGCGTGGTGCTGACCCCGGGATTCTGCCCTCTTAAGTTCGCGTCTACTCTTTTTCTCCGCTTTACGGAGTTTGCGGTCAGCTTTTCGTGTGGCTTTTATTTCTTTGATGACGGCTTTGATTTCCTTTTTGACGTCTTTACGCTGATCTTTGGCTTCTTTCTTCACTTCCTTGCGTTCACGGAAGGACAGGTCGCGACGCTGAGAACGAAACTCATCGCGCAGTTGGCGTACAGAAGCCCGGAGGTGATGTTTGGTGGATGTGTCGAGTCGAAAGGCGAGGAGGGCAGAGCGAATTCCATTGATATCCGCACCTTCGAGGTCTTTGGATTTGATGGAGTCGACAGATGATGAGGATGAGGAGCTAGATGAGGAGCTGGACGAGGATATTGATGAAACGGAGTGAGAGCGGCGGGGCTGTTGAGAGCGTTGGGGGGTTATCGGGGAGTAGGCAGACTTTGGAGGGACAAAATCATCTCCTAAGGAGGTTTGGGATGGTGAGACTCCAATAGTTGACGTGGCACGAACCGTGGACCTGGAAGATGACGAGGAGCGGCGGCGTATGAAGTCGACGTTGATGTGAATTTGACGGGGGTTGAAGAAGTTCTCGTTCCACTCAGTGACCACGGCTTGAATCTCGTTTCTACGTTCTGATGTATCTTCATCTCCGAACGAACGTGGTCTGGAGTCTTTCTCACGTCTTGGCTTCTCGCTCACCGGTTCATCTTGTGCTGGAAAGAGGTGATTGACATAGGTAGACCAATCAAGACTTGTAACGTCTCTGTCGATGTAAGTCTCGATAGGCAGAGGAAAATGTACATCCTCCTTGGTGGTCTCTGAGCCAATGATAATGTTGTGCTCGATGAGTTTCAGACCTGTGCCTGAATGCTGCAAGTGAGGACGTCTATTATCGAAATATGTCGCAGCAGAGGAGAGATGCGACTCTTCTGATGGCAGAGAAGGACGGGTATATCCTCCACGAAGCGTGGGCTGGAATGGTTGGCCTGGAGTAACCTCTGAAGTCGGTACTCCACCTCCTCCCACAGAAGGATCGTGAGGGGTGTATGGGGGTGGGGGGAGGTCATCCATATTTGATGGATGGTTGATGCGCATTTTGAGAAAGAACAGTAATGATAGTACTTACTTCAATTGAAGTACCTTGGATAGAATGAAGGAAATTTGAAGGCAGAAGGGTTCGAAGGCAGTGCCCCTCTTCTTGTAGATAGCAAGGCAGCAGTATTTGGGACACTCACCGTACGTACTCCGAAGCTGAAAGATCTTCACGAATTTCGTCAGTGGTGTAATATGATCCAATTACATTCTCAAAACACAGCTTGGCTTGCGGGAGGCTTGCATTCAAGGCTCTCTACTCAGCAATTGTTTACGCGGCCGACGACTTGATTTGCGCAGGCTTTCTGTTGCAATTGATTGCTGCCTCGGCCGAAAGTAGGATGCTGCCAAGACTTATTATCAGATCACTAGGGTAGGTAGAAGGGTGCACCCCCTTACTGTACAGCCCCATAGGGCTGGGCCTAAAGCGCCCTAAACGGAACCCCCATCCTCTGGATGTGGTCACCCGGGGCGACGACAATGGGCCCCCGGAGAGTCCCGACTTTGGGCTATCTTCGGGGCCCGCTTTGCCAGCTTCAGGTCCAGCCCCGCAGGGCTGTACAGTAAGGGGTACCTGAGCTATTCGACCTTCTAGGCGTCATCAATCCCCAGAAACCTATCTCCTTTCACACCCCCAACCCACAATGTCTCCCTTCCCAGCCTCTCCATCACCACGATGTCCCCTCCAGCCCCCCTCCCAAACCACCCCACCGTAACATCCGCCCTCATCCCCCCCCTTCCGACTCCCCACTGGGGCGCCCAACCCTCCCCCGCCTTCACCGTCCACGCGACAACCACCATCAGCGCCTCCCCCTCCCTCATCCTCTCTTCCCTCCTCGATACTTCCACCTGGCCACAATGGAACAACTTCGTCCCGAGCGCAACCCTGCATTCCTCCCCTTCCTCTTCCAATGATGACAACAACGACAACGGCAAACTGCAGCCTGGCATCCTCTTCACAGAAGACGTATCGATGCGTGGCCGTGGCCGCTCTTCCATCGTCAAAATGCGCCTTCTGATGACTACCCTCGAAGAAATTTCAGACGATGGGAGGAGAGGGTGGAGGGCAGTGTGGCTGGGAAAGGGGTATCCTGATTGGGCGCTGCGGTCGGAAAGGGTGCATGAGATATATGAGAGGGACGGGGAGGAGGGGACGGTGTATAAGTGTTATGAGACGTTTAGTGGGCCGTTGGCCTGGGCGGTGAGGGTGTTTGTGGGGGGAATGCTGGTGAGGCGATTTGGGCAATGGAACGGGGAGTTGAAGGGATATGTGGAGGGAGTGGGGGAAGGGAGGGAGAGAGAAGGTTGAGTTGGAGGTGGTTGAGGGGAGATTTGTGAGGTGAATTAGTGGAGACTGGATGTGACGGCACACTGTGGAGCGCGTGACGCAGAGAAAGGAAGAAAACATGAACAAGCCTCTGCAGAGGTAGGGAAGAAACATTTGCTCCAAAAATTCGTGTAGGCAACATCACTCGGGTAATGAGTAGGCTAGTTAAGAAAGCCCTTGGGAAGAATCCCTTGGGAAGAATCCCTTGGGAAGAATCCCTTGAGAAGTTTCCCTGCTGATGTTCAAATATTTGCATTGAACTTGAGACCCACAGCAGCAGCGTCCCTTTGATGTTCTATTTCTTTTCCGTGTGTAAAGGTTTTTAACATGAAGTCATAGAATGTCCGCTTCCAGAAGAAAGAAGTCCCGCATCCTCCGCAGAATACCATGCATATGGCATCCCAATGCTATCCTATTTTCAATAAGTTCCCCGAAGACTTTTCGTTCCATGAAGATGCTAATGCATAAAGTTCGTAACATGTCCATATTCCAGAGCACATGCACGGCCCTCAATCAGCACTGTTGACGACCACGGGGCCAGTAAAAGACCACTCGATGTCGTGAAATCTACCTGTAGTTGCTCCATCGAAAATTTTTGAAAATAGACTTGGCGAAAGATCGATAGATTGGCCCTGTCAACGCCTCCGTTAGCATGTGAAGTCTGGTTTGTTCACAGTTGCAAAGAAATAACTTACTAAGCAGCCCCCGCATTTATCAGTAAGTACTGTAGGATAGTCTTGACCATTGTAGTGGATCACAGCAGTGCGGTTGCAGTAGGGATTGGTGGGTAGTCCAGGCCCAGCATTTGATAATGGGCCCATCATTTCTGTGCTTACATTAGGAATGCTTAAGTTATGACTTTAGAGTACGGGTGAAACATACCATAAGCAAGAGCAAAATAGTTATCACCCATTGGGCCATCGGCGTCGTTGTAACCGCAGCTGCCACCACCTCCTCCAAAGGTGGTGGCATCCCCAGAGCAGGTTCCACCCACGGTTCCGCATGCACCTCCGCTAGTACCCGAGCCACCTGTGGAGCCGGACGATGAAGAGGAGCTGGCTGGAGATTGAGCAGGGGCTGCGGGGGCGGCGACAGCTGGGGCTGGGGCTGGGGAAGAGGGGGGGGTGTATACAGGCGCAGGAGCGGGTGTTGAAGTAGGAGCGGGTCGCACGACTTCTTTCTGCTGGGGCACGGGCTGAACGGGCGCTGGCGCGAGCGAGGAAATCGTCTGCGGTGGGGTGTAAACAGGTACTGCAGTGGTGCTCTGCGCAGGAGCAGATGCCGGTTGTTGATTTGCTGCATTGGCAGCCTCTTGTTGGAGAAGACGGGGATCGCCTGGTTGAACCCAGACGGTCGTAACTACGTTAACAGTTTCGGTCACTTCATCTATCATGGTTGTGGTGTATTGGTCTCTTTTATCCAAAGGAACGGCAGCCGCTAGAGCGACTAGAGCGCTAATGGCGAAGGTGGTGGCAGGCTTCATGTTTAGTATGTGTTGAATTCTGTTGTGAGAAACTTTAGATGTTGATTTTAAAGATGGCGGATCAGTCTGTGAAGGAATGTGGTCAATCGGCTAGCGACGAAGTGCTTTGGCAGCGATATCTTCTGGATCTGTAGCTGGTGATATTTTGGGCAGAAGTGCCGGGCTCTTTGCACTGGGCAAATGAAATTGGATGCTAGCTCTCAAAGAAAGAATGGATGCTAATCTCTAGGATAGCAGAGAAAGAAAGTGATAGGTAATATACCCGAGAACAAAAGACAGACTGATCTCTGACCAAAATGGTTTGAAAGACGAAGAGGAAACGGTGAAAAGGATAGAGGGACCTTTTTGTGTCGGGGTACTTTCGTACCCTTCCAGGGTAGCTTCAGGGGTCATTGACGCTAGAATGTGGCCCGCTCTCTAGGCGCGCCAGGGTGACCAGACACCAGCCAATAATGGCCATTGACCCCCTGCAGTAGCCCCGACCGGAGCCCGAGTTGGGACTGGGAAGACCTTGGCTTCTGCTCCTGGTTCGTCCAAACACAATCGTGAAACCACAAGACACTCATGCCTAGTGAACGTGCCGGTTCTTGAGGCTCAAGCTGTCTCTTGGTAACTCGCGCCGCCAGTCTTCAAGACTGATTCTTATTGGAGATACTCATATGCCCGGTGATGCTCGGTGCGGACAGCCTTGATCCTGCTGACTTGTCCTCGTACCTGAGCCTCCACTATCAACGCCACTGTTTTCAGGTCTTGGTTATAAATAAATGCATTGCCGCTTAACCCATAACACGTTTCGCCTCGTCTCTGCTTCATAATAGCACCATGTGTCTGTCCATTTCAAATCAGGAAAGAGGTGTGGAAATTGCTGATCACAGTCTTTCATTCCTCAAAATCAAACGTAAACAATGAATGCTGTAGCTGATTCCAGTTCCATTGTCAACCCGACCCTAGCCCCAGATTGACGGCTCTCGTTCACCATGCTTAATCTGCAACACCACGTTCACACGTGCCAGCGACCTTGCACGCTACGAAAAGAAACATTAAGCTCGTAGAGCCTTCAAGTGCTTGGTCACTGGATGCAATTTCAACAGGAGGCCTGCTGATTGAATTTCTTCCAGAATGTATAGTATGCAGAACCAAGAGGAGTATTTGGCTCCTTGTTTGGTGGTTGCAGCCAATATTCTTGAACTTTAGCTAGAAAGGAATCGAAAGCGACCTTGAGATCATCTGGAAGGGAGTTTCCTTGCGCAACCATAGTAGCATGAGCATTCAATACAAGAAAAAGTCCTCCGTCATCGCCCGCAGAGTCTATACATCTGGTCAGCTTTTGACATGACGTTTTGATTAAACCATCCGTACACGTACGAAAGTCCAAGACTTGCTGATAATCTAAACCGTATAATTCCCGATAAGTGCTTCTGTCTAGACGATGATCGCGATCGAACAAGACAGCGTCAGCAAACGCATCCCCTTCATGAACTATTATATTCCCTTCCCGACCTTCTGAGATTTGAACCAAATGGCTGACCCTACTTTCCAAAGATGAGATCTGTCTTTGATGGTCGTCGATCTGTCTCTGATGCTCGTCCATCTGACATGCCCTTTCTGTATTCTTGGAAAATAGTATATCCACCTTCCTCTTCATTTCATCCAGCTTCTTTAGAATCCCACGTCCTCCCGGATTTACATAGATCGAATTGTTTCCAATCTGTCCAATTGTAACCTGCTCAGCTCCATCTCGTGAACGTGATTTGATCAACGGTCCAGGGTCTTGCTGGGACGGAACTTGACTCTCTTCGAGAAGGATTGCGGTGGAATCGAACACCTATTCAGATTAAGTTCAGGATTTACGTAAGGTCTTGGAGCAAAGGCAAAGGAAACGTACCTTATCGTCTGACTCGGAAGGCGTATGACGCAGACTTGTGCGAATACTCTCCATATCTTTGCGTCCACTTATCTAAGGCAAAGGCGTACTCGTTTTGGGTAGATGTCGCTAGGGTAATAGGATGCAACAGGTTGGGGTTGAAGGCGTTAAGAGATACAGTCGGGTGGCAGGCACCCTTATAATCCGATAATAGAACTACCTAAGTCTTGGTAGTTGTGGGACTTTAGAGCCACTGAAAATATACTTTGAGTTTAATACCAACTGGTATGGGAGTCTTACCTTGGGTGACATTGAATTGACTCATCTATGGGAGCAAAAGAGGCTAGCTTTGTGCCGTCTCTGAATAATGATTTCATTCATTGTCAGTCACAAGAGTTATTTGGAAATTGTTGGCTCTTAGGTATGATTGGAATCATCGATTCAAGCTAAGGATACCCTCGATGTATTGCCTGGCGTCAATGCCAATGCCCTCTGCTAACTTACCAGGACCCCAACCTCCAGTTGCGCTTGGCCCGCTAATGTCCCTGCCGAACCTGCCGCCGGATTTTTTCGCAGTGGGTGCAACGTAGTCACTGGCTTTCCTAATGAGAAAAGCTTCACGAAAGTTCTTGGCGTCAGAGCTTTGTGTGACCGCCCCATGAGGCAGGCGCATCCATACCACCCACCAACCCCGCGAGGTCTTGCATGTGGTCTCAAGCTCAGAGGTATGCCGTCTAGTCGAGATATAAGTGTTCAGCACTTGCGAGTGGACGCTTAAGGCTTCGATCCGGCTCCACGGCGGTGCCTCCAACGTTGAAGTTTCATTAGTACTCGGTGCATGCTCAGGTATGTTCGGAAGTGTTGTATGAACCGTCAATCTCACGGGGTCATAAACAAGATCCCAGATTGGCTGAGAGTTCTCGGTGGACGCTGTGCTTTTGGGGGCGGCTGCTTCCCAAAGGCGTGCGGAGACCTTTTCAGGTGACGTGCACGTTGCTAGGGGTCGCTGCAAGGGCCCGAGCTGATGGTGGAGAGATCGGTAAAAGGATGGCATTGCAAGAGTATCGGTTTGAAGCTCAAAAAGGAATGTAAAGATGAAAGGAGGCTGAACGTAGACAACGACCCGAAGTCGATCGTAGTATAACTCCTCCATTGCCTTGCTGCCTTCAACGGTTTCTTTTCCCAATTCGTCAACACTTCCTTTGGCTCGCTCAACATGTAGTGTCCTCATGATCACCCGATTGTTCAGTGCCCTGCGATCTTCGGGTGCATTTTCTTGGTCTGTTCCTAGTTCCAGGTCTTCCTCATCAGAAAGAATTTGCACATGTTCCTCAAGCTGACCTCGGAGGCCGATGAGGAAGTATCCAGGAGGCGCCTCCGGCTCCTGAGTCATAACTTTGTCAGAGGCGGACGACCGTGACCTATTGCCGCCACTTTCTCTCCGCAGGCTTGAGAGCCGTTGATTGACAGGTGGTCGACCATAAGGAATACCCCATGAGGATCCATAGACCCCAAGCGTCAGATACTTCATTATAGTCTCAGTACTATTACCACTAGTTTCCACCGCTCTACCCTTATCATCCTTTTTTGGTTCCGGAGCAGATTGACGTATTAGCCCAGGCCCAACGATAGGTGGTGGAATACCAATAGGGGCGTTATTGGGGCTTTTGGCTGTTCGTTCTGATGTCTTACCTCGCAATGGCGCGGATTTGCCTTTCTTTCCGTGAAGGGGCTCTTCTAGAGAGGCAGGTTCCAAGCTAGCTGGCTCGTTTTTTGGACGCCTCCGGCGAGGCACAGAAGATGGATTTTCTCTTACTCCGTAAGCCTCCTTCCCATACATGTGGAGCCATTCAGTCCAGCTTGAGATTGATTTCACTGAGGATCGTGTCAGCGCTCCAACACCCGAGAATACAATGCCATCAGACGGCCTCGGATACCGTCCAGAAGCCTGCCAAGCTGGAGCGACATCTGCCAAGTCAGACTTGAGCGAAGGACTTCTACTAGAAGCTCGGCTTGAGGACGGCGGATCTCCAAATCTAGACACAAGTAGGTCCACCAAACCGGTCGTTCTCTCAATGAAGCCTTCGAGGACCTCTCTTTCACCACTGCCCCATTCTTCCTCGCCCTCGCCCATACCAAGTTCCCCGCCTGCCGCAAGTTTGAGCCCATTGAATATATCCACCGCGGGGTTGCCATGCAGCAGCACCTCCCAATTCCTTATGAACCCATCCCAGAACCGTTTCAGGAATCCGCAGAACTTAGGTCGCGGCACACGCGCGTAGAGTTCAGCAATCGATGGAGACTGATGAAGGAGAAAGATCTGATGTGCACGCAGAATTTGCTGTAGGAGCAGAGGTGGCGGACAGACTTCCCGAGCCGAGTATTCGATCGGGAAACCAGATCTTTGAGATTGGGTGGCAGTTGACTCGGACGGACTTGGCAGGCGTGTTAATTTGACAGACTAAATGAGACGGATCAGAGTTGCGACCAGGAATTCGACAAACGTGCGTACTGCTAGGATCCACCAGTTGGGCTCAAGCTCATGGAGTATAATCCTGGATTTCTCTGTTTCGATAGAGTCCACAGCTTTGCCGTTGGAGAAGTTTCTAGGCCGTATATTAGCCCGTGATAGCCACACATAGGCAAAAGCATCAATTACTTTGCAAACCCGACCATTCCTTGAGCCAAGCCAATCTGTCTCAATTTCTCGTTCCTCTCCTCTCTGCTTTCCTCAACCTCATCATTACTGCTGCTCTGACGGCTTTTGCGCCAGTCGCGGCGGGAATCTGAGTAGTAATAGACTATTTGTTCGTGAAGAGACTCGTCCGCTTGACTTAAGGAAGGGTTATATATTGCTAGGAACGAGAGAGCGGCAGGAACGACTCCAGCTCGCTCGTTGGAACTGGACATCGCATGGTGGGGATGTGGATAGGGATTCTGATCTTGAGGCCAGAAGCGTATATGATGGGGCTATTTAATACATTTTTAATCAATAGGGAAGAAAGATTGTGAGCCATTGAAGCTCTTGACGCCATGGACTGGATTTGTTGTCGATCGATAACCTTGCTGTTAGCCAGCCAAGATTAGCCCTGGAAGCGGCTAAGCTGGATGGAGTCTAGCCGCAAAGGACACAGCAACGGAAAGCTCTCCAAAAATGAAGCTCAGTCCGTCTTTCCTTCACACACCTGCTTCCTTTGCTAGTAGTCGAGACTCCACTACCGAGTCTGCTAATACTATCACCAGACTATTTGAGAAGACTGGGCACCGTTGATAAAATCAAATCATAATCTTGCGCAAGTGCAAATACGCTCTTTGAAAGAAAAGCCATGTCGGACAGCGGAGCTGTTGCCGAGGACGAGCGATCGCAGCTCAAGGATGAGGGAGGTGACGATGAAGTAAGAGATGGACCGCTCCGCCACATTCATTACCAATAGCTGTGCATGTGCCTCGGGAACGGCTAGGGATTTGCAAGACTGTAAAAGAACGGGCGCTGATTTAAAATTGTGCAGGAAGAAATATCAGCGATGAAGAGGAGGGTAGCCGAGATGGAGGCAGAGGCAGCAAAACTCCGAGAAATGCAAGCGTCATTAGACCAGCAAGACAATGATCTGAGAGAGGACAAGGAGGACATCGATGCTCGCAGCATCTTTGTTGGCAATGTAGACTACGGCGCGTCCCCAGAGGAAATCCAGGCGCATTTTCAGAGTTGTGGCTCAATAAACAGGGTCACTATCTTACTTGACAAATTCACTGGGCATCCTAAAGGGTTAGTCCATCTTCTTCTTATGCTTTTGCGGCCACTCTTTGTTCCTCTGATGGGAGCCAGCGAGGCTGACTGTTGGTTGTAGATATGCATACGTGGAATTCACAGAACCACAGCTCGTTGCTCAAGCACTAGTCCTCAATGAGAGCATGTTCAGGGGCAGGAATCTGAAGGTTGGTCTATTCTTCGCGAAACGCCTGCTGACTGCTGACCTAAGAGTCGCAGGTCGTCCCTAAGCGCACTAACCTACCAGGCATGACTCGCGGGGGCCGTGGCGGGCGTGGAGGGCCTCCCCGCGGCAGAGGTGGATATGGAAGAGGAGGCTATGATCGAGGGGGATTTGGCTCTCCTCGAGGTGGCTATCGTGGAGGATACCGTGGTCGGCCCAGAGGATACGCACCGTATTAAGAATCTTAGAAGCCATCGTCCCTGGAATTTCGGTCATGGACTTTGTCCGACTTCAGTCTCGAGCTTACTACGTGCGATCAATGGGTGTCCATCAATTATATGCGAGCTTCAGAGGCATAGAGCAGACTTGTCGAGGTTATCTCGTCATGTACTCAGATCTCGGGATATAGAGGATCTGAGGTTCTTGTACCATACGTGTGACACTAGGGACTGAAAGTGCAAATGTATTGGATAATGTAGAGACTAAATCAACTATTCAAATACAAGCTTCTTGTAGAGTGACAATGGTATCTGCGTGGAGCCGTTTTTTGAGGCGTTGCTTTCGGCGAACACGCACCAGTCCCCGTAGGGCTGACTACGTTTCTAAATCGAGCTCGCAGTGGGGAAAACATTAAGAAGTTGGGTCTTTTGTACAATACTTTTTGTGATCTCCAAAGCACTTTATTACACAGGCTCCAAAGCTTGGGCGTCTTTCGCACAGCTGCTTTTAGTGTGCGAAGCATGGGGCGATGAGAAGCAAGTTGCCTGGCATTACTGGCCCATAGATACTACACAGCCCCAAAAACCTATCCCCTTGGCTTCCGTCTCGAACGCCTCACTCCTCTGAAAACCGATCGAAAGGCACAGCTTACAAACTCCCAGCCTGAAGATGGTGTCTGGTAATATGGACTCAGACCTGCCGTCGTATGTTATTGTATCTTGGTAGTGAGCTCATCGAACGGAGCTAACGTCTGTCAGGACACCAAACCTGAGGGTCACAAGTATGTTGCCTGGTAGCATCAGAGAGGTATTTCCTGGCGTGATGCTTATATTTTACAGTTATCGCGGCCGATGGTCTCTACAAACGGGACGTTTTCAGTATGTTTGCATCCAGTGCTGAGACTGCTCGACAGTATTGACACCCGGCCCCAGGATTTCCAGACCCCTTTGCTGTGGCTACAATAGGAGGGGAGCAGACTAGGACGACTTCGGTGATCAAGAAAACGCTCAACCCGTACTGGAATGAGAGCTTTGATATGTGTGAAGACTTCGCAGACTTGCTCAAACCAAGAGACTAATATGTAGTAGGCGAGCAACTGAAGAAAGCATCCTAGCCATTCAAATATTCGATCAGAAGAAATTTAAGAAAAAGGATCAAGGATTTCTAGGTGTTATAAACGTGAAAATCGGAGACGTCTTGGATTTGGAAATTGGTGGAGATGGTACGTTTCCGCCATTTCGATTCCGATCGCATGTAGTAACACGAAATCTATTAGAAATGCTTACACGAGACCTCAAAAAATCAAACGATAATTTGATTGTACACGGAAAGCTTATCGTCAATCTATCTACAAACCTAGGAACACCCGCAAACCCGCCTAGCGCTCTAGGACATCCGGGCTCTTCATTGTCAGTAGGTGGAGGAAGTGTAGCATCTACAAGCAACGGTGTACCTCCGAGATCTCCTACCGGATCGAGCGCCCCCGCGACGCAGGTCCCTTCAGACCATCCACCTCCTCACAGCCCCGCTCCTTCTCATCCACAAAACCCAACCATGGTAAGTGGTCCTTCTGTCAATCAGCCGCAAGCAAACGGTACCAGACAAGCGGGATCGAGTGGTTCAGGTCACCTAAGCTCATTCAGAGACAACCAAGGGATGTTACCTGCGGGTTGGGAAAGACGGGAGGACAACTTGGGGAGGACTTATTATGTGGATCACAACACGAGGACTACAACTTGGACTCGGCCGTCAACCACTTACAATGAAAGAGATCAACGAAATGCTATGGAGGCAAACACCCAGTTAGAGCGACGCGCCCACCAAAATCGTATGTTGCCGGAGGATCGTACGGGAGCGAATTCTCCAAGTCAAGCAGAGGCCCCATCGCCATCATCAGCGAACAACGCAAGCGCTGTGTCGATGATGGCTACTGGTGCAACCACCGCTGGGACTGGCGAGCTCCCTGCAGGTTGGGAGCAGAGGCAAACGCCAGAGGGAAGGTACTACTTTGTTGATCACAACACGCGGACCACTACCTGGGTAGATCCCCGGCGACAGCAATACATCCGCATGTACGGGGGGAACCCAAATGGTAACAATACCACAATTCAAACTCAGCCTGTATCACAATTAGGAGCTTTGCCTAGTGGTTGGGAAATGCGCCTTACAAACACCGCAAGAGTCTACTTTGTCGACCACAATACCAAGACTACAACCTGGGATGACCCACGATTGCCATCATCTTTGGACCAGAATGTTCCACAATACAAGCGTGATTTCAGGCGTAAACTCATATACTTCAGATCACAACCTGCTCTCCGTATTCTGTCCGGTCAATGCCATGTCAAAGTCCGAAGAGAGAAGATCTTCGAAGACTCGTATGCGGAGATCATGAAGCAAAACGCGAACGATCTGAAAAAGCGTCTGATGATTAAATTCGATGGTGAAGATGGTCTAGATTACGGCGGACTGTCGAGGCAAGCTATCACCTCCGCCAATTCTTTGAGACTGATGCTGACAGTATGACAGAGAATTTTTCTTTTTATTATCCCACGAAATGTTTAATCCATTCTATTGCCTTTTCGAATATTCCGCCCATGACAATTACACTCTCCAAATCAATCCTCACTCTGGCATCAACCCAGAGCATTTGAATTTCTTCAAATTCATCGGCAGAGTGGTAGGCCTAGCAATCTTCCACAGACGTTTCCTCGACGCCTTTTTCATCGGCGCATTTTACAAAATGATTCTACGAAAGCGGGTTTCACTCGCAGATATGGAGGGAGTGGACGCAGATTTTCATAGAACGCTTACTTGGACAATGTAGGTATACCATTACAATATTTTGGTTGCCTTAGCTGATAGCACATGCAGGGAAAACGATATCACCGGTGTGATAGAGCCAACCTTTTCAACCGAAGACGAGAGCTTTGGAGAAGTCCAGACGATTGATTTGAAACCTAATGGACGGAATATCGAGGTTACCAATGAGAACAAGAAGGAATACATCGAGTAGGTTTTCCAGATCTTCAGACTGCAGCCTTAGAGCCTTCGCTAATCCTATCAAGACTCATCACGGAATGGAGAATCCAAAAACGAGTAGAGGAGCAATTTAACGCCTTCGTGACTGGCTTTAATGAACTCATTCCCCCAGATCTGGTCAACGTCTTTGACGAACGCGAACTAGAGCTGCTCATTGGAGGTATTGCAGATATTGACGTTGAAGACTGGAAGAAGCATACAGACTACAGAGGTTACACAGAGCAAGATCAAGTCATCAGAAATTTCTGGACTGTAAGCGCACTCCCATTCGCCAACAGAGCAGTACACTGACCCATTACAACAGTGCATTCGAAGCTGGGATGCTGAGCAAAAGTCACGACTGTTGCAATTCGCAACAGGCACTTCCCGTATTCCAGTCAACGGCTTCAAAGACTTGCAAGGAAGTGATGGGCCACGAAGATTTACAATCGAGAAATCTGGCTCTGACAAAGCATTGCCTAAATCCCACACCTGGTAAGCTCTTACCAATCCTCGCCTACCAAAGATAGACTATCCACTAAACTCTTACCTCTAGCTTCAATCGCCTCGACCTCCCCGACTACAAATCCTACGAAGACCTAGCCGGCAAACTAACAATCGCCGTCGAAGAAACCGTCGGCTTCGGACAGGAGTAAGCAAAGACATCGGAACAGCTAGCAAGGAATGGTGGCGATCTCAAGGACAGGAGCAAGAGCAGAGCAGGATAGCATATCACCGGGTTAGGCTTTCTTCTTTGCGGCGTTTCAATGAGAACAGGAAATTCCATCCATCCATCAATAAGCAAGTAAGCATGGCAGTGGGGACCCCTTCATTCCATGTCACTATCCAAGAAAGAAAGAAAGAAAGGGCAATTCAATGTTCATAGCTAGTTGGGTGGTTTTCATGCGATGCGATGCGAATCATTCTTGGGAGCCGCGCCGACTTTCTTAACTTTTTTTGTAGACATAGGCTTTTTTATTTATTTTGATGACTGAAATATGGGATTTGGTTTGCGAGTGCCGGTTTTTGAAGAGTGTTGTCCCGTTCCTTTGTGTTCCATCCGTGCATGAAGAGATTTGTGCTTTATGTGCCTTGAATTCAATGATGTGATGTTTACACGAAGCTCCCTTTTCTCGCCAATGGACGAGGCAAACTTGCTGAAACCCAAAAGGCTTGTGCGATTACGGACATAGCAGAGCACGTAAAGACAGTTCAAAGTAGAAATGCTGAATGTAGTTTGAATTGAATACTTGAAGCCATCTACAGCTACCGGCCCCCTTTTTAAGGAGCCCAGTCTAGCGTGGCTACCACTGTGGATGTATGGTATGATATGCATCCACTAACACCAGTCTCCAACCCGAAACCCATGAATGGAGCATTCAAGTTAATCCTATCCCTGTGCCTTTACTATCACTGTACACTTGTAACGATAGCCACCCTTGATCCTGAAGCCGAACCCAAAATTTAAGTCCTGAGACGCCGTCGCTCGCTTCAAACGCTTAGTTATCTATGATATAACACTATTGAATGTATCTTATCTAACGCATTATCCAAATGGTTCAATGCTCTTCCTTGGCCCTCGAGCCTCGTCTCAACTTCCTTTGTGGGTTCGCAAAACTAACACGTCTTTCTTCTGTCGCTCCATGATGGATAGCTGTAGGCGGTCGCATTGCTGATGATCGTCTGCCTGCTGAAGGGCCGTGTGGTTTCCCTCCTAAGGCTAGGTGATGCTCCTGCGATCCTGAGCTTCCCTCTCCCAGGTCCATATCGTCATGATCCATCACTTCAGCGTGTATGTAGTGGTCCTCGTCATCTGCTTCTGCAGAGCTTGGTGCCTCTGATTCGGAGTGTGTGTTCTCATAGTCGCCGTCATCTGACACGAGGCTGGGTGCGGTATGGGACTCAATGGTGTTGGGGCTGAGGTTGAGAGGTGATTGATGATCGAGCATAGCAGTGTGATGGCCGTGGTGTCCTGCACGGTCAATTGAGTCATATGGAGATGGATAAGGCGCATGCTGAGTGATGTTAGGGAGATAAGCTGGTCTCTGTGAGGCGACATTGGATCGGCTTGGATGGGAAGATATCTGCTGTGAAGGAGTTGGAGACCTTGTGGTCCTGGTAAACAATTCGCCACCTCCACCTCGAAGCACACCGCGGGTACTGCGGCTCTGAGGAACTTCCAGATTCTGCGTTGTGTTTACCACTTCTTCGTCGCCGGATCCGTCTTCTTCATCACTCAACGTTGTCAGATCGACTTCGGGCCTCGTTGTTGCCTCAGTGACCAATTCGTCTAGATCGCCACCATGACCCATTCTTGCTAGGAGTGCAGACAAATGGGGGGTCTGAGGGGAGGGGATGAATGGCGCAGGGTCTGATCTGGCATCGCCAGAGATGCCGAGACCGCGTCTGTTCGCTTCAAACGTGGCTTGAGAAGTGTTAGTAGTGACTGCTGGCTGACTGACAAGTGGTGAAGACGCCTGTGACCTTTTTCGTCTTGACGAAGCATTTGCAGTCTCGGTGGGTGAATTATTGCGTGCCAAATGGGCGGATCTGATGAGCGGGTGCACTAGCCCGGCACTAGCCGTGGTTTGTGAGCCAGACATCTCACCCAGTCCTGCTTCTGTGTCCGCATCAATCTCCTCACCACTTGCCTCGATAGCAGCATCATGACTTAAGAATTGTCTGGAGTGAGCAATACGGCAGTGGTTGATGAAGCCTTGAGCACTGTTGAAGTTACTGCGGCGACAGTCTAGGCAGACCAGCTTGACCATTTTGCCATCTGATGAGCGCTTCACAATCATCGGCCCCTTCTCTTCCTTTGGCTCTGGATAACCATGCGGGAGCGCCTTCAGCCTAGCACTGGTTGAGCCACGTTGGGAACGCGACTTGCTTGCAACAATCCCTTTTTCTGATTTTGATCCTCTGGTAGGTCGATCGGCCAGAGTCTTCCCAATACCTGCGGGCGTTTGGGGGGTCTCGCCAACATTCTCATCAAAAGCCGAGTCAGGGATCAGCCACCGCTCATAATGCCGGCTATAAGGACCATTGGTAACACCCCATGGCGGTGCATATGGCGCTCGATTGTTGAACGACGGTCCAGAGCCACTGCTAGCAGCTTGGAAATCCGCAAAGACAGAAGACGTCGATGGATATGGTATGATCTGACACCGCCTGAGCTGTTCCAAAGCTACCTGACATTTCGCAAATTCTTGGTCGATCAAACGTAGCTCCTTATGCTTAAGAAGTATCTCAAGACTGAACTGCGACTCGATGGTCTGGCGCAAAGCTGCCTGTCTCTCGGCAGCGGAAAGATGACGTCTAGCTCCAGTCTCTCCACCTCGCAAACCGACACCGTCAGGTCTGTTCGGAGTATCAGGGCTGTTTGAATTTCTCTGATCCTGAGCACTAGGGTGATCTTGAGCTCCATCCAACGCCATACTATCCGGCCCTTGGGATATGTGCATCTCAGCCTGATTTGGTAGCCGCTCTCCGTTTACTTGATTCTCTTGCGGAGGTAGTGATGCTACCTGGGCATCGGCATATGGTACCTGGATATGGTTCAAAGATTCAGTCCTCCTTTTGGGCGCTGGGGAGCCCAACCGCGATGATACTAAAGTACTGTCATCGCGTTTCCGCTTCATTTTGTTCAAGAGCGGTATTTGAGTCACAGGCGGCAGTCGCTGCTGCTTGTTTGGCATAAAGTTTGCTTTCTCCTGCAAGAGCGTCTCATTCCGACCGGAAGAGCTCCAAGGGAACCAGGACATGCCATGCGAGCTGCTCAACATTTACTCTTGACGCATACACAGTGTTTGTGGTGTTGAGTATAGAGGTATTGCGGACAAAGCAATCCGAAATATCCGTTCATACGTCGTGGCCGACGAAAAGTAGTGATTGCCGAAGGTTAAAGAAGCTTCTTGAAGTTTATAGAGGAGTGAGCAATCTTCAGTTCACAACGAGGATGTGTCCCAGACAATCCTGGTGAAGAAGTGGTGGGAGTGACTAGAGGTACTGGTATCTTGGCGGGAGGGAAAGGCCGACCGTGGCGATTGAAAGAACGTAGAATAGGCAACAGCAGTCGTGAAGAATGGAATATTAAGCGAGCAAATTGATCCGAAAGGCTTCAAGAGGTCATTAAATCGCTCGAATATGAGAAAAAAGGACTGTAGGGTGGTGCGCAGAAAGATGAAGGTGTAGGGCTGGTTGGACGAGTGGTGATGTGAGGACTTTGGGGATGGACGTCTTTGGGGGGATGGGAAAGGGTGGAGGGTGGTGTGGTCTAGCTTTGGCATGAGACACCCGAAAAGAGAGAAGGGATCGGGAATCTGGTTGGAGGGATGCACGGGCGGGTCTGATTAATGAGCATGAATGCGCCGGGTGGAGCGCTACGTTGCCTGCTACGTCTGCAATTACGCCATGTACCCCGATTTCATTGGTGCGAAAGGGCCAGGGTGCAGGCCCAAGGGGGGGCCCAACTGGCATGCTCCTTAGGGTGTATGCTAGTAATGTCCGCCTAAAGCCTGCCGGTCCTGAAAAGAAACGCCCGATCAGTGAACGCTTTCCTGAGATACGACAGAATCGATAGTAACACCACTCGAACACATCGAGAACACGTCAATAGCACAAGATGTGTCTTGTTGTATCCGCATTCATTCCTTTCCTTTCTCTGCCGCGACTGAAGAGATGCAGCGAGTGGCTTCCTAGAGTCAGTACCTTGGCCACGCGTACGGTTACCCATTATGCACATTCCCGAAGAAGCAAACAACAACACAGATAGCGCTATTCGTAAATGATGAGTTTTAGCTTTCCCTCACACCATGGAATACGAGACACCTGCCTTGCTGTCGTTGTGCTCCTCCAACTCCTCCAAATGCTGGACGACAAAGTGCAGGCAGGGAGAGATGGGAAATACGGTTCGACAAAGATCGACTTTCTCATCTCATCGCTTATCACGGCAGCTCGGAGTTTGACCTTAGCGGCCGCCACTATTCTAGTCCCTGTGCTGATCGGTACATCCTTTGGTAAAGTAACTGTAGGGGCTCTTCTGCGACTACACCAATGCTTTGGCCTCAATAATGCCTTCATAATTCTATAATTAGAGACTGGTTTGTGGATCAGCGTGTGCACAATACTAAGACTTCTGGAGAGCAGCATGCTGGATGCCTGGTAAGCAGCTCCGATATTGCTTGGACAGCTGTGACATTTCGAACCATGGTTCACTCTCCAACTGCAAGCCTCGACCGGGATCCTTGAACCTTCCTCGAGCATCACCGTTCTAGGATTGCAAACGATCAAAAAGCAACCACACACTTACAGTGAAGGAGAATTGATTTGAAGTCGTTGACCTTGAGCACTCCGTCAGAGAGAACATTCAAGGGTCTTTATTCCGAATTAGAATCGTCCTTTGAGACCGCCTTGGTAGAACGACACAGAACCCTACGACAATCTGATTTTCTCGTCTCATACATATTCAATTGATTGGCTTCCACATGCCAGTGGCGTCTATAATACGCAAGGTATCTCACAGCCACGAGGCGCGACATACATAATGCCGCAGAGGAGAAGCAAGTCCAAACCCCTGGACGCCGATAAAACAGAGGATCCAGTACCCAAAGCGCTCAACCCGTCAAAGAATAACCCCTCACTCACTAAGCGTACAAGAGACCCCGACGCGGATGAGGTCTCAGCTCAGGCCACTAAACGTCCCAAGAATAATGGCAATGTTGGTCTAGATAGTCATTCAACGAATCTACCAGATGCCCGAGGCCCACACACAAATGAACCTACTCAGTTCCTACCGTCCGAGTTTCGACGCTGGCAAGACAAGTACGGAATTATTACCATGTCTATCCTGTCATCCTCCAAGATCGAGCAGAAAGTTCGAAACTTACTTCTTCGTATATCACAATTGGACTATGCAAACAACAAAGCAAAACCCACCATAGTGATGCTTCACGCTAAAGGAGATGTGGCTAGTAAAATGGTAAGCATCGTTGAGATTGCTAAGGCTGAAATCCAGAAGGAGAATGGAAAGGTGTATCAGTACAATGGTCTGCATGGAGAAACTTCCGAGTTGAAGTTCAAGAAGCCCAAGCGTACTGGAAGTGGAAAGACTGTTGCTGAGTGGACCGAGGAGCATCCTGGGCTGGAAGATCCTAGCCGGGAGACCATCAACGAACGTGAGAAGTACACGCTAGGTACAGTGGATCAGAGCGACGATGATCTGGAGATGGTTGATGCCACAGAAGAAGCTTTCGAGACCATGGCGCCGCCAAGTCGAGGATATGACATCCCAGAAGCTAGGAAGAAGGTCAGAGCGTACCCTGTCTTGACCATCTCCTTAGCACGAGTCCCGGTACCCGAGTTGAAGGACCTTTATGGGTATGCCTCAATTTCTCTCCTTTCTATCCATACCTAACTAACATTGTTTCCCAGAGAACAGACGAACGACTAAGGGCAATGGCTTGTCAATATTTTATTAGTTTTTCTAAGGTACATACGAATTGGAAGACGAAGATTCGGCCGTCAATGCCAATGTGCATATTGTTGTCTGTTAACCTGGTAATCACCATAGTTCTATACCCATATGACAATCATACGCTTCAAGAGATCAATTGCAATTCATACGTCGATAAGAACTCCATGATCTTCGTTGTGCAGTAAAAGATCCCGAAGTGGAAAAGCTCGAGAACGTGCTCGCGGAAGGTCTCCCGCAGTCAAATGTTTTCTCCCCTCCCACTCCAACATCCATTGAGCAGCTATTGTATACAGTATCTTTGAATATAATTGCTTGGGCTCATGTACATACTATCCTATCCTCAGGCCTCGTTTCTACAATCCAAGGTCCATTGAGGACACCCGATCAAAGGCAAGTAGCAACAACCCTACCCCACCAACTGCCCCCTCTCTTTCAGCTCTCCCACCACATTCTCCTAAACCGACTACTCACACCAGCTAATCTTATTTCCCAGCTCCAAATCCCTCCCCTCACCCAAATACCAAACTAAACCCCAAACTGCCCATCAACCATGTCCTCCGCCCCCCTCCTCAGCACCCCCTCCACGAAACGCATCGCCCTCCCCACCCGTGTCGAGCCCAAAGTCTTCTTCGCCAACGAACGCACCTTTCTCTCCTGGCTAAATTTCACTGTCATCCTCGGCGGCCTCTCCATCGGTCTCCTGAACTTCGGCCACGATGCCACCTCTTTGATCTGCGCGGCCCTGTTTACGATTGTGGCGATGGGATGTATGATTTATGCGTTGGTCACGTTTCATTGGCGTGCGAGGAGTATTCGGTTGAGAGGGCAGGGGGGTTTTGATGATCGGTTCGGACCAACGGTGCTGGCGGTTGTGTTGGCGGGGGCAGTGGTGGTGAATTTTGTTTTGAGAGTTACGGGGACGTAAAGGGGAGGATTGGGGAGATGAAGATAGTTGGGAGTTCCTGTGGGCAGAAAGAGCTGGAGGGGATTGAGGTTATCTAAAGGGCGAATGGGGGCATTGAGAGGGGGAAAAGACGAGGGAACTACCGTGTCGAGTATTACGGCAATTTGAATCAATTTGGGATCAAAGAAAGGCCACAGAACCTTTACAGGAAACATAACTGTGTTGGATAGGATATATTCCACAGCGCTCATACAGCCATTAGCGGCCAATCAATTGATACGGTCTTTCAATCTCCAGAAATGTCTGTTCAAGCATGCTGTTTCTAGCTAGCTTGCGGACAGACAGCTATTAATCAAAGATTACCTTCAAGAAGCCCTGTTTGCTGCAATAATCCAACAAGTAAAAGATATAATCCCAAGCCCGCCTATACAATAATACATTCCTCCCACCACCTCTCATCTGCAACCACTCGGAACGCTTCCGCCTAAACCCGCCAAAAAAACGCCCTTGTTTACAACCCTCTCCTCCCCTCCCTCCCCATCCATCCCTACCTCCCAGCCCAAAAAGAGAAAATGACGACCTCCCAAACCTCCACCTCCTCCACCCCCGTACGCCGCCTTCCCCTCCCCTCCCCTCCCCCCCCTTTTCCCACCACCTAGCTAACAGACACTAGCCAATCCCCCTCACCCGCCTCTCGGAACTCACAAACGAAGTACCTCTCCTTTCTCCCCCTCCCTCTTCCCTTCCCCTCCTTTCTCACATCCCAAGAACTAACCATTCCCCGTCTCAACTAGATCTGCACAACCGTCTTCCCCCCACCACAAAAACCTACACCCACGCCCTAACCTCGCAGCAAAACACGAGTATTATAAATACGCTTTTGCAGAAACTGATTTCGGAATGTTCTCCTTCTTCATCTACTTCGACTACGGCGGCGGGACAACAAGCACCCCCGGGATATAAATTCCTGGTTACGAGTACGATTATTCAACAGGTGGTGGTGGGAGAAGAGCCAGAACGTGGGGAGGGGGAGAGTAAGGGGGAGAGGGAAAGGGGGTTGGTGGGGGAGAAGAGAGGCATGCATTCTGCGAGCGGGGCGTATTGGAATAATGAAAGGGATGGGATGTGGAGTTGTAAGTGGGAGGGGGCGGAGGGGAGGGGGTTTGATGTTGTGGTTAGTGTGGTGTGGATTTCTGTTGTTTGAGAGGTGGTAGAAGGAGGGGGAGGGAGGGAGGGTGGGTGTTTTTATGACAGGATATTGATTGATAGATTGGATGGATTTGATGGGGGCATTGCATCAGGTTGGTGGTGTCTCGTCACATACGCATACATACCCAATCGATTTGATTTGATTGTATTCTGTTTATGTAAAAGCGAGAGAGAAAGGGGAGCTTAAATACTCATTCTAAACCCGCCATTCGCACATACCACGCTGCCTGTGCACCATCCGCTGTCCTCTGAGCAAAGCATAGCAACCACACCCGCGATCTCATGATCATACGCCGGTCTCCCGCCCGCGTTGTCCGCATCCTTAACGAAAAGCTCTTCATCAATGCCCGGCCTCACTTTCTGCAACGGCGCGTTCTGCATGAATGGTTTCATTTGTTTCTGAAAAGCCTCACCCGTGGCTCCATACATGTCCGTAGCGACTGGACCGGGGTTTACAGCATTAACCGTAGCGCGCTCGGCGAGCTCTCGTGCCCATGTTCGTGTCATGGCTTCTAATGCTGCTTTGGTGCCGCCGTAGATGGTTTGGCCCACGAAGCCGAGACTTGAGGATACAGAAGAGAGATTGACGACGCGGCCGGAGCGGTCGGTGGGGAGGTGTGGTAATGCGGCTTGCATGACGAGGATGGGACCGAGGACGTTGACGTTGTATTGGCGGGTGAATTCTTCGGGGGTGATTTCTTGTAAGGGCATGTCTTTGGAGACGGCGGCGTTGTTTATGATGATGTCGATTTGGAATTTCCCGCTTCGGGGATGGGAGAAATGGTTTTTGGCGCTGGTTATTAGGTGGGCGGGACCGTTGGGGTTGCCCATGTCTGCTTGCACGGTGAGGGTGTTGATGCCATGGGAGCTTTCTAGGGAGGAGGCGAGTTTGGCTGTTATGTCGGATGAGGAGTCTGAGGTATAGCCTATGACAAGAGAGGCTCCTTTTTCTGCGAGGTTGCGGCAAATTGCAGCACCAATTCCTGAGGCTTCGAGTCAGATTTTGTTCAATAGGCTCAAGGCACCGAGCTGTAACGTACCTCGAGAGCCTCCTGTGACAATTGCAAGCTTTCCTTGTAAAGGTTTGCCACTCGTGGCTGCTTTTAAATTTGTGGATGCAGTCCGCCGGTAGTCTGGACGAGACATGGTTAGAGGTGTGTTGTGGGAAGTGGTTGTTGGGAGTGGTCTTTAATTGACTTGGATGGAATTGATCAGGAGATTTTGTGGGCGATGCATATTCGTAAGAAATGCCCCTCATTACCTGCGCGGGGCTCTGCACAAGGAACCAACTTAAGTAAACCCGACACTGGGGGCCAGCTCCCTAGGCTTACTTATTAGGGCAACTCTCGGCTCAATGGCCTTGATCTGCGGCTAATTGTACGAGTATTTGCTCGGGGTCCAGATACCGAATATGTCAACCATCAACTGAGCTCGGCCACGGTAATTGGGTTTGATGCATGAAGATTGAAGTCATTCTTGCTCCATACGAATTAGCTCGTGCAGGAAAGCGTGTCGACTGGACGATCGTAGGGTCAGTATCATTGTGGGTCAAGAGCTGCCTCGCACTTCTTGAATATTTTGAGGAGTATAATCTTAACCCAAGTAGATAAACAATGCGCGGGATGACCTATTTGAGAAAGAGGTAGTCGATACAAAGTCTCCAATCCTTTAGAGGCATCACCAATCAATTTTGGTCGTCAGTGACAACAGAGAAGATCTCGGTCCTGTAACCAAAATAACAGGGAATAGCATGCATCCATCACTAGAAGAATCTTCAAACATGCTCTTCAGGTTCACGAAAAAAGGTGCAAGTGAAGCACTCTTCTGATAAGGTTCGATGGTAGGATGGCTTTCAGAACACCAAAGAGTCGCGCACTGGATCTCACAATGCCAATTCGTTGTAGTCGGATGCAGTCCATGCTTTGAAGATTATTCATAGCACCTCATTTCAATGCTTTAAAGCTGAACCTCGTCGTTTATCAGTCTGACCTCTTCACCCGGTTTGAAAGCTGGTAAACCAATATAAGGGCATCCGTCACATCGGAATGCGTCTCCTAGTGCACAGTTGCCGCAGCTGCCTACTTTACCTTGTACTGTAAAATCTACTTCTGCTAGCTCTTCTGCTTTCAATTTCGCAAGAGCTTGATCGGCGTTAGAGCGCTTGGTCTTATCCTCGGCCTCGAGTCTTTGGGCCAGTCCACAGGTGCAGTCTTTGCAGGCTCGACGACGTTTCCCGGTCTTGGGGCGGCACTCGGGTGCTGGGATAGAATATCTGATTAGCTAAACCGCCTGAAGATTCAAATAAGACACAACTGAACTCACGTTGGACAACAGGTCTTTTCAAGTCTTCTTCGTCAAGAAGAGTATCCTCGTCAATCAATTCATCATCGTCATCGTCCACTTCTGGCGCACCAAAGTCGTCACTAAAGTCAACGAATCCTACACCTGCTGGTTGGGTTGAGTCTGGTGGGCCATTTTTCCTCTTTCCATTGAGATTCAGTGAAACAGCTCCAGTGCCTGCTGCACTAGTAACCGCTGCCGCACCACCTTCATTCTTTTTCTTTCCGAATCGCAGTGGAACTGATTGCGTAGCTTCCTGGTGTGGTTTAACCAGATCATTTCCCTCAATTGTGAGCCCTGCAAAAATCGCTTCCCTACGCTCTTCCTCGTCTTCTATACCAAACATGCCATCCTGACTTTGAATTCTCCCACCTGGCTTCAATGATTTTACTATTCGCGACAATAGATCCACATTCAGTAATCTCTTTGATTCTGCTCTCGCGCCGTCGCCGTCCATCAAAATCATAATCAGGTCGTAGGTTGTGGGCGGAAGAGTGACGAGGGAGAGAGAAAGGCGGTCGAGCATTTGGATGTCTGTAGCGCTCCGGTCATGGGCTGCCAAAACATTGTTTAGTTTCTCGGGATGTGATGAAAGCGACGGAGGAGATAGCAGTAATGTCCTTGGATTTGATGGGCTGCCTCCTGTTTTTGAGAGAACGGGGGCGAAGTCCGAAGTGTTTTCCAAGGTAACCGCGGGGGCCATGGCAATTAATGGCCTGAAGGCCGAAGATATTCGTGTTCACCTAGTGAAGCCGAAGGGGATGCAAAGATGGCTGCTAGAGCTGACCTTTGATAGAAATTGAATGCGGAGTAGGCTTAGGGAAATGGCAATAGTCTGGAGATGAATTAATCTAACTATGGTAGTGATACCGGAGAAAAAGCAGCCTTACAAATCGAAGGTTGTGTCTGTCGATGTCATGTCATAATTTGAAACAAAAAAGGTCCGACAGGTTAGGGCTAGGGCTAGATGCTGGAGCGGAATCCGCCCGAAATTAAAGGGTCAAAACAATCCAGGTTTTCGCGATGACAGGGTTGTTTGATAAAGCTCAATCCCTACCTAACCGCGTTTATGTGTTATCTTAGCGCCGCCCTACCTCCTCCACCGAAATATATATCAGGTACCACGATCACCTCAACTCACCATCCTTCTTACACCTCCCTTCTTACTCTCAACACACTCTGCAAACATACTTGTCTCCTCACCAATCTTCGTCTCTTCGTAGAGCTGTCATTTCCTCCACCATTTATACCCCTACATTGTAACACCATCACCTTCTACGATACAATCCGCATCCACACAATCTCCAAATTCACCACCCACATCATTTCAACACCTTCCAAATTGTGCAATTACATTCCACCGCCTGCATTCCCACCACATTGTATAGCCATACTGTCTCATCAATCTTCGTCTCTTCGTAGAGCTGTCATATCCTCCACACTTGTACCCTTACACCACCACACCATCACCCTCTACGACACAATCCGCTCCGCACGGCATTTGGCAGGTCGATACGACATCATTTCAACACCTTCAACCTTATGCAGTTGTATTCCACCACCTGCACCTCGACTAACACGCGACTTTTCAACGCCGCATTCAAGTCTCAGTATTCATATCACTCAGAGCCTGTAAGCTTGTGCATGTGCGAGACCAACCTAAAATTTTCGTACTTAACACAAACAACAGGAACGCGATGAAATCTTCATCAACACCCACATCCAGCTACCGCACCTCAACAACATACTCTACGTACCCCTCAACATCTCCTCGTCACATTTCCACGCCAACCTCCCACCCTGCAGTCGTCAACACATACCCCTCAATGCCCCCTCATCACACTTCCACGCCAACCTCCCGCCCTGCAGCCGTCGACACGTCGGCCCCAGCTTCGGGATCCTTCCATAACCATAATGTAAACATGTTGTCCACTTCACGAACGATCACGACAAACTGCACCGGCTACAAGTCAGTCATCGACAAAGCCCGTGCTGTACAGAAAGAAGATGCAGAGTTACTACACCAAGCCGCCAAAGCCAGACACGCTCACAAACTGAGAAGAGCTAAGGGGGAAAGGGAGCGCGCAGATGAAGCTGCTATCCGCAATGCGAGCAGTTCAAACTTAAACATTGATGCCCACTACCAGCAACTCCTTGTAGAGATAAAGGAGAACTTGAAGGCAACATTCGAGGCCGAATGGATTGCTCAAGTCCGTGAAGATGTTTACCGACGCTACCCACAAATCGCGTCGGAGTACGAGGCACAGATCAAAGACGAAACATACACTTTCCTTGTAGACTCTTTGGAACCCGTTGTAAAGGCAGATCTACGTCAACAACTTGAACCCCACATTCGAGAGGAATTGCGGGAAGAGCTAATGGCCGAAGTAAGGTCCGAGTCAAGTGCTCAACACGAAGCGCGGACAACAGTCTGTCATCAAGTCGACGCCGGAAGTGGACATGTACATTCGAAAGCGGTTCAGACAGTGGAGGAAACCACTAAAGCAGTCATTGACCCGTCTTCCTCAACCATTCCCACACACGACACCCTGGATGTCAATGTTGGCGCCAACGATTTCATCAACGACTTGGATGACAAGCTCGCCGAAGAAGTAAATACTTTCGTGCGGGAAGTTACAGACGAAGTCGATGGTCTGGAGGGGAGTCATGACCACGATGCACAGTGTCCACGGCCAGAGCTGGCTCATCTTGACAGACCTGGGAACTATGACGCCAACGAACCGGACAAGACACATGGAGAACACCTCAATGCTGCGCAATTCCAACGGCATCAGTCACCATTAATGGCCAGTGTCGAAAGCCAAAAACAGGATGCCAGCGCGACATCATACGACAATCGATTTGAGAACCAATCAGCCAGCCGGTCTCAATCCGTCGACTCAAAGCGTTCCTGGTCTTCGGAAGACGACTACGAAGAGAACGAGTCCCCATCAAAGCGTCGAAAATATTCGCCCGAGAATGAGGACGAGACAGTGCCATGGCCATTTGATGATGAACAACACACGAACAGCTTCCAGCAACAGGGTTCTGCCTCGCCGCCCAGCTCTGACGATTACTTCGACTCAGAGGATGAAGAGCATCAAGATGTCATCACTCCTGGACCATTCGTACAACTCGCTCCTCAATTCGGCCCGCCAGGTTCTCTTATTGCTCAGACGAACACTGCTGACGAGGCGTGGCTCATTCCTGACAGCGATGATGAGGAAGGGGTAAAGGGAGAAGTGGAAGGTGGGGGACCTTGGTGGAGACGGGCTTTGTTTCTGTGAACAAGGCTGGGATTGATGTGAGGGCCAACGAGCTCTTCCTTAGTGAGGGGAATGATGGGTAGTTATGAGCAATTAAATAGCATTTAGCGGCGTTTGGCATCGGGTATCTTTCTCATACAAAAGAATGGAGGAGAAGGATGTCATCGCGGACAGGACCTTGATTGTCTTGAATTTCATTTCCTACAAAAGAATGGAGGAGAAGGTTGTCATCGCGGACAGGACCTTGTTGGCTTTGACTTGCTTTGAGCTTCATTTCCTACAAAAGAATGGAGGAGAAGGATGTCATCCTGGACAGGCCCTTGTTTTACATTTTCCTACAGAAGAATGGAGGAGAAGGATGTCATCATGGGCAGGCCCTTGTTTTACCTTTTCCTACAAAAGAATGGAGGAGAAGGATGTCATCATGGACAGGCCCTTGTTTTATCGTTTCCTACAAAAGAATGGAGGACAAGGATGTCATGCTGGACAGGACCTTTGAATAGTTTACGAATGGGGGACAACCTTAGTTAAGAGAGTTCATCTTGCTGCAACGGGGGGACATTTCACCTGGTGTTTGGCGTTGGCTTCCTATGTCTATTTTACGCACAAGATACCCAAAGGATGCATACTAGCGGGCGTGTTTCTCATGATGTTCTATCAGCTAGCATATCACCATGCGTGTGACCCCAGATGTCACTTAGCTACCATGCTAGCATGTGTGTATTACACCAGCCTTCATGGTACTCTTAGCATTACATAGGCATAGCCTTCTTCGAAATCAATCGAAGGCTTATTTATCAAAGCTCCGCCGCGGTCATAAACATTCTTGGTCTGCATCTGCTTGGTGCCTACTGCCTCTTTCGCTGTTCATTATTTGTTCTTGCAACCTCGAAGAGTGTTAAAATGCATTCTTCGAACATGCTTTCCTCTCTCGCTCTTACTCTACTTCTCGCCATTGAGACCCATGCCCAGGCCCAGACAGCATCAGATGTGATACTGTCAGGCACACAACCAATCGATTCATCGATCAATGTTGGTGTGCCTAACGGTTCCCAGCTTTCCTATCTCTCATACTCAACAACAGCCAGCTTCAATGCGTCTACCGTCCGCTTTGAAACTTTCATGGCCATGCCTAATACCTCCGCTCCAACCATAACATCAACTTCAACCAGCGTCAGTCTTCTTCGCGGCACCGTAGTGGCCTCCTCGCCATCTTCCCTCAACGCAACCACAACTAGAAATTCCACAGTCGGCAGAACAACCTCCTCCTCAGCCATCCCAACAAACACCCAAGCATGCAATAACTATCCCGAATTCTGCTACCGAAAATACAGCAACATAACCTATGTTGGCGCCCACAACAGCCCCTTCGTAGCCCCCCACAACGCAGCCGCCAACCAGCAAGTCAGAGTCCTCGACCAACTGAACGACGGCATCCGTCTCCTCACAGGCGAAACCCACTACAACGCCACTACGAACACCATCTCCTACTGCCATACCTCCTGCGACCTCCTCGACGTTGGCACAGCAGAAGAATACTTCACGAACATCAGCTCTTGGATTTCCACCCATCCCTACGACATCGTCACCCTCCTCCTCGTGAACTCTGACTTCATACGCGTAGGAAACTACACCACTCCGCTCATCAACTCCGGGTTAGCCAAATATGCCTACGTTCTCCCCATTATACCTATGAACATTTCCTCCTGGCCAAACCTATCAGAAATGATTCTCACCGGCAAGCGCGCCGTCATCTTCATGGTGAGAAGAGCCGTTCTATTACTCTATTGGTAGTGTCATCCAAAGAATATAATAAATTTTCAATAGGATTACGACGCCAACCAAACCGAAGTCCCCTACATCTTGGACGAATTCAGCCAGATGTGGGAGACGCCCTTTAGTCCTACGAACATCAGTTTTCCCTGCACGGAGCAGCGGCCGCCAGGGTTGAGTAGCCAGGACGTAGAGGGGAGGATGTATTTGGCTAATCATAATTTGAATACGGAGATTAATTAGCAGGGACGAGTATTTTAGTGCCGAATACTGTGCTTATAAATCAGACGAACGGGTTGAATGGAACGGGGAGTTTGGGATTGATGGCTAACAATTGCGCTGGTAAGGTTGACCCATCCACGAGGAGAGCTTTCATGTGCTGAGATTTGAGTGATAGCTGAGTGGCCTCGTCCGCCAAATTTCCTGCTTGTGGATTATTATAATGATGGATCATATCCTGGATCGGTCTTTGAGGTCGCAGCACAGATGAATAATGTTACGTATAACCGGCCTTGTTGCGGGCAGGCGGCATCTGCGGCGTATAGGGTCCTACCGAGTGGAGCATTGTTATTGATTTCAGGGGTTATGGGAATGGGTGTTCTGTTGTGGTAGCTATTTTCCCTTTATTCTGACGAAGTGAGCGCAAGGCATTGGCGCTTTGAGGATTTTTTCCATAGACTTTACTGGTTATCTCTATATCGTTCTATTCAATGAACCCCTCACCGACGTGAGAAAGCTGGAGTTTTCCCCCCCTTTGTGAGATCTTGACTTTTCGTTGAGAGACGGTAAGGTAAGGTAATCCATTGAAAATGCCCGATACAGATACAGCTGTGAGTGCATTATCCGATGAGCGACTCGAGTAGGTAGTCAATCAATCAATCGAACATGCACATCACAGTGTGGGAAAACACCCTTTTATTATGTATAATCTATCGAAACCAATTAAATACAATGTAAACACGATGACCATTGAAATAATACCTATTCCCCCCTCCACCCCTCCAACCCTTAGACACACAAGACTAATTTGATGATGACGAACAAACGCATGATAAGATTTCTACCGTCCGTGTAAATAACAAACAACCAACCAAACCTCTTCCCCGCGCGCACCTCCAAACTCAACTCAGCTCTTGAGTGAAGTGCAGTGCCATGCGTAAAACCTCCAATCAAGGTCATTCAAAGGACGGTGATGGGTGAGACAATGGAAGACCGTGTTGATGTTGTCATATAGCAGCCGTGGACAGTTGTACGTACTGTAATAGCAATGACTTGGGCGAAAGGAAAAGAACCTATTCCTCCTCACTCTCTTCCTCCTCTTCCTCCTCCTCCTCCTCCTCCTCCTCCTCACCGTCAATGATCTCGTTGATAGTCCTCGCAGTTGCGTCTTCCACAGCCTGGGTCGTGGGATCATCATCGTCCATCTCCATAGTCCCATCAGTAGCGTCGTCAACGGCCTGGGCCGTGGGATCATCATCCTCCATCTCCATCATGGCAGCCTCCAGTTCGTCTGCCAGAGCCTGGTCGTCCGGGCTTAGGCCATCCGGGTTTGGATTGTTGGTGGAGCTTGACGAGGTGGTGCCGTGTGCTTGCTGGGTATGGGAAGCTGCGTCGAGGTCGAAGTTATTTGAATAGGAGCTTTGGGGATTTATGTCGGCGTAGTCCTCTTGCGCGGAGTCCAGTAGTCTGTATGGAAGGAGGCCGGCGTGACTGTTAGCGGTGAATAAGGGCACATTGGTATCCGAGGCTTCACGGTTCTCGGCAGCTTTGTTCTTCTGAAGGCATTCCTTTGCCTTTTTCCTGGCCTTGTATGTCTTGTTATATTGGGCTCTTATCCTTTTCTTTTCTTCGTCAGTCTTCGGCACCTTGCGCATGGTTGGCGTTTTCTGTTTTGTCTTCCGAGGAGCTTTACCAGGTGTTGGCGCAATGAGCCCGTTTGGTGCCTGCGAGGCCAAGGCCGGATGTGTAGTCGCCTGAGGTAGAGCTGCACTTGAAATGCCAAACTGTTTCCCATCCTTGAGATTTTGCTTGGTAGGATGCGATCCGTCGTACCAAGGAAAGTCTTTTCGCAACATCTTCTTCCAGGCTTCATCCTGAGCCTTTTTATCACTCGCTGCTTGTTCTGGTGAAAGTCCAGGTTGAGTCTCCACAGGTTGTTGTTGTCGTTCTACCCCTTGAGCGGCATCTGGCTCTGTCCCCCTCTTCCGTTTGATACCGCTCGTTGAGGCTTCGGCTTGTACGGTGGCTGATGGGGTGCGAGAGACAGATGGTTGAGGTGATTGCTGATAATACCCTACAGAGTGTTCACCAGGCCCTTGTTGAAATTGAATTCCTTGGTTTTGAAATGGATGTCCTGGCTGAGATCCATGGCAAGAGTACTGCCCGCGTAGGTGAGGCTCGGGAGGATAAGTCAGATCGAGAGAATAAGGAGGATCGCGAGAATAAGTACGATTAGGGAAATAAGTAAGATGGGGAGAACAAGTAGGAATGAGAGGATCAGCAGAATTATATGGACTAGGTAGAGACTGAACCTCCGATTGCAATGATCCAGAGTAAGGAGATTGGATGTGGTTTGCCTGTGTAGAATGGTAACCCGGTGCTAGGGCTGGAACAGCAGTATACTGGTGTTGTGTTGGCGGAACCATCGTGTTTATAGTAGCTCCAGATTCCAAGGATGGTCCATCGTTCATCAGTGGAATAGAAGTGTTCTCTGAGGAAGCACTTCTGACGTTGAGACTTTGCTGGCCAGCGGTTGGATGAGACTGTCTTGCCCATTGGACGGTGCTCGCGACACCTCGATTCCTAGATGATTTGGTCTTCACGCCGTCTTTTGGTGACTTCGCCTTTATTGTCGTCTCGGACTTGAGCTGTTGCTTCAGAACTTTAATCTCACGCTTCAGCTTCTCAATCGTTGCTTCAGAAGTTTGACTATGTTCGCGCGCCTGTTGGAGAGCATCTTCATGATTTCGAACACGCTGCCTCAAGTCATCGTATTGTTCACTTAGAGTCATGAACTCGGTCGTGGTGTAGGAGCGTTCGCCGTTGGAATTTATGAGGCCATCATTGGTAGATGCAGGCCAGTTAATTACGGTCCGAGGATTATCTCCATATATGGATACCCGAAATGGAGAACGTCCATAGATTGAAGCACCTATATTTGAGTTGGCTGGGGACTGTCCTGGTTGAGAGATATTCGCATTCATTCCTTGATAATCCATCCCTGTCAGAGGCGTGTTGATGTCACCAGGGATATCCCGTGGCGTGGATTGAACGGCGTAATGCGTGGGCACGAAGGTATTGTTTGGATCTAGAAACTGAAGATTGTCACCCACGGAATGCTGTTCCTGTGGCGGCGCGGAATAATGGTGCTGCTGATGACCCTGCTGCGAATCCATGTTTGATGTTTGATGTATAAGACGCAAATCTGGAAGAGTATTTGAACGTTTTATACCAGCCTTTGACCGACTTTGAACGGTTCCAGTAACGGCAACTTGGTTGTATCTGTCACATTCCAAACCGTAAGATGCTTGAGAGCTGATTTCTATAGAAATTGGTGGAGAAGTTGCCAAGATTCTCGAATCGAGGTGAGTCACTATTTTATAGCGATTTTCACGTGCAAAGCAAGTTTTGAGGGGATTGGAGTACGTTTCACTTGCAATTGAGCAAGATGGCGTTGCTGACGAAGTATAAGCGTGATCACTACCTTGGCCTTTCGAACGCAGGTCCTTGGTTCTGGTGGGAAAATGCCTGGTCCAAGATCGCTTCAGATGCTTCACTGATTTCGACGCTTTTTCCGGAGGAGCTGTGTGGGCATTGCGGGAGGCTTTTGATGGCTTAAGAATTAGCTGAGGAGACACTTGTAAGCTATTAAGAGCCTGCTGATGCGCCGTCGGTATTGCTTTGCTAGAATTCTGGAGCTCAACTGGTGCTAACAAGGCTGAAGCAATGCGTGAATGGTTGTTTGTCTCTGGAACAACAGAAATTGGATTTTCACTCTCAGAAGTGCGAGTGCTATGGTATGGTCTTTGTGCTGATCCATTTGGCAAACTTAGTGGATAGTCTCTGCTAAGCCTATTGTCTGTCATGGGTTTGGTGAGTGTCAAGCCGCCAATGTTGCCGCTAGCAGAAGTTAGGAGTAAGTTTTCAGACTTTTTGCCCTTCGAGCCACAAGACTCATGTTTCAGCAGATTTTCACGTGCTTTTGCATCACTAGTTCTGTCACATTTGTGCTCATTGCCAAGAACACTGCTCAGGCTGTCGCTTGCTCCATTGAAACCAACCTTTCTCATTTCTTCCCCAAGCATCTGATTCGACGACTTGAATAAGATATCACGCTGGATCTCTCGCCCTTCCTTGGTCAAAGAACATTGGTATGGAGCCCGAGAGTACTCCGTGTTGGCCTTCCTGTCATGATGAAGGCCCTGTCCGATGTCCTTAGAGATTGTTTCAGTCGGCAAGCTCAAACCCTTGCGCTTCAGATCGTGATTGCCATCTGTTCCAGAACAGCAGTCATCAGGTCGAAGTATAGCCTCATCATCGTCAGACCCAGTGTTTGAGTATTTTTCTACCCTTTTGCTAAGTCCGAAGTAGCAGCTCCCACCTATAGACTCGTCCACTGTAGATCTTCTTGTCACTGGCTGGCATTGTTCTTCTAGCTCCAGTGGACAACGCTGGTTATCTCCTTGCTGTTCTGTGGCGCGAAGGGTTGTAGGCCTGCCGACGGCAGCCTGTACTTTCTCTCCTACATCCTTCTTCTGAACTTGTGGTCTGGGGAGAAGTGTAAGCCCCAGATTATCACTTATGAACCCATCTAAAGATGTTGATCCGTCTGAAGAAGCATAATTACCTTCTTTTTCCCCTTTGCTACCACTCATCTTCTTGAGCGATGAGGGAGCCATTCGTTCTATGATCATTTCTTCGATTACTTAAGAGCTCTGAAGGGCGCAGAACCCGAGCTGCGGGCGCCCAATGTAGAGCTTGCCCCTAACATCTGTGTCAAGGGCTTAACAAGGAAGTGCAAGAGGATATGCTATTGAAGCAGTCTGACAAGACTGGTACTCGCAGCTTGGACATTCATGAGTACCTAGAGGACGTTTGTGTCAGAGGTTATGTAATCATTCCCTACTATGCTGTGGTCTTCCATAACAGCCGATCCGCCAAAACCCCACCAACCACCAGAAATACCTAGAAACTAATTCCCATCTGATTGTAAAACTTTAAATTTTTCAGATTACTAGAATTGTTTCAATAAGAATACTGGTTCCTGTTCTTCCAAGCTCTATAATCTTGTTAAATCCTCAATAAGCTCCATGATTTATACTCTTAAGATCAGCGAAATAGTGCATAGGCAACGGGTGCTGATGCATGATTTATGGTGGGATTCGGGCGGATTGGCCGTTGTAGAATACGGTACTGATACTCTACCCTAGCGGCTCTACCCGTCCACGTTCTGTGTGTATGACCTGCATCGCTGTGTTAGATGAGCTATTTCATGTTTAGTGGACCTACATATTGTAAGCCAAACTCCTTTTTGTGATCGGGAATTACATCTATATCAAGTTCATTGCCAGATACATTATAAGAATTTCATGCACTAACCGACTGACAATAGCGTGACTTTTTACATGCCATTTATGTACTTGCTCTCGTGGAATTATTTCCGCAAACCCACGAATCTTACAACCACCGGAATCGACAATATCTGCCTAAGGTAGAAACATTACAGTAGGCGTAGGTCTGGCACATATAGCGATCATGAGCGTCATTCTTTGCACAGGTATGTTGGTTCGAATTTCTCTTACGAGGCTAGTTCCAAAGCTTCCAATCCTTCATGGCTGGTCCAACAAAGTAATAAGCATCCATAGCTGACTTTTGCATATGATGCATAGGTACGTCGCCTAGACCTTCTATATAAACCTTTGTCAGCCTTGTCGAAACACTCAAGCCAATGCTGGATAAATCAGAAGAAATTAAAGAACTGACACGTGCGCGTAGCGGGCTATGATCACACAATACGGTTCTGGGAGGCTCTGTCAGGCATCTGCCATCGCACAATACAACATCCTGACTCCCAAGTGAATCGCCTCTGCATATCACCCGATAAGAAATACCTAGCAGCGGCTGGCAATCATAATGTCAAGCTCTTCGATATCCGCTCGACTAACCCAGCTCCCGTCATGATATTTACTGGTCACCAAGGCAACGTTACCGGCGTTACGTTCCACTGCGAAACAAAATGGCTAGTAACCAGCTCAGAAGATGGCTGGGTAAAGGTCTGGCAGACAAAAGATGGAGCGGTACAACGGAGCTACGACCACGGGATTCCAGTCAACGACGTAGTAATTCATCCCAATCAAGGAGAGGTGATTGCCTGCGATCGTGGAGGAAATGTTAGAATATGGGATTTGGGAGAAAATAAATGTACTCATCAGCTCATACCTGAAGAAGACGTATCGGTCTCGAGTGTCACAGTCGCGAGCGACGGCTCGTTACTTTGTGCTGGCAATAATTCCGTACGTATCCGGTCCTGAACTATCACAAGCTAACACTTACTGAATTGGGACTCTCAGGGCAACGTGTTCGTCTGGCGTATCCACCAAAGAATGGATCCGAATGGTGAAGAGACCGAACTCATACCTATCACTCAATTCAAAGCCCATGATGGCTACGTTACGCGTGTCCTCCTCTCACCGGACGTCCGCCACCTCGCAACCTGTAGCGCCGATCACAATGCCCGCATTTGGTCCGTCGACCCTTCGGCTCCTCACAATATCAAAGGCAATGAGGGTCTCCCAGCAGAACGAGACGCCAATGCTTTCCCACTGGAAACAAGCTTGGAAAGCCATCAGCGCTGGGTGTGGGACTGTGCTTTCAGTGCTGACAGTGCGTATCTAGTCACGGCGTGCAGCGATCATTACGCAAGATTGTGGGAGTTGTCAACGCAAAGTGTGATAAGGCAATACAATGGCCATCATAGGGGAGCTGTTTGTGTGGCGCTGAATGACTATTCAGAGGTGAGGTAGTAAGGAGATTAACGCAGCGTCATCTGCATGCAAAGTTTGAGATTTTAGCGAAGGCGTTGGGGTTAGGATATCCATATTAGCTGTATAGTATACGCCAGATCCATATATCTGGAGCTGACAATGTACAGGCATATTGTAATCATGTGCATATTTGGAAAAGTTGACATTGCTTGTGACTGGTACCAATACTACCAACGCGCTGCTAAGATTACGATGTCCGTCGGGAGTACTCCAGCATCAAAGGGATTGCTACAGATTTTCAAGCAGTGGACGTGCTAATTCCTGGTGCAAAGATTATGGTCATAGTTGGTGTAGGGTATTGAATTTCGCGAGCAATCTAGGGTATCTTCACAAACATCCACCCACGCATTGCTTCGGTAAAACCATGTCCCCAGCATGAGATTATTGAACTCCCCATCCTTAGCTTCTTGATGCCGCTAAAATGCTAGGAACATTTATCGTGAGCACACAGAATCCCACCAGGCTACATTTGACGATCTGCCTCAGTCCCATGCGTCGCCCCAGTCGTCATCCGCAGCTGCATCCTTAGGTTTCGTACTAATAGTCTTCGCAGGAGTAGGCTTTGGCTTGGCAGTCGTGCTTGCCAGTTTCTTAGACCCAGAACCAGAACCTACGCTTCCAGTAGTAGTTGTCCTTGCGGGAGCTGATGGTTTAGCTAGGCCCTTAGGGAGCGATGTTTTCGACTTCGCCTGTGCCTGTGCATTGAGCCACCCCTCGAAATCCGGCTCGCCACCATCGTCAAAGCTCACAGGTGGTGCTGGGGCTGGCTGCGATTCAGAAAGAGCATCAAAGAAGTCATCCTCGGCCATTTCACCCCATGCATCGTCAATCTCTTGCTCGTGCTCAAGGGGGTTGGAAAAGTACTTTTCTGGTGGTGGTGTTGGAACAACTAGTGGTGTGGAGGCGCTGGTGACTGCCTGACGGTGAATGGTTGGTATTGAAGCCGAGGGACGGGATGAATCAGCTCCCGGAGGTACTGATGAGGATCTGTCGTTGTTCGGAGGTTGTGCTTTCGCCACCTTTGACTGTATGTCACCGCTTGCGGTGGCTATTTTATTGGTGAAAGATGAAATTGCCCATCCAGCCCACCCTGCAGCGTCACTTTGTGTTGTGCCCATCCGTGGAACAGTACCATTCGCTGAAGCTGTAGCTGGAGGTGGTAAGACTGTGTCTGGAAGCGAGGTTCCATATTTGCGAATACGTTGGAGGTAGACATCGAAACATTTGTTAGCTTGGTCACGAACAAGTCTGGTCCGGGTCAGTCATGTAAGTCTTATTATGGTAAAGCATAACCTACTTTTCTCGGTCTATTAAAGAGGGACATAAAGCAGGCAGAATCTTGCTCGCACAGTCCTCATCATTGAAAAGGTCTGAAGTCGCTGCAAGCGCAAGTAATGCTGCGTTTCGCGCGTGCACGAACGGATCCCGCAGTGATCGTGAAAAAGCTGCGACAAGTACTTTCTGCCTCGTCTAAAGCCCGGTTAGCGTATGCAATTGCAATCGATTCACAGCGTGTACATACGGTTGCGCCTAGATTGCGAGCTATTTTACCTAGGCAGATGGTGGTATTGGTTCGAATCCCAGGTTGTTCATCGTTTGAAGTCTTTGCGAGATGCTTCAGTAACTCGCCATTGACGGTACGATCAGAGAGCTTGGTGATGATAGTCAAGACTGCTTTTACCGTTTGCTCTCGGACTAAGGGTGCTACATCTGTAAAACCGGTGACCTAACCTTATTAGCTGCAATTTTTTTTGCAAACTAGATTCGTAGCGCAGTACCATTTGAGGAAAGACCTTGTCATTCACTATCTTTTGAGACAAGTGATCGATCATGTTTGGCAGGTTGTCCAGCAAGCATACTCTGATAGCGCGGTCCGGATTCGAGAAGAGTCTAACGATTACTGGAGTAATCCTCGACTCCCAGTCCTCGTCAGATAGCTTTTTCCCTATCTTCATCACCGATGCAAATACTTTCGGCCCTCCACCGCCAAATTCAATCGACTTCAGAAGCTCAGGGAGGACTTTGACGCAGAAAAACTCTTCCGGAAAATCATCGGAGACCTCGTCTAGCTCGCTGGATTTGGGTCAGCTCAATTTAACAACTTGCTTTCCACACTACTGACCTTAAGAACTCTTCTCGTTCACCCTCACTCTTTAGTCCAAGGTTCTCTAGCCCTTCTGACAGCCTGATCAGAGGCGTCTCAAAGAAGCCGCCGCTCCGCCTTCCTTGGTCGCGAAAATGGGAAACACTTAGTCTAGCCTTCGGATTCGAATTCAATAACCTCTTGTAACTTTGGTGCATACTTGGGGGTACATTCTTCGTCTGGCTAATTTGATCACCAGTGATGAAGCAGCCATTGAAAACCTCAAATAACAGTATTCCGAAGTCGTACGAATCTACCGCTGACAATGGATGACGTTTGATTGTATCCCATCCCGATTTGGCGATTTCGGGAGGAGCATAAACCCCGGATTCTGGGGTAAAACTTCCGTGTCTCTTTGAAAGTCAGCGACGTACTAAGATGTATAGCTTGTTACTGGGACACAGACATATATTATAGCATCGTCATCCTTCATGGAACTCAGGACTTCAAAGCCTCCTAGCCTCCACTCCCCACTTTGGCTGATATAGACTGAAGAAAGTCGGATATTTCCGTGTATGGACGACGCTTCGTCATTTACAAACGCCAAAGTATTCTGAACCCAATTAGCATAGAGCTGAGTATCCAGTCTACCAGTTTCTCATACAGCGATTGTAAACAAGCCCCATTTAGATGTCTCCACGCTCAGACTCTTCCGCCGCGCAGGCCATGCTAGCGGAGTCACCCGTTCTGTGGCCACGTAGATGTATGTCTCAGTCTGCAGCCAAAATCAGATCCCGGCGTTGACCATGTACTGGGCGATTCTTTGCGATACCTCCACCGTATCATAGACTCTTATTACCCCGGGGTGTCTCAGTGTTCGCATCTTCCGTACAGCGTTTCGAGCGAGTGGTAGGCGGGATCGGTCTGCTGTGATATCGAATGCGAAAATGCTACAGTCCGAACCGTCTTCCTTCAAAGACATTCAAGAGTCAGCTATATACATCAATATTGTTTTGGAGTACACACACTCGCTTCGTGCCATTGTATAAAGCCCAGATTGACTGATCCACAGTCAACCTGTCACCAAATTTGTATGGGAATGGAGGATCTTTAGAGATAGCGGAGGCTACAGCAGATTTAAGGAAGTCCATGGCAAAGTTATAATATTGGTACGGAGGCCCGAAGGTCTCTCGCAAGCAAAGAGCAGGATCGGATCATGTAGTCTCGTACTTGCATTTGTGCTGCAGGTATTTGCACAATTTGCATAAGCTTGCATTAACCTTAAAGTTGCATATAATTCATTCACAAACCATGCATGAGCATATTGCTAGAGCTTTGAATTTCCCACATAGAAAGGAAATAGCATCCCGTGGAATCTATATCATAATATCTGGCCACCAGGTGGTTGGTTTCGAGCTCAGGAATCCATCAAGCTACCTTTCGCCTCTTACTCGTCCTTCTGCAAGTCCAAACAGTATGCGGGAATGGTGAGTAACCACCAGCCCCCATTTTCTTCATGACTTCCGAAGCCGAGACGTACAAAGATTACAATCAGTGTCTATGATGCAATAATGGTAAAAGGTCTGACTGCAACACAACGCTCTCATGGTTCTCGTTTTCTTGGTAAACCTCAGACTCATGCGTACGAATCCTTGCAGACACCAAGCAGTCGCGACAGTTAGCACATCAGCAAGGGAGCCTATTCAAGTATCATGACCAGGACTCTGTATTTGATGTGTATATGTACAGGCTACGGCCGCCCCACTTAATGGAACTTCAAGTCCTTCAATTTTAATTAAGACTTGTCGTCAATGGCAGTGGGGTACAGAAGGATGGGGTTGGTGGAATAACTGCGGACTGTGGTTGGCTAAGCTTTGATACGGGCTGCACTGGCGGTTTGCTGAAAGGTCGAAAGCCTGAGTTGCGTGCGGGTTGACGACCAATTGAGACTGAAAAGACCTGAGACACTTTGCTTTCATCTGCAGCTGTTCGCATTCTCATAGCGTGTTAGGAATTCGACCTCGGTTCGGATGAGCTAACGAACGACACAGAACCTGGCTTTAGCCTACAAGGACGAAGATGTCGAGTTCTACAACAATGGCAGGCATGGCGAGACATCTATTGGTATCATTGGTCTGAATTATATCTTTAAAGTCTCGGGTGGCATAGAATTGCCAAACAGTGTAATCAAGGTGAGCCTTGACTAGCAACACACGGGCTATCATTATCATACATCTACTTTATCAAGGTCAATATCCTCAGGTCTATAATGGTCGTCGATGATGCAGTGAAGATAGGAAGGAGCGTGACCACCGCTGGGATGATGTCAGCTTGACCGAACGCGCAGACTTCAGGATAGCTTTCTACTCACAGATTGGTGATGTAGAGGTTGACCAGTTCTACGGGCACATAATCAAATAGTGGGTTCTCAATCTTAACCTTATCCACGAAGCCCCCATCATCATAACCGATGACCTTGCTAGGATCACCATTTTCCATCAACGAATCCATGTCGAATGGGTATACTGGACTGAGTTTGTAGACACCACTAAGCACAACAACAGGCGTGGCGTGCACCTTTGCAGCTTTGGCAATAGCCTTCGCTCCTGCAGCGGCCACCAGACCTCCATTGGCAAGCACTACATGCGTGCCCAGAATCACTTTGTTAACGCGAGACATTAAAGCAAAAACAGCGGAATCGGGAATGAGTATTACGGTGACGCCGGCTGCTGTTAATGCTTTTTGAAATTTCTCGGCCCCTAAATCCTCATCAAAATCCCCCCTGCCATTGCCCACGGCAGCAGCATGGGTTGCCTCGTGGTTGTTAGGATAAGCCTCTGCATGAATTACAGTAAATTTCCTCTTCGTGGCAGCCTTCAGGAGGAACTTTTGTACCGTAACCGAGGATGTATGTGTAAGAATGACCTCATTTGAGTGGATGTGCTCTAAGGCGTAAGCAGCTATCTGGTCATCTGCTTGGGTCAATTCTTCAAGAATTTCCTGTATGCCCTCAATCACTTCGGCTTTAAGGTCTTTAGCAGCGGTTATTTTTGATAGAGCCTGGCTTGAGAGTGATTGGTGGACGCCTGGAGATTGGGAGCCTGGCGAAGTCGTTGGAGACGGAATGTTTGATATGGGTTGTGAAAGCAAGCTGAACATGGATGTCACAGTGGGAGCAGTGTTCGTGACTGCATAAGAGGCATGTGATGTCAGAAGAGGCGGTCGCTGTGGGCCCCCTTGTCCAGGTGCTTCCACTTGTTCGTCCTTCTCCCCATGCCGTAACGGACTCGAAGTGAAAGATTTTGACAAAATGGTTGAGTGTTCTGGTGAGCGTACATCCTGATCTCTAGGTGTATTTGGTCGGCTATCTGTGCCTGCATCACTATAGCCACTTGTCTCTCCCTCTCTATCTTCCTCTGCTTCTTCCCGGATAACGCCCAGCACTCTCCGGACTATGTTTCCTATTGCCAGCTCCCTTGGCTGTGCTGAAACCAATCGCTGGCCGACTTGCTGCACCCGCTCGATGAGTCTTCCAACATCTGTAACCTTGACACTTTCCACAACCCGGCGCAAGAGATAAGCTGTTGCGATTGCACAAGCTTGGGAACCCCGAATTTGGCGTCTTTTGAGGAGGCTATGCAGTATGAGTCAAAACAGCTGTTGAGTGAAGGTTTCAACCTCTTACGATATGAGATTGTCTGTAGAAGACTCTACTGAGATGCCCTTGCTTCTTACAGACCTCGTGAAGGTGGTAAGGCCAGGAGCTATAACACCTGTGGCAGCAGGCATGTTAATGTCAAGGCCGACAGTACGCAAGTATTATACAGAAACGAGCAAGAAAGGAAATTTATTGTATTGCTTGGATGATTCAGGATTGAGATTGCTCCTCTCTGGGAAGACTTGTATTCGAGATCCACGACTACGTACTCAAGGTGTACACCAGTAGGTTGATACAATCACGAATTGGGAATAACTAGCGAGTGTAAAGAGGAAAGTACGGAAAGTTAGCCGCTAGTTCTAGCTGTTTGTGATCGACATGCGGATCTGCTGGTCTGCCATGGGCTTTCCGAGCTGGGGACCTCTCAGCAACCTCCCCGCCCCCATCCTTGAACACTTTTAAGCTCCCACGGAGGCATTGACGCTGCTGGCTCAGTGCCACCAGACCTTCTAACAGCCAAATAGCGCACTCTTCGTGTTTTGGCCATACAGTAACCGACCTTGTGAGCAGCAAGAACTCAATCACCAATAGGCAACGTGGGGGCCTCAACACCAGCTGCGCCTCAGTGAGCCTTTACACGGTCCCGTAAAAATAAGGGCGCTGGATGGACTGACTGCTGTTGGAGGTTGCTACCCAGCTTTGGAGGTCTGATGGCTTTTCTCGGACGATGAACTCCTTGAACATATTGTCCGCACGCGTCATTGGTTCAACCCCACCACAAACACCGTCGAGTAACAGATCTCGGTCTTACAGCGACAGCAACCTAAAGCAAAATAGTACGGAGAAGAAGAAGCCAAAGCGTAGCGCCAGTCAACATGTCAAAGGAGGCGCTACGGATGCTCTTGAAGAGAAGGACACAAATCATACTGATGAGAAGGTCGATGAGCACGAACAAGTTGTTCCTGTGCCGGACGTAGACGAGAAGACGGCTTTGTTGGCTGAACCAGAGGACACTGAGCCTCCGTCAAAGCCCAGCTCAAAGTACACTAAGCTCCGACTTGCAGTAAAGAAGCTCGTTGCAGCGTTCACGGAATCCCTCAGATGGGTACTGTCTACGTTAGCCTCCCCTGGGGTCTACATTGTTACCGGATTCTATGATGAGAAGGGCAACTTCTCTCCATTACTACCAATCCGTAAGCTCGGTCGGGTCCTGCCAGGAAGAAATGGGAAAAGTTCTACTGCCCAAGCTGTGGGCCTTTCAGGCTCCCCGGCTTCTTCAGATCCAGCTTTTCCCTCTAAATCAGATACTAAGAGCACACGTCGAAAGAACCACTCGAAAGACTCAAAGCGCAAATCGCACCTCGCGCACACAGCTTCCGCAGTGACTTCCGAATCTGAAACGGATTCTGGAGGAAAGACAGTGCTGCTTGATACGCCAGCGTCGAGCCGACCATCGATTCATTCAACTTCATCATCTGAAGAAGTTCCGCAGAGCAGGAGATCTATTCGCATTAAGCTCTACAATGAAGATCCGGCTCGGCGACGGAGACAAAAGAAAGAAAAAAGCGACATGAGCCGTGATGCTTCTGCTGCCGGTGACAGTCAAACACCCGCACTGACGGTAGCAAATATCAAGTCACCCACATCGCCAGCATCATCATTACGAATGACTAAATACCCACGCGCACCAGCTCCTCCCCGACCCCTAATACCGCGACGTCAACCCTCCTACTCTTCTACTATTCCTTCGCAATCTTCTAGACTTGGCCAAAAGACACTGGTAATAGACTTAGACGAGACTCTGATACACAGCCTTGCAAAAGGCGGCAGAATGAGCAGTGGCCACATGGTGGAGGTAAAGCTCAATACAGCCGTCGGCTACGGGGGCCAAACATTAGGCCCACAGCATCCGATCCTCTATTACGTACATAAACGACCGCATTGCGATGACTTTCTCAAGAGAGTGTGTAAATGGTATAAACTTGTTGTCTTTACGGCTTCGGTCCAGGAATATGCCGACCCGGTCATCGATTGGCTCGAGCAGGAACGAAAGTACTTTTCAGGAAGATACTATCGACAGCATTGCACTTTTAGGAATGGAGCATATATCAAAGATCTTAGCTCCGTAGAGCCGGACTTGAGTAAGGTCATGATACTGGACAACAGCCCATTAAGCTATATATTTCATGAAGGTGAGACTGTTTCCAGTAACAAAATGGGGACTTTTCTTACGTGTTGTATGCAGACAATGCGATACCGATCGAAGGATGGATTAGCGATCCCAGTGACAACGACCTTTTGCACCTTGTCCCGATTTTAGAAGCCTTGCAATACGTTACCGACGTCCGTGCTCTTTTAGCATTGCGAAGGGGTGAGGTGGATGCTTCCCATTGAGCGTTACTGACATTCTGTAATGGCATCTGGGGGCCTTTGGGAGCATGGCTGCGACATTTGCTTCATGTAGTTGTGTTACGATGAATTAAAAACTTTTGAATTCACTCCTGCTTAGCCCGATGTACTGCTACATGTTCTGTATAGGTCTACAAGCCATTGTGTAGGTTCTTGCTGCATTCAACATTTGGCCGAAATATCTATAATATTTTTTGCAATGTCCTGGCTGACGAATGACGATGAACATCATACTTCAATGTTTTACAAGTACCACCAACAAACGCCCCCACCCCCCCCCAATTCGCTTTAGAATTCTCCAAAACTTTGTTTCTTTTTATTGCACTTTGCCAACATCCTCCAAAGCGGCTGTCGGAGAAGATCTCCGCAAAGCATCGTCTCTGTCTCACATGTTACAACCCCATGAGGGTGCCCAGGTCTGTCCTATCACAGAACCCTTGCGGCAGTCAAATTGAACAGTCCATTAAGGGCTATTGATCCTGCACTGATGTCCCGGACCTCCCAGGCACCGGAGACGGAGAAGTTCACGTCCAACGCTTGGAACCTCAATTGACTTAGGCAGAATGATGAACAGATCTTGCCTGGACGCTTTGTATGATCAAGCTCATGGGTAGTACTGGTACCCAGTAGCTATCAGCATGATATCAATAAGTTCCCCTTCCTGCTCGATATAGTGGTGTTCTGGAATCCACTCGGTGCCATCGTACGAACCACACTATTTGTTGAGATTGTCGCAGGTGTAACGAATTGGGCGAGAATTCGATGATGAACGAGTTGCTAAATTTCTAACCTTGTTCGGGGCAAACAGACTTGACGTCCGGAGCTCAATCATGAAATTGAATTCGAAGAACAACAACGACGCGGACCATGTACTAGTCGTCTTTATCTCCAAGATTCAGCCGTTCCTCGATTACTGACACGATGTCGCTCCATTCTCGCATTGCACCGTCACCCGAGTCACCACATGCCAGTTTCTTCTCGACTGGGCTCAATACTTCAATCCAACCATCTCCCTTCTCACCAATGCCCCACTCTTCTTCGAGAATTTTTATTTGCTTCTTGGTCACTGGATGCTTCCACATTGCCGTATTCATTGCAGGAGCAACCACAATACGTTTCTTCTTGCTCCCCTCTATTTCTCCCGTCGTATCCCAAGCTCTCACGACAGATAATAGGAGGTTGTCTGCGAAGCCAAAGGTTATCTTGGCCAAGGAGTTGGCGGACAGGGGCGCAATAACAAGCAAATCCGCCCATCTTCGTAATTCGATATGCAATATATTCCCTCCTCTGATCCATGGCTTGTCCCACTCGTCGTCATCCCGGTATATTCCGTCAATGTTCTTCACCTGTAGAAGCGAATCGAGGAGCGGTTGTTCTTCACTTTGGCCAGCGAGAAAATGCTCTGCGGATCTTGTAACTATAATTCGAACGGACAGATCGTTGTAGCGAGATAATTCATTAACGATTTCTGGAAGCTTTATTGTTGCCACACTGCCACTGGCAGCTAGTAGAAGGTGCTTCTTATTGTCGTTGGCATACTCCGATGCTACGAAATGCGCTGAGAGGCTGGTGGGCTTTATAGGTATGTTCACAGGCGGGCTTGCTACGCCTGCCATTCTACCGCGAACCCCAGCAGTTCCGAAAACGCTCTCTTCCTTCCTCATGGTTTGTGGATGTAAAGGCGATTTCGGTAGGCTCAAAGATGTTGATGATTTAGCTTTGTAAACATGGAAATTGCGTCATAGGGTATTTTCTAGTAAAGCTTCCCGAGCTGCTTCAACTTTCACTTCCTACCCAACAAAATCTCTGAATATGTTATCGAGAACACTGATATCACCGGTTAGTTATGCGACAGATCAATAGGGGTCGAATTGCTCACCAAGTCCAGGCCTTCCGGCATGCTTCGAGGCCTTCGCGGTCGATGGCCGCCTCCCTAACTCAACCTCATCTTATGCGCCTCACAGTGTCGCAGCTGCGCCTGCTGTCAACAGAGACAAGAGCAGCAATAGATAAAGCGGTAGCTTCGAAGCCGGTGGTACTGTTCATCAAAGGGACACCAGAGATACCGCAATGTGGTTTCTCAAGAGCTAGCATCCAGATACTCGGTCTGCAAGGCGTGGATCCAAACAAATTCTCTGCTTTCAACGTACTAGAAGATGAAGAGCTCCGCCAGGGCATGTTACCCGCAACCTCAAATGTTCATCATGGGGAAGGCTAACCATGTGTGTTTCCAGGTCTAAAGGAATACTCAGATTGGCCCACGATACCACAGCTTTACGTTGAGAAGGACTTCGTAGGGGGGTGTGACATCCTGATGTCGATGCATCAGAATGGAGAGCTGTCGAAGATGTTAGAAGAGAAAGGGGTACTTGTCCCTGCAGAAGCACCTTCAGAGACTCCGTCGCAGTCGTAACCACATGAAATTCCCAACTTCTACGTGATACCCCGAAGTAATGCAAAGAGCACTTTCATGATAAAAAGCATTTGTGAGGTCTCCTATGCTAGTCCTTTCGTAGATTGACATCTCCATTATGCAAAAAACCTGCTGCGATTACAAGGGTTAGGACTCAACACCGACCTTTCCACATAATTCCTTGGGGTGGACCCTATGTACAACCCATGATCATGCTGAGCTCTCGATCCTTAGTCAACAGAGTTTGAGGTGAAATCGAAGAAGGAAAAAAGAGAACGCTAATGCTCGTTACAAGATGTCCTGCTAGGTCGCTGGGGGAGTGAACCAATATCCACTCCAGGTGATTGTATCACAAAGAAGAGAAGTCGATGCACTAGTGTGTGTAACAAATAGCAACGTTTGAGGATATCATTCACTTCATTATTCATAATAGAGAAGGCCGGGTTCGCTTGTTTTCTTACCGAGTCATCACATTCACTCACTGACCACAGCCATCTCACCTCAACCACGACCATTTCATCAATTTACGTAGGTTCCAAAACCATCTTGGAAATCAACTTTACCAATTTATATTACCGCAATTGCAACGGTATGGCGAAGCACCAGCAGAACAAGGCGAAGGGCAATCGCCACGCCAAGGATCCCTTTTCTGCAAGTGAGCAATGGAAATTCATGGCTCTCGAGTCCAAACGAATGGAAAAGATCAATCAGAAGAAATTCGCGAAGGAAAAGGCCAGCAGGATCGCCAAAGAAACGGCCAACAAGACGGCCAAAGACCGCAAGCAGCGCAAGATCAAGCAACCAGAGCATTCATTGGCTGCGGCATTTTCAGGTCAGTCTACAGTCCGTCGCTCTACCTTACTCAGCTCACAGGTACCATAGATTCTGTCGACGTTTCACGTGAACATATTCAGAACATGGCAAATGCCGACATTGATGCAGCCTCCCTTGGTTTTGAACAGCGTCTTACAGCATCCGACCAACACTTCCGTGAAAAAGAGCAAGAGGTTCTAGAGGACAACCAAGCATTGATCCAACCCTTCCAAGACGAAGAGCTTGAATGGATCTCTAACGAGGGCAATCGTACTGGTAAGACAATCCTCGGCTTACGCATGAAGAGATTCCACAAGACGGTTGAGACCCATGCGCAAGAGCTTGTCTGCCACCTCGATGATTGGAACAAATGTCAGGCCGAGCTCCGCGACATGGTACTGGAATACTTTGGTCCTGAAGGACTCAAGCAGATGGAGGAAGGCATTTTCGAAGTTGGCAATGCCTTGAGCGAGGAGTTCAAAGAGTTCAAGGAAGAGATTGATGCTGAAAAGAAGAGATTCGCAACTATGATCAAAGAGGCGCGCAATACGTCCATCAAGCAGATGAAGGAGAGTGAGGAGGTGAGTGACAGCATTGACTACGCTTTTTTCCCAACTGACCATATCCTCATCCAGAAGCTGTACCTCAGGCAGAAGAAGATCGAGGAGGACTTCCTAGCCATGTTGGCGGACGAGGAGTACTAAGTATGATGGTGGTCAGAAAGATGAACCGTCAATCACTGACTCTAAAGCTCGCTCTTCGCATGCCTTGAAGTGCTTACAGTGGAGCTTCTACGTAAGACTGGCGAATGTCTTCCTTCTACGTTGTCAAAGTGTGAAGGTGCTTATTTCCTAGCATAACAGCCGACGACCACAGGCAGCTTACAGCGTTATTATCGGATTTTTCATCCAAGCTATTCATGTGGCAATTTTTCGTGAATGTGACATGCAAGGACACATTGTTGAGAGCGGTTGTTGCCGGCTCGCGACGGCCCATGGGTTCATCGTCATTGCCGCCAACGTTGTGAAAATCCCAGCTAAGGCCAGGATCTTCCTGTCCTTGCGAAGTGACTCCCCGCTATCCTGTTTTTCCGCGTCCCGTCCCATGCGGATACTATTCGCATAAATTTTTTGAAGAAAGTCAATTCGCCTTATCAGTGACTGTTGCAAACGGAATGCTCCGTCAGTCTATATAAGACGCATTGGGTGCTGAGACTGTTGAATTGTTTCTATCCTCCATTTACATAAAATCTTACCACCCACCAGGTACCATCCTTCCTTCCGCATTATCATTTTACAGCCCTTTGAGCAATTGGCTACTCGAATAAGTTTGATCCCTCCGGCTTGCTCAGTGTGACTCATCCACAATTGAAGTCGTTGCAATGGCTCCCATTGCCACACAAACGACCTCAGAGCTCACAGAGACAGCTATCAAACACGCAATCGCCAAAACTGCACCCTCCATAACCACCAATGGCGCATCAACCCACCTTTCCGAGCTGGACGCCTCCAAACTCATCTTCACCCGCAACCAAAGCCCGAAAGCCGTCCCAGAACCAAATTCCCCAGAAGTCTGGGCACAAAATATTTGCACAGACCACATGATAACTTGTCAATGGACTTCAACAGACGGCTGGGCGCCTCCCCACCTCCAACCATACGGGCCTCTAACTCTTATGCCCACCGCCTCAGTCCTCCACTACGCAACCGAATGCTTCGAAGGCATGAAAATATACCGCGGTTACGATTCCAAGCTCCGAATCTTCCGTCCTGACCGCAATTGCTGCCGCATGCTCAAAAGTGCCACGAGGATCGCCCTCCCAGCTTTCGACCCTAAGGAGTTGCAGAAGCTTATTGAGACGTTGGTAGCTGTTGATGGGGAGAAGTGGTTGCCGAAGAGTAGGCCGGGCAGTTTCCTGTATCTAAGGCCGACAATGATTGCCAATGATGATCACTTGGGGGTGCAGAGACCAAAGGCAGCATTGTTGTATATCATGGCTTGTTGCTTTCCTAGCTTGGACACAGGGATCGGCAACCTTGCACCGACAGCCAACGGCTCGGACAAGAAGGAAAAGACCGGCTTGAAGTTGCTGGCGAGTAAAGAAGATACTGTTCGCGCTTGGCCTGGAGGGTTCGGCTTTGCGAAAGTGGGTGCCAACTATGGGCCTTCGTTGATAGCACAGGATGAGGCCAGAGCTCGAGGCTTCCATCAGGTGTTGTGGTTGCTAGGAAAGGAGTGTGATGTTACTGAGGCTGGAGCCAGTAACTTCTTTGTGGTGTGGAGGACACCAGAAGGGCGTGTGCAGCTTGTCACGGCTCCATTAGGCGATAAAATTATTCTAGACGGAGTGACTAGAAATAGTGTCATTAATTTGGCGAAAGAGAGATTGGCTGAAGATATCGAAGTCGTGGAGAGGAAGTATACTATGTACGAGCTTGAGGAGGCAGTGGAGCAAGGCAGACTCCTGGAGGCCTTCGCTGCTGGGACAGCAGTGAGTTTAGCGTCCTCATTTCGAGACTCGATGTTGACTAACACAACGGTAGTACTTCATCGCCCCAATTTCCCTGATTCACTTCCGAGGAAAGGACTTGGAGATACCGACCTCTGCCGGCAGCTTGGGAAAGTATACCGTGCTCTTGAAGACATGGCTTAATAATATTATGTACGGATTGGAGCAGCATGAATGGGGTGTTGTCGTGCAGGAGCGACAGCTGGACGCTTAAGACCGAGATCTTGCGCCGCTAGATCCCCAGAACGGGAGAAATTATACCTCGACAGACGATTTGAATAGCATGAAATGAACGGAGGCAGAAAAAGCGAACGATCAAGCTGGTGAAAAAGCATACACTAGCAGAACATCGTGAGAAAATCTAATGTATAATTAACATAGTAATAGGAGACTGGATCAATAGATAGCAAAGTTCAACACAGTATTGGTAGGTTACGAGAATCCGAGTGTCTTTCGTACAATGTCCGAGTAGATGAGGTGAGAGCATAATGCTGACATGGAGCTCTACTAGGCCTACCTATTGATCGCTCTATCCTTTTCGAGCTTCGCTGCGTCTTGCTCCATAGTTTCTCTTCTCTTGACAGCTTCTTCCGTGACAGCTTTCTCTCCTTTGGCCCGCTGCCTTGCTTCGAACATCTCCCTGCTCTTCAATATTCTCTGCACGATCTCGCCAGCATTGACATTCTGAAACTCATGATGACCGATCTCCTGATAAATACCCATTTCCTTAGCAGCTATATAAGGATCATAAGTCAATGGCATAAATGAAGTTGGCCCATGATATACAGCATCCGGAGTACCGTAGGGGAGATTCGTAAGGTAGGCTTTGCTCGGTGTAAAGGGAGCTGAGAATATGATAGAGTTCACAAACTGCTTGCTTCTTAGCTTCATTCATATAGAAATCATTTCAGCGAAGGCCTACTCGGCACTGGAGTACGCAGAGGCCACGCTCGAAAATGTTCATGATTGGGTAGTTGACCCCTTTCCAATGGTTGATGACCTCGTCATCATGAACACCAGCCACGATGTATGCAGGGGCATAGTCCTTGGCTTGATTGTCATACCACCCGTTCTTTCGACCAATTTCTTCTTCTGCTTTGGCTACTTGTCGTAGAAACTCGATATGTCCAGGTGAGAAAAGGTCGAATCCCCCGTCGACGTACACAATGCGTTGTCCGGGACGGGGAGGGATACCATTTACGATATCGTTGTAAGACCCTTTCTCCTCCCTAACATCATCTTCTTTGGCTTCTTTGGAACCCATCCAGCTTGTGACCACCAGACCAGGTTTTGAACCGGACTCGTCTGTGGCATAATCTCTGATCCTCTGCATCATTTCTTTTCCTAGCTTCTTACGTTCATCTGGGCTGCTCGGTCCTTCGGCGCCTGACAACATCCCCAGGAGTGACTTTATGAAGTGATTTTTAGTACACAAAAGCATTCTTCCCACCAGCTCAGTCGTCGAGATCCCGGGTGTCCGCTTTACAACTAAAAATCGACCAGCTGCCTTGACATATCTATAACAATCCTCTCCGCCACTGTCTGAAGTGATATCATCACCATGCACCACATATTGGCAGCCATAATGAGAAATCCATGGCAATGAAGTTACATATGGGGCATAGGGGACAGATTTTGTAGACCATCGACATGCGTCGACGGCAGCAACGCTGCGCCGAAACTTCAGCTAGGCGCAATCTGTGGTCGTGAAGGGCACCAACCGCTCCTTCAATGTCATCACAGTCGGCCCTTTGTTTTCCAAGATGTCCTCGTCCGAATGTATTCCGATCCACAGCTCTTTGCCTAGTCTTCTTGCTTGTAGCATGGCACCAGCATGACCTGAATTCCCTCAGCTCTCCACGAACATGCAACACCCAGATAAGAGGGTGTGCGTACCGTGATGAGCAAAGTCGAAGCACCCGTCGACCCAAATGCGATCCTTCGATACGGGCACGTCTTCCTGGGGATCAACGGGCCAGTTGCCCGGTGTAGGCACATCTGATCCGGTCTCTGCATCCATCTCTTCGGTCGAGCACAGAATTGCGCGAGGACAGTGAAGAAATGGGGCAAATAATGAATAAAGAATTGGCGCACAAGAGGATCGAAAACGGTGGTGCAGGCCGCGTCTAAGCGAGTCTTGTACCTGACGATCTTACAGACGGCAGGCGCGATCAAGACTGAACCGAAGGGAATTGGGGTCCAAGTCTGCTTACATGCATTTTTGCGGATGTGTTCGCTGTGTCATCCTGATACATCATTCATTCCTGGCCTTCACAAATCTTCGCTCAACCATTCTTCGTACAGCGACTGCAAGACTTCACCGTGGCATCGTCGACGCCTAGCCGCTGCAACACGCCGCGGGACGAGCGTTCGTCTCTTATTGCTTGGAATGCACTAGCCTCCCATTGGAGAGACATGGATGATGGGGCACGGACAGCATCGAAATTCCGCTGGTCCCACGAGCTTTGTATCGAGTCTCAAGGTCTCTGCCAAACGTATTGCTAGCAACAAGTCCAACCCGCAACAGACCGACGGCGTTTTTGAGTCAATTGATGAAGGCTATCCCCCTAGCTTCAGCACCAAGCGTTCCTCTACCTCCTCCAGATCTTCCCATCGAGGCCCCTACAAGTCAAGGACTGCATCTGAAAGCAACGCCTCACTTGCCTCTCTTTCGCAGCCCCCTGATAGAAAACTCGTTCCGTCCTGGCTCGGCAAGAACCACATTTCGAATTCAACGTCCCCATCTTCCCGCAAACCTGCGTCAACCGAGAGAAGCTTAGATGGTCTATTCCCATCAGCGATAGGTGCTTCTACTCATGCAGATCTCGAGAGTTCCACAGGTTCGCTCACGATGGCTGATACTGCTTTTTCAAATGGATATCGCACCGATTACGGCAAGCCTCCAAGCACTTCACAATCGAACGTGAGCTTTGGACAAGGCGGCAACAATGCTTCCTTACCAACCCCAAGTCTTCCACCAGCCTCCGGTGGAGGCATGCAGAATCCAAGCATTATCTATCAGCAGCTACACGATGTGTCCACGAAGAGAATATCTACATTGGACTATCTGAGAAAAGCTCACGAAGGACGTGTCTACTGGTACAACACTCTGTATTTCACCAAGTCGGACCTTGCAAAAATGCCCTTCTTTGACCAGAAAAAGCTTGCTCGCAGAGCTACCAATTACCTTTTGCTTGGGCTTTCTCTTCCCAGCGTTTTCGACCTGAACTCTGCAAACCCACAAGAGTACCTTCGTGCGCTAAACGCTTTACTATCTGAATTTGAGTCGTACCAACAAGTTCATCCGCCAGATGGGAGCTCTGCATCCTCGCTTTCCCGTGCACGCCTACCTTCAATGTTCAAGCGTGCAGCTCAGGGAGGTGCAAAGGGGCGCAGAACAAGTTCAGCAGCAGACATCGGTCTTCCAATGAATACAAGTGATCCTGCGGATATGAAAAAGATGACTAATATGTCTACGACTGGGTCAACGATGCCATCTTTCCCCGCCAGCGAGCAGGAACTTTTGCCAGGCGAGGAATATACGTATCTAGTTACTCCGTCATTGCCATTCGATCCAGACTTCTTCGAAACGTTTGCGACGTTGTGTGATGTACTAATAGACTGCTACACCCGTATTATGACTTTAGTGCCTTCACCAGCAATGTGTGCTCCAGTGACGGGAGAGCTCTTTACCAAAGCAGATACAAGACTTCGCAAAGTCATCATCCAAGGGATTGTCAAAGAATTTGAAGATGCTAGCAGGGCCGGTGCCAAGGCCGAATTTGCTGGATTAGGCAAGGTGGTTCTGGGAGGCCTGATGTGAGGGTCCGCCGCGCTATCTCTACTACGTAATGCAATAAGAGATCGACTACTCGTACGGGCTATCCGTATCTAGCAAATTGGGCGTCAGAAGTTTCGGCATGTGGACATACTCGCTCAGCTACCTACCGTCGGGCTATCGGAAGCTAACGGCTTCAGATGAAGGAAAAGGTGAATCGGTCCTTCGTCATCTTCGATCAACGTACCATGTACTGACGAACGCCGGCAGCCCGAGCACTCCACGACCATCCCCGGCTCTAGAAAGCCTTGAATGACGATTTACGTGAAGATACAGTGTTTTACGCCACGACTTAATGGAAGGACTTGTGTGAATGGGCATCCACTGGGCTCTACTCCCGTAAGGTATCTAGGCACAGGGCCATGAGGACGTCCGTCTAATGCCAATCGAAAGGAACATGGGAAGCCAGGCCGGATCCAATTTATTGAAAGAGTAGTCAACTCGACATCAGAGGGGAAAGAGTAATCAGACCGTGAACCTCAGTCTCCCTTGTTGTTTGATGGAAGGTAGTCTGCCATGCCCGTGTCGCGCGCGCATGGCATCAGATATTGACAGATTACTGTCCGACAACAGCCCGCATGACATTCGATCTGGACGCTAAGAGAAGAAGGGGCCTCCTTGGCTCTGGCGAAACATCCGTCGACGCAAATAGAACAATATGGGAATCTAACAGAGAGCAAGTGTACTGCAGTGGTTCTTCGAATTCTGGCTGGAGCAGGAGAGGACCATATAATGCTGTAGTAATGCTCTTTAAAAAGACTTGGGCGCAGCCGTCAACCTGTTGTTGATTGGTTTTAAAGCAACGAGGATCTATCTTGCTCTCTAGCACCTTCAAGAGGGTTACGATGTGGAATGTGGAGTCTCGAGGAGGATTCAAAGCACATTGAGTACGGGATGGACAACGTCAGGAACGCAAGAGCTTGGTGATGAAGTATTGCAATCTAGCAACCAAATCTATATCTACCATGAGACCTCGATGAGTCGTATCAGAAGATGTGAAGTGTATTTGCTTCATCGTGTATTTGATTTTGTAGGATCGCCGTCCTGACCGTTTAAATGGTCGAAACAAATGGTATCGAACGCCACCATGACCGCTAAATCAAATCGTGCCTGCCCTGCTCGCGTGCTCGTCGTCTATTCAAACCTCAGCCATCTGCTTGCCCATCCTCTCCCTTTCCTTCTCCTCTCCGAACACCCTCCTACTCATCTCCAGCACCGCCTCAAATCCCTCCCTTCCCTTCTTCGCGTTCTCTTTAAACCGCTCCACGCTCGCCTCCTCGATCTTCGCCTTCACCTTCTTCCATCCTCCACAAAGTGCCGTAATCCTTGCTTCCTGCTCAAACTTCGTCCGCTCATGGCCAGGCTCGCTCTTGCTCTCATCGGGCTCATAAATCACTGTTTCTCGTACACTAATCATGTTCGACCATGTAAGGTTTGTGCTGCACATGGTAACTTTCTTCGCGACAGGATCAACATATGATGTTTCATAGACATGAGAAGTGCAGCTACCGCCGAAGAGAGCGACAAGCCAGTCGGGAGCGGTTTGTGTGCATGTTATGAGGCGTTCGGTACGAAGGATACCCGTTCCTTGGTCGACGTAGCGGGAAAGGGTGTCGACGGCAACGACATGGGACGATTTTTGGTTCCAGGGACAATATTTGAGCCAGTTGGCTGTTGAGACTTCGTTCCAGCTGTAGTCGAAGGTGTAGTTGGAGGAGAAAACGCGCATGACTTGGGTGGGAGAGTGTGTGTGGTTGATGATGGAGGTGAGGCTTGGCCAGTCAGGATCGGAAGTCGTATAGGTCCAATTAAGAAGAGATGATGTGTAGGTGATGGATGGTGATAGATTTTGGTGTGGAAATGGAGAGAGGTTTGTAGCTGCGGCGTATTATGTTTTCACAGACTGCTGAGTACGAATTTTTCGTCGGTGATTGTCTCCGGTAACTAGCGTCGATTTTAGCTCCGATTTCACCCGCATGAGGTAGAAGTAGGTGGGTAAGGCATTTAGCCACCGGACTAGAGGAATCTTTCTTTCTTGTTGCTCGGCCCAGCGCACTTTCCATTCCATACAGTCATTGTTTGCTGGTCCTTTGTTTGGCACATGTACCTCGCGTGACTATCTGAGCATATTGAAAGCTATTATTACCTCGGTACTAAACCAACCTTCAGTTCCTGCGTTGTACCTCGGGAACAGCGATATGTTGCCACAGCAGACCCTATTCCGGAGCCCGAGTTCTTCGGGAACATGATCTCCTGCACCCTTCATGGCGAAAATGAGTTGGCAGAAGACACCGATGAAGAGCTCGGTATTTAGAACGAAATTCGAGGCTGTCTTTATTGAATAAAGCACGATGCAGGTATTGCTCGCGTGTCCTGGACACCCCACTACGCTCCACCATAGTACTGGAGGGGGCCAGCACACTGGGTTCTGTGGACGTATCCGCTCTAAGGGAGGGACAGCATGCTTGCAAAACGGTTGAAGCTGGTGAGGCTTTGCAGATGTTTGACACTCGTTGTGGCAAATTCTTCCATTCTTTCAATAATATCGATACAACACTAGATGCCATATACTTTTCTATGCGTGCGGGCTTCCCAAAGTTTCGCCTTGCTCCTCGTTGCCTAGCTCCTTGCTTCTATCGTCTCATGCGTGATTTCCACTGTGACAAAGCCACACTGCGTTCGTCTGCAAATTGCTCTTGACGAGTAGCCTCCATAATCTTGACTTTGATTCCTTTAATCTGAGCATTAGCCAGCCCACTTTATCCCATTTGCTAGTATCTGTTGATCCACTTGAAGGGTTACTACTCTCAGCAGGTCGTGTATTAACCGGGGATCCATAGTGTGACAGGGCTCCCGGCTCCAGCGATCGTAGTACTCTCGTGTCTTGTTATTGTTCGGGCGGCAGTAGCCTTTAACCAAATTGATGCAGCCGAGCTTTTCTTTTTCTGATACGGATCCGCTGGGATGCCTGTATATGGGGTCGTCCTTTGGAGTCTTAAATTGGAAGTCACTGTACGCAAGAGCTACCAAATCCGCCGTACGGAGCCAGCACAAGTGCGCTTAGAGTAACAGAGACGCAGCCTCTAGTTCGCAGAAACAGACCTTCGAGATTAACCGCTTTGGATTTGCGAAACCTGACAGTCACCCTCACAAGTTTCAGTTGTTGCCTCGAAGGAGTACAGGCTATGAAGTCCCAGTTAGTTGTTACGCAGACAGGGAACGCAGAGCTTGTCAACGCTGGAGTTGCCAGAGCAGACATCGATGCGTTGGTTGAAGTTGTGAGGGTGTAGCACCCGCCAGCACTATTGCTCCTTCAAGCACCATTGCTCCTTCAAGCACCCATTTCGGAGGCATTCTAGAATTGCTGTACCGTCAGTGACCGCGTAACAGTGGATTGCCGAGGGGAGCCACGATACCGAGCGACTCGCTTCTATAGCTTTGCGGTATGCTTATACGATCTTGCTCCGACCATCTGCATATACTGTATATGGGAACTGGTTTGATTTGCTGTAAACATTGTAAACGCCTCTTTTGACCCCCGCAGGACCTCGCTTTTTAATTAACCCTTCGTCACCACAATCCATCACTGCAATCATTACCGGAGCACATTTGCTCAAAACGCCATAAATCGTACAGTGAGCCTTTAGTTCTATTTCGCTACCTTATCGATTCGCCGTTTTTTCGCCGGAGTGACTCTCCCATTATGGATTCTGTAAAGAGCGGTATGCTCCGTCACACTCACCTGCCACCAGCCCATAGAATATATATCGAGTAAAGCCAAAACATTTGACGCAACAGCCTTCGGACTCCGTCCGAGCTTCAAAGAATGATTCTGGATTGCTTCAGCTCGCTGCATAACACTCGCTGCCCTCATTACCACTAGAGTCTTCGTTGGGACCAGCATGTATTCAGTGTCTCCGCCAAGTCGATCTTTGGCACGTCAGTCGATACAGGCATACAAGTGGCTCTCCTCGACGGCGTAAATAAGCTCCTCGATCTCCTGGTACAAAAGGCGCGGGAGAACTTTGCCTTCCTTTGCTTGACCCAATGGATGACCATGCCTTCCTCAAGGCTTGATGATCACTGGCTGAAGGATGAGCTCACCAAATCGTGGACTGCGCTGTGAGATTTTGAAAGAACATGGCGATCATACGGATGGCGTACAGGTGCGTGGTCAGATTTTGGAAGATTGGTCGTCGGCCTAGCTATGTCCACAGGTGTGCTTCTGCTTAGGCTTACCCTCAACACTTTCGGTCCGCCAAATCTTCGATAGTATCCGGATTTCTGATATTCTAAGGCTGGAGGTGTTCATCCTCTCGCTCACTAAAGACATCATTCTAAATCAGTCAACTTCTCCAGGCTCATCGTCAGACCTCAATTCCAACGGCGTAGCCTGCTAGGTCAATTTTCGTTAGGCACTCTACCTTCTCGACGTTTGCACTGTCAACAATGAGATGTTTGCGGGCAGCTTTCCATAGTGCTCGCATCCTTCAATAAATTTCTTCCTACCCTTATGGCTACGAATCTTCTCACCTTGACAGCCTGTAATCTAAGCAGTCTTCGGCCAATACATTTCACACTGGACGCAGCAACCCTAAAGCCCGTCATCGCACTCCTCTCGCAACATCTCCTCGGTACAGCATATTGGACTGCTACAGCCCTTCCCGATTCCGCCAAAGCTGACTTCACAACCTTTCAACCCATATAATGATAGATTTATGGCGTCGGTCCCCGCCTCCCTTGGTATCATCATAGCCGTTCTCTTGGCTACCAGTCGTATTGATCAATCTATGTACTGATTCGTAATATCGCTCGTGCCCCCTGGCTGGAGCTTGAGGGTATGTTGCCAGCGGTGAATGCCGCTGCTCCCATGAATGTCTTGAAGGAATGATGACGAGGATATGATAACGGATGGGGTTTTTGCAAGAGATATTAGCGGTGGTTTAGCGAGTGAGCGTGAAGGAGGAAAGGGATGTTGCGGAATAGACGATCGACTTGGAGAATGACTATAGGTTCGTGGATGATGAATTTGAATGATGGAGGCTTTTTGAGCGATTGGTATAGAGACTATGTGTTTAGGACGCCTCTTGTGGGTGCTACACGACGAAAGCAGCCAAGGGGAATCCTTTCACGCATCAGTAGAAATACAGGCTTGTTAGCTTTGAACTTAGTTAGCCCCAGTGTCATATGTGTAACGAAGTTCACAGAGATTGCTTTCCTCATTCAATTCAGTTGTTTCAAACACACGCTTTTTATCTTACACTACCTCAGCGCCGGAAGAACGAGCATGATACAAGGCTTTTTCGGCGCAATATTGTATCCGAGAATCAAGGGTCACTGGAAGAACACCTATGCCTGTGGGGTCCCATCCAGCTTCTCCGCAGAATCAGCGACCTCGGCAGCAACTTCAGCTGCAGCCGTGTTCCCATTGGTAGCGTTAGCATGCCCGGCTTCTGAAGCATCAGTCTTGGCCCCTTCGACTGCAGTCTCCATTTGCTCGCCTCCATCAGTTTTAGCTGCTTCTTCGATACCATCAGATTTCTTGGCTCCAATGAGGTCGCGAACGGCATCCACGGTGGCTGCAGGGCCCTGAGATAAAAGTATCTTTAGTGGCTAGCGAGCAATGGGATTGAATCGGGCGTAACTTACTCCTGGAGTCGCAAGTTCGACTTTACCCTCTTTGCTGACGACGAAAACTCCCCGCGTCTATGAGAACTACGTGTGAGCGCCTTTCCCCTCAATTTGACAGACGACATATTATGTTTCGCAGATGGGTAAAAACTGGAAGTGCTATTGCGAAAGGGTTCATTGCATAGTAAACAGAATGAGTGACTTATGAGGTCATACTTACGGTTCCGCTGGGCGCCTTCTTCATCCCGATCGCGGTGATGAGCGTGGCTTTCGGATCACAGAGCAGAGTGTATGGCAACTTCTGTTTCGTTTTGAAGGTCGTGTTAGACTTAGGGGAATCCCGAGACAAGCCGTAGATTGCGAAACCAGTGGATGTGAGATTTGCAAAATCATCTCTAAACAAGCACGCTTGGGTAGTACCTAGCCGACGTTAGACTATGTTGTCAATGATCTCCCAATGTTCAGAAGGGAATGGATGGCCTCAGATGCGAAGGCCGAAAAGCACTGTTTAAAATTTGCCGAGTTCACGTCTGCAAGCATCGTTCAGTGGGGAATCTTACATCCAGGGGTCGAGGCCTTTGGGTACGTGAAGATGACAATGCCACTCTTACTCTCATCGACGAGTTTCTTCAAGGTCACCTTCTCCCCGTCATTTGTCTCGATTTCGCCCCCAAAAGCGTCAAGGTTGACGGTATCACCTGGACTGATTGTAGTTTTATTGGCTGTTGTGGATCCATTGGCGGAAGACTCGCCCTTCTGGCTCGAGGCCGACGATTTGACAGAATTAGCCTTCTTCGCTGGAGGAGGAGGAGCGGCTGGCTCAGCGGGCGTCTTGCGCTTGCGAAGTTCTACCATTCCGATGATATTGGAATTAGTATAATGCTACATGGAGGGATGTTGTTGATCTTAGTTTGTCGTTGGGGAAGAGGGGAAGAGGGAAGCAAGAATAGGCGCCGATCAGGACACTCGGATGTGGCTGTAGGGAGTATGTGTTTTCGCCCGAGAGTCTATTCCTTGTTCTTGTGCAGTCGACGATCATGTCTCCTCCGCGCCGCAGTAGCGAGATGCGGGAAGGATCGATAGAAACTCTCAAGTCTTGGAACTGCAGAGACAAACTGTCCGCTTGCATCAAGGGAAAGTAAAAGTACATGGTACAAGAGACGCAGTATATTGGCTACGTCTTCCTCATGATTTGTATAACCGACGACCACTTGACTATCACCGTAGGCTTGTAATGGACCGAATAAGGTGTGAATTGAGAGAAAGTCCCTAAAGACGTTAGCGTGTTGATACGGACACACAGATACCGCAGCACCTTGAATCGGCCTGGCCCTCCGGCCTTCCACTCATCTGTATGATACGTGTTGAAGGAAAGATCAATGTGAGCATAGCATAATACCTGCAGGCTATTGATCGGACAAATAGCGATACTGACTGTGTCCTGAAGCTTTTGTGAAGATCATGGCGACCAACGCCGGGTCTGGGGCAGCCAGGCAAGTAGCCTCGGCGACGAAGGCAACTGCTGTCTGGAAGGTAAAGCCCAGGGACGGATAACCTTAGCGAATATTTGCTGATATGGACAAGAAATATACTGTCCAATCTCACGGTATATGGGATCGTATCAGAAGAGTTCTTGCAATCGACGCAGATCGATCGACTGGAGTCCCTCTGAACCCTCAATACCGGAATCCACCACCGGGGACCAATCCCCCAGAAGCCTATGATGACCCTGTGACTATCCCAGCCGGTGACATAGCGGAAAACCCATACTACAAGAGAGATATACGGCGCAGCTATCCCAGACTTAGCGTAGTCAAGCCGGCGGACGTGGTGGGGTTACTGTCGGTAGGAAGCAAAGCAAACCCAAAAGAAGATGTATTACAGATAGGAGATGCAGGTTCAAAGCAATTGATACAGGTAAAGCAAGAAGGAGAAGAGAAGGGGTTGGCAGCATTTTTCCAGAAGGAGAAGAATGTTACTGCAGGTATCTTTGGACCAGATGGACTCCCACCGTTTCCCAGTGGGATGAGCAGGACGTCGCCCGTTGGTGGACGAAAATACGTCATGGATGCTGATAGGGAGCAAGGCTATCCTGAAGAGTAAGTGCGCAAAGATTTCAGTCGGCAATATGGGACTAATATGGTCCTGTCGTAGGTACCCTTGCCGGACGTTTGTTTGAGCATCAACATGGTGATGGGCGCCTGGCTTTTTCTTTATATTTCCAATGATGAGCATTAGAGCTTGCCGTTCCGCGCAACAAAGCAAAGCTACCCTCAGCATGCAGAATATCCGCTGTTCAGATCCACTAACCCTCTTCTCCAGTAACGTTTACGTTGACGTGACGACCTTCTTTCTCTTACTCAACATTATTTCGTCCTTCTTTTCCTTCTGTGCAATTCAACCGTCCATACATTGGGACTGGCGGAATAGCGTATGATTACATTTCGCCACGTATAGCCCTGCGGGCTTCAAGATGTCGTATCTCAGCGTCCACGTAAGTAGAGAGATTAGCGGTTGATATGAGCTATTATGTAAATATTGCAAGATATTTGCACCAATGCTAGATACGGACGCAGCTGGAGTACGTTGTTGTGCTAGAACCCAGGATTGTCTATGTGCACTTAAACTTCTATCGCCAAGACGCGACCTATGCGCTGACCTTCAGGATGGCAATACCTACATACAGCAAGAAGTCTTCATCTCTGGCAGCTCTCGATATCATTCTCAGCTGTACGATTTGCCAACAGCCATTTCCAGCTATCTACGCAGCCGATGACGAGCTTCGTGGCCTGCGCAAAAGCGATGGTCCTCACGACGACCGAGTAACGAAGCTCTGGCTAACTGAGTGCTGCCACCTTTCCTGTGGAAAGCATTTTGAAGGCGGCGGTAAGCTTTCATCCAATGCCGATTAAAAATACAATAGTCCAAGATCTGACGCTACTATTCAGGCGTTCCTTTTCATTCGGATCAGCAAACACCCAGTGCCCCTTGCCCTCTCTGCATCACGGAAAAGGGTGATCGCTCCGCCAAAGCCCTCTTCTACATCTATGGAACCTCGAGAGGCGAGTATGATAGTAACATTCCTGACAGCTACTTTCAGACTCCGCCAGTCGCTCTTGGTGGCACCCACCCAGGGTTTGACGCATTACTTGTAGGTATTAATGATCCTACAGTTCCAGATACAATTTCTTACTCGTGATATTCAAGTTTCAATATCTTTCCCTTATTCGGTTCGGCTCCAGAACCTACGAAAACGCGCTTCTGTCAAGGAATGCCCTGAGGCGTTGGGAAGAGAGGAAGCCAGAGATTGTGCGGTCCTTGAGCAGTATTGGTCCGATGCGAGAGTATGTACCTCGAACTTTACTGGAGTCGAAAGGTAGACACTGATCAAATCCTAGGGAGCTATTAGCAGCGGGACGAAGGCTCATAGCGCTTGGTCAGGACGTTACATCGATCGAAACTGTCTTGAGTTCAGTAGGTGCAAGCCTCGCTCAGGATTTGCAGAGACGCCTAGATGAGCAGCAATCGCACGTGAATTCAGCTCCCGTTAATAATAACACGCCCTCCTGCAATCTCCCTGACGTCGGATCTCGCCTTGCTCGCGGAAGCGCTGCAGATCTTGACCGATTGACTAAAGGAGCTGAAGCACTAGCGACCCAAGAGCCTGCGATTCAGCCGAATCCTTCGAAAGATGAGCATTCTGCTAAGAGAAAGCGCGGTGACCCGCTTTGGGAATTTCAAATGGGACTTCGCGATGGTTTGGGGAGCAGCCGTCCCAACACAGGCCATAGCAGAGATCTGATGCCCCCACCACCATCCCCTAGGCGACCGTACGTCTTTACGGGCCATGTCATCACGCCTAATCTCGTAGATCCCCCGTTTGTGCCAACCGTCAGACATCCCACAACAGTCATTAGGCCCACTACGCCTCGGCATCAGACCTCACAAGCCCAGAATACAGGGGTAGCTGTTTACCATAACGAGCTCAACCATCACTCGTCTGTCGGCTCTAATGGAGAAATGCCTCAAGGTCGTCCTAATCAACGCTCTTCTCTGGTATCAAAGGAATCTTTCGAGAGGACACCGAGACATCATCCTAATCCTCGTTCGTCTCTGGCATCAATGTCGTCGTTTCAGAAAGGAACTCCACGTGATCATGATCTCAATACCGCATGCCGCATCCGGCTTCCAACACAGTTAGGCGGTCGTCCCACAGATCCAGAGGATCTCAGCAGTCAAGCGATCAGCACTAGCTCTTCATACCAAGATGGCAATCTATCAGGGGCTAGAAGGTCTTCCGAGGCTCTATCTCACACCTCTCGAACCGCTCGTCGACTCCCCGCCAATCCATCTCCGGGCCGCCTCACGCTCACTCCTCGCTACCCGAACCAGCAGCGACATGGCCTATTAGCAAATGTGCGCACTAGCAATGATCGGCTAGGGGCAGCGGCGAGCCCACACTTCGGCACGCAATGCCGTCCGTACTCATCCTCACTGCCTCCCCACAACAGCCAGGCTCTCGGCGAGAATTGGCGGTACATGGACTCCTTTTACGCAGCCCCGGCCCCAACGGCCGGCATCCGCTACGTGAACCCATTCGAGTCAGGCCCGACGGCCATTAACGGGCAGATGCGGCCGTACTCGTCAACCGCCCATGCAAAAAACTTTCTGTTAGCGCAGGATCCTGCTTTTGAGGAGGCTGCTCGTCGTCGAGAACAGGCTCTGAGTACCCAGCCGACGCTTGACGAGCGTATGCAGCACGCTCGGGCTGAGCGTGGGGGTGGTCCAGTAACGCCGGCGACTGCTTCCCATCATTCGACCTTGAACAATATCGCTGCTCGTGGCTCTTCTAACGTTGCGGATCCTCGGGACTCGGCTCCTGCCAGTCGTTCGGGCCGCCGTCCTGCTCAGCGATGAGATGGGAAGCATGGTTGCGCTTGTTCTGGGTGGGGATGGATGATAGGCGAAAGGGTTTGTGGGCGTATGTAAGTTGCCCACAGCTAAGGCTTGCGAATTCATTTTCCATCTTTCGGCTTAAATTAGTTGTGAGCTCTTTCACCAAATGAACTCATTAGCAGAATGTAATTCCATTCGCCAGAGATAGTCAGCGTCGAGTAGCGTTTCTGTCGAAGTACTCTCTACTAGCATACTTGAAGGGGGGCAATTTTACATTCCTCAACTAAAAGGAATATATCAATCCATGTTAACACCAATAAGCAGGGTCGTTATCGTCTAGATATGTTTCATAATGTGAATCCAGGTGACAATAGTACTTTTCAATGAGCAACGAAGAACTGGTGAGTGAGAAGAAAAGAGTAGATGCAGGTTCTCGATCGCATTGTTATTGGTACACAAAAGCTACTGTACTACTGCACTAATGCCGGTAGACTACGCCATCAGAAACACGATTTTTTACCTATAGGAGACCCCACATTCTATCACTTGTCCATGCTACTACGTACGACCCTCCCATGTTATACTGACACGGACTTCTCAACGGCCGTCTGCGTCATGCGCCTAAAGCGACGCGCTTAGTCGAAAGGGTTGGTGTGGGTTCCCCACCAAGTGAGGAACAAACTGAGACCGACAGTCTCGAAGACGCGGGCGAGAGCACCAACCGCAACGGTGTCAAGAGGGCGCTTCTCAGTGAAGATTTGCGAGATGAACTGGTTTAATGTTAGTATTATTGGAGGTGACAAAAGCAGGGACAGGGCCAGCGGGTAAATTTGACGTACGCTTGGTGCGGAGCTAGCCATGAAGATCAGACTGCCCAAGTAGGCAGCGCCCTTGTAACTCAAAGTACCAGTGGCGTTGATCAAAGCACCAACGCCGTAGGACTGAACTGCGCTACCAACGAGGGAGGAACCCCATGCGGCGGCGGCTGAGGCGGCCTCCTTGGACTTTAGGAATTCTTCTTTTGAGTTTGCGGCTTGGGCGCGGTGGTAGGTGTCGCCGAAGACAGGCGCGAGGATTGCGAGAGAAGCAGCGTGGTTGAAGACCGTGCCAAGGGCGATGGCCGAGGGCTTGACAGGTGGGAGGTCTGTGAACGTTTTGTCAGCGGTGCCCTGAGCTTCCGACCAATGCCGGTAAAACAGCATCAAAATCCAGGAGAGATTGCAGGTAGGTTCTTTGATACTATAAAAGAAGGGATGTAAAGGCGGGAGTGGAATTTGATGGATAGGAGCTTGTGATTGAAGGTGACGCTGAAAAACCAAAAGCTATGTCGTCACTCTACTTCCGATGTCGTAAATGAACAATTGACTGGTAGGATGAAAGTGGATTGTACTCACAGTGAAGAGTTGCCATGATGACAAGATGGTCTGAGTGTGTTTTGGGGTTTGGGAGGTTGTGGTGGTGGTGGTATGTAGTGAAGATGGGATTGTCTGGATGGGTAAGGTGCAAAAGTGGGAGCAGCAGATGATGTTGGTTTTAGCTTAGGCGCTAAAAAGAATTAGGTCAAGGGGAGATTGTGGCAGTCACCGATGACGTACTTGTGGCTGAATACAGCCCTCCATGCTTCCTTCAACTTCTCTACCGTTCGAAGCCGTTCAGCTGGCTGGATAACTGCACCAGAGTAACACTTCATCAGTACTGCGGTACGTGTGCAATAGCAACTGCTCGTAAAATTCCAAGCAACAGTATCCCGGATATTGACTTCGTCAGAAGTCTTTTGTTTGGAAAGTGGCGACTGAATATAATGTTTTGAATTACATTACTGCCTCAAGCACTAGCCAGCAGAAGAGCAAGGCCGCTGAATCACCACAAATACCAAAGCAATCCACCAATCCCCCAGCAAAATCTATTACCTACACTCCCGGAACATGCTGGTTCCCATGGCTCATAATCGCATGGTAATCGTGAAAGACGGTCTATACTCAGCGCGTGTCTCCACTGACGCGTCTCCTTCTCCGTGAATTCGGCGTGGGAGGCTGGTTTATATCCTGACCAGACTGACCAGGCGGTATACTTTCCTCCTTCTTTGGAGACACTACAACCTGTTGCCTTGCCGGTCGACTTGTGGTCCTGGGTAATCGGCTCTTTGCGCCACTACCTGGAACGTTGACAATTACAGGCAGTGCACTTGTCCCACTCCCATCCCTACTTGCAGGTCTGTACGCCATCCCCCCATTGAAGACGCTTCCTCGTCTGACATCTCGGTCATAACCTTGGTTCTTGGAATAGGCTGAGCGATGGTTTGTAGGTGTAGATGGCATAGAATAGCTCGTTAACAGGCTAGGGGGTGTGGTCGAAGAACTCGAACTTCTGCTAGGCCTGCGCCTACCTCCACCCATGCTCAATTTGTTATTCATCTCGCTTGATTTTAGCAGCTCTCCGGCCATGTTCCGTACCAAGACTGCTCCATCGTTCTCGGCAAGTCTTTGGATAGTCTCATCGAGGCCATATCTGCTGATCAGAGCACCTTGTTCATCACTAGCATCACAGATACTGCGAATGATACGCAGAAGATTTAGCCGGACCACAGCCTTATTGGACTGGAGTTTCCGCAATATGCGGTGGAACAAGTCAGGATGAGCCAAACTCAGCGCAACAGGCGGGCTGAGGCGCAGTAATTTCTGCAAGGGTTCGAGCAGGTTTTCGAATGCATTCGCTTTCGAGGTCGTGAAACACCTGATGATTGCCGCAGTGAACAATCCATCAAGGAGATGCTCTTCGACCTTTGCAGTCTCTTCTTGTAGCCTAACTGTTATTAGTGGATGCACTTGACCTGAAGATTGAGGACGGTACTACCAGATGAAGATTGCATCCAATGCTGTGACCTGCCAATATTCATCTGCAAGCAGAGAGATGTAGAATGCCAGTCCCTTGTTGCGCCACAGCTCTCTCCTGCCCACCTTCCCAGAATGGGCCATGTCACAAAGCACTGGCAACGCAAATTCTTTCAGAGGTCCTTTAGTCTTAATTATACGTTGGAGCACTGGAATGATGCCATTGAGTGCGGCATCCTCCTGTCGAGACTTGTTCAACCGGCACAAATTGTAGATTGTATTTAGTATTTGATTCGAGACCTCTCTCGAGTGTGTCTCTTTGGCACTGTTGCGGAGTAAATCGGTGAGCACATCAATTGCATTCGAGTTCTGTAGCGGGTCTAGTGTCGTTGATAGCATGGAAAGATTCTTGATGAATTTGAGCATCGTAATCTGATGAGTTGGAGACATTCGTTTCAATTCTTTGAGAACTCCTATGCACAAGTCAGTACAAAAGTTTAAGGTGTCATAATGTAGGCAGCGTACGGTGCAAAACTGTTCGCTCAGCGATAAGCTCCTTGACATGGTTCTCCGCTTGAGAGAAAAGGAAGAAGATATTCGCAATTCGCCCTTCGCAGAGCTCCGCCAGCTCACCCTCTTCATCGAGAACTCTACTCAAAACCAATGAGAGAGGGTCGAGGACTGAGTTGCGAGAGAGGATGCGACAGAAATCATTCTTGGGCGTAGGCCCTTGGAGTTCGAAGACACTCCATATCCCGTTGACGCCAATAAGAACTAAGTCACGTTCTTCTTCGTAGTCCTCTTCAAGAAACTCAACCAAAACCTTTAAACCACCCGCACTTACAAACATCTGCAGTGTCAGGGTCGATGTCTGATACATTTGACGCACAAAAGCTGCTGCTTCTAGCCTGATCTCACTGGAATACTTCCTCGACGCAAAATTGGTAATTATTGGAATGCCTCCAACAAAGCATAGATTCTCCTGAATCTCGACATTATCGAAAATGATGGTGTTCACTATCTTCAAGAGATTGAAAATGACGTCTCGATGTCGACAGTTCTCAAGTATTTCCAAGATTGGAAGCATGCCATGAGCACTAATAATGACATTCTTGGTATCAGGCAAATCGGATAGGACCTCAAGCAGTTGCTCTGATAGTTCCGCGAGCATGTCGTCTGCTTGAGAGACTTTTAGGGAGCCAACAAGTCCTTCGACCTGCGTACACAACCTTGCATACTTGTCTCGAGCGACGTTAGCTTCAAGGTCCATTTCGTCAAATCCTTCTTCCAATTGAGCAAAAGGATCGTCATCGTCGTCTTCGTCATCTCCAAGCCAGGAATTGTTGGATAGTTTGGAAGCGAGCATCAAAGTACCCTCATCAGAACCTTTCTCACTTTCGGGTTTGTTTAAGAGGGTATCCTCTTTGCCAAAAATGTCTGAGTAATCCTCGTCCTGTTCGTCCTCGGCATATCTTTGTATCTCGACCGAAGACCTTGTTCTCCGCATCAAAGGCTTCCCCGATGATGCGGGAGGGCGACGCAAGCTGCCCCCGGATCTTGGGGGCTGCATGGAACGGATTACTGAGGTCATGTCTGACGGGTGGAAAAGCTTTGGTGCCAAGGTACCATTCTGCTATTATGGATTCGTTCAGCTGGGAAAAGATTACTTGTAAACGTTAGTCTCACCTTGCTGCGATTTCCAAATTTTCCGTCAAAAGCTGCGTCCTCTACAATCAAATCCGAGAAATCGTCCTCCGCTGTTTCAATATAAGTCGTGGACAGAGATAACGCCCCAGGTAGCCTAGTAGGGGGCCTTTTCTGGTGTACAGCTGGTGCTGCCAGACCCCGACGACTCGCAACTGATGACTGCTTCGATTCCGGGGACTGTGTGGAAGCAGTTGTCTTGATTGGTTGAGTACTAACAGGCTTAGGTGGGTATGGCCGAATCGTCCGCAGTGGATCGGATTTGGTAGGTTGTGAGGGGCTTTTTACTGTAAGGTCTCCCTCAAACTTATCGTCCCAATTCGCTTCTTCCGTTACCGTATCAATCGAAGCAAAGGCCTTCAGCTTTTCAGCAGAGAGCAGGCCTCCAAAATTATCGTGCGGTCTGAGGTGAGGAAGCTGCAATGCACTGGGAGTGATTGCGGAATCGAAGTCGTCGTCCCAGTTATCTTCAGCTACGTTACTCGGAGACCTAAATTGCTCGGTGCTGACCCGAGGCTTTGCCACATTTAGTGAGGCTCGCGCAGGGGCCGAGATTGCGTGGTTCGGCTCTCGTCTCCCAGGGATCGGACTGGAGGACATTGGCCTTGAAGCTCTCCGCAATGAACCTGCATTGGGGGACTTCAAAGCTTCGTTCCATTGCTGTACACTTTTGACAGCCTCGTCGTACTCTGTTGGCTTCTTGGGTACAACAGCATCCGATCGCTTTGCGTTTACTATCCACGGGTGCTTGAGCAGTTTTCGGGCAGAGACTCTTAAATTGGGGTCCTTCTGGAAACACTGCATGAGGAAATCCCGAACCACCTTGCACATGGTCAAATTTGTCAGTACTGAATACTGCGTAGTGGTGAATGGCGACTCACTGGAGAAGCTCCTTCAGGAAGAGGAGGGTGGTCGTCATTCACGATACGGAAGAGGGCGTGCATCGGCTGTAACTTGTGATAAGGTGGCTTGCCATCCAGGAGCTCTATCACAGTGCAGCCGAGGCTCCAAATGTCTGACGCGGTGGTAGCACCAGACAATTCGATTACTTCAGGAGCCATCCAATAAGGCGTCCCAACCACACTAGACTCATGAAAGGTGTTTGTCCTGGTGGCAACCCCAAAGTCTGCAAGTTTGACAAGGCCTTGTTTTGTCGTAAGAATGTTTGCACCTTTAATGTCTCTGTGTATGACACCCTGCTCGTGAAGATAGAGCAATCCATGGAGTACCTGGGACATGTATATACCCACCAGGTTCTCAGGGAATTTGCCAAAGTTCTTCGATATCGAATGGAGCGATCCATTTTCGCAATATCTGTTCCAGCAATGAATTAGCCTCTACCATTGGTATAAATTAAAGCTGATCACGCCACCTACTCCAGTATGATATTGAGTGACTCGGCAGATTTGACAAAACCACGGTACTTGACTATGTTTGGATGCTAGAAAGCTCGTTAGCATAATCGCACATTTTCTAGGGTGTGCAACGTACGTCTAGATTCTTGAGCAGGTCTATCTCGATCTAAGCACCAGAGGGGTCAGCCCTTTCGCAAACGTAGCATCTCCTAGGAACTCCAACGTACAGTTAGGGGCTTCAACTCGCTCTTTGGTAGGTCTGCAAGTTTGATCTGTTTGACGGCCACTGTTTCACCTGTGCCCATGTTCAATGCTCTGAATACAGAGCCAAAAGCACCTTTTCCCAAACAATCCCCTAGTTGCTTTTGACGTATTAGAGATTTTCTGTGACAGTATGCAACGTATGCAGCATGGGTATGCCTACATAGTCCTTGAGCTCTGCAACATCTTGAGCCTTGGCAACTCCCTCCTTTTTCGATTGACGAGGGGTCCCTCCTCCATTGACTTCTCTCTGCGTCTCCTTCACTACTACTTTGCTCGGCAATTGCATCGTGTTGTTTTGGCACCCATCGGTGGCAGTGTTCCCGAGGTGGGGATCCCGTGAGCCCATTTGTATAGTGAACAACGTCTTTAGCTAAATCTAGCTGTGAGAGAGAGAGCTCGTCTCGTAAGCCGCATTGTCGACTCTGTGTAGAGGTTGGCGTGGCTAGAGCGGAGGTGGTGATGCCCTCCACTCTCACGAGAATTGGTCACGGCTTTCACAACCAGGGGAGTGTTGTACCATTCCATATAATGTTGGCCTCTGTAAAGGTATGCTAGGACACTGAAAGAACCTGATCAAGAAGACATAAAGTTATGCCATCATATCTTCGACACTTGCTGGTAGTTTTAGCATCTTTGACTTGTTTGGCTAGCTGTGGCTTCAAGCGACGCGGAAGTCGTGTTTGGATTTTTGACAAGCGAGGGTACATCCGCTCCTAACCCACCCATTGTTATACCCCAATTTTCGCAGTAGTCCTATGATTGTGGGCTTAGTCTATATTCACTGCATGAGCTGTTGTATGGGATCTGGTACCAGTGTTTTATGGCAGAGGATGTGTTTGTTTTACATAATGATCTGATACTATCTATGCTGATACCCTTAATGACCATCAATGTAGTCGCTCAGATGTTTTGATACTTCGAAGAACATCTGAAACAAGATAAAGGCTTCCTGCAACCACCAATGGTCCCCCTTTTGCAACCACGGTAGCCAAGCGCAGCGCGTCAACAATGCCTCCAGGCCCTTCCTGGGACAGATCTGAGACGTGGAGTCTTCGTGCCTCATGTAATATGTCTTCGACCGTTTCTGAGGAGACCCACGGCATACCATCAACCGGACTGAACCCAACCGCGATGATGTTGTCTTGGGGTCTCAAAAAACAGGAAAGTACTTCGTGCACATTTTTGCCTTTTGACATTGCAACAACCCAAGTCACTGGACGCTTGCCTTTCCTCAGCTTTCGGTCGACGTAGGAATCCAGAACTTTTGCAGACTGAGTATTGTGAGCTCCATCAAGCAGAATAGCATATTCCCGTCCGACCAGTGACTCAATGCTCATTCTTTGCAGACGTCCAGGCCAGATAGTCTCCTGGATAGAGGGTAGGAGGTTGCGTAGATCCAGAGAAGTGTATTCGCGACTGAGCATTTCCTGGACAGCTCCAACTGCCAAGTAAATGTTCATCTGTTGGTGCTCCTCAAATTGGTCTTTCGGAATGATACTCCATACTTGCTCCTCTATTTCATGATCTTGTGGAACGAGACTTATAGAGGCTGCCCCAATCTCTTTCGCACTCTTCCTCAATACCTCGATAACACCTGGAGAATTGCTACCGTCGACTATACACGGTACGCCGGTCTTCATAATACCAGCCTTCTGGTAGGCGATTTGCTCCAGAGTCGTTCCCAAAAATGATTGGTGATCTAATCCGATCTTGGTGATGACTGTGACAGAGGGGTTGTCGATAACGTTGGTAGCATCATGCCTGCCGCCCATACCAACTTCTATAACGCCAATTTCAATTTTCTCTCGGTTGAATATCTCGAACGCTGTCGCAGTCAGAAGTTCAAATTCAGAAGCCTTGATCCCCTCATTATAGTCTCTCGCCTTCACCACACCTTCAACTTCGCGAAAAAGATCCTCATGCACTGGTCTTTCATTGATCGTAATGCAATCCCAGCGGTCAATTAGATGGGGCGATGTAAAACGACCGCATTTAATCTTGCCAGCATGCAGCATTGCGGAGACGTAGGCACAGACAGAGCCTTTTCCATTGGTACCAGCAACATGTATTGCGCGCCATTGGAAGGGGGTGCCTTTCAGCAGGCGAATAATACGCGCCAGGCCAAGCTCAATCATAGTGGTCTGAACAACATCTTGGTGCAAGAACCGGCAGAGAGCCGAGCTCAAGCGTGTTTGATAGACGCAGTCAAGTGTGTCGCGTCGTGATTCGATGGCGAGATTTGCAATGGTTTGGCTGTTGAGAAGCCGATCTGACAAGCGCCAGCCTCACGCCAAATTAGCCTTCTTTTTGGCGGGAAACATTCTCCTTCCATCCTTCAGCCCCCGGCCTCCAGTCGCAGATTTCATCCATCCCTCATCTTCGCCTACAATCACACTCCTCCTTTCAGCGTGCGCGATATCACTTTTACCAGTTCGGAGATTTGCGCAACCTTTGCGCGATGGGTTTACGGTGCGTGCAAACATTGTTTTTGTCGCGGTGGTGTTTGCGCCTGTTGCGTTTATCGTTCGCGTGTTTAGCAGCCTCATTATGCATTCACAATTCAAGGCAAGAATCTTATGCTGATCGCATCACTTAATCACAGCATGTGGGTCGAGTCCGATGCCGCTGAATCTAAAACTGCCATCAAGGCAGACCCTACAGCTCCTGCACGCTCAGCAATTCGGCGGCAACGCACCGTCAGATACAGTCCAAATGTTCGCGACCATCAATCAACGCTTTCCAACCTGCTTTCCCGTAACCAGAGCCGCTCCCAAGGTCGTATGCGAGCCTTAGCAGATCGCCGCTCATTGCTCGAGGACATACGCCGACGAGAACCGTCTACATCACAGTCTCCCAATCCAGACGACCAACGCGACGTTGAAGCTGAGGCCGATCAGGCACATACTCAGGCAAGCCAGCGCAGTCGCTTAGAGAGCGGACGGGCGTTGTTAAGAGATGCGCTGTCGTACGAGCGTCCTGGTCGCCGCATGAGGATTATTCGCAGTGAGGGCGACGACTCTGGCAGACGCACAAGGATCAGTCAAGAGACTGCCGGCGCGTGGAGACGCCCTACACCGGGGTTCGCACCGTCGGAAGCAGACCGTGCACTCCGCGAAATGCAAAGAGCAGAAGATCCATCATTTCCGCGGCCGGTATATGTACGATACCACTACTCTCCAACATCGGAAGAAACAATACCTGGACCTCGTGGGTACATGCCATCCCCTCCGTACACTTCTGGGGATACTTCAAACCGGTCCGAACCATACGCCGTCACATCGTCGTTCGGCTCTGCATCACTGACTCCCAGATTTGCCCCGGCACACCGACTTGACGCAGGGGACGAAGCCAATCTCAATATGGAGCGTGAACAAGTACTCGCACGTCTTGCAACAAGAATGGCTGAATTGAGCGATGACGGAGAGCGAGAGTATGTTGCCGGTCACCGAGCCGAGATCAACAGGATGAGGAATCGTAATCCAGCCGAACTTTCTCCAGAGTATCGCGAGGCTGAAGCTGCATACCTTGAGTCTGTTGAAACGCGTTTGAATCTGATGCGCCGTTTAAGGGACAACGACCTTCTGTCTGACTTGCCCCCCCTGCGTCGGATGAGGGCCGCCCCTGGGCAACCCCAAAGCCACATCGATGGTTTAGGCGATAGAGAGCGGAGCTTTAGTCCTGATGACGATCAGTGGGAGACTATGCTCACGACTATTCAACCAGACGAGCGTGTTCCGAGCGCTCATTCGTCTTTTCGTTCCGCGACTGCTACGGCTTCCTCTCTCTCGTCTAACTCTGCATCATCCTCAGGAACTATGATCACTGCGCCTTCTACCTCGACTGATGCTGAATTCTGCCTCGATGACTCCGATGACGAGACTATGGATACCCTCGATTCTCAATTGGTACAAGCTGAGAGCCAGGCTAGACGCATTCAGGCTCTGTCTGATCGACTGAGTCGTCAGCAGAATCCAGATGAGCATGAAATCGCGAGGCATAGACGCTGGGTGGAACGCGAAGACGAGTTGCACCAGATGGAAGCGAATCTGCGCAGGCTCGAGAGGCAAATCTCCGAAGAACGGCCAGCTGCCGCTGGACGGCGCAGGCAGGGGCGGACCAGGCGCGAAAGGTTATGAGGTAGAGCATCCTTGTTCTCATTACGATACACTATACTCTTCGAAGGGATCATGTCGTTTCTATATTGAGCGTTAACTTATTGCTGTGGGGAAGGTTGAGGGGCCTGATTGCTTCGAATTTACAATATGGTGCAAACATGCGGGTGCGAAGCTGATTAAGGGCGGCTTGCTTTTCTAAATTGGCCGCAGATTCATGTTTTAAAAGCTTCAAAAGATCGTTCAATCCCATTTTGTACCATATACGGTGAACGAGGGTATGGCAACCCGTGGACTTGACGCTTTAGTGGCTTAGCAGATTCCTTGCGAAAGCGAGACATCGAAATGGATGATACTTCGATTGAAGATTTCGCAAAGTGTTGTATGCAGTCAGACTATGGCTACAGACGAAGTGCGCAAGTCATGATTAGTGACCTCCTCATCCAGATGGGATCCCAATTATGGCCTTGTAACGACCTGACCTCATTGAGGCGACTTTATCACTTCCCCACCCTGCGCCTCTGGTTTCCACGATTTGTCTTCCCGACTAATTATCACCTCATGCACCTCCAACCTCCTGTCCACAATTTCTCTCCCATTCACTAGATCATTCTCATCAGCCCTTCTTGCCGCAGCCTCTTCATCTTTCGCAATCCCCGCCTTGACATGCCTAGCCACCAACCTCCTCTTCGCAACCTCAAAATCTACTTCGACGAACCATAGTTCGTCCATCAACCCTGCTGCATCTTTCCACAAACCATTGTTCAAACTACAATAATTACCTTCGAAAATCACTATACGTGCTGTGGGATGTATAGGTATGTCATCTGCCACAGGATCCTTGACTGCGTGGTCGAATGAGGGCGCGTAGATTGTTTTGGATTCGGGTAGAAGAGGTCGGCGCAGCTTCTTGACTATGTCCAAGAAAGCCTGATCGTCGAAGGTGAACGCGGCGCCTCGCCGTTCGTGAGCCGTGGTGGGATCAGGCATAGCAGACAGCTGGGCACGCGAGAGATGATAGCCATCCATAGGTATGAAGGCGGCGACCGGGGTTGAGACACAGCCGGGAGATCTCTTATTGTGGATGTCATTGAGGCATTTCGTGACGAGACTAGCTAGAGTGGTTTTGCCTGTTCCGATCCTTATGAGAAGTCAGGCAGCAAAAGCGAGTATTGTCCTCGTACCTGAGCCAGGAATGCCAGATACGGCAATTAAGACTCGCTGTGAGGGGGGGTTTCTCTGTACTTCGCTTGGCAGCAGTCATGAGCAAGGCCTAAGAGTGATAGGCGTTAACTTAGATTATATGCTCACCCCAAGTTTTGTGCACCAGCTTGTTCACCTGCTCCTCCATAATGCATGGATTTGTGTGCTGTCTTCGGTCGTTAAGAGGAATGGGGAATGAGAAGCCGAAGAGAACATGCAAGAGAGCTTTGGCCGTTTTCAGCCCCACATTAAGCTTCCTTGTCTGCCCCACGTTGACTTTTTTTAGTACACCGTAGAAATCGCGTGACCCGCACTTGTGGGCCACCGTAACATTATTGCACGCTGACCCTTGAGCTTTGCTCTAAATCGTGCCTCGCTAAATGCTTGCGATTGGTGTAAGACGTGCAAAGCGCCTGAACGAAACATAACATTCATATAAAGAGAGTTTAAGTTGGACTCTCATAAAGAATGACCAGGCCGCTATGAGTCGAAACAGGTTGCGCGGCCATAGTTTGCTACCAGATTGGGCAATGCTTTCCATTTGTTCCTCAAACACGGTCTTGCTGCAATAGCGAGCCAGGATCATGAAGTTGCGGACTGGACCTTCTCGAGTATGAAGATTCTCGTCCAAGCTACGGGCTTCGCGGAGTCAGCATATGTATTTGCTTGTGAAATAAGCTCTTTCTGAACTCACTCAGATCATTCGTTTTCAAGATCAAAAGAATTATTCGTGGGACTCTACCCAACATTTGAACCAGCTTACTTCTGGTCAGCACAGTGGCACAGGAGAACGGTGTCAATATTACCTGCTGCAGCATGCCTTCGCCCATAGCCTCAGATATGACCTCTTTTTCTGCATCTGATCTGGAAGACACTACCGAATTCGTGACGGCCGTGTAGTCCCTTCCGGTAATAGCACTTGCAAACAGAGGGAATTGATCATCAGTGATTCCAGCGACCTCATAAGAATATTTTCGCATGTTCTTTTCATCGGAATCTATTACTGCAAGCCATAACTTTGCATAACTCCTGCGGAGCTGCTTGGGTATGTCTCTGTATAGCCCATGGTCATATAGGATGATATCGAAGTTAGGCTTCCGTCTAACTTTATTCTTTCGAATCGCAATGTTTCCGCCATGGGGATCACAGTGAAGAGGGGTGTCTCCAAAGATCATTTCGTTAAATATCCGTGCCAGGGCGGCGGAGACTTCGTCGCGATCAATACCATTGGAATCCAGGTATTCGAGATCGTCAGTCCTATGACCAGACACATTCTCCATGACAAGGATTCGCCTCCTACCCCATACCACATCTGGGACCACCAGTGGCAGATTTTGCAAACCCATGAAATAATTTCGTGTACGCAGTGCATTCTTCCCTTCCAAGGCAAAGTCTAGCTCCTGCGGCAAAGACGCTTCCATTTCACTCGAAAGCCATTCCAGGTCGTATTCAGGAAAGAATCGTTTCAGAGTTGTAAACGTAAATCTTGTTAAAGTTAAATCGAGTGGCACCCATTCTTCCAAGGCCGGATGTTGTACTTTGACAGCAACCTTCCGGCCAGTGCCTTTAATTGTTGCTAAGTGGACCTGTGCAAGCGAAGCTGCACCGATTGGCTCTTTCTCGAACTCTTCAAAATGATCTTCGATGGGCGAACCGGTGTCCTTCAAAACCATTTCGGCTATTGACTCGTATGAAGAAACAGGGCAGTGGTCTTGCAAGGGTATGAAGGTTGTTGTCCACTCTTCCGGTAGAAGATAGTTCATACTGCTCAGGTGCTGTCCCAGTTTGATGAATATAGAGCCATTTGCTTCTAAGACCTTCAGGGTACGCTCAGCGCATCGTTTATGACATGCTTTAAGCAGCGCTTTCGATCCGTCTCCTTCATCGGCATTGCTCTTGAGGGTGATTTGATAGCTTGCCAAAAATCATTAGCTAGCTGTAAGCAACGCTGAGACTTTCTCCAAAGACTTACTCGCGAACACTCTGGCTCAGCGCTATGAGTACCCGCAATGATCTTGTGGCTGCTGCATAGCCATGCTTCACGCTGTCCGAAAAGGCCAATACAGAGCCAGCGCTCAACAACGTCACGAGAACTATTACGAAGTTCCTTCGGTTCGCTTTGCTATTTTCAGATGCTGTTTGATTCGCCAAATGATTATTCGACGTAAGAGCCCCGGACGTGGAATATTGTGCTGATATACTCTTCGTTCTTAGCCGTGCCGGGAAGAAAGTATTTGGGACGGAGTGAAGGGTTGCGTAAGTAGCAAACAGATGCGGAGACTTCCGCTGTCCTCGAAGGCATCGGTCACATATCCAAAAGCCGGACTTGGGCAAATCGGCTACCGGTCTAAGGGCCCTCATGTTCTCGTTGTCAACTGAACATGTTTAGAATGAGCGCATGATATGCAATACAAATACGCGCTAAAAGAAAAGGCTTTGCAGGGGATTGCGGAATACTCCCGCTCACTCAAACCCCGCTGGAGCTTCTTCGACTCTTTGTGTGATCATTACAAGTGCCTGCATTAAGTCCAAGCCTTGCTTCATGGCTCCGAAACCGCTAGTTGGCAAAAGGCTCTCGGAAATCAAGCTATTCAAACATTCCAACATCACCGCCAGGGCTGTGGTCGCACCAATAGCTGCAATCACTATGGCAGCACTGCTCTACGTCTATGCTCGCTCGTCCATCCACGCAGCGAAACGAAATGCCGCCAGGCATAGGGCCGCTGATGGTGGCCAGGTCAGCTGGTACAACGAGAGCCAGAGACGCCATGGCCTTATGGAAAGGCCTGAGGAGCCAAACATCATTAAGCAGTTATTTTTCGGTACCAGAGACGAGACAAAGACAGTGGCTCCGAAGGGCAAGGGCAGATCGGAAGGCGAACAATTGCTAAGGTCCAGAAAGGTCAAACCGGTGGACAGTCAAACGTAGCAAATCGATTCAGTTCGTTGCATAGGCTCTGCTTCCGAATGACAAGAGCTGGGTCTTCTCCATGAACCACGTCCATCTTTCAACCAACCCACATCTCTCCAAAGCTAATGCTGTCATCATTGAGATCAACATCAGGATCGGACTTTCGAGCTAGGCTTACGGAACAGACAGTAGCCGAATCACGTATGATAACAAAAAGACAGCCCTTGGAGCTCCACTCTACCTTTCTTCTATTCCAACGACAGGTGCAAGTCCACCACTAGCTAAGGACAGCTTCTCCCCATAATCAAGACGTTGAGATGAATGCTCCAATTCAGTCAATCGGCAGACTGAGAGAAGGGGGCCGCAATACGAAGGGAAAAAGGGCTGCATGGGGATTTTGCAGACGATTTGAACGCAGAAGTGATGAACACATCCCCAAATGCAGTCATCATTCGCTTCAATTATCATTTATCAGGGAAAATAAAAGCTTTACTTGGTGAAGCATAGCTTTCGGAGTGTTAATATGTACATACATCTCGATCAGCTAGCATTTTAGAGCGGGCACTGCTCCGAATAACCAATGTAACCTCCCTCTACGGGCAAACTCCCCCAAAGTCTCACGCTCTGAAGCACCCAAGCCACGCTCACTGGTATCCTTGAAATAATGTCCGAGGACCCGCTGAAAACACCGCTTACACCATTTCGTTGAAAGAGAACTCAGTAACCCTTCGATAAGCAGAAAATCTGCTATGACTCCCACTTAATGCACGAAGGAGGTCGATGACAAATGCCCAATCATTGGGGACCACGGCCCTGCGTATTCAGCAAGGATACACTACTATGCGGCAGCTTCTCCAAGTGTGTCCTCGCCTGACTTTCCGTCGCGCTGAAGTTGGAATAATGTCTTCTTTAAATACTCAAAGGTAAGGATAGTGGTCATTGCAGATGGCACAGCTCGTATGAGGTTTGTACCAAGACCAGCGTAGAAGCCTCTCCAACCCTCTTCCATAAAAATAGTCTTGCAAGTCTGGATCGTGCCTCGATAACGTAATGTCTCAACAACTGGTGTAATGATGCCTGGAGGCCGCCCATGATCTGCGGGCTTTTTTAGACCTTCGCGCAATGGCATTCCTTGTGACGCAGGAGCAGTGCCTGACCTCTGTTGCGTCTGGAGACGTGTCCGGACAACTTCGTGAGGGTAGGTGGCTGTACTTGCGCAAACCTTGCTGAGGAAAACTGCCAAGGCCAAGCCATAGAAGTGGTGACTGCGGTCCTCCTCGCTCTCTGTCTGCCCTTTCCCGATCCCAGTGAATTTCTCCTTGAAGATTTCATAGAGTGGAAATTGGATTGCAACATGGGTCAAGCCAAGCAGAGCGGGCGTAAGACCAGAATAGAATGACATGATGCCTTCGTGGCGATACATCACCCTTGCTGCGTCCCAAGTATTCTTGTAATGCCAGGGAGGTCGAGAATGATTTGCTGTTCTTGCTGTTGCTGGGTTGGATTGAGACATGAGCCTTGTCTTTATGACCCAAATTGGATTGGTTGCCATTGTTGAGCAAGCTCCTCCACTCAGAGAAGCGTACACATTTGCAAGGAACCAATTATCTGATCAGCATAGGTTAGTTGAACCGACCCAATCTGACTTTGGGCGCTTGCTTACCTGTCTTAGTCCTGAAAAAGGCCTGCGTTTTGTTGTAAACGGTCAGATAGACAGCCCAAGTCGGAACATAACCCAACAGCATCGGTCCAAGTCCGCGATACATGCCCCGAAGACCTTCCTCTTTCCATATCGTCGCAGCGGTCCCCGTGACGCCACGGTAAGCAGCGGTGGTAATCTTGACACCATTTTTGGACGCCCGGAATCCTCCTTGAGCCTGTAGTTTCGTCTTTATTACGTCCAGCGGGCAGCTCACAAAACCAGAGACAGCACCAGCAAGTCCCCCTGATATAGGAACGAAATAACCCTCGGGAATCCTCCTCACCAACCGATGGAGCCGAGTCCTCGGAGGTCTTGAGGTTTCAGTCTCGTGAGCAGCAATTGTGGGGGTGTGATTGCGGTCAAAGGACATCGCTAGGACCAAGAGCTGTCAAAATCACTAGCAATGCATCTGGGGATTGGTTGATTATGTTTGCTGGGGCTTTGAAGCACTTCTGAGACCCTCTTGTTGATCCCCAGTGCGCTGGAGTAACCCCGCAGCACTTCTGAGGAGATTGCGAGGCTAGCGATTAGGGATCTTCATTTTCGATGAAGGCATTGGTATGACTGGACTCGTACAGGGGTTATACAGAGTAGTATAGAGCCCGTTGAACTCGAGCAGGGTCAGGAAAGAAGACGTTGCATGTGCATGTGTGCCTGGCTGTTTGGGAAGAAGAATAGGCGGTCTCACGGCAAGGCTAAAAATTCCTCCGGCGGCCGAGCTTCGGTTTCCAACGACCACTGATCCTACAGCCTCTACTCAGCAACGCCCAGCTTACAATCATGTCAGCACCGTCATTCACGAGCTATGTAATGAAGCGGCCATGGCTGAAGCGGTGGATGGTACCCTTCGCCAATTGGTACGCTGATGCCGCGGGATATCGGAAACTCGGCTTGAGGTACATGACCTTCACGGACGTGCTCGAATACTGTGACGGCGTCGTCCAGCCTTTGTGTCGTCCAATATGAGTATTTAAAACTTGCGAAACTGAATGTTGGTATACTTCCAGGGCCGATGACCTGATACCGGAGGAGTCAGATACCGTCCTACTCGCTCTGAAGCGACTCCCGCCCAAGGAGGCTTACGATCGAGTTTTCCGACTTCGAAGAGCTTTCCAGGTAAGCTACAGGCATGCTCTAAGAACGAAAAAAGCATGGATCGCTGATTGCTCACTGCATTCAGTGCTCCCTTTCACACCAATTGCTTCCCAAAGACCAGCAGACGAAGCCCGAAGAGGTGAGAGAGAGCGGTCAAGACCCTACACATACGGATTGTGTGCTTACCTTCGTATAGGACTATGCATACCTTTCGCCCATCATCAAAGAAATTGAAGCAGAATCGAGAGAGCGTGATGACCTGGAGGCTATGGTTGTCAATAAGAGGAAGAAAGCAGATAAGAGCGCAGAGAAAGGGGCAGGTCATCATTGAACACTAGAAGCATCCTATCACTACACACCACATCAAATTCATTGCAGTATTGCTTGATCTAGGTGTGGGTGTTACAAACGTGTACAAATAGTCATTCTGAAACTCCTCGTCCAGAACGCTGTTGCCTCCATAGAACAAAATGTTCTAGTGGGCTTGCAAATTGCAGATCGCGTCAATTTCTTCTTTACTATGCTATGATTGCTAGATTGGGATCACTCTCTGGTAGCTAAGTGGACGGAATCAGAAATTTTAGGAAATGGAATTCGGCTAGGTTCTGTCACATCCATAACGACCTCAATGGTTGTCTTCAAAGTGACAATACTATTCTTGGCTTTGAGTTAGATTATTCGACGATCGAACACTTCCGCCTATTTTGTTCGCTCTCTCTGCATCGCTCCACAAGAAGCGGTTCTCTGCTTTTCTGCATTGGCCTAGTCGTGAGTTTTCTTTTGTTCTCTTACATACTACTTTCGACAACATTGGTATCTACGTCTTCGACTCTCCACATATACCACATGAATACACTCCTACCGGATCTTCAGTGAAATGGACGATATCATAGAGTGATCTTGTGACCCACCGATAAGGAGCAAACTTTTCGGAGTGCCTCAGCATGTCCTGCTCCGACATATACTTCCATTTACCTCCACCCTTAGCTTTCAGCTTCTTAACATCTTTTCCCATGAACGCAGCCATACCCCTCCTGTAGAATCTTAGCAAATCGTCGATTCGAGTCCTGGAATAAGCTTACTGTACCCCGAGATCGCCCGTAGAAAGAATGTCCATTCTCTTTAGACCGAAACAAGTGAACATTTCCACAGACCATCTGCCCAAGCCCCTTACTAATGTCAGCTTCTCGAGCACTTCTTCATCGCTTGCATTGATTAGCATTGAGGCGCTCAGCTCTCCATTGGCGAACTTCTCGGCAAGGCCTTTAATGTACTCTGCTTTTCGCTCTGAGAGCCCGGCTTGGCGAAGGAAGGGAACGCTGCACACAGCTACCTGTGCAGGTGTAGGAAACAGCCGGGCGTGTTCCTGTCCTTCTTCTGTGGGATAGAAAAGCGCTATGAATTTCCTTCTGATGGATGACGCCGCTGCTCCTGATACCTGCTGGGCCATTATACCGTTACAAAGGCTCTTGAAAGGATCGCATTCCTCTGCTAAACCTTCTATAGAGAATACTTTGCAATGGTGCTTCTCAATCAAAGGCTGTAGCCTTGGCTCTTGCTTGATCAAATGAGCACATGCCTGCTCAAGGATATGACCTGTTGTCGTTGTTGGCCGCGGTATGCCAGTTTTGGATGGTGACGCATGAGCCGTATCTTTTGGATAAGTCATAAGTCGAGAGCCCCTAGGAGTAATAAGAGGTGCATTCGTTCTGTTTGGCTCAGCAGGCCGGTCCAACGGCGATGCATGGTTGGTGGTAGCTGAAACCCCATTCGTACGTTCCGCAGGCGGTCGAATGTCATTCTGGGCTTTCGTACCAGGTGTTTTTTGATGCTCTACTATGGGATCAAACCTAGCTTTCTTCGATGGCGGAGTCGTTGGATGGTCGTCAGAGGACCTTGGATTTCTTAGCGCCTTTGGATCAGCCGTTTTGGCAGCAGTCGCACCCATATCGCTGGTGACGACAGCATTGATCGCAGTACTACTCCTCAGCGAACGCTTGGAAGGCATTATACACAGGCGTAGATGTAATTTGTGCGGAAAATGGGCAAGCGTCTCAGGGCAGAGTAAAAAGACGGTCCGAAAAATTGTGGGCACGCTTCTACTCATAGTGGTTGCCTAGCTTCATATCCGAGCGATATTCCTTCTACAGGAGACCTTGCTCAAGGAACACATTGTCTCAGATGAGGGTGATGGCTACATTCTAGTACACTGAGCGTGCCAACCACGAATAACGTCTGGTGCCTTGAGGTAAGCTAGCAAAGCTCAGCAACTTCCCCACCCGCCACAGAATTTCCTAAGGTGGTCAGCCTAGTAGCACGTCAGACCTTATCGACACGCCAGCGAAGTTCAAGAGATGGCTGCAAGGACCACTCAGGCAATTGCGCGCATGCTCTGCGCATGGCGACGACGATGGTAAATGCCTAGGTAAATGATGAGTGTCCCAATTCTGATAGCGGAGATTATTGATACTTGGCACGGACGGCAGAGGCGTCAAGAGAGATTTGCTCACACGGCGATCGTCAATTTAGTGGCGCTGCGAAACAAATTGGATGCTTCGAAATCCGTTTCAGGAACTACACCTATCAATAAAATCTTGATCAGCAACATATTCGAATTTCCAGCACCTGCGGACTGCAAAACGTTGGCGCTTTTCTCTGTGAATTGTTGGGCTCCTGGCCCTCTGTTGTCGAGACGCTATTTTGGGTATCCGTTGCCACTGATGACGAGTACAATTGCAGCGGAGGTGAGTCCAGACTGGACTGGATTGGATTTCGATTTCGATTTCGATTTTGGGGCCCCCCAACAACCGACAAGCCGAGCATTGCGCCAGTAGTGGGCTGGAGTGGGAAAAGCGTTCCAAAGAACGCCTCTGCTCGGTGTCGCTGCGGGGCAAACAGCACTGTCTACCTTAAGCTATCATGACTATCATACGAGAAGCAAGCATATACGGTGGTATCTAACTCTTGCATAACTAGTTGCCGTTGAGATCGTGCAGGGATGGGTGGTATCTCGCGTGCTTGTCAGCACTTTTTCCACGGCGGCTTATCCGCTGGACATGGCGCATCTAAGGGGAATGAACGAACACCCTGATCGACTCGAGGAGGAGCAATAACAGTCTTACTTTCTCCCAGAGAGCAGATCGAAGATGGCTCGGTGTGAAACGTAGTCATCCGTATTGTGTGGCTAGAATTCCGTGGTGTGCTCCGTGCTTCACACTTTTCACGCTTCACCAGCGGTACGGCAACTGTGGCAGGAGTTGTCGCCAAATGCAAGAGGGTTTCAATAGTGCCGTTATCTGCCAATCAGACTGGGGTGATAATGCAAAGGTGGGTCGGGAAGCGGACGATGGTAATCTATGTTGGGCATGGCGCACGAAGCGAAATGGCAGATGCTAGCCAGAGGTGATAGTGGCACGCAGTGGTTAGGGTGGTCAGGGTGGTTAGAGTAGGTTGGTAAGGGAGATTTAAGCTGGGGGTGGGTTAGGCGGGTTAGGCAAGTTAAGTTACCTTGGGGAGAGGCATGAGCCCACTAGGACGAAAGCCGCATCGCCCGGTGGTTGGGCCCATCCACAATCCGTCGCCCATCCATCGACCAGGGTGCGCCGGGCGACAAGGGTCCCCCTTTATTTTAGTGCCGTTATTAGTCTTGTTTTCCTACTCCTTCCCCCATAATCAAAATTTCTTGCACGACTCTTTCTTATTTCTCGACATCCACCCATTGATACTAGGTCTTTTGTACCTGCCTCTCGTTGTCAACCGCGCTTCACATTCCTCCACAGCGCCTTCTGAATCTGAGATTCAACATTGGGTCTCACGTCGGCAGCTCCTATTTTAATATTACCCTTTAATCCGGTCGTTTCTGTTTTTGTACACGCTCGCTGCATCCCTTCCAACCATCCAACTTCTCCCCCCCCATACTTCACTACTCATCCACGAATCATCATCAACACACAATCATCTCGCAGCTCTTAATACGCCCTTTCAGGTACGTTTTACTGTTATCTTAAACGGAATAGCACGTTGTACGACACCGGTGGTCGGCCGTGTCTACAAGGAACCTCCGTCTACTCTCGTTCGGCACACTCTGCTTTAGCCATGCGGCATCATTCATATCTCAAAGCTGACCTTATGCCTCTACAGCTATCGTATTTGACGCATATTACACGCAATGGCCATTATAACATCCCTTCTGCTGCCCGCCGTCGCCTTCGCAAGCACTGTGTTGGGTGAGTAATTTGCTAAGCCCTAATACTTGATTTCGGTCCGACATCAAACGTAACGACTTTATACTGACTTGGTGGCTGCAGCTCAATGTAGCAACTCTGCGACCTTGACCATCACAGCATCCGCCGATGCCTCTGGTCTTGCCTCGTGCACAACCTACAGTGGCTCTGTTGCTATTCCAACGGGTCTCTCAGTCCCCACGGATCAGAATGGCCATCAAGACCTCTCCATCGATGGAGTTCAGGTAATCACAGGCAACTTGACCGTCACCAACGCTATCATGTTGGCAAGTTTGTCTTTCGGAAGTCTCCAGTCTATTGGTGGCTTCGAGCTTGGAGGATTGACTGTTTTGTCTGAACTGTCAATGCCTCAAATCACCAAGGTCAACCAGCTGAACTTCACTGCTTTGCCTGCATTGCAGCAACTATCTTTTGGGGGTACAGGTATCACTCAAGCCAACAGCATACTGATCACCAATACTGGATTGAGCTCTCTACAGGGCATCAACAACTTGGAACAGGTCGACTTCTTTAACGTCAACAACAATCCATCGTTGCAAAACATAAGCTTGCAAGTCACGAGCATCAAGAACTCTTTGGACATTGAGGCCAATGACGGCTACGTGACTGGACTACAGACCTCATTCCCCCTGCTCGAGACAGCTCAGAACATGACCTTCCGTAACTGCAGCTCGGTGTTGCTACCATCCCTTGCCAACGTATCGGAGGACTTGGGGTTCTATGGGAATAGCATGCAAAATTTTGCGGCACCCAACCTCACCACGTGCGGCGGCCTCATCTTTGTCGACAATACCGATCTGACCAACATCTCTCTACCAGCGCTCACCTCCATCAATGCCAGCTATCAGATTGCAAATAACACCCAATTGAAAATTATTAATGGGTTCCAGAAGCTCTCCATCATTGGTGGTGCTTTGGATTTCAATGGCAACTTCACGGAGTGAGTGCAACCAACTTCTTTCTGTCTTTTAAGGTGCTTGAGAGCTAACAACAAACCCAGGGTGGACCTCCCTGCCTTGACCCAAGTCAAAGGTGCTTTCAACATGCAGAGCTCGGGCATCCTGGACTGCAGCGCTTTTCAAGCCGACAAGAACAGCAAGCAAGTCATCAAAGGCAACTACGTCTGTCAAGGAAGCGAAGCCAAGCCTGGAGGTGCAGGCACATCGCCGTCAGGCACTTCATCGTCCACATCGAAGAGCGGCGCTCGCGCCACAGACTTCGCAGTCCCAGCCGTCATGGGTGGAGTTTCAGTTATGGCTGGCCTTCTACAAGCTGTCCTGTAAGCTATACTCATGTCAGATGGGGGGCTGTATGTCGTGATTTCCTACTTGCATCAAGGATCATTGGTTGTTGAGCGAAGGTCATTCATTTAGACAAGTGTGCGAGCACTGCATTGTTTAACAACAAGATACATAAGCGGAGAGCAGTGGGAAGGGGTGCGGGAAAGTTGGAGAATAGATTGCGTAGCTTAGCATGGACTTTTGAAGTATGACTTGATGGTGGACTGCCTGCAAAGCCTCGTTTTCTAGTTGCTCCGGTGGTTCTCAAGATACTTCTTCAAAAGCGATACGAGCTCATAGTTGCATGCCTGTTCTCTTCGGTGTTATCGGATTCATGTCCATACTGGCTCTTGGCCTTGTACCTTACTCAAAACGCTTTGTTGTCCTGCTAGGGATAGACCAAAGCATAATACAGATCTTGCCCAATACACCTTTCCTTGTTTCAAGAGTAATGGTACCTCTATCCTGATTACAATATTTCTGGACGCAGCAGACAAGCTGCCAGGTTCCTGCGGTATGGCATCACGCATCTACCGAACATACCAGAACACAGATTCATCAAGCCCTATAATTCTAGAATGTTATATGTTCTCGCTTTGAGATGATATTTTGGGGTGGTATTGGGCTTTCAAGGCTTTCAATGATCTAACACATTACTCGAGGCAAAAATGACGCGGTACGATCTCTCTGTGCATGTACAAGGTCAGGCTCTCCCCATTGCTCAGTTGGTGAGCAAGTTCTTGAGGACGTAGGGCGTATATCACCCTACTCATTGCTTACGATTGCTTAATTGGCCTTCGTTCCACGTATTCCTAGGAACCAGACAGTCGCATCATCGAAATATCCTCCGCTTCTAATCTTAGTCACCTTTGAACATTAGTCGAGCTCTATGTTCATGGCTGCGCCACAGTCGCCAGAGTGAGCGCACCGTTGCTCATAGACAGTCACTCTTGAGGGCCAGGCTAAATGGTCTGGGCAATAGGTTCTTGGATTCGCCCTCAAAAAGAGGCCTCTTGCCTGAAGGCTATGCCCGTCAGCCGGCTTCAATGCGACTCCGAGACCTCCAGTCATCTCCAGATAGGGCCGTGACCTTTCGCATGAGCTGTGGAGGCTCATTCCCCGATGGCCACAACACGAACGCCAGCCGACGCTGCTCCTACTCCAGATCAAGGTCGCCAAGGACACGATCACACTCACTCTCCTCAGGCCAAAGGGCTGGCGCTTCGCCTGGGGGACGGTCCAAGGATCTATCTAACTCATCACGGCATCACGTCAAGATTGTAAGCGGCTTCACCATCTCTAGTCGATCTCAAGACCATCCGGAGACGGGACATGATCAAAGGATGCAGTTACACGCAAAGCCACCAGAAACCACATTCCACCAACTACCCCTTAAAGCCCCGTCCTTAGATAAAAAGAACAGTGGGATGCTAAAAGACTTGTCGCTACTCCAGCCAAATGTTCGCCAGACTTTTCTTGACCCTGAAGTTTCTATCAGCGACAAGGTTCTATTCAGTGAACGATACCGAACCATCTCTCAAATGAGTATGCACAGCAACGATGACAGGTCTCTATCCATCAGATCATCACAAACAAATAAGAGCATCGCGGGTGGCTGGTCAGAAGAGGATGGAAGTTGCAAGTACGTTGCACACAAAGTGGCCGAGAGAAAACGCCGATCGGAACAAGACAGGAAGAAGAACGCCATTGAGCGGCTGCTCCCCGAAAGCTCGTTGGATAAGAGCAATAACAAATGGGGTAACACCAAAGCCGGAATTCTAGAGGGTGCCATCCTGGTTCTTGATGGCCTGCCAATGGAGACGAAGGTTGAAGCAGTGAGGAACACACTTACGAAGAGAGAACAGGCCGCATTGGTGCACGAGTGTACCGAGACAAGAGCTGGACTTCAGTGTAGCGGTGCATCTAATCTTATCCATACATCCAGCACAAATTGATCCTTGGAAACCCGTGCATATCCGGCTACAAATAAGATGCCAAGGTCGAAAGGTCACTCAAAGCCTAATTAGGGCACATCCCGTACACCAATGCACGGTCATAGAGGAATGACGCTATGTGCGGAGGGCATTTCGAGTCCAGTCTCTTTAAGAACGGTCACTTTGATCCTTGTAAAATCAGCGGAACGGTATGTCAAGCTGCTCAGCAAACGGCTGGTCGCTATTTGCTATATGGGAAGGGTACACCTCGGGAAAACAAAGATCGACGGATCAGTCACAAGCCTGCCCAACAGTTGTGCATAGAATAGGAGGCACTCACGATGTTTCGGTGTGTCCACTTATGCATCCAACCCATATTTTCTAGAGAGGATGAATTAGATTACTTCGTTACAATCCTCGCGTGTGGCGTTGACCCCTGCATGTCCAGCATTGACCCCTCAAGGCTTACCTATAATATGTAGAGCGAGTTATCTAATACGCCTGCGCGTCATTCAGTGCTCATCTCCAATTCCATGGTATAAAGGTGAATCCTCTGGGCCAACCCAATCCTCGGGGTAAATTGCAGTGCGTTTCCCTTCAATGGAGGAATGTTTGTATAAATGTAAAACATCATCAAGATATATAGCACAAAGCTACAAAGTCTGTTTGATATTCTTCCAAATGTGCCCCTATAGTGGTCGAGTGTAGTGTGTTGACTGTTGATAGTGTGGAGTGGTCTCGGGTAGATAATGTGTCTTGGCGCCAAGGACGCTCGCGCTGTTGGTGACCAGGGGGACCGATCAATCTACGAAGCACCCTACGGAATACGGATGAACCTAATAATTCTTCAACGTCGCCAATACAATTCTCCATTGCCTGGCCTCCAATTTATCCCCTAGGCTCCAGCGCTGAAGTGGTCGCAGGAAAGGAGGTTCGAGAGTAACTTCTCGCCACTGCATCCACAGCAGAAACATCTAGGGACCAGAGGATAGCTCCTCGCGAGCCGTCCGCCCCAAGACGTTCACCCCAACACCATGCTGCTCCCCAAGGGAGGAGTTACCTGGAAGTCAGCAAGGGCCCGGTTGCCGCCTTACAGAGCTGTAATACATTATTTGACCAGATCACGAACTGTCACCTTCGTTGCCTTGGTTGTTGTTATCGTGATATTATGGGGAGGAATAAGTACATCATCGCGGGAGATGCAAAGGTGAATGCTGCTCGGGCGTAGAGAAGTTTTGTCCGGTATACTGATGGCTTGGGTCAATGCCTAGATTCTATTGTTGGGGCCCTGCAAAACCACCTATGGATATGTCGACGAATGAGCAAGCGCAGTGGCACGCTCATCTACAAACACCTGTACTCTTCAATCATCACGCCCCCATTGAGGTCGAATCGCCTTCAATACAGAGCGTCGATCTCAACGGGATAATGTCTACACCTCGGGCTGATGTGAATAAGGAACGAGTTCTCATATTGACGCCTCTAAGAGACGCCGCCCCTTTCCTCATGACATATTTTGACCTTCTCTCCGAGCTTACATATCCGCATGAACTCATTGACCTGGCTTTCATTGTCGGCGACTCGACAGATGATACATTAGCTGTTCTATCAGCGGAGTTGGATAGAGTGCAAAAGCGCGAGGGTCCCTTCCACAGCGCAACGATCGTTGAGAAAGACTTTGGTCAGATAGTCGGACAGAGTGTTGAAGAGAGACACGGATTCAAGGCTCAAGGACCAAGGCGGAAAGCTATCGCGAGAGCCCGAAATTACCTACTGTATACGGCGCTAAAACCAGAGCACTCGTGGGTTTACTGGAGAGACGTCGACATCCAAGACAGCCCTGGCAAGATCTTAGAGGATTTCATGGAACATAACAAAGATATACTAGTCCCAAGTACGTGCTTCACTGTCTCAAATTATGATCACCATTACTGATAACGCAGATATCTGGTTTCATAGATATGAGAATGGACGGGATATTGAGGGCAAGTGTAGGTGAATCGGGTACTGCAAGACCTCTATAGGAAGCTGATCCATCATTAGTCGACTACAATTCTTGGATCGAGTCTGACACTGGCCGAAAACTTGCGGATTCTCTTCCTAAGGATGTGATTCTAGCTGAGGGTTTGTCAGCACACAATGACTATGACACAAGTCTGCAGCTGATTTTAGCGTAGGTTACAAGGAGTATGACACGAAGAGAAAATATTTGGTGACACTGGGTGATTGGCGGAATAACAAGGATGAGGAAGTTGAATTGGACGGTATTGGTGGAGTGAACATCCTGGTCAAAGCCGATGTCCACAGATCTGGTAAGCGAGTCGAATTGGCCAATTACTCCTTGATGATACTGATGCCTTAATACAGGCATTAACTTCCCATGCTACTCCTTCGAAAACCAGGCCGAAACAGAAGGCTTCGCTAAAATGGCGAAACGAGCCGGCTATCAAGTTGTGGGACTGCCCAACTATGTGGTCTGGCACATCGACACAGAAGAGAAACGCGGTAATCTGGGTTCGCGGCCGGCATATTAACCTCCGATATACTACGCTTTATTCTTCGATAGACTCTGTTTCCTTACAAAATTCGCTGGGGCCCCATATTCAGTTCTTGGCCGTTGATTGGCTCCCCTTGGCCCCATGACACAAGTCTTTATACAGGAACGTAGCCATGTCAATCGCGGCTTTCATGCTTTGGAGGAGGGTAATAATGTGGACACAACGTTGCTTCTTGAAATCATTCCAAGGTGTTCTGGGTGTCGTTTTGATCTTGTACAGAATAGCTGTTCTCCCTTATCTGTTGTTTTGGGTGGTCTATTCAAAGGGGCGACACGTGCTACCGCTGTCGACTCGGGCTGGCGTTAACTTTGGTGTAAATAATCAGCTGCTCGTCTGGTCGAAGAAGACGCTGTCCTGGAAAAGGAATTAGAAAATTGCATATCAACTTGATCTGTGTCAATTCTATACGACTAGGTGTTTGAAGGCGACTTCGCGGTCTGCAACAAATGCTGAACTCTACTTTCCACCAAAGGATTACCTAGCCTGGGAAGCAATGAACTAAGCCACTCAGAATTTTCGCGTACGGACTCGAGCCCAAAACCAATCTCTCTAGGCAAATGCTAGACTTCTGGAACGCTGTGACAGTAACCATGGTTTTAATAGAGGTGCACCGAGAAGGCAATATCTGTTACAGCTAGTGGGAAGATTGAGTGATCTTACAGCGCCGATATGATAGCCTGCAAGCAAGTGAAAGCGTGCCCTCCTAACTTGAAACCCCTTAATCGAATATGCCTGCCTCAAACTTCTCCGCATCATAAAACTTCGCCACAATAGTATTACCGTTGAAATTCCTTCCTTCAAGGGCGTTCACAGCCTATCGCAGGTTAGCACGTTGTTCATAGTAGCTGCATTTGATCAGAGCGTGTACCCTCAACGCTGACAATTGACTTGTAAATTTGACAAAGACTGGGGCTTTGGACCGGTCGCTTCGGTCTATGAATACCCTCTCCACGCGACCATACTGTAATGATTAGTAGGGGTATTGGGAGCTACAACTCAAGAAATCTCACCTTCTCTCCACACTCCTCTCCTATTTCCTGCATCAAGCCCCCGTCGCCACTATTCTCTAATTCAGCATCGAGATCCATACCATCCACCATGCCTCGCAAGATGACAACCTCGCTCATAGCCCCAAATCTCCCCTCTTCAGTCTCAGGCCCACTTCCGCCCTTCTTCTTACCTCCAATGATTTTCCCTCTGCCGCCTGGTCCGACAAAGCCGCCACCTTCGGAGTCGGGCTTCTTCTTCTGCTTTTCAACCTGAACACGCAACGGGTTCACAATACCAGACCCGCTTGCACCAAGTCCGCTGCCCTTGCTCCAGCCATATTTCGACATTAAGCGCTCGGCAAACCCTTTTTGGCCTGGTCGGAGAGAGCGTGGAGCTGCTTCTGCTCCCGCTTCTTCTGCAGTGTGCTCCATTTGTAGAGCATCTGCCAAAATAGCCTCCGAAGTTGGTATGTCGGATGGGGCGGCCGGGAGGTTGTATCGAACTGGTGCCCTTGTTATGCTTGTGGCCGCGATCACATTGGTCGAGGTTGGTGGTGGTGGCTGTGCGGGGTGTTCTACACTTGTAGCTGGTGGCGGAGGTGGTGGTGGTGTAGGTCGCTGTAGATCATCTTGATACCTATCCGGTGTTTGACGAGAGACTTCGTGGGGATTGGTGGATTGAGAGAGTCGCATGCGTCTAGCATAAACATCTTCGCCCGTGGACTCGTTGGGCACATGGACATGTTGAGGGTTTTCTTGCACCTTCTCGCTAGCATCAAAGGTTGGAGGGGCAAATGAAAGATGAGGTGGAGCATATCGCTCTGTGCCCATGTAAGCTCCTGTAAATAGACAGCGAAGGAGACCTACTATTCATCTGGGCCCTATAGTCATCGCCCGAACTATCAGAAACACTGTTACGCCTCTTGGTAATGCGGTGGGCATAGAGCTTGTTCTTCCATTCCCTCATTTCGGTTATCTTCTCATCGCTGTGCTTATAATCCTCATAGTTGTTTGGCCGCGACGGATCATATATGTCATCCCAGTTTTGTGGAATGTGTGACTCTTCCTTGTTCTTCTTCCGCTTTTTTCGACCGCCTCGCTGCCGCTTTTCACCTCCATAGAATCCGTTGACATCATTTTCTTCTCCTTCTGCAGTCCAGTCGGCAAGGGTAGTTTTCGCTGAGGGGCGTGTCGCCGCGTTCGTTGGCTCAGTATTATTAGACTCTGCTATCTTAGGTGCTGTTACTGGGGCCGGGGTTCGCTGCACCGATGGCTTTGGCTTTGGCTTCTGAGCCGACAATTGCGGGCGCTTTGTGGGTTGAAATCGTAGAGCAGCTGTTCGGTGCAGAGAAACGCAGGAAACCGTGAGCCAACAGAGTCCGCAAATACAATGACCTCATACAGAGGTAGGCTGATATCTACCGGCACTTATCTGTTGTTTCTCAGCAGTTGCGCGATCCTGCTGAGCTTCATCTCCTGCAGCTTGTTTGAATACAACAGGGGCCCGCGATATTGTGCCAGGTGCAGAGTCTTGTTTTGACGAGGAATCCAAGAGATTGGCGTAGAGAGAAAGACCAGGCCGCGAAGATTTGGCTTCGCTCTCGGGAGCCATTGTGATGTCTATGAATTGATTGTATGGTTCAGTTGTGACGAAGAGGTGAAGAGTGAGTTTGAATAAACGATACCTGGGACAGGTACGCTTAAGCTCCTCTAGGGCAGCGTTATCGACGTCAAGTTTAACCGGGCGATTATTCGGCTACCCTTCCCTTTTCTGATAGATTTCCTGCCTCCCAATCGTGAACCGTTCTCATTGCCGTGCCGAGCCTATCTGCAAGGCGAACAAAAGGTAGCTCGCCTGCAATACGTCACTTGCGGTGTACTGTAAGTTAAACGGACATAAGGGTGCTGTACACATCTTTCGTGCCAGCTTCTGCTTCTGGTCTTCGAAGCACAAGATCCATTCTTTAACACAAATTCAGCATCTTACTAAAGTAGATATATTGTATCCTACCGAAATAGGTAGCGTCAGTTCAATGGCTACTCTATCGACAACACTTCCGACAACAGGAGGGACAGCCATCATCATTCCCAACAAGCCGAATGCCTTGACCATTTCATACTCAAAACTTACATCCCATGTCTCAGCATTTCAGAAAAAACTTGCACGATTAGGCATTCATCCTCAAGCTGCTGTTTCTATAGCATTACCGAATTCTTATGAATTCATCGTTGCTTTTCTAGCAGCATCATGGCAGCGTGCAATCGCCGCTCCACTCAACCCAGCGTATAAGCAAGACGAGTTTGAATTTTATATTGATGACCTCAGCTCAGCTGTCGCACTCGTGCCGCGGGACTCGTTTCGACAAGATGGGCCTGCAGTGCGCGCGGCGAGAAATCATCAAGCTGCTATTGCTGAATGCTATTGGAATGGCCATGAAGTAGCATTGGAAATTAAGGAGGAGGGGAAGCTTTCCGGAAGAGGCGGCCAAGCAGTGCAGAGGCCACAGCCAGATGATATTGCGCTTGTCTTGCATACTTCTGGTACTACCGGAAGGCCAAAGGCGGTGCGTAGCTGGTCAACTCGTGGCAACCACTCGCAATGATTACAGGCTAACGGACCCCTAGGTGCCTCTGACACATCGTAATCTGACCAGGACAATGAGTGCGTAACCTGCCTGCTTAACTTACATAACACTAAATGGTACAGAAAATATTCAGCTCACTTACAAACTGAATTCGGATGATCGGACGCTTCTGGTCATGCCTCTTTTCCATGTGCACGGACTTCTTGCGGCCTTTTTAGCCCCTCTCTTTTCAGGGGGTTCTGTCATAGTGCCCCAACGCTTCTCTGCCTCCGAATTCTGGGACAACTTTATCACTCACAAAGCCAACTGGTATACTGCAGTCCCAACCATCCATCAAATCCTACTTCGCAACCCACCTCCTTCCAAGATACCCAAAATCCGCTTCATACGTTCATGCTCTTCACCCTTATCTCCAAAAACATTCCACGAGCTAGAGAAAGCTTTCAACGCTCCAGTATTAGAGGCTTACGCGATGACTGAAGGTGCTCACCAAATAACATCGAACCCACTTCCACCAGCTAAGAGATACCCGGGCAGCGTGGGAATTGGGCAAGGTGTTGAGGTAAGGATACTGGATCAGAAAGGTACAGAGGTTCCGCAGGGCAGCGAAGCTGAGATATGTATCCGTGGCGAAAACGTTACAAAAGGATACCTCAACAATCCAGAAGCTAACAAGACTTCGTTTACAAAGAACGGCTTTTTCAGAACTGGTGATCAGGGGAAACAAGACGAGGATGGATACGTCATCATAACCGGTAGGATTAAGGAGCTCATCAACAAAGGTGGCGAAAAGATCAGTCCAGTTGAAATTGACAATGTTGTGGCCCAGAATCCGTCAGTAGCAGAGGCTGTTAGCTTTGCAATTGCAGACGAGATGTATGGGCAAGACATCGGCTTAGCATTAGTGTTGAAAGATGGAGCGAAGGCATCTCCTGAGGATCTGCGTAAATGGATTGCTACTAAAGTTGCCAAATTCAAGGTACCCAAACAGGTGCGTAGCAAAGGGGTTTCGGTATACGCCATTCACTGACCGTATTAGATCTTCCTTACGGATAATATGCCAAAAACTGCAACAGGGAAAGTTCAACGTAGGATGGTAGCTGAAGCCATGCTCAAACAACAAAAGTCGAAGGCCAAGCTCTGAGCCGCATGAAGTTGGGCACCAATAATATCTGTGTCGTGTCTTTGGGTGCTGTATATAACCTCATATATCTTCCGCGGATGTCGTAAAGCTCGCGTTGAGCATTGAGAAATACATTGGTACGCAATCATAGAATAGCACCACTGGGATTCCTAATAGCGCCAGATACTGTGGGCATATTACAGAGGTTGCCTGACCGTAGATTTAAACTTTCTTGATTAGTGTTGCTTGATCAGAATTCCATCGAACGATTCAACTTACTGGGTAGATCTGTACCCTATCCCAATCCCAGACACCGGATTTGTAATATGCATCCTCCTGCAAGGCTTTGATCACCTCCTCCCTCGACTCAGCTAATGCCAGCATCACACTCCCTTTGATCTTTAGGCCATCACCGTCCTTGGGCACTTCTTCTAGTATAGCCCCTGATACTTCAGGTCAATTGCGAATATTTTATAAATCAAGCGCAAGGGAAATGATTTAGCACCTTACCCCCTAGCTTCCAAAATCCGTTCTCTACATAGGGAGTCAAAGCTTTGAGGTGGTCACTGGTCTTGTTACTACTCTGACTGTCCTCTTGATACTCAGTGGAATACTTACGGCCTAACTTGCATCCTCTTCTCAAGTACTCCCTCATGATCAGGAAGAATCACTATCCATTCGTGCTTTCGCTGTGTCGGTGCTGCCACCGAAGACATTTTGCGCGCTGAGCTGCAAATACCGGCTGAATGTTTTCTTATGGTCAACTTTTGCATTGAACGAATCATATTGGGATAAGTATATACCCGAGGTACTGAATACACTAGATGTCAAAAATCAATTGCTCGGAGATCTTGCTACGCAGCGTGATAGGTCAAGTTAACTTATGGGCAAATCCAACCTTCCTAGGGCCAGCCCTCAGAACGCTCGCCCCCGCAGATAGGATGCGACCACTCTAAATTATGATAGTACCCGCGCAGGATCCGGGCACATATTGCATTCCATTGGTGGATTCTGCTATCCATGGATTATATGCCACCATCCATGGATGGAATGCCGCCATTGGTGGATAAGACTAGCAACGAGATGTATGGAATAATACCATGGGGGTTCCTACCATCCATGGATATTCCTTCCATCCGTGGATGGCGAATATCCATGGGTGGAATGCAACACGCACCCTATTTAATCTCTATCTACCATCTATCTATTGCCTACCTGATTGCGACACCGCCACAGCTCCCCAGGGTTGTCATTGGTGACTCCCCGTACAGATATCGGCCCAATCGCACGATTCTGGGCATCAGAATTTGGTGGTGTTGGTCGTGGCTCTAGGTTACAGCCTATCAAGCATACCCATCAATCCCGAACATGAAAACTTTAGGCCTGAGTTACATAGTTTCCAAGGGCATTTCTAAGGGGCCAACCCCTTAGAATCATGTGCGCAATAATCCGACCGAGGTTAACAGGGCTCCCGGGGCTAACAAGCTGATACCAGGGACGACGGGGCGGGGTTTAGATTTATCAAGGTAATTTCCCAATTGTAACTTAAAAAATAATGTAGAATGGTAAAATTTAGTTTCATAACTTGTATAGCTAGCATTTCTCTTTCTATATATTGTTATATATGACTATGGTGTTAGGTAGATTACCTTTGAAATAGACCGTCTTTCATCAATGGCACCCTGTATCAGGCTCTGTCTTCTACGACGTGAAGCTTAAACCCGCCTCTACAACCTCTCTGAAACAACCCCTCTGGATCATATCTCCTACTTACCCCTTGCAAGAACCGCCAATTATCCCCGCCATAGCCTTCAAATGGCCTCTGCCACTCCGCGCAATAGTTCAAGTATCGATATCGATGGCTCGTTTTATTAGCCGCTGCAACCGTATCAATTTGCTCGATGGAGCGGCGCGTCGCTGTCTTGACGAAGTCGTCATCCCGACGCTCGGCCCAATTGACCGTGAAGCTCACGATGACGAGAGGCTCATAAGTGCAGTCATGCAAGCCTAGCGGATTGGCATCGCCCTTCTGTACCCACTCCGGTAGGAGCGGCTGCATGACCAGCGTCCAGACCAAACCTTTGACGTTGACGCGGCGGATTGCGGCGATAGCATCGTAGTAAGCGGCGTGTGCGGCGGCAAGGGTGGCAGGGTCGTTCTTGATAGTCGTAGTGGCGAAGACCTGGCGCCTGCCGGGGGGGTTTAGCGTGCTCATTTCGTCGATTGCGCTGGTCAGTGTGCGGACCTTGCAGGTGCTCCATAGGCGCCAGAGCGATCCGAAGGAGGAGGTTCTCCAGCACATGGGCCAATTTTTCTCATTCTCGAACGCTTTGGTGTAGACGAGATTCACAGCAATAGCCTGGACGGCGAGTTTCTGGATATAGGAGAAGCAGGCGATGGGGCCGGCGGCGTAATCATCGTACGTGATGCTGGGATCGCTCGAACCCGCTCTGTTGACACATTCGTGGAAAGCCGCAAGGACCTTGGTGGCTTGGAAGGCGGGCATATAGAGGAAGCCGCTCCAAATTTTGGTGCAGGGGAAGCTGCGGGCCGTGAAGCGCGTGACGATACCGAAATTATTGGAGCCGCCTTTGAGGGCGCGCCAAAGGTCGGGATTGGTTGACGCGGAGGCTGAGGTAACGGAGCCGGAGGTGAGGACGATTTCGTAGCTGAGGATATTGGAGCAGACTAGGCCAAAGCGGGGAGAAAAGAAAGAAAGACCGCCTGTTTATGCCTGTGTCAGCTTTAGAACAGTGGAATGGTGGGGGTGCCCGCGAGGGTTTAGGGATCCGACTCGCCATTGAGGCGAAGGAGAGGGGCGAGTGCAGACGCGAAAAGCAGAAGCTCACCTCCCAAAGTCAAGCCGCCCACCCCAACAGCAGAGTTCCTGCCCCCTATAACAGCGAGACCCTTCTCGTCCAAGACCTTAGATACATCCATCCACTTGGCGCCAGCGCCGATGGCTACGCTCGATCCATCCTCAGAGGGTACCACCTCACGAAAGAGGCCAAGATCGATCACAACGCCTCCCTTGATGCTCGCAGCACCAGAAACAGGAGAGTGGCCACCGCTACGGATAGCGAATAATCCTTCGCCTTTTTCTTCGCCAGCTTGCTTCCCTCATTCATTATACTGGCGCTTGAGGACAGTGACGGCCGTGCAGAGCTGCTGAACGTCGCGGGGCCGGACGACGCATGCTGGGATCGCTTCGCACTCCTGCTGAGCCCAGTAAGAGCTTATCGACCGCTTGAACGCGGCGGCGTCGTGTGGGAAGATGACACTGTCGGACAAGGCCGATGCTAGGCTTTTGCTGAGCATGGTAGGCTCCGATAAGCCGCTTGTGAGGTCCATGTAGTCGCGCTTCTTTGCAGCCTGTAGAGTCTGTGAGGTTCGTAGACGACGCATAATCAAGATAGAGACGATTGTAAGGAGCGCTGTTGCAGCAGATACACAAAGCAACTGAAAGGCCATAATGACTATACGCACAATGATCCACCAGAAGGCAGATCACCGGAGAAGAAGGCGTCGGCTTCTGATAAGCTGGAGGTGACAGTACCGGTACAAGTACGGGGATGGCTGAGGACTCATGAAGCGGATCGATCCCTGCAGTATTACTGCACATGACTCAGAGCTTCAAGGGGCACATAGCCTTATGGATCAAAGCTGTCGCGCATAGGTGGGAGCCCAATATTTCATACGACATCGTAAGTTCATGTAAGATAAAGAAGACCTTTTCTTTGAGGGAACAACATTATGAGTAATGGAGCTTAGGTCTTGCTACAGTAGTAGTACTTTTGGAATTGTGAACTAATGAGATTCGTAGAAGACATGCAGGTTCTTATTCACAATTAAATCCTCACGGTGCTCTTCGATGACGGGAGGTGATGATATAGCATGAGACAAGCGACAAGCTTTCGACCATACATTTTGACCTTCGGGAAGGCGGCTACTATCTAATAGCATGATGGGCCGAAGGTTGTTAGTCGATACTCTACCTCTCTACCTCTCTACCTCTCTACAGGAGGTCGTGAGACAGTTGAGAATCTCGACAATTCGAAGAAAATCCGCAGGCCTGTTAAGCCTGAAAACTATGCAGCTCCATTACACCGCTTTACAAAATCCCGGATTTAATTAGCCCATAGTAAAAAGCTTCAAGAAGATCTTTGAAAAATTCTAGATTCCTGAGATGCGCTTGTGAGCTCATAGGTTGGTGCTGAAGTGAAGGAAGCTCGGGAGGGTGCCTTCCGATAAAAGTGTCTACCGGGCCCCGGGAGTAACCAAGCATTCATTATCGTGCTCTAATTTCGACCTCCTCTCCTTCACACTGAAATTTGTTACTTGTAACCTATTGCAAAAGAGACGACACGAGGAGATTTGGTTTTCCTGTGAACCATCAAACGCTAACAACGTCCTTCAATGTGGGAAACCATTATTCGAGCAGCCAGCAGGCTTATGTGCCTAAGACGTCTTCCCCCCCAACACACAGCCGAAGCCACAGCCGAAGCCACAGCTAACGCCGCAGCTAAAGATGCTGCTCTTTCGTCGATCAACTCATCCCAAGGCCAGTATTATCGCTCCAAAATGCTGTTGTCCTCGCGATGTTAATCTACCATGGCAGATCCGATCTCCATTGTCAGTCTTCTAGCTATAGGAGCACACTCAGCAAACAAACTTTGCGCTCTGGTTCAGGGCATTCGAGAAGCTCCAAGAGAGGTTCAGAACATCTTAGAGGATTCCACATCTATCTGCGACATCTTAGCTACCCTGCAGAAGTTCCTCGAGGAGAACAGAGACTCCGAGCTTCCTATAGAGATCACACAGAGCTTGCATGTCCCTCTGGTGAATACCTGTAAGGCAGCGGACAAGCTGATCGACAGACTCAAGCCTCTCTCGAAAGGAGAGGGCGAATCGAAGACGTCCAAATGGGTGGCTGGGGTTAGATGGTCCTTCTCTCAGAAGGATGTGAAGCAGCTGGGGGAGCAGTTGAGCAATGGCAAATCGACATTGAGTGTGACTTTAGCTGTTGTCAATGTGTAAGGCCTGACTAGCTAATCCTATCTTTCAGCCTGTGCCTTGGGCATGGTTCCTCACAAGGTTAACGGCCGATTTATAACAGAATTAAAACTTCCAATGTTAAGAACGACACGACTGAGATCATCGAGTACTTGAAAAAGCTCAATATCGAAACGAAAATGGCACGAGGAAGCACTGAAAAGCATGAAATATCAGAGCAAGCCGGCGTTGAAGAATTTGATCCGCGAATGAATGATGTCAACTTTGCGATGACAAGGTTTCTCGAAACCGCTTCTACCGCTATCGAGTCCCCAACTCATTCGCCCTGGGCTTCACCAACGGATATTGCGCAAGCCTCAGCTTTCGATGGAAATGTTGACGATAACGATGACTCTGACCTTTCTCGTTCGCCAACGTTGACAAAGCAAGATAATGAACCCGAAGTTCGGCATATACTAGCACAAGAGCAGCCTCACACTTTCATGAACGAAGATGGTGAGACGGCCCTTCATCTTGCAGCCAAGCAGGACGTGTACTTGGTGCGGGACGTTCTCAACCACGGGTTTGATATAAATCTCCGTAACGTGTGCGGTGAAACTCCATTGATGTGTGCAGTCAATTCTGAGAACGTAGACACTGTGGCGTTTTTGCTGAAGAATCACGCCGATGTCAATGGGAGGGACGATCAACAGTCAACGTGTCTCCATTTGGCAGCATCAAATAATAAATCTGGATCAATAATTGAATTACTCTTGAGACGTAACCCAGACATCGAAATGATGGATGGTATCGGACTGACACCGCTCTTCCTCGCGGCCTTCAACGGCAACGATGCAGTTGTCCGCCGGCTGCTTAGATTCGGGGCAAGGCCAGAAGCCAAAGAATTGGACGGCTTCAATGCTCTACATTATGCTTGCATGCAAGCTAACCACGTTTTCATGAGCCGTCTCCTCGATCAAAATGGTCCCGACTTTGAGGCCTTCTACGACCTCTCCAAGTATGGCCTCCCCGCCGATCCTTCGCTTTCTACTACCTCTAAGAGGCGCGCTCAGATAATCCATAGCCTCATCGATTACAGCGCCGACGTTCACGCCATCAGCAAAGGCTTCACTCCACTGCATATTGCTGCCTTAACAGCTCAAGAACAGCTTGTCGATATTCTGCTATCGAACGGCGCAGAGGCGTCTGGTGTTCCCGTCATCACCGCCTACTACGGTCTCACCTCAAAGATTGTCGATCTCCTCCTCACCCATGGCGCTAGTGTCTCGATTACCGACTCTCGCTGGAACAAAACCGCTCTGACCTGGACCGCAGAGATCGGCTCCCCGAGCACGCTCAAAGTTCTTCTCAGCCACGGCGCTAATGTGCACCATCAGGACAAGCAAGGCTCTTCGGCTCTACATTACGCTGGAGCGAATGCTCGTAATGAGTCCATTAAGCTCCTCCTAGACGCTGGCGCAGATCCAAACCTACTTGACTCAGGAGGTTGTACAACCCTTATTAGGCTCGCTCGGGCCGGTCGTTTTTACCTTGCAGGCAGGTGGTGGAACCCTTCAGCCGATGAGCGGGAGAAGGCGGCTACGCTGCTGCTCAATGCTGGTTGCGACCCTTCGGTGAGAGACATGCATGGGAACCTGGCAGTCCATTACGCGGCGGGGAACGGATACCGCGGTATACTAGACGCGATTGAACGGGCTGGAGGAGGTATGGAGTTGCTGGACGGGTCGGGGAGGACAGCGGTGGAGTGGGCGAGGGAAAAGGGGGAGATGGAGGTGGTGAGGTTTCTGAACAGAAAGAAGATGGTAAAGGGAACGAGGGGAGGAAGGGAAGGAGAGTGATGCTCCTCGTCCCCCCCTCACCCCGTCTGGCCCCCAGCCCTTTTCTTCTGGCTCGGCTCCATACCCTTCCCCTCTGCTCCTTTCTTGCCTTCCGCTTTCTTCCCCTTCCCCTACACAGTCCTTTCGTGGGACTCAATCATGAAGCTCTGAATTATGAAACACGACGTCACGAAATTATGCCAGCGATTAATGTTTCAAAAGAGCCCTTCGGGTCGCATTGTTCTGGCGATTTAGCATACCTGTTTGGATAGAAAAGGGCGAAGACAAGTGCGAAGAATTTAAACCAACGGGATCTTGATGAGAGACGGACATTATTATCTAATTTACAATATTAGCAAGGCACGAATTCACGGTCTATCTCAGGTATTCACACAACAACTCAAGATTGACAGTGTCAAGGAGGTGCCTTTATCCCTGGCCCTTCTCCTCCTCCTCGCCCGCCTGAAGCCTTCTTGGAATTTCGCCCAGTACTTTATGAATCGATCATATCAGTGAGCTCAATGCCAGCGGTACTCCGGGGTCGCAATAGAAGCTGCACGAAGGTGCTTATTATAATGTAGGTGGAGGAAAGGAGAGCAACACAACTCAGACACCTTGCTCTAGTTCAGATCTTATGTCCTAGGTAACAATAGATCGAATCCATACTTAATGCCAAATCACTCAACCGGACCGCGCCCCTCTTTCTCAGCATTTCTCCGTCCTTGCCCAACACTTCCTCCACCTTGCGTCTAGGTCCTACTAACCTTCCAATTTGTTGGGAAGAGCGTTCGAGAAAACTATGTGGCCCAAGCAATTGATCAAGCTCACTGACGATCGGCTTAAAGAATTTGGCCCTCGGATCCTACTAATCAAACGTCTATCTTTGCCTACGTCCTTGGCGATTTTTGGGCACTCCGTCGAGATGACGCGGACTAGTCCATAGGCGATTTGGCGAGAGATCCTCTCGATGGAGAGGATCACGCTGCTTTTTCTGTAGTTCAGTGGCGTGCTCTATGTTCTAACGCGCGTATTCGAGGTCTTTCCCCTCTATCTCTTCTTTATGGAGGTATTATTGCTTAGGTGACCATGAAGAGCAATTCCTGCAGCGTGCGTCTCTTACTGTAAGCTGAGTAAAGAACGAAGTCAATGAAGACCGGGGAAAGTGTCACCGTATTGCACAGCTTAATTGGCTGACAATTTACGTGCTACTTCTTGGAATCGCAAGCATCTCGCAAGGCGCCAACACTATACCGAAAAGTCTCAGGGAAATCTGTCGAAACGATGCCTTGTAAGGGGGTCATACAAAGGCAGTGTTACTCGCCCGCTTGCGGTGGCGGTGTCATATATTGAGATTCCATCTTCAGCATGCTATCGTGATACGTTGCGGAGATCAGATATTCCTCGTAGTGAAGTAGTTAGGAGCTTGACGCGAAAACGCGATTAGGACCTTAACTTTTGACGCGTGACTGTATCATAGTGTCGCAATACTTTAGGTGTAGTATTTGATACTGAACATCGGGCCGGCAAGGGCTGGTTTCTTAGGCAACGGGCGCATTACCTTAGGGACCCATTTGGTGGGATCGCCGGTCGGCCCGATGTTCAGTATCAAATACTAACCCTAAAGTATGCGGTGTCCATCCTGCCGCCCCTATCTAGCTTAGTCGCTATCAACCCCTACATACTGCCATTCTAGCGCTTTCTACCCCTATTTCTTCGCAATCACATGTATACAGAGCATCTGCCTTCCATAGATCCTGGATCCTCAGGCAATGCAGTGTTTTACCATCAGGTCTTCCTCTGCCAGTATTGTGACACATAGGCACGATAAGCCGCTGCTGGCTTTTCTGCTCGAACAACTTTCGTCCTCTTCGCGATACTTTGCTGCTGGCCATCTAAGCACGCAAAAATGCCTGCCCTTGCCTTCCTCTCAGAAGCGGCCTATTCTCCGATTATGGAGCCTTCAAAAACTCCATCTATTGAGCTTGCTTCTCTGCCTAGCAAAGTTGAAGTGATTGCGCTTGGGAAACCTTGCAAAAAAGCTTACGTGGATAAGATTGATGTTGTGATTGTAATGGTCTCTCTGATATGCTTGATTATCTCGGTCTGCGTAGTTACTCCGAGACTCAGTCTTGCGTGGCGTCTCGGTTTTGAGGGTCAGATTGTGATTATCGGGTTCTTACTGAGTATCATGAACCTTTGCCTAAGAAAGGGTATCTCCTTATGGTTCCTGATATTCGAAGAACGCTGGGGCGGCTCGACTCTACAGAACTACGACGCTATCCTACGAAACACGGCTTTGCTTTCCCAGACCAGCTTTCTTTGGCGTGGGATTATCCTCGCCCTAATTATTCTGCCTTTGGCCTTGAGCGTGGCATACAAGAGATTCACAGGAGGAAAAAGCAGTACCAATGTCTATAGCGATTTCCCGGGAAGTTACGGCATCGCTGCCGCTCCCTTGACCGCCAACAATGTTCTGAACAATTCTATCTACCAAATGATGACCGCTACTGCTCCGTTCATGATTGCCTCGGCAGGTGATTTAGTCTCACCGGCAGGATTTCCGATAGCATACGGGTATAACACACTGCTTCTTGACCACTCTTCGGCAGCTATGCTCGATATGCCTATGCCCAATTATGTATCTTCGATCCAGCAGAACCTGACCAAAGATGAATTCTGGAGTCTATCGGCCCCCGTCAACGGAACTTTAGCCAGATATAATTCTTCAACGGAAATATATAGGAACGATAATGCCTTTTGGCAAAATCTCTTCGAGATCGATCAGCCGGCGGGGCTTGCAGCCTTTGAGCTGTATGAGAGTGCATCGTACAACATGGTTGGTCTTCGCACCGGTCTTCCAACCCAGTCTAGCGGAACATACTGCCTACTAGGGACTTTTCCGACCTTCGGAGACAATTCGGATGGTGTTGAATTTTTCTACAACGTCACAGATCCCGAGAGTATCGCCTTCCGAGACGCTGCTCTGATGTTCAACGTTCAACGAGTGCAATGCTCAGGGGTTTGGCAAGTCAATCGCACCAGCATTCAACTGGTGAGTGGTAATTGCACGGGTGATTTGACAGACCAATCCGTTATGATGGGTGCAGACTGTACTCCTTTCTCCTTGGATGCTTTGCCGGTCCTTCGTTATAATGTCGAGAATTATGTTACACTGCGCGTAAATTCCCCTTGGCACCTGCCCACCTACGCCATATCGGTTGCCAGCATGTACTGGGCTCGCCTCACCTTTCTCGCCCAAAGGCCCTTATCATGGGCATACTGTACGAATGCGGTGAATGTAAGCTACGCCGTTGATTCCGAGACAGTCACTTCGACGAGGACAACGCTTAATGCTAGATGGCTGCTCTACATCGTGCTCGCGTTCCAACCATTGCTGACCTGCATTACATTCCTCCTGGTAGCACTATGTTATTGCAGCCCGATCGGCAAAGGCTTCGGCATGATAGCAGTCTTGTCAGGTATGAATAAGGATAGTCTGGACTTGGTGCGAGGTGCAGCGCTGTCAGGTGAGCTTAGCAAGTCTGTTAAGCTGGGCATTGAGGTTGGCGGCGTTGACGATACGTCGATAAATCAAGCAGACATTGCGTTGAGGAACCACGGATCGATAGGGAGCATTGCGTACACTCTTGGTCAGCAGTCACGAAAGACGCGGCCACTGGAGCGGGGCAAGAAGTATATGTAGTAAGGTCTCAGTGGAAGTCTGTATTTTACTAGTAAATACTAAAGGATGAATGTAATCTATAAGAAGTTTTTAAGGAAGCGATATGTTAGGAAATAGCATTAGATAGCTTCCTTCGCTCGGAAGGGACGGGGTACTGTCGCTATGCTTAGCAGCACCCCCATATCTTCCTCATAGAGAAAATAGACTTAAACCTAATTAATTAATTATATTAAATCTAAATAATACTATACTATAACACGATAATACTTTTAATTATAAATACTAATTTTATAATTATATTAGAAATTATTATATAAATAATAATTTATTTATATTAAAACTTTATTATTATTTTATCTTATAGAAAATAAATTATTTAAGAATTATTTATTAATAAAATATTCGGAAAAATAATACGTTAATAATTAAAGAAAATAAACTAGAACTTAATTATTTATTAAATCTTTATTAATATAAAATAGTAATGAAATAAATTTTTTATAAATAATTCAAGAAGCTTTATTATTTAGTTCTAAAAGTTCTTTTAACTTATATAAATATCTTTATATCTTTAAATTATTATTCTAGTCTCTATAGAAAATATAGAGTTATTACGTAATATTCTGAAAATATAGATATTAATACTAAAAATTAAAAGTTTTAAATTAAAATAAACTAAAACTCGCTTAGTTATTAGTTTCTAAAGATAATTTTAAAGAAAGTAAAAAAAGTAGAGAATTATCTTTAGAAATTAATAACTAAGCGAGTTTTAATATATTTTAACTTAAAACTTTAATTTCTTAATATTAATATTTATATTCTCGAAATATTACGTAATAATTCTATATTTTCTATAGAGACTAGAATAATAATTTAAAGATATAAAGATATTTATATAAATTACTAAGACTTTTAGAATTAACTTCTTAAATTATTTATATTTATTATTTATAAAGTATTTTATAATTTAAATTTACTTATAAAAAACTATTATAATTATTTACTAAGTATTTAAATTCTAATTATATTAATAATTTAATTACTTAATACTTAATATTAAGTTATATTTTTAATCTAGAGAATATAATTATTAACTAGTTATTTAAATATTAATTTATTATTACTTTATTAATATATAAAATTAAATATATAAAATAAATTAATATTATTAAAAAAATTATCTAGCTTAAGTAATTATTTAAAAAACTTATTTAAATTATTTTTAATTTTATTATTACTTTTTATATAGATTTTAAGAATATTTTATAAAACTATATACTTATAATAATTTAAATAACTAGAATTAATATTATATATATTATTATATTTATTATTATTATTTTTTATTATAATTAAAAGATTATTATATTTATTATAAACTTTATTAATTATAATAAAATTAAGTATTTATCTTAAAAAAATACTTAAGTAATTTAATTATATATTAATTATTAGTTTACTAAATATTAAAATATTATAATATATTAATATTTAATAAATAAACTACTTTATTTATTTAATAATATATTAATATTTACTAGATTTATATCAAGGATTAAGTAGAATAGATTGAATAATAATAATAATTTATAATATAAATAAATTATTATTATAAAGAAAGAAAGTTATCTATTTATTTATAATAAATAATTATAGAATAGCGGCTTAATTTAAAATATTAAATTTAATCTAATTAGTTTTAAAGTTTATTTAGTTATTAAAATTTAAATTATAATATTATTCTTTTTTTTTATATAGAAGTTTTTATAATTATTTATTTTATTTAATATATATTTAATATTAAGTAACGCTTATATAATTTTTAAATATTTAATTAATATTAATAAATATATAAATAGAGTTTTTATAATAATTTTAAATATATTTATTTATATTTAAGTATTTTTTTCTATTAATTAGTAATAATTTATTAATTAAAGTATATTATTTAGATTTAAAGTTTTTTAATATAAAGTTTAGATTTATTAATTCTATATATAAAAACTTTATAATAATATTATTAATAGTAATTTCTAATTTTATAATATTTTAAATAATCTATAAAGTTCTAATTTCTTAAAATATTAATAATAAAAATTAATTATTAATATTAAATATTTTATAATATTCTAGTATAAATTTTATCTTAATTATTTCTCTTTATATTTAGTATATTTAATTTTATATATTAAATAACTTTTTTTTCTAATTAATAAATTATTTTATTTTTTATTAACTCTTAAATTTAATATTTCTTATATACTTTATTACTTCTTATTTTTCTTATTAATTATAATTAAAGATAAAGAATTTATTCTTTATTTTAATAATAAGTTGTTATTATCTAGATATAATAACTATAAATAAAATATTAAAAAAATATTATTTATAACTAAAAAAAGTCTTAATTTATAAATTAAATTATTAATTACTTTAATTACTTTAAATAGTCTAAGATTTTTATAATTTAATAATTTATTTAGATAAATTATTTTAATATTTCTTATATTTAATATAATTATATTATTAATCTTAAATTTTAATATTAAATATTATTTTTTATTTATTTATTTTATTTATAAAGATTATATTTAAAATAGTTATTTTCTTAAATATTTCCTTAACTTTTATATTTTAATAATAAATATATTAATAGTCTTAAATTTTCTCCTTATTTTTTATATTATATTATTATCTTATAATATAGAAGACTTTATATTTAATTTAAAAATATAATTTTTTATTATAAAAAATAGTAATAAATTATTACGGAATCGCTATAACGAGTAATAATTACTTAATTAACGCTCGGACTAATATTAAGTTAAGCGCTTCTATTTTCTACGTATAGTACTTTATTCTTTCTTTTCTTCTTTATTAATTAATTTATATATAAAAACTAATTCATTCTTATTTCATTCATCGCTATATATAAGATATATCTTATTTTATAATAATATAATAATAACGATAAAACGACTATTTAAATAAGTTAGGAATTAAATCTTTTTATATTCTTCGTTTATTTATTAATACTTATTATTACTATAGGCCCCTAAATTCTTTTATTAAATATTCTAAACGTTTAAATCCTTTTATTAAGTATTTAAAACATTTAATATCTAGATAATTCTTTAGTAAATATTTATTATTTATATTTTATAAAACTATCTTATTAATTAAGTTAATCTAATTAATTTAAATTCGCTAGAATATTATTTTCTATATATTTAAATCCTTCCGAATCCTTATTTAAATCCTTATTTAAATTCTTAGTAATAATTTTAAATTAATTAAATAAGAGTATAAATCTATATTTATATAGTAATAAGAACTAGAAATAAATATAAGTTATTATTAAATTTTATAGACGTAATATTCTCCTCCTCGTATTACTATAAATTATTAACGTTATTTAATACTAATAAATAATAAGCTATATTAAATATAGTCTAGTTTAATTATTAAGCTAGATAAAATATTATTATTTTCTTCTTCGATTCTTATAATTCAACATCGCGTTGTTTTAGTATTTTTTACTTATAGTTTTTTAACTTAATTATTCAACCCTAGTCGTTTATTTCTTATCTTCAACTTATTCTTTTTAATTTAAACTACTTATTATCGCTAGCTATATACTATCCTATTTTCCAGAGCTACTATTTATAAATAGTTATTATTATTATCGCTATTATTAAATTCTAGAGTATTTTATATATACTATTATTTATTTTATATAATAGTAACTTATAATTAATTAAATAAATAAGAGAAGTTACTACTAGTACTAGTAATATATATTATAATAAATACTTTATTAAGTAATAATATACGTAATAGAATAACGTATAGATAATAAGAGTATCGCTTTTTATTTTCTTTACAGATATATTATTATAGAATCGTTATAATAAACAATAGTTACTTAACTAATACTTGAGTTAATATTAAGCTAAGCGTTTCTATCTTCTATATATAGCGCTTTATTCTTTCTTTTCTTCTTTATTAACTAATTTATATATAAAAACTAATTTATTCTTATTTTATCTATTATTATATATAAGGTATATTTTATTTTATAATATAAATTAATAATATTTAAATTTATATTTATTTTAAATTTTATAATAAATAGAAAACTTACTTAATTTATTTAATTATAATTTATAAATACTTATAAATATTATTTTAATATAATATTAATATTTTCTATTTAATTATTTATTTTAGAATAGAAGTTTATTAAAAGTTTTAACTTTATTTTTAATTATTTATATAGATAAAACTAGAAATAGATAATAAATTAAATACTTTTATTTAAAATTATTATTAATAAGTATTTCTTTTTTTATTATATTTATTTAATAAATATTTATATTATCGCTTTAATTTTAAGTAAATTAAGAATTATAAACTTTTTTTTTTTAAATAATTAGTTAATTATAATTATAATATATTAAAAGCTTCTATTAAATTACTTATAAATAAATAATAATATAATAAAGTTTATAAAGATATCTATCTAATATTTTTTAAAAATAAGTAATAATTTAAATAATTTATATTTTTTATTCTTTAAGCTCTTTACTTACTTATAAGTATAGTAATTCTTAATATATTTTAAAATTAAATTAATTATATCTAGTTAATAATAATAAGTATTTATTTTAAGATATATAATAATATATTTATTATAATTTATAAAAAAAGTTTTATATATTATTTAAAGAATTTTTATTTTAATATTATTAATATTAAAAATATATAGTTTCCTATTAATATATAAAAACTTATTTTATATTTTATAATTTTTAAGCTTAATTTATATTCTTTATTTTATAAATTTTATTAATATTTTTTTATAACTAGTTATTTTACTTATTATAATTCTTTAAGTAAAATTATTATTTAAATAAATACTTCTTATATACTTTATAAACTCTTTTATAGATAAAGAATTTATTAATTTTTTTATTAATTTTTTAATAAATTTATTTATAGTAAATTCTTTAATAAGATTATTATTTGCTGATTTTTTTATTAATTTTTTAATTAATAATTTTTTTAAGATTCTAGATATTAATTCTTTTATTAACTTTTTATTATTTAAGAAATTTTATTTACTAAAATTATAAATTATAAAATAAATTATTTATATTTTTATCTTAAATTTATTTAATAATAAAATTATAATATTTATTATTTTTTTAACTTTTATACTTAAGTTTACTTTCTTTAAAATTATTTAATTTTAAAATATTTAATATAAATCTAAGTTATATTTTAATAATTTATTTAGATATTTTATTAAATTATTAAATTTAATTTTTTATTTTCCTAGTTAATACTTAATCTTAAAGTTAAATTTTAAAAGATATTTTATTTATTTTATTTAATATTTATTAAGTTACTTAGTTATTATAAAGTACTTTAGATTTTTATAATTAATTAAAATCTTTATTAAATTATTTACTAGAGTTTTTATTAATTTAAAATATTATTTTTTAAATATTTTTATTATAATAAGTAATTTTTTATTATAAATTTTATAATTATATTTTTATAGTAATATTTTATATAATATAAATATAATTAATTTTAGAATATTATATTTATTTTTTTATAATAATATTTTTATTATAATATAATTAAAAATATTTATTTTAATTTATATTTCTTTATTTAAATTAAAGTAAATAAGTATAGAGATTTTTATAAATATATTTTTTAATATTATAAATACTTTATCTTTTAAATTTTCTAGAATTAAAAAAAATATTATACTTAATTTTAAATTATTATTTTTAAATAAAGTTATCTTTATTAAGTTTATTAATAATATAATAATTTTTAAATAACTTTTTATAAATTTTTTATAGAAGTTTATAAAATTAAGAAATAATTAAATATTTTTAATATATTATAATATTTTTTATTTTTTAATAATTATAATTTTTTTTAAGTTTATCTTTAATTCTTTTATAATTATAATAAGGTTTAAATACTTAATTTTTTTAATATAAAAATTATACTTATTAATATTTAAAAATAATCTTACTTTTAATAATTTATTTAGAATTTATTAAATATATATTATATATTCTATTATTAAATTATTATATATTAAGATATTATTAAGATACGCGATATAAAAAATATTAAGATATTTATAAAATATTTTATTTATATATATTTAGAATATTATTAATATATTATATAAATTAAAAGATATAATTATATACTTAAATAAATTATATTTTATAAAAAAAATAGTTTTTTTCTTATAATTTTTCTTAACTTTAATTTTATTAAATATTATAATAATATTAAATTTATTATATATTTTAATAATATATAGCTTTATTAAAATATTCTTAATTAATAATAATATATTTTAATTTTAAATAATTAAAGTATTTAATATATAGTAATTAATATATATTTTTATTTCTTTATTTAATTTCTTTATAATAAGAATTAAAGCTATATAAAATAATATATTAAATCTTATATAATTTTTTTTAAGTATATTATTAATATATTTTTTTATTATTTATATTTATTTTTAAAATATATTATATACTTTCTTTATTAATAAAAAACTCTTTATTATTAAATTAATAAAATAATTTATTATTTAATTTAGTAATAATTTATTAACTTTTATTAAATTTTATATCTTTAATTATTTATAGTAATATTTTAATACTCTTTACTTTAATTATTTATTTAATATAAACTTTTTCCTTATTTTTATAAAAAATTTATTATAATTATCTAGGTTAATAACTATAATATTTATAATAAATTTAAAAATCTTTTTATTATCTTTTCTAAAAAGTTATTTAAAATTATTTAATTATATTATTATTATTTTATTTCTAGGTTTTTCTACTAGTTTTATAAATATATAAATTAATATTTTAAATATATTAATTAATACTATCTTAATTTTTTATAAAAGATTTTTATTATAATAAATATAAATTATAATTAGTTTATTTCTCTAGAAATAATTAAATATATAATAATTTAAATTAAATATTATTTTCCTAAAGTCTAATAATATATTTAAATTATAAAATTTTAATTAAAATATTTCTAAAATTATATTAAATTTTTTTAATATTATTATTAAATATTAAACCTTATCTATATATTTTCTTAGAATAAATTTTAATTATATTATATAAATAATATTTAATATTTATTTATAATTAGCTAGTTTTAGAATTAAAAACTTTATTAATTTAATTAATAAAATTTTATAAATCTTTATAAATCTTAAGTTAATAAACTTTATAGTTAATACTTTTATATTTATTAAATATTATGGATCGTCTACTTAGAAATAAGTATTTACTTTACTTATTTAAAAGTAATAGAATTAGTTACTAGAAAGTAATAATTATAGTAATACTAAATAACTTTTTATTATATAGAAATAGAAGTATCTTTTATCTTTATAGTAAATTACTTAATAAATAGTAGTTAATAGCTAGTTAATTTATATTTTTATTACTTATATTATAATTACTTTATAGTATTAATATTAAGTAATTATTCTTTAAAATATTATTTCTTATCTCTCTTTTATTTTTTAGTATATTATAATAATACGCTACTATATTCTATCTAGTAGATTATTTAATAATTAATTAACTTTTTTTTTTCTTCTCTTAATCTTTATTATTATTAAAAGAAAGTTTTTTATTTTATTTTTATTATATTAACTTATTATTATTATATAAACTACTTTTATTATAATATTTATTTATTTATAAAACTATATTATTAAAATCTTATAAAATTATATTTTAATTTACTAGAAAGTAAAATTAAAACTATATAATTATTTATATTATTAAATAAACTAGATTATTTTATAATTTTAATTAAGCTTAATTTAATTACTATAATATAATTAAATAATTATAAAAAGTATAAAGCTTAATATTTTTTTAAATTATAAAAAAAAACTATCTCTTATTTTTAATAGGATTTTATTTTAAATTCTTAATTTCTTTTTTTTTAATAATATTTAGTTTTTTTATCTAGTTTTTATTATATTATTATTTTTTACTATAATATTTATTTCTATAATAAATAAGATAATTTCTTTAGAAAGAGATTTTATTATTTTTATTTAATAAATTTATAATTTCTTTAAGAATATTAGTAAATCTTTTTTTAATAAAGTATTTATAAACTATATTTTTATTATAAAAAGTATTATCTTTTTTAATTTATATCTTATTATTATATAAAGGTCTTTAGAATATATTATTTAATATATAAATTTAATTAAACTATTATTATTTCTAAAAAATTAAGTAATTAATAAGTTTGTTTTTTTAAAGAATTTTAAAAGATTTATTAAGATTATAGCTTTATACTAAATTATAGACTCCTATTAATACTTTTTATAATAATTTTTATAATAATAAAAGTTTATTAATTTAATATTTAATATATTAATTTTATTTATATTAATTACTAGCTTTTAAGCTACTTACTATTAATAAAATATATTTATTAATAAAATTATTTTTAGCTTAATAATTAATCTAGATAAATAATAATAGAACTTATTTTTAAATAATATATTAATAAATATTAATTAATATTTATAAACTTTTTTCCTTAAAAAAAGATTATTTACTAGTAATACTTCTATTAATAATACTTCTATTAATATAAAAATAATAAGTTACTTTTTTAATATTTAAAAAATAAAGTTATTTTAATTAATTATTAATATTATTAAATAAGTTATTAATTATAATAAAATTAGTAATTTTATTCTTATTATTAATATTAACTTATAGTATAATAAATATTAAAATTTAATTAATATTAATTTCTTTAATAAATTTTATAATAATAAATATTATTTTAAATTAATTATATATTATAAATCTAAAATAATTTTTTAAGATATATATTTATTTATTATTAAAATTAAGAATATAATAATTATTAAAGATAAGAATTTAATATAATAAAATCTATAAATATATCTTTAAGTACTATAATATAATAATATTTAGATTTTAATATAATTAATTAATTAAATCTAAGTCTACTTCTTTTCATAGAAAGATATAAGAGTATTACTAAATATAGTAATAACGCTTTATTCCTTCTAAGTAAAGAAAGTATATTAAAGGAAGTATACTAAGCGATCTATTTAATACTATATTCTAATAATCTACTTCTGATAAAAAAAAGGCGTTGACGTCCTCGTTAATAATATAATATTTATAATAACTATATATATAAATACTATAATAAAAAACTAAGTTTCTTCCTTTCTTTAAATTAAATACTAGATAGTATATAATATTATTTAAATACTAAATCTTAGATATAATCTTCTAAGGCCTACTAAAGTGATGGTAAGGAGATAAGCTAGTAAACGGAATATTAGAAGAATTTTTTTATAGTTTACTATAATAATAAGGAGGTACGGATAGTATATTAGAAAATAAAAACATTAAAAATTTAGCTATAAATAAAGAAGAGTTAATAATATTAGTTAATATTCTATTAATATATTATTCCTAGTCTTTAATTAAGATAGAGATATTTATATTCTTTATATTAATCTATATATTCTATTTAGAGCCGTAACTTTTCTAATAAATTAAGAATTTAATAATAATATTTTTATTATCCCTTCCTTAATAAGTAATATATTTATTTAATAGCCGCTTAATATTCTAATATTTACTATCGCGGTCTATAATAATAGTGAAAGGATAATTAGAATAGAAATAATTATAGAAATTTATTTTAAGATTAAAATAAAATTTAAGTTATATTATTATAAAAATAAAATATAGCTTCTAATAATTAGAAATATTAAAATAATATATTAGCTTATTAATTTATTTTAAGATTTTAAATAATTTAATATATTACTAGCTATACTTTTAATTTATAAGTTTATTAATAGAAATATTATAGTCTTTATATAAATATAATAGAATAAAGTCTTCTTCTTAAAAAAACTATAATTAGTATTATTAATTATAATAGAATTTTAAAAATATTTAAATAAAAATAATAGTATTAAAGACCTTTAATCTTATAATAATAATAAAAAATAAAGACTTTTTTTTATATTTTATAAAATCTAGCGCGGTGTTAAATATAAATTTATAAATAACCTTATTAAATATATATTCTATTAGAATAAAAATAATATTATTATAAATTAATTAAATAATAAAAATTATAAGAAATTAATTCTATAAATATTTTAATATAAATATCTAGAATTATAGAATAACTTTAATAGTTTAATTAATCTATTTAAAGAAATTATTAGTTTAAAAGTAATAAGTAATAGAATATAATAATTTTATTTTTAATATTTTAAAAATAGTAGTTTATAGCTTATTAAGAAATTTCTAATTATAATTTAAGATAATAATTTTTAAAAGATCTTAATTAATTTTATAAAAATATTATAATAAATAACTAGTCTAATCTCTTATTATAAAGATTTTTTTACTAGGAATAAGAAATATACGCCTAGAAAACTTATAAGTTATTAATATAAAATAGTTATAATTCTTCTTAAAAATTAATAAAGTTAGTATAAAGTTAATTACTAAAATATAAAAAAATATAAAAAAAAATATAATAAATTATAAAAAGTTATATTTTATATAACGGCGCGTTTAATAGAGCTAGTATTTAAAATAATAATAAAAATAATTTCTTAATTACTAAAATAATAACTAAATATATTATTAATAAGAAATAATCTTAAATATTTTAATAAAGCTAATATAGAATTTAGAGTATATAGTATTAAAAAAGATTTTAAAATAAATCTTATTATTAAAAATATAAAGTTTAGTTTTATTAAAAGTATAATTACTAGTAAAGTTATTAGTTCGCTAGATAAAATCTTTTTTATTATAAAAAAAGAAAAGAGTAATAGTATTTTTTAGATTAACTTAATTAATATTTAAGATATTAATAATCTTTTATTAGAAAGAGTTCTTTATATAATTATTTAGTAATTATTTTTTAAGGTTAATATATAATTTTATTAGAATAATAATAATATAAGTAAATTTATAAAGAATATCTAGCTTTCCTTTAATATTTTTAAAGGTATTAATAGAGGAATTATTTAGCTAAGATAAAATATTAAGAATAATATATTATTTTCCTAACTTATAATAAAAGCTTAAGTAGTGGAAATACTAGATATATTTAAAAGTTTTAACTAAATAAAGATTTAATTTTATAGTTAATAATATTATAAGAATAGTTTATTTAATAATATTTAGAATAATATTATAATTAATAAAAATAATAGTACTAGAGGCTAACTTTATTATATAATAAATTTTATTAAAAATTTAAATAATTTTAATTAGCTTTAATTTAATAGGCTAGTACTAAATCTTAATATTTTTAAGAAAATAATTAAGAAATAAAACTAGTTTAATTTAAGAATATTTAAGATATTTATTATTACTAACTTTATTAGTAATATAGTATATTATTACGCTAAAGTTAAAAACTTTATTAATATTTAAGTTAATATATAAAATACTTTTATAATTAAAGTAAATAAGAAATAAAGACGTTAAGAAAACTTTCTATAAAATAAAAAATAAAACTTATTTTATAGATAAAGAGTTATTAAGTTATATCTTATTAATATAGATTTTTTATTTATTTCTAGTATAAGAAGCGATAGCTAGAAGTATAATCTTATAATTTTATAAAGACTTTATTATTATAGTATAGTTAGAAATATAATTTTAAAGCTATTTTATTATATTAAGATAAATTTCTAGTTAAGATAATATTTAAGAAAACTAAAGTTAAAAAATTACTTTTAATTTATTATTAGTAATAGAGAGATTAAAATTATTAACTTTTTAATTTAATAAATAAATAAAAGGATAATCTAAAAAGATTTTAATTAAGTTAATAAAAATATTATTAAATTAAAAGAGATTAAAGATTTAATTTAGATATATAAAATACTTCTTAAGAAAATAAGAAAAAATTATAATATTATTAATATAGATTCTAGTAAAAGTTTAAAATAATTAAAAAATTCTATTTATCTAATATTATATATAAATAAATGAATTCTTAAATTTTATAATTATAATATTAAAGATTTCTTAGTTTTTATAATTAATAATAATAAGTTTATAATAATCCTTAGGATATACTTTCTATTAGTAGAAAAAATTAATATAATTAATAATATTAATATAATTATAATTCTTAATAATAATTATAAGATTAAATTAAAAAAATAATAAGTAAATATTTAGTAGAGTAATAATATTAAAACTCTTAATATTAATAATTAAATAATTTTTTTAGTTTCTATTAGAAAGTGTTTTCTAGATAATAAAAATAAGAAAATTAAAAAAAATAAATTCCTTAATTTAATTAAAATATTTCTAATTATATAATTTATTAAATATTTTATTAATAATATTTTTAGTGTTATTATTTAAGAGATAGATATAAAGAGTTTTTAGAATCTTTTATTTTTAATTTATTTTTAGCGAAATTCATATCTAGTTTTTCTATAAAATCTTAATAAACTCGTTTTTTTTTTAAAGAGAAAAGAATTAATTAATAACTAATTATAGAGCGCTAGCGTTTTTAAAGATAATAATACTATTTAATATAACTATATCCCTTAACGTAGAAAAGACTAAAATATCTTTAGAAATTTTAATTATAAGAAAGATAAAGTAAGACGTAGCTAGTAAAGTAATAGTAATAAATTTTAAAACTTTAAGAATATATTTAAATTAACTTTTATAATATTTTAAAGTAAGTAAATAAATAGTTAAATAAATAATATTATTTTAATCTTTCTATAAGATAAAATAGTAATTATTAAAGTTAGTATTATAAATTATATTTAGATAGTAATTTCTAGAAATTATAATAATAACGTTAGAATTATTTTTAATTAATATTACGAGTAAAAAAGAGTTTATTAAATAAATATAAAATAAAAATATACTTTTAAAAAACTTAAATAAAAAATCTTAATTTAATAGTATAGTGTAGTAAATTAATATCTAAACTTTAAATTATAAAGAAATAATAGTAGTTTACTTTATATATATAGAAAGATATATAATTTTATTAATACTTTTAATTTTAATTAAAACGTTAACTTTATAATTATTTATAGAAGTAATTAATCTAGTAATAATAATATTAATATTTTTAGATATTATAATATTTATTCTAATTAAAATATTAGCCTTTAATTAATTTATAATATAGATTTTATAGAGTGAAGTTATTATTAAAGTTTTAATATCTTTTAAGTTTATTCTTTAAAAATATAGAGGAATAATAGCGTACTTTATTATTTTATAAAGATTAAATTCTAGTTTTTAAATAGTAATAGGACTAGCTATTTAATAAATTTTATAATTAAGTAATAAAAATTTAAGAAAAGTTCTATTAATAAGAGTAATAAAATAATTAAAGTTTATATAATTTTTCTTTAACTTAAATTAATTTAAAGTAAATTAAATATTAATTATAGTATAATAGTACTAGCGGAAAATATACTTAGTACTAATTTCTTTAATAGAATTAGAAGTTAATTTAACTATATAAAAACTAGTAGTAATAATAAAAAAAACGCTATTAAACTTAAAGTTATTTATTCTAGACTTTAGACTAGTAGAAAGCTTTTATAAGTCTTAATATAAAGATTTAAAAGCCTTATAACTCCTACTAAAGTTATTAAGATATTAATATAATTAATTTTTTAACTTAAAGAATTATATATAATTTTTATAGTATACGAATTAAAAAAAGCTAATAGAAATAATATTAAAATAATTTTTTATTTCTTTATAATAAGATTCTTTATAATTAAAGTTTTTATTAATATAATAATTATCTTTACTAGACTTATTAAAATTATCTTTATTTTTTTTCTTAACAGCGTAGGCTTTTCTAGATTAATAATAATAATTATTTTAATTAATATTATACTCCGTATTCTTATTAATAGAATTCTAGTAATTAATTAACTAATTCTTAAAATCTAATACATTTCTACTTATAATTTATAATAATTAATAAGAAATAAATAGATTTTCTTTTAAAAGAAATTATTAATTTTAGAGTTAAAACTAATATTATAATTATTTATTAGCTTAAAAATTTAAAGTATAAATATTTTTATAACTATAATTATTTAAATCTTATTAATTATTATATTAAGAGGAAGAAGATTAAGATTTAGAAAATTCTTAAAATAATATATATTAACTAATCTAATCGCTTCTAGCAGCGGCTTTATTAATAATATAATAAATTAACTTATTTTCTTTAATAGTTATCTTATATTATATAGATTTCTTAATATCTAGTTCTTAAAGAAAAGAATAAATTAAAGTTAAAAAGATAAATTATAAAATCTATTTATAAAAGAAAAAGTATAAATTATTTTAAATAATAATTAATTAAGTATTATCTAGTTTAGTAGTATAGATATAATAAAAAATATTTTAAATATATTTTCTTAAACTAATATTATTATATAAGGTATTTTCTATTATAAAATATTTTAAAATTATAGTCTTAACTATATTATTAATATCTTTCTTAAAGTAGTATTATAGTATTTTAATCTAAGTATTTAAGCTAGTACTATTTAGAATATTATATTTAAAATTTAATAGTTTTATTATATATTAGATAATAGTAATATTTTTAAGATAATTATAAATTATCTTAAAAATCTATAATTTAATATATTATTTCTTTATTTCCTTTAACTAATTAATAAAGATAAAGATATTATAAAAAATAATATATTTCTTATTAATAATTAACCTGTTTTTTTTTATATTAGAGTTAAAAAAATTAATATTATTTAAATATAAATTATAATTATTAAACTAAGTATTTATAGAATTAAGTACTAGAGATAATATATCTAGTAAAGTATTAAAAGAGGCGTTAAAAAAAACGTTAGAAAAAACACTAGGAAAAATACTAGCTATAAGCCTAGTTATAATAGTATTAATTATAATTTATATTATATTATATTATCTTTCTATAAAGCTAGTTTTAAGATAATTATTAAAATTTTATAGTTAAGTATTAGAACTACTAGTACTAAACAATTTTTTACTTAAATTAATATTATTAACTATTAATTTTAAAATTTCTTTAATAGTAGCTAAGTCTTATTAAGTTAATAATATAGAATTAAATAAAATAATATAACTAATATAATCTTTAAATTATTTAAAATTTATATAATAAATAGTTTTATTAATAACTTATTTAATAAAAGAAATTACTAGATCATTGTTTTTAGAAATTAAAAAAATTAAAAAGATTAAAGAAACTAAGGAGTTTTTAGAATAAAAACTAGTTTTTATTCTAGTTTTTTATAATAAAATACTTAAAGGTCTAGGAAAATTAATAGTAATATAAATAATAAGATTATAAATATTTTAAGAAATAGAATTAATAATAGAATTTCTACTTTTTAGAAAAATATTAATTTAAAAAACTTTAATAATAGTATTATAAAGAAGGTTTTAAAGAATAAATACTAATGAAGAGAACATTAAGATAATAAAATAAAAGAATTAATTATCTAAAAAATAGATTAAAGTAAGGTAAGAAGGATTTCTCATAAAAAATAGGAATTTATTAGAAGAAAAGTAGAAGGTATTTTCCTTCTATAATTAAGATTATTAACGCTAAGCGTTTCTTCCAACCGAACGTACTAAGATAAAATAAGATCTTAAAGATTTTAAAGATTAAATTAATCTAATTAGTTTACTAGGTATAAAGTTATAAATATAGTCTTTTATTTCCTAGTAATTATAATCTTACTCTAGATTTAATAATAAAGCTCTGCGGATATTAAGTTATATATTATTATAAAGTAGTAATAAGATATTTATAAAGAAAATAATATTAATTTTAATATAATTAAAGTAGATAATAATATTATTAAAATAGAGATATTAAAACTTAACTTATAAAGTAAAAAGATAATTAATTACGGAATTAATATTATAATTTAAGTTCTAGCGGCTAGACGGACTTTAAGGCTAGCTAGATTAAGTTTAACGTCTTAAGCTGAGCCGCTATTCTATAATTATCTATTATAAATAGATAGATAACTTCCTTTTCTTATAATAATAATTTATTTATATTATAAACTATTATTATTATTTAGTTTATTCTATTTAGTTCTTAATATATTATTATTATCCTTCTTACTATATAAATTTTTTTTATAGAATAAATTAAATTAAGATAAAATAAATTTATAGCTTTAGTATAATAATCTTACTTAATATTAATAAATTTAGAAAGTGCCTAGGATTAAAATATAATTTATAATTATATTTTATAGAGAAGTATACTAAATATTATTTTTTCTAAAAATAATCTAGTTTATCTTAATAAGAGTATAACGTTATTATTTAAATTTAGATTAATATTAAGAATAGAGAGACTTCTAATAGCGTAATAATAAAATATTATATTAAATTAATTTTAATTATAGTAGATAATAAACTTTGATGATTTATATAACTTTAATAATAAAATATTTTAAAAGATAGGGAATATAGTTAATAATCTTAAGAATAAAAGAATTAAAAGTATTAAAAATATTAAGAAAAATAAGATATTTATTAGGAAATATTTTATAATTAACTTTAATAAAATAAATAATATAATCCTTTACTAGGTTATTAAAAATAAAGAAAATAACTTTAAATAAATTATATTTATAGAATTAAAGCGCTTTATTAATATAATTAATATAAATATTAAGAATTAGTTTAAAGGCTTTTAAGATATAGTTAAAAATATTTATACTATAATTTATAATTTTATTAGTTAGCTAAAAATATTAAATAAAGAAAATAAGACGTTATAAATTAATATTAATATAATAAAAGAAAAGTATATCTTATTAAAGATTAAACTTAAGAAGATAGAGAAAAAACTTATAATAAGCTAGTTTAATATAATAAAAATATACTAACTAAGAAATAAATATTATAAAAACTTAAGAACCTTATAGAATTAAAATAAAATTCTAATAATATAATTAAAAAAAATTATTTAAAATTAGTTATAAAATTTATATAACTTTAATAAGAAATTAATTAGATCTATATAATTATAAATATATATAACCTAGATAATATTAGGTATCTAGAATATTATTATACCTAGCTATAATAAAAATTATCTAGATATAATAGTTTTTAATAGAGATTATATAAAATAGAAATAATAGAAATTTTATATCTTATTAAAATTTAAATAGAACGCTTATTAGTTTTTTATAAAAAAATATAAAATAAATTATATCTATAATAAATATATACTTTAAGTATATTTAATAATCTAGCTATAAATTTTATTAAAGTCTAAGAATTTATATATAATTTATAAGTAAGTTCTTATTAACCTTAAAAAGAATTTTAATAATTATAATAAAAAAGAGTAAATTAAAGTAAATATATAAATACTTAACTTCTCTATAAGAATAAAGGATAAAAATAAATTTTTTAATATTTTCTATATAAAATTTATAGTAATAATTATATTATTTAAGTACTTTAAAAATTATAAGATTTAAAATTTAAAAAAATATATTTTAATTAATCTTAAATAATAAATTATAAATAGGATTAAGCTAGGATTTTATTATAAATTTATCTCTAAATTCTATATATATAATCTAGAGATAAGATAAAATATATTATTTAATATATAAACTAAGATTCTATAAAGATATTAAAACTTATAAAAGAATTAAAATAAATAAAAAATAGATATAATAATAATTATAACTCTAAAAAAAATAAAGATAAAGATAAAAAAGAATATAAAAAATCTAATCTTTTATAATTAATAAAGAAGTATAATTAACTATTATATATCCTTACTTAAATTTAAAAAAAGAGATTATATTATAAATATCTTAAACTTAACTATTAAACTATAGAATATAAGAGTAAAAAGTAATTAATATTAATAAAAATAGAATTATAATTAGTAATAATAGGAATTAAATATAAAATTAAAATTAAATTTAATACTCTAACTCTAGTTATTAAATTAAAAAATTAATAATCTCTAGTTAAGTTGTTATTAAGAATTTATTAAAAAAAATATATAAAAAAATAACTAAATTTAAAAATAATTAAGAGTAATTACTTATAACTATAATATTATTATTTTATTAAAATATATTATAGTAAAATAAATAATTTAACTTTATTAATTATATATATATTTTTAAAGGCTAAATAAAAATAATATATTTAATAAATATAAAAGTATTAATTATAGAATTTATTAACTTAAAATTTATAAAAGCTTATAAAATTCTATTAATTAAATTAATAAAGTCTTTAATTTTAAGACTAGTTAATTATAAATAAATACTAAATATTATTTATATAATATAATTAAAGTTTATTCTAGAAGGATATATAAATAAAGTCTAATATTTAATAATAATATTAAGAAAGTTTAATATAATTTTAGAAATATTTTAATTAAAACTTTATAATTTAAATATATTACTAGGCTTTAAAAAGATAATATTTAATTTAAATTATTATATATTTAATTATCTTTAGAGAAATAAACTAGTTATAGTTTATATTTATTATAATAAAAACCTTCTATAAAAGATTAAGATAGTATTAACTAATATATTTAAAATATCAGCCTATATATTTATAAGATTAATGGAAAAATCTAGAAATAAGGTAATAATAATATAACTAAATAATTTTAAATAGCTTTTTAAAAAAAATAATAAGAGGGCCTTTAAGCTTACTATAAATATTATAGCTATTAACTTAAATAACTATAATAAGTTTTTTATAAAAATAAGAAAGAAGTCTATATTAAAGGAATAGTTAAAGTAAAAAATATTAAAATATTATTATAAGTAATTAAAGATATAAAATTCAATAGAAGTTAATAAGTTATTATTAAATTAAATAATAAACTACTTTATTAACTTAGTAATAAGAAACTCTTTATTAATAAAAAGGATATATAATATATCTTAAGAATAAATATAAATAATAAAAGAATATATTAATAATATACTTAAAAAAAGTTATATAAAATTTAGTATATTACTCTATATAGCTCTAGTCCTTATTATAAAGAAGCTAGATAGAAAGATAAGAATATATATTAACTACTATATATTAAATACTTTAATTATTTAAAATTAAAATATATTATTATTAATTAAGAATACTTTAGTGAAGCTATATACTATTAAAATATATAGTAAGTTTAATATTATTATAACATTTAATAAAATTAAAGTTAAGAAGAATTATAAGGAAAAAACTATCTTTCTTATAAGATATAATTTATTTAAGTATATAATTATATCTTTTAGCTTATATAATACGCTAGTAATATTTTAAGTATATATAAATAAAATACTCTATAAGTATCTTAATATCTTTTACACTATATATTTTAATAATATCTTAATATATAATAGTTTAATAGTAGAATATATAATATATATTTAATAAGTTTTAAATAAACTATTAAGAGCGGGATTATTTTTAGATATTAATAAGTATAACTTTTATATTAAGGAAGTTAAGTATCTAGGCCTTATTATAACTATAAAAAGGTTGAAAATAAACTTAAAAAAAATTAAGACTATTAAGAAATAAAAGATACTATAATATATTAAGGATATTTAATTATTTCTTAGCTTTGTGAACTTCTATAAGAGGTTTATAAAAAATTATTTAAAAATTATTATATTATTAATAAACTTAATAAAGATAACTTTATTTAAGAATAATAGTTTAAAACTAAATATAATATTCCTCTTAACTCTAGAAGATTTAGAAAATAAGATATTTATAATATTAAAAAATATATTTATAAAAGCCCCTATTCTCACTTACTTTAATTTAAATAAAGAAATATAAATTAAGATAAATACTTCTAATTATATCACGGCGAGAGTATTATTATAAAAAGATAAATATAATATTCTAAGACTAATTATATTTATATTATATAAGATATTACTATAGAAATATAATTATAAGATTTATAATAAAAAATTACTTATTATAATAAGAGTATTTAAGAAATAGTATTCTAAGCTAGCGGGGACTCTAGTAAATAATTTAATAAAGATTTTAATTAATTATAAAAATCTAGAATACTTTATAATAATTAAGTAACTTAATAAATATTAAATAAAATAAATAAAGTTTCTATTAAAGTTTAATTTTAAGATTAAATATTAACTAAAAAAATAAGAAATTAAGTTTAATAATTTAATAAAATATTTAAATAAATTATTAGAATATAACTTAAATCTATACTAAATATTTTAGAATTAAATAATCTTAAAGAAAGCTAATCTAAGTATAGAAGTTAGAAAGATAATAAGTATTATAATCTTATTACTAGATAAATTTAAGATAAAAATATAAATAATTTACTCTATAGTTTATAATCTTAGTAAATAAAATTCTTTAAATAATAAAAAGTTAATAAAAGAATTAATATTTAAAATTTTAGAGAAGCCGCTAATTAAGAAGTTAATAAAAAAATTAATAAATAATAATCTTATTAAAAAATTAATTATAAATAGATTTATTAAGAAGTTAATAAAAAAATTAATAGACCCCTTATTTATAGAAGAGTTTATAAAGTATATAAAAAATATCTATTTAAATAATAATCTTATTTAAAGGATTATAGTAAATAAAGTAGTTAACTATAAAAAAATATTAATAAAACTTATAAAATAGGGAATATAAATTAAGCTTAGAAATTATAAAGTATAAAACAAGCTTTTATATATTAATAGGAGACTATATATTCCTGATATTAATAATATTAAAATAAAGATTCTTTAAATAATATATAAAATCTTCTCTATAGGCTATAGTAAATATACTACTATATATTTTAGAATAAGTACTTATTATTATTAACTAGATATAATTAATTTAATTTTAAAATATATTAAAAGTTACTATATCTATAAGTAAGTAAAGAATTTAAAAAGTAAGAAATATAAATTACTTAAGCCGCTATCTATCTTTAAAAAATATTAAATAAATATCTTTATAAATTTTATTATATTATTATTTATTTATAAGTAGTTCAGCCAGAGCTTTTAATATATTATAGTTATAATTAACTAGTTATTTAAAAAAAAAAGATTTATAATCTTTAATTTACTTAAGATTAAAGCGATAGTATAGGTATTTATTAAATAAATATAATAAAAAAAATATTTATTAATAATAATATTAAATAAAGATATTTAATTTATTATTTATTTCTAATCTTATTTATATAAATAATTAAGAATAAAACCAAAGCTCTTAATAACCTTCTATTCTAAAATAAATAATTAGATAGAAAATACTAATATCGCATTAAAATAGTATTTATAAATATTTATAAATTATAATTAAATAGATTAAATAAGCTTTCTATCTATTATAGAATTTAAAGTAAATATAAATTTAAATACTATTAATTTATTATTATTTCTCGCAATGAAAGGTTATATTCCTAAATTAAATATAAAGCCTTCTATATTATAAAATAGTAATATAATATAAAAAGTAAAAAAAGAATTTAAGACTACTAATATATTTATCGCTAAAATATAAGAACTAAGAAAATACTTAAAAAAATAACTATTTTAGATATAATCTTTATAGATAGAATAAATAAATAAAAAATAATATTTAATATTAAAATTTAAAATCAACAATATAATTATATTAAATATAAGAAATATTAAGATAATTTATTTAAATAAATTATTAAACTATAAAAATCTTAAGCTATTTAAGATTATTAAAGTAATTAATAATTTAACTTATAAGCTAAAGCTTTTTTTAACTATAAATAATATTTTTCTAGTCTTCTATCTATAGTTATTACACCTTAATAATAGTAACTCCTTATTAGAATAGAGAATAAACCCTTTATTTCTAATTATAATTAATAAGAAGAGTGAGAAGTAATAAAATATATAAAAAATATTAAACTTAAGAATTAATAAAAAATAAAATAATTTATTAACTAGAGAAAGGGATTACTTAATATATAAAATTAAATATATTAAATATAAAAAGAAGTAATTAGAATAGAAACTATATTAGAATATTATAGAATATTTAACATTAATAACTAATTTTTATTATTAATATTTTAAGAAATTAGAACTCTATAGATTATTTAAAACACTATAGAATTAAGAACTATTATTAATAATATTATTATAAAGCTTTTATATATAGAATTAATAAATTCAGATTTTATACTAAAAGATTTTAAATTTAAATAATACGCTTTAATTAATAAATTATTATTAATTAATAAAAAAAGATATTTAAGTATAAATAAATATATCTAAAGTCACTATAAAAACTCTATTTATATATTTATTAATATTAGTTAGATATCTAAGAGTTATATAAATATTATTTAATATTAAATATATATTTAGTTAGATAAATAGTTATAGAAGCTTCTATATAAAAAAAAGAAGTAATATTATAGTTTAGGCTTTAATAATTAAATAGATCTTAAAGCTAGTTAAATTAAGTTTAGTATTTTAAATTAAGTCGCTATTCTATAACTATTTACTATAGATAAATAGATAGCTTTCTTTCCTTATAGTAATAATTTATTTATATTATAAGCTATTATTACTATTCAGTCTATCCTACTTAATCTCTAATAATTAAGAATATAGTAAAGAATAAGAATAGTACTATAAAATAATTAATATTTAAATAAAAGTTATAGCGAAGTATTTTCGTAAAACTAGTAAATTAACTTAATTAAAATAAAAAATAATACTATAATTAAATATAAAAGCTATTATTATTATTTACTATAATATAATAATATTTAGATTTTAATATAATTAATTAATTAGATCTAAGTCTACTTTTTTTTATAGAAAAATATAAAAGTATTATTAAGTATAGTAGTAACGCTTTATTTCTTTTAAGCGAAGAAAGTATATTAAAGGAAGTATATTAAATAATCTATTTAATACTATATTCTAATATTAAGATATTATTATAAATTAATAACTAGTAATTTTTATTAATATTAAATAAAAGCTACTAAAACTCTTTATTAATAAATAATATAATTTTTTTATTAAATAATTTATATAGTTTATTAATATTATATTAGTAATAATTATTTCTAAATAATATATATTAAAAAATATTATATATTATTAAGAATTTAAAAATTATATTTTTATTATTCTTTAAGATATTTATTTAATTAAAATAAATAATATTTATAATTAATTCTTCCTCCTTTATAATAATCTTAATTTTAAGTTTTAATATAATATTAACTAGTTTATAAAAAATATAATTTTTAATAATTTCCTTTATTAACTTAATAAAAATAAGGAAATTTAATTTAATTTTATTTTTTAAGATTAAAATTATTATAATTATATTAAGATCTTTATTAAAAATAAATAATAATAATAAAGATATTTCTATAATAATAAATAAAATTATAATTAATATAACTTATTTTTTTTTTAATTATATAGTAATACTAGATTTTTATCTTAGTCTTTTTATTCTTGATTATATTAAAATATTATTATATACTTTAATATATATTAAAATTCTATAATAAATTAATATTATTCTTTTTACTAGAATTAAGCTTATATATTAAATTAATAACTATAGTAATAGTTAATATTGTAGACTTTATATTAAATATTAAATATATTTATACTATTTTTACTAGCTCTTTATTAGCCTTTATTTTTAACTAGCTTTATAATTAATAATTATTAGTTAAATACTAGAAAAGAGTTTAATTTAAATTATTATTATAGAAATAATTATTCTAATAAACTTTTCTAATTAAGAAGTTAATAAGTCTATTAAGCGTTAGTATTAAATAAAAATAAGAAAAAGAAATTAATAATTAATAATATTAATAATATTATTAATAACTTTTATAAAAGTTTATTATTTAATAAGCTTAATAAGATTTATTATAAAAATTAATTAAATATTTATATTAGTAAAGTATTTAATAATATAAAAAAATCTTATAAAAATATTATTAATACTAACTTTATAATTATTATTAAAAAAATAAAAAATTTATATTAATATTAGTAATATAATAAAAGTTTTATTTCTAAAAATAAACTCTATTATATAAAAATATAAGACTAAACTTATTAAGTTAATTTTAAGAGAGTTTAATAAATTTTATAAATATTATATTTTTCGCGTTAATCTTATTACTACTAAAATAAAGTTTAAAGTATTTAAATATTTATAGAATTAATTTTAAAAGCTTATTTTCTTAATATACTTTAATTCTAGTCTCTAGCTTTATATAAACTTAAATATTTTTAAGATATTTAATATAAAAGCGATAATTTATTATATTATAAATAGTAAAACTACTTCTATTATATTTTTTAATAGGGGTTTTAATTTAATTAAAAGAAATTACTAGTTAATAGAATTTAAGATTATTAATTTAATATAAATAATTAAATAAATCTAATATTTTATTAAGTTTATAAAAAAGCTAATAATAGTTTTTACTAATTATTTAATATTAGTTTTTATTTCTAGATAAATTATTTTAATAACTTTAAATATAAATAAATTAGATTTATATTTAATCTATACTTCTTAATATTTATTTATATTTAAATTGAATAAATATTTTAAATTTAATAAGAAAAATATTATATTAAACGCCTTATTATATCTTCTTTAGAATAAAAGAGAAACTTTAAAATTTAATAATAAAAATAGTATTTTAAATACCTTAATTATTTATATTTATATTATATCTTTAATTAAAATATTACTTAATTTTTAAAATTAAGTTAATAATACTATTAAAGTTAATAAATATTAGAAAAATATACTAGTTATTATCTATAAATCTAATTTTAAGACGATTTTTAAATTATTAAAATTTAATTATTTTAAAATTATTAATAACTTATTATATTATATTAGTCTAGACTTTAAGACTAGGCTTATTATTTCTTAAGTTATAAAAAATAAAATCTTCTATTTAATATATAATTCTTACTATATAGAATTTTATAGAATATATTGATATATTATTAAAAGTCTTTATATTTAAAATTTATTTAAGTATTTATAGAAATTTATTAAATATTACTTTATATATTTTTTATATTAAACTTAATATTATAAACTCTATAGAGAATTATAATTAATAGATTTTATTAATATTTCTTTTTATATAATTACTATAAACTTTATATTAATATTCTCTTTAATAAAAAAAGGCTTAGATTACTTATTTACTATTATATATAAGTTTAACAAGCGACTAAATTTTATTTTAAAAAAGTTAATATACTTAATAAAAAAATAAGCTTTATTAATTTTTAAATACTTTTAATTTACTAACTAAAATATATTATTTACTATTATTTCTAATAAAGATCTTAAATTCCTTTTTAAATTTTAGTAAATTATTTTTAAGAAGCTTAATATTTTCTTATTAACTTTAACTATATATTATCTTTAAATAAATAATTAGAGTAAATATATTAATTAAATTATTAAAATAACCCTTAAATTTCTATTATCTAGTATTAATAATATTATATAGTTTTTTTTCTTATTAATATTATAAGCTGTTTTTAATAATACTAACTTTATAATTATTAATAAATCGTTAAATAAAATTATTTATAGCTTTAAAATTTTAAAAATTCTTATTCTTATCCTCTCTATTTTAAATAAGTTAAAACTAAATATTACTACTAAATAATTTATCTATAAATTTAAAGTTATTAATATTATTATCTTTATTATAACTAAAGTAAAATCTTAATATAATAAATATTATAAAATTATTATTCTTTTAAAAGAAAGTTATATATTTTTTTATTTATATTAAGACTATTATTTACTAAATTATTTTTCTTATAAATTATTCTAATAGTACTACAACTCCTTTCTTATTAAAAAGTAAATAAGTAAGTTAATATATAAACTTAAAATACTCTTTTATTAATATATCTATCCCGTTATCTTTATTATATAACTTAAATTAATACCTAATAAAATTAATTTATATTAAAGGTTTATACTAGATTATTTAAACTCTATCTTTATTAAAAATAATACTAATAAATAGAAGTTATTTAAAATTAAGAAGTTTATTAATAGAAAAGTATATTACTATAAAAAAAAACCTTTAATAAAGAAATATTTAATATAGTAAAAAAAATATAATTTTAAATAAGATAAATAATATAATAAAAATCTACTTAATAATATTATAAAGCTTATTAGAGTATATAAAGAGAAAATTTTAAGTTTTTTTATTAAAAAAAAAATATAATTATCCTAAAAAGGATAATTAATATATTTAGTTATTTTATTTTATAATATAATTTATATATTACTAGGCTCTTAATAAAAGCGTTAAGTTTTTTAAGAAAAGATATATTATTACGGATTATTTATTTAGAAATAAGTATTCGCTTTACTTACTTAAAAATAATAGAATTAATTACTAAAAAGTAGTAACTATAATAGTACTAGATAGCTCTTTATTATATAGAAATAGAAATATTTTTTATTTCTATAATAAATTACTTAATATTAAATATATTATTTTTATTAAGCCTTTAAAAGTATATATATAATTAATAAAATTAAATTATCTACTTTATTATAATATATCTTAATAAAATAATAATATTATAATTATAAATAATTACTCTTAATTATTCTTAAATTTAGTTATTTTTTTATATATTTTTTTTAATAAGTTTCTAGTAATAACTTAATTAAAAATTATTAATTTTTTAACTTAATAGCTAGAGTTAAGGTATTAAGCTTAACCTTAATTTTATATTTAATTTTTATTATTACTAGTTATAATTCTATTTTTATTAATATTAATTACTTTTCACTTTTATATTCTATAGTTTAATAATTAGATTTAAAATATTTATAATATAACCCTTTCTTCTAAATTTAAATAAGGATATATAGTAATTAATTATACTTCTTTATTAATTATAAGAAATTAAATTCTCTATATTTTTTTTTATTTTTTTTTTATTTTTTCTAAAGCTATAGTTATTATTATATTTACTTCTTTCTTTATCTTAATTTTCTTATAAGTTTTAATATTTTTATAAAGTTTTAGTTTATATATTAAATAATATATTTTATCTTATCTCTAAATTATAGGTATAGAATTTTAAAATAAATTTATAATAAAATTCTAGCTTAATCTTATTTATAATTTATTATTTAAAATTAATTAAGATATATTTCTTTAAGTTCTAAATCTTATAATTCTTAAAATATTTAAATAATATAATTATTATTATAAACTTTATATAAAAAGTATTAAAGAACTTATTTCTATATTTTATTCTTATAAAAAAACTAGATACTTATATATTTATTTATAACTTATTTTTTTTTTTATAATTATTAAAATTCTTCTTAAGATTAATAAGAACTTATTTATAAATTATATATAAATTCTTAAATTTTAATAAAATTTATAACTAGATTATTAAATATATTTAAAGTATATATTTATTATAGATATAATCTATTTTATACTTCTTTATAAAAAATTAATAAATATTCTATTTAATTTTAATAAGATATAAGATTTTTATTATTTTTATTTTATATAATCTTTATTAAAAACTATTATATTTAAATAGTTCTTATTATAACTAAATATAATAATATTTTAAATACTTAATATTATCTAGATTATATATATTTATAATTATATAAATTTAATTAATTCTTTATTAAAATTATATAGATTTTATAACTAGTTTTAAATAATCTTTTTTAATTATATTATTAGAATTTTATTTTAATTTTATAAGGTTTTTAAGCTTTTATAATATTTATCTTTTAACTAATATATCTTTATTATATTAAATTAATTTATTATAAGTTTTTTTTCTATCTCCTTAAGTTTAATTTTTAATAAGATATACTTCTTTTTTACTATATTAATATTAGCTTATAATATTTTATTCTTTTTACTTAATATCTTTAGCTAACTAGTAAAGTTATAGATTATAATATAAGTATTTTTAATTATATTTTAAAGGCCTTTAAATTAATCTTTAGTATTTATATTAATTATATTAATAAAGCGTTCTAGTTTTATAAATATAATTTATTTAAAATTATTTTCTTTATTTTTAATAACCTAGTAAAGGATTATATTATTTATTTTATTAAAGTTAATTATAAAGTATTTCCTAGCGAGTATTTTATTCTTCTTAGTATTTTTAATACTTTTAATTTTTTTATTCTTAAAGTCATTAACTATATTCTTTATTTTTTAGAATACTTTATTATTAAAATTTATTATTTATTACGATTAAAACTAATTTAATATAATATCTTATTATTATATTATTAAAAGTCTTTCTATTCTTAGTATTAGTTTAGATTTAAATAATAATATTATATTTTTATTAAGACGAGCTAGATTATCTTTAAGAAAAATAATATCTAGTATATTTCTCTATAAAATATAATTATAAATTATATTTTAATTTTAAGTACTTTTTAAATTTATTAATATTAAGTAAGATTATTATATTAAAACTATAAATTTATCTTATCTTAATTTAACTTATTCTACGGAAAAAATTTACGTAGTAAGAAGAATAGTAATAATATATTAGAAATTAAATAGAATAAACTAAATAATAGTAATAACTTATAATATAAATAAATTATTATTATAAGAAAAAAAAGCTATTTATTTATTTATAATAAATAACTATAGAATAATAACTTAACTTAAAGTATTAAGTTTAATTTAGTTAGTTCTAAAGTTTATTTAATTACTAGAGTTTAAATCATAATAATTTAATTAATAATTTATTTAATTTAAATAATAGTTTATTAAGTTTAATTAACTATTTACTATACTTAGTTAATAATTTATTTATACTTATTATATTTAATTAATTATTTATTAATACTTACTATACTTAGTCGAAGGTTTACTAGCGTTTATTATACTTAATTAATAATTTATTAATACTTAATTAAATTAAAAAGATTCTTAATTACTTTTTATTTAATACTATTTAGTATTCTATTATAAAAACTTATTAAGATAATTAATTATTAAATTAAATATATAACTTCTTTTAAAGTTTAGATTAAACTTTTTAATCTCTTTTCTTTATATTATTATATATAAGAGTAGGATTAATAGAGTTAATAAAATTAATAAAGAAGAAATTATTAATAAAGTTAATAAAGAAGAAATTACTAGTAAAACTAGTAGAAATATATCTATATATTCTAAGCTTTATTATAATATAATATAAAACTATTAAGTAATATATTTATATATTTTAAGCTTTATTATAATATAATATTTAAGTTAATAAGTATATATAATTATATATAATATTTAAAATATTAATATAATTATATATTCTAAGCTTTATTATAATATAATATTTAAGTTAATAAGTATATATATTTATATATATTAAGCTTTATTATAATATAATATTTAAGTTAATAAGTATATATAATTATATATAATATTTAAAATATTAATATAATTATATATTCTAAGCTTTATTATAATATAATATTTAAATTAATAAGTATATATATTTATATATACTAAGCTTTACTATAATATAATATTTAAGTTAATAAGTATATATAGTATTAGAGACTAAGTAGGATAAACTAAATAATAGTAATAATTTATAATATAAATAAATTATTATTATAAAGAAAGAAAGCTATTTATTTATTTATAGTAGATAGCTATAGAATAGCGACTTAACTTAAAGTATTAAATTTAATTTAACTAGTCTTAAAGTCTATCTAGTCACTAGAATCTAAATTATAATATTATTTCTTTTTTTTATATAGAAGCTTCTATAATTATTTATTTAACTAAATATATATTTAATATTAAGTAATATTTATATAATTCTTAAATATTTAATTAATATTAATAAATATATAAATAAAGTCTTTATAGCGACTTTAGATATACTTATTTATATTTAAGTATTTTTTTTTATTAACTAATAATAATTTATTAACTAAAGCGTATTACTTAGATTTAAAATCTTTTAATATAAGATCTAGATTTATTAATTCTATATATAAGAATTTTATAATAATATTATTAATAATAATTCTTAATTTTATAATATCTTAAATAATCTATAGAGTTCTAGTTTTTTAAAGTATTAATAATAAAAATTAATTACTAGTATTAAATATTTTATAATATTTTAATATAATTTCTATTCTAGCTATTTCTTCTTATACCTAGTATATTTAATTTTATATATTAAATAACTTCTTTTTTTAATTAATAAATTATTTTATCTTTTATTAATTTTTAAATTTAATATTTTTTATATATTCTATTACTCCTCGTTTTCCTCATTAATTATAATTAAAAATAGAGAATTTATTTTTTATTTTAATAAAAAGTTACTATTATTAAAATATAATAATTATAAATAAAAAATTAAAAAAATACTATTTATAATTAGAGAGAGCTTTAGCTTATAAGCTAAGTTATTAATTATTTTAATAATCTTAAATAATTTAAGGTTTTTATAGTTTAATAACTTATTTAAATAAATTATCTTAATATTTTTTATATTTAATATAACTATATCGCCAACCTTAAATTTTAATATTAAATATTATTTTCTATTTATTTATTCTATTTATAAAGATTATATCTAAAGTAGTTATTCTCTTAAATATTTTCTTAACTTTTATATTTTAATAATAAATATATTAATAGTCTTAAATTCTTTTCTTATTTTTTATATTATATTATTATTCTATAGTATAGAAGATTTTATATTTAATTTAAAAATATAACCTTTTATCGCGAGAAATAATAATAAATTAATAATATTTAAGTTTATATTCGCTTTAAATTTTATAATAAATAAAAAGCTTATTTAATTTATTTAATTATAATTTATAAACGTCTATAAATATTATTTTAATATAGTATTAATATTTTCTATTTAATTATTTATTTTAGAATAGAAGACTATTAAAAGCTTTAATTTTATTCTTAATTATTTATATAGATAAGATTAAAAATAGATAATAAATTAAATATCTTTATTTAATATTATTATTAATAAGTACTTCTTCTTTTATTATATTTATTTAATAAATATCTATATTACCGCTTTAATTTTAAATAAATTAAAAACTATAAACCTCCTTTTCTTAAATAGCTGATTAATTATAATTATAATATATTAAAAGCTTTTATTAAATTATTTATAAATAAATAATAATATAATAAAGTCTATAAAAATATTTATTTAATATTTTTTAAAAATAAATAACAATTTAAGTAATTTATACTTTTTACTTCTTAAATTTTTTATTTATTTATAAATATAATAGCTCTTAATATATCTTAAGACTAAATTAATTATATTTAATTAATAATAATAAATACTTATTCTAAGGTATGTAGTAATATATTTATTATAATTTATAAAAAAAGTCTTATATATTATTTAAAGAATCTTTATTTTAATATTATTAATATTAAAAATATATAGTTTTCTATTAATATATAAAAATTTATTTTATACTTTATAATTTTTAAATTTAATTTATATTTTTTATTTTATAAGTTTTACTAGTATTTTCTTATAACTAGTTATTTTATTTATTATAATCCTTTAAATAAGATTATTATTTAAATAAATATTTTTTATATACTTTATAAACTCTTCTATAAATAAAGAGCTTATTAATTTTTTTATTAACTTCTTAATAAGTCTATCTATAGTTAATCCTTTAATAAAATTATTATTTATTAATTCTTTTATTAACTTCTTAGCTAGCGGCTTCTCTAAGATTTTAAGTATTAATTTTTCTATTAACTTCTTATTATTTAAGGAATCTTATTTATTAAGATTATAAATTATAAAATAAATCACTTATATTTCTATCTTAAATTTATTTAATAATAAGATTATAATATCTATTATTTTTTTAACTTTTATATTTAAATTAACTTTCTTTAAAATTATTTAATTTTAAAATATTTAATATAAATCTAAGTTATACTTTAATAATTTATTTAAATATTTTATTAAATTATTAGACTTAGTCTCTTACTTTTCTAATTAATATTTAATTTTAAAATTAAACTTTAATAGGAACTCCGCTTATTTTATTTAATATTTATTAAATTATTTAATTATTATAAAGTACTCTAGATTCTTATAATTAATTAAAATCTTTATTAAATTATTTACTAGAGTCTTTACTAGCTTAGAGTATTATTTCTTAAATACTTTTATTATAATAAGTAACTTCTTATTATAGATCTCGTAATTATATTTAGTTAAAGTATTTAATATATAGTAGTTAATATATATTTTTATCTCTTTATTTAATTTCTTTATAATAAGGACTAGAGCTGTATAAAATAATATACTAGATTTTATATAACCCTTTCTAAATATATTATTAATATATTTCTTTACTATTTATACTTATTCTTAGAATATACTATATATTCTCTTTACTAATAAAAAGCTCTTTATTATTAAGTTAATAAAGTAATTTATTATTTAATTTAATAGTAATTTATTAACTTCTATTAAATTTTATATCTTTAATTACTTATAATAATATTTTAATATTCTTTATTTTAATTATTTATTTAATATAAATTTCTTTCTTATTTTTATAAAAAACTTATTATAGTTATTTAAACTAATAGTTATAATATTTATAATAAATTTAAAAGCTTTTTTATTATTTTTTTTAAAAAGCTATTTAAAATTATTTAGCTATATTATTATTATTTTATTTCTAGGTTTTTCTACTAGTTTTATAAATATATAGATTAATATCTTAGATATATTAATTAATAATATCTTAATTTTTTATAGAAGGTTCTTATTATAATAAGTATAAACTATAATTAATTTATTTTCTTAAAGATAATTAAATATATAATAATTTAAATTAAATATTATTTTTCTAAAGTTTAATAATATATTTAGATTATAAAGTTTTAATTAAAATATTTTTAAAATTATATTAAATTTTCCTAATATTATTATTAAATATTAAATCTTATTTATATATTTTTCTAGAATAAACTTTAATTATATTATATAAGTAATATTTAATACTTATTTATAATTAACTAACTTTAAAATTAAAAACTTTATTAATTTAACTAGTAGAATTTTATAAATTTTTATAAATTTTAAATTAATAAACTCTATAATTAATATTTTTATATTTATTAAATATATTATCTTTATTAGATCTTTAGAAGTATATATATAATTAATAAAATTAAATTATCTATTTTATTATAATATATCTTAATAAGATAATAATATTATAATTATAAATAACTACCCTTAATTATTTTTAAATTTAATTATTTTTTTATATACTTTTTCTAATAAGTTTTTAATAATAATTTAGCTAGGAACTATTAATTTTCTAATTTAATAATTAAAATTAGAATATTAAATTTAATCTTAATTTTATATTTAATCCTTATTATTACTAGTTATAATTTTACTTCTATTAATATTAATTACTTTTTACTCTTATATTTTATAGCTTAATAATTAAATTTAAAATATTTATAATATAACTCTTTTTTCTAGATTTAAATAAAAATATATAATAATTAACTATACTTCTTTATTAATTATAAAAGATTAGATTCTCTATATTTTTCTCTATTTTTATCTCTATTTTTTTTAAAGCTATAATTATTATTATATCTATTTTTTTCTTTATCTTAATTTCCTTATAAGTTTTAATATCCTTATAAAATCTTAATTTATATATTAAATAATATATTTTATTTTATTTCTAAATTATAAATATAGAGTCTAAAGATAAATTTATAATAAAATTTTAATTTAACTTTATTTATAACTTATTATCTAAGATTAACTAAAATATATTTTTTTAAATTTTAAATCTTATAATTCTTAAAATACTTAAATAGTATAATTATTACTATAAACCTTATATAAAAAATATTAAAAGATTTATTTCTATTCTTTATTTTTATAAGGAAGCTAAATATTTATATATTTATTTTAACTTACTCTTTCTTATTATAATTACTAAAAATTTTTTTAAAATTAATAAAGATTTATTTATAAATTATATATAAATTTTTAAATTTTAATAAAATTTATAACTAGATTATTAAATATATTTAAAGTATATATTTATTATAGATATAATCTATTTTATACTTCTTTATAAAAAATTAATAAGTATTCTATTTAAATTTTAATAGAATATAAGATTTTTATTATTCCTATTTTATATAATCTCTATTAAAAACTATTATATCTAGATAGTTCTTATTATAATTAAGTATAATAATATTCTAGATACTTAATATTATTTAGATTATATATATTTATAGTTATATAAATTTAATTAATTTTTTATTAAAATTATATAAGTTTTATAATTAGTTTTAAATAATTTTTTTTAATTATATTATTAGAATTTTATTTTAATTCTATAAAATTCTTAAGTTTTTATAATATTTATCTCTTAGCTAGTATATTCTTATTATATTAAATTAGCTTATTATAAGTTTTTTCTTTATCTTCTTAAATTTAATCTTTAATAAAGTATACTTTTTTTTTATTATATTAATATTAGCTTATAATATTTTATTTTTTTTATTTAATATCTTTAACTAACTAGTAAAGTTATAAACTATAGTGTAAATACTTTTAATTATATTTTAAAGATCTTTAAATTAATTTTTAATATTTATATTAATTATATTAATAAAGCGCTTTAATTCTATAAACGCGATTTATTTAAAATTATTTTCTTTATTTTTAATAATTTAATAAAGGATTATATTATTTATTTTATTAAAATTAATTATAAAATATCTTTTAATAAGTATTTTATTCTTTTTAGTATTTTTAATACTTTTAATTCTTTTATTCTTAAAATTATTAATTATATTTTTTATTTTTTAAAATATTTTATTATTAAAATTATATAAGTTATTAAAGTCTATTATTTATTATAATTAAAATTAATCTAGTATAATATTTTATTATTATACTATTAAAAGTTTCTTTATTTTTAGTATTAATTTAAGTCTAAATAATAATATTATACTCTTATTAAGATAAACTAAATTATTTTTAGGAAAAATAATATTTAGCGTACTTTCTTATAAAATATAATTATAAATTATATTTTAATCCTAAGTACTTTTTAAATTTATTAATATTAAGTAAGGTTATTATATTAAAGCTATAAATTTATTTTATTTTAATTTAATTTATTCTATAAAAAAATTTATATAGTAAGAAGGATAGTAATAATATATTAAAAACTAAATAGAATAGATTAAATAATAGTAATAACTTATAATATAAATAGATTATTATTATAAGGAAAGAAAGTTATCTATTTATTTATAGTAGATAATTATAGAATAATAACTTAACTTAAAGCGCTAAACTTAATCTAATTAATCTTAAGATTTATTTAATTACTAAAGTTTAAACTATAATATATAATTATATATTTAAATTTTATTATATATACTTTATATTATATATTATATATTAATAAGTTTATAACTTTTATTATTCTAAATATATAGAATAATATAAGTATAGTTATATTATAATTAAAATTATTAATTTTATTATTTATTTAAATATTATAATAAGATATTTAATATATAATAATAAAACTACTAGTAATAATAATAAGATTATTTTAATATTAGAATAAAAAAGTAAAGCTTTTAATATTATTATTTATTTAGAATAAAATAACGAGACTAAATATATATTTATTTAGAATAAAATAATAAAATTATTAATAATAATTCTAAAGTTATTTAATTTACTATTCTTTTAAATTATAATAATAAAACTATTTAATTTTACTATAATATAATATTATTTAAGTTATAATAATTAATTAATTAAGTTAAGTTTATTTTTTCTATAGGAAGATATAAAGACGTTATTAAGTATAATAATAACGTTTTATTTCTTTCAAGCGAAGAAAGTATACTAAGCGAAGAAAGTATATCGAGCGAAGGAAATATATCGAGCGAAGGAAATATACTAAACGAAGAAAGTATATCGAGCGAAGGAAGTATATCGAGTAAAGGAAGTATATCAAGCGATTTATTTAATACTATATCTTAATAATCTACTTCGAATAAAAAAAGCTATTAATATTCTTATTAATAATATTAAAGTTAAATATATAAATGTTATAATAAAAATAAAGTTAAGTTTCTTTCTTTCTTTAAATTAAATTTAAATACTAGATTATATTACTATTTAAACACTAGATCTTAAATATAAATAAAAGATTTTTTCATAGTTTATTATAATAATAAGGAAATAGCGGAGTATTAATAAATATTAAAAATATTAAAAATTCTACTAGTATTCTACTAGTATATTATTTATAGTATTTAATTAAAATAAAGATATTTATATTCTTTATATTAATCTATATATTTTATTCAAGACTATAATTTTTCTAATAAATTAAAAATTTAATAATAATATCTTTACTATCTTTTTTTTAATAAATAATATATTTATTTAATAATTATTTAATATTCTAATATTTATTATTATAATTTATAGTAATAATAAAGAAATAATTAAAATAAAAATAATTATAAAAATTTATTTTAAAATTAAAATAAAATTTAAGTTATATTATTATAAAGATAGAATATAACTTTTAATAATTAAAAATATTAAAATAATATACTAGCTTACTAATTTATTTTAAAATTTTAAATAATTTAATATATTACTAGTTATACTTTTAGTTTATAAACTTATTAATAAGAATATTATAATCTTTATATAAATATAATAAAATAAAATCTTCTTTTTAAAAAAATTATAATTAATATTATTAATTATAATAGAATTTTAAGGATATTTAAATAAAAGTAATAATATTAAAAACCTTTAATCTTATAATAATAATAAAGAGTAAGAACTTTTTTTTATATTTTATAAAATTTAACGCGGTATTAAATATAAATTTATAAATAATCTTATTAAAAATATATTTTATTAAAATAAAGATAGTATTATTATAAACTAATTAAATAATAAAAACTATAAAAAATTAATTTTATAAATATTTTAATATAAATATCTAGAATTATAAAATAATTTTAATAATTTATTTAATTTATTTAAAGAAACTATTAGTTTAAGAGTAATAAATAATAAAATATAATAATTTAATTCTTAATATTTTAAAAATAATAGTTTATAGCTCGTTAAAGAAATTCTAGTTATAATTTAAGATAATAATCTTTAAAAAACTTTAATTAATCTTATAAAAATATTATAATAAATAATTAATTTAATTTTTTATTATAAAGATTTTCTTACTAAGAATAAGAAATATATATTTAGAAAACTTATAAATTATAATATAAAATAATTATAACTTTTTTTAAAAATTAGTAAAGTTAATATAAAGTTAATTACTAAAATATAAAAAAATATAGAAGAAAATATAATAAATTATAAGAAATTATATTTTATATAATAGCGTATCTAATAAAGCTAGTATTTAGAATAATAATAAAAATAGTTTTTTAATTATTAAAATAATAATTAAATATACTATTAATAAGAAATAATCTTAAATATTTTAATAAAACTAATATAGGATTCTAAGTAAGATATATAATATTAAAAAAAATTTAAGATAAATCTTATTATTAAAAATATAAAGTTTAGTTTATTAAAAATATAATTACTAGTAAAGCTATTAATTTACTAAATAAAATCTTCTTTATTATAAAAAAAAAAGAGAAGGGGTATTCTTAAAATTATTTTAATTAATATTTAAAATCTTAATAATTTTCTATTAAAAGAAGTTCTTAATATAATTATTTAATAATTATTTTTTAAAATTACTATATAGTTCCACTAGAATAATATTAATATAAATAAATTTATAAAAAGCGTCTAGCTCTTCTTTAATATCTTTAAAAATAATAATAAAGAAATTATTTAATTAGAATAAAATATTAAGAATAATATATTATTTAATTAGAATAAAATATTAAGAATAATATATTATTTATTTAATTTATAATAAAAATTTAAATAATAAAAGCGCTGAATATATTTAAAAACTTTAACTAAATAAAAATTTAATTTTATAGTTAATAATATTATAAGAATAATCTATTTAATAATATTTAAAATAATATTATAATTAATAAAAATAATAATATTAAGAATTAACTCTACTATATAATAAACTTTATTAAGGATTTAAATAATTTTAGCTAGCTTTAATTTAATAAACTAGTATTATATTTTAATATTTTTAAAAAAATAATTAAAAAATAAGACTAGCTTAACTTAAAAATATTTAAAGTATTTATTATTATTAACTTTATTAATAATATAATATATTATTATATTAAAGCTAAAGACTTTATTAATATTTAAATTAATATATAAAATATTTTTATAATTAAAATAAGTAAGGAATAAAAGTATTAAAAAAACTTTTTATAAAATAAAAAATAAGGTCTACTTTATAAATAAAAAGTTATTAAGTTATATCTTATTAATATAAATTTTTTATTTATTTCTAGTATAAAAAATAATAATTAAAAATATAATCTTATAATTTTATAAAGATTTTATTACTATAATATAATTAGAAATATAATTTTAAAATTATTTTATTATATTAAAATAAGTTTCTAGCTAGAATAATATTTAAAGGAATTAAAATTAAGAAATAATCTTTAACTTATTATTAATAATAAAGAAGTTAAAGCTATTAATCTTTTAATCTAATAAATAAATTAAAGAATAATCTAAAAAAACTTTAATTAAATTAATAAAAATACTATTAAACTAAAAAAAACTAAAAACTTAATTTAAATATATTAAATACTTTTTAAAAAAATAAGAAAAGATTATAATATTATTAATATAAATTTTAATAAAAGTTTAAAATAATTAAAAAATTCTATTTATTTAATATTATATATAAATAGGTAAATTTTTAAATTCTATAATTATAATATTAAAAATCTTTTAGTTTTTATAATTAATATATAATAGAGGTATTTAACTCCTTAATAGAATTAGTATAATAATAAGATAGATTAATATTAATTAACTATTAACTATTTATACTATTAATAGAGAATATAAAGAGTTTTAAGAAATAAGAGAAAAAGTCTTCTTTTTATATTTATAAGAATTTATATTAAGAATTTCTTAATTTTAATAATATATCCTATATTATTTATATTCTAGATAATATCTAGAATATATTCTATATTATTTATATTTTAGATAATATCTAGAATATATTTTATATTATTTATATCTTAAACTTATATTAGAAGCTATTTACTAAGACGTAGTTATTATATTAATTAACTAACTTCTATAAACTAGCTTATAATATTATCTCTTTAATAAGTTCTTTTTACTCTAAAAGTAACTTATCTTTTTATTTTCTTAATTAAATATTAAAACCTAGAAAGCTTACTTCTAGTATTTATAAAATAAAATTAATTATAAACTTTAATATAATTAAGTTATTTAGAAGATAATATAAGCGTTGTTATAATAACTTATTTATATATATTATTTATAAGAGTTTAAATTATTATCTAAAATATATTAAATTAGGGGTAAATTATAATAATACTTTAATTAATTATCTAAAGGTTTATTATTTATAAAAGAAGATAAGAGTTTTAAAAAAGAAATAAGATAATATTTTATTAAAAGTATATTATTAATCTATTAAAATAAAATCTATTAAATCTTAATTAAATAAGATGAAAAAATAGGAAATAGAAAATATTAAGATATAAAAGAAAAAGGAATAAAAGTCTATTATTATAATAGTTTTTTTAAATCTTAATTTCTTTAGTAATATTAATTTTCTTATAGTAGATTAATTTTAGCTTATTATTAATATTCTATAATTTTTTTAAAGTAATTAAGTATTAAAGGTAATTCTTATATATTCTTAATATCTTTATAATTTAATTATTTAATTAAATACTTTATATTTCTATTTTTTTTCTAATAATTAAGGATTTTCTTAATATTATATTTTTTTATTATTAAGGTTATTTAATAATAATACTATCTATAATAATATTTAGAAGTTTATTTTTTTAAGAATTAAGATATAAAACACGTTATATTTTTTAGTAAAATAAGAAAAATTTAAAATATAATTTACTAAGCTTCTTTTTTTTTAATTAGAAAGAGTTCTAACTTAATAAAATTTAATTTATTATTTAGGTAATTTATTTTTAAGTTTTTTTTTAATAAATATATTCTATTTTTTTTAAAAATATTTAATAACTTCTAATATTTTTAATTATAATATATTTTTAATTTCTTAGTTAAAAATTTTAAATCTATCTTTAATTTATTATAAATTTCTAATATTATATTTATAATCTTTTTTATTTTTAATATAACTAGCGCTAAGCCCTTAGATATTAAGATAGTATAAGATTTATAATTAAAGTTTATATAATATAACGTTATATTAATAATACTATATAATAAATTATTATATATAAGTTAAGTTAAGAGTAAATAATTAATTTAATTATTTTAGTAGTAGTTTATATAATATTTTAAATATTATTTAAAACTTTAATTTATTTACTCCGTTTAGTTATTAATTTTTAGGTAAAAAGTAATACTTATTTTAAATTTAATATCTATTTAATTTATTAAAGAATATTAAAACTTTAATATAAATAATTTATTTCTATCTAAAATAATTTTATTAGATAAATTATAGATTATTATTATTATTCTTAGAAATATATAAATAAAATCCTTTATATTAAAAGTTTTTTTATAGAATATAAAATATACTAGTTTAATTAATTTATTATTAATAACTAGTATTATATTATATTTTACTTTAATAAACTTTTTAATAGAAATAAAAAGCTTTATTATAAAGTTTTAGATAATATTTTTCTAAACTTTTTTATAATTAATAATCTATATTTAATTATAAGATTAATATTTAACGTATTTTATTCTTATATATAAATTATATAATTAGATATAATCTTCTATATATTTTTTTATTTTTAGAAAATAATAATCTTTAGATATTTTTATTAATATTTTTTTAATTTTTTAATAATTTTTAGAGAATCTTTTCTTATAGAATATTTTAAATATAACTTTTCTTAAATTTTTAAGAATATAAACTTAATTTTAGAATATTAATAATTCTTAATTTATTTAATTAAATATATTATAGCTATTAATATCTTTAAGAATTTTAAATATAATTATATTTTTTAAAAATTTTTTAATAATTTATTTAATTATTTCATCTAAAAAGATATTTATAATTATAATAATAAATATTTTTAATTTATTTAATTTAATTAAGTTATTTTTATTTTATATAAGAATTTATTTATTACTTTACTAAATATCCTCTATATAATTAATATATTTATTAAGTATATCTATAGTTTTATTTTTACTATCTTTAATATAATTAATTTTAAAATTAAATATTAATAATTTTCTATATTATTTTATTAAATATTAATTTAACTTCTTTATAATTAAAAAATATATTAAATTTTTATAGTTTAATAAAATTTAAACTTAATATTTAATTTTTTTAAGATAAATCTTCTATATATAAAATACGTTAATTATTATAAATAATTTTTTATTATAAATTTAATATTTTATTTCCGCGTCTAGTAATTTTTAACTATAAAATATTATAGGGTATTAATATTTTTAATTTTATTTTTTAATAAAAATTATCTCCTTTCTTAAAAATTAACTAAGGATTATTTTAAAAGTATTATTTAAAGTATTAGTATATATATATACTAAAAGCTCTAAATTAAATTAATAAAAAATATTTATAAATAGAAATCGCTTCTTTAGTTTTTTAAAAAAATAATTTTATTTTTTTAATTAAATAAATAGAATATCCTTTTTTATTAAATTAATTAAAAATAATATAATTACTAAATAGTTTTTTATAAACTTATAATAGAAATTTATAAAGCTAAAAAAAAATAAACTACTTTTTTATTAATAAGTATTAACTATATTACTATATTTTTAATTTTAATTAGATTTATTACTATCTCTTTATTAAATATAATATATTCTAGAAACTTAACTTTTTATTTATAGAATTTATATTTAGTTAACTTAAGCTTAAGAAAAACTTTCTTTAATTTTTTTAAGACCTTATAAACTTATTTTATATATTATTTATATATATTTAAGAATATAAATATATTATTAATATAAACTATTATAAATTTATTTAAATATTCTTTTAAGATCTAGTTAATAAATAATTAAAAAATAATAAAAATATTTATTAAACTAAATAGTATAATTAAATACTTATAAAGTTTTTTTTTAATATAGAAAGTTATTTTTTATTTTTCTTCTTCTTTTATTTTAATATAATTAAAGGCGTTTAATATATTAAATTTAATAAATTACTTCTTATCTTATAACTAGTCTTAAAGTTTTTTAATTAATAATAAAGGATAATTATTTTTTACTATAATTATATTTAAAGCTTAGTAATTTATATATAAATATAATTTTCTATTTTACTTTAAAATAAATAATATTAAATATTCTATTAAAGAGCTAGATTTTTAAATAAAATTTTTAATTTTATTTTTTCTTATATAGTTTATTAACTCTATTACTTTATCTTATAATAATAGATAAATTAGTTTTTTTATAAATTATTTTTCTAGTAATAACTTAATCTTATAATTCTATAGTTAATATTAAGATAAAGCTTAATTTATAACTTTCTTTTAAAATAATTCCGCGTATTTTTTATAATTATTAGATAATTATAGTAAAGTAGAGATATTAATAATAATTTTATAATTTTATAATATTATTTCTTTTTTTTAAAGAAAATCTTTTTTTAACTTATTTATTATTTATATTATAATATTTAAGGAGTATTTAGTTTATTTAATAATAAATTTATTTTAATTAAATAATATTTTATAAGCTTTCTAATTAATTCTAGATTTTATTTTAATAAGTTATAAAATTTTTAAAGTAATATTATCTATTTCTTCTAATACTAAATTAAATTAATACTTTAAGTGTTAATAGTTAATTCTTAAGTTAAATATTTTAATATATTTTTTAACTATTTCTATTTTAAATCTATTAAAATTAATTAGGGCGTATAATATCTATATATAAATAAATAATAAATTTCTTTTTATAAAATTAGAATTAATTAAATCCCTTATTAAATTATTATTAATAAGGATTTTAATTATTATTTCTTTAATTTTAATTTAAAATTAAAATTTCTTATTACTATAAAACTTTATTATAATTATATTTTTAGTCTTTTTATAAATTTTATTATCTAATTTATTTACTAGAGGATTATTTAGTTTTTTAATTTTTATAAAGAGGAATTATATTCTTCTTTACTAATTTTAATAAATACTTTTAAAAGAATTTTATTATAGTATTTAAGAAGATTAGTTATTTTCTTAATAATTTATTAAATTATCTTTTTTAACCTTAGTAATATTATTTTACTATTTAATAATAAAATATTCTTATTTTTTAAAAATCTTAAGCCCTATATATTTTTTATATATACTATATTAAATAAATTCTTATAATAGTTTTCTTAGAAAGTTTTCTGAATTTCTTAGCTAATTATTATTTTAATTATAATTAAGTTATTCCTATCGCCTTTATTAACTTTTTTAATAATAGATTAGAAGGTTTCTTTTATTTTAAAAGTAAAAGCTAATTATATTATATTTTATATAAGGTAATTTATTTTATTTTTATTTAATAATTAAATTAAGGCGTTTATTAGATTTTTATAAATAATTTTATTAATAAATTCTTCTACTTAAGTTAATTTTTTATATATTTTTTTATTAGCTTCTTCTAAATATTTAATATATTTATAGTAATAGTATTTAATTTTTTTATTAATAATCTTAATTTCTATTTAAATCTTTCCTAGCGTTAACTTATTTTTCTTTATTTTAAAAAGAGTATAAATATTTATTTACTTATTTATTAAATAAGTTTCTATAGAATTTAAAAAGAGTCTTACTCTTTATAATAAACTAATTCCTTTATTAGAAGATAATAAGTTTAAGTATTTATTATTAAATTCTTAATAAACTTTATTACTAGTTATAGCTACTTATTATAGCCCTAGGTTTATTTTAAAGTCTTTAATTATTTTTATTATAACTTTTTAAGAGTTTTCTTACTCTATCTTAAACTTAAGTTTAGTAATATAAAGTTTATTTATTTTTTATTTTCTAAAATATATTAAATAATATATATATATATAATTATAAATATTAATATAAATATATATATACTACTTTACTCTTATTATTATAGTTTAATTTTTTTTAAAATATTTATTCTTATAATATCTCTTCTTATAGTAATTATAATATTCTACTTTAAAAAGATTTTTTTTTTCTTATCCTCTTTATCTTTTCCTTAATTCTTTTAGATAAATTTAAAGTTTATACTTAATATATTCTCCTTCTTCCCTTTTTTTAAATAAGAATTAGAAGTTTTTTATTCTATATATCTCTTATATATTTAATTATTTATTAAGTATGTTAATAAGATTAATAAGATGAAGTTTATTAAAATAAGTCCTTTTACTAATTTATCCTTAATTTTAAAGTTAAGGCTTTTAATATAAACTAAAATCTTAGTTATTAAATTCTATTAAATTTATAAAATTAAAGATTAAAACTTTATTATATATTTTATTATTAATTTTTTTATTTATAGATTATATAATTATCTTTTAATTTAAATTAATTCTATCTTATCTTTAAATAAGATTAAGAGTAAGTCTTAAATATAAATAGATTTATTTATAAATCTAGTTTTATCTATTTATATATAACCTAGCTACTTTATATTAATATATTCTTTAAATTAGAGAAATAGTATTAATATAATATCTCTATTTAAGTATATAAAATAAAATAAGTTATAATATTCTATTTCTTAAATTATTCTAAATAAAATACTATATATATTTTAATTTATTTAATATACTTTAAAAGAGTTCCTCTTTTTTTTAAGAACTTATTTAATAAAGGAATCTTAAATCCTCTCTTTAGCATTGCGATATAATTAGTTTTAAGGGTTAATAGCCTTATATTTTTAATATTTATTAGAATTTATTAATAACTCTCGCCTTATATAAAACCGGAAGTGCTTATATTAACTTAATAGAAAAAAATATTTTTAATATAATAGGAGTATTTAATTCCTTAGTAGAATTAATATAATAATAAGATAAATTAATATTAATTAACTATTAACTATCTATACTATTAATAAAGAATATAAAGAGCTTTAAAAAACAAAAAAGGAAGTTCTTTCTTTATATTTATAAAAATCTATATTAAGGATTTCTTAATCTTAATAATATATTCTATATTATTTATATTTTAGATAATACTTAAAATACGTCCTATATTATCTATATTCTAGATAATATCTAGGATATATTTTATATTATCTATATTCTAAACTTATATTAGAAACTATCTATTAAGGCGTAGCTATTATACTAATTAGTTAATTTCTACGGGCTAGCTCGTAATATAATAATAATAAGCTTATAATAATCTTTAAAATATACTCTTTATTAATAGAAGAAGCTAGTATAGTTAATAATATTAATATAATTATAATTTTTAATAGCGGTTATAAAATTAGATTAAAGAGATAGTAAATAAATATTTAATAAAATAATAATATTAAGACTTTTAATATTAATAACTAAATAATTTTTTCAGCTTCTATTAGAAAATATCTTCTAAATAATAAAAATAAAAAAACTAAAAGGAGTAGATTCTTTAGTTTAATTAAAATACTTTTAACTATATAATTTATTAAATATCTTATTAATAATATTTTTAGTATTATTACTTAAAAAATAAATATAAGAAATCTTTAGAATTTTTTACTCTTAATCTACTTTTAATAGAATTTATATCTAGTTTTTTTATAAACTCTTAATAAACTCGTCTTCCTTTTAAAAAGAAAAAAAATTAATTAATAATTAATTATAGAAAGCTAGTATTCTTAAAGATAATAATACTATTTAATATATTATATTTATTAATATAGAAAAGATTAAGATATCCTTAAATTTTAATAAGATTAAAAATTTAATTATAAAAAAAGTAAAGTAAAATATAACTAATAAAATAATAATAATAAGCTTTAAGACTTTTAGAATATATTTAAACTAGCTATTATAATATTTTAAAATAAATAAATAAATAATTAAATAAATAGTATCACTTTAGTCTTCTTATAAAATAAGATAATAATTATTAAAGTTAATATTATAAATAATACTTAAATAATAGTTCCTAGAAATTATAATAATAATATTAATATTATTTTTAGCTAGTACTATAAGTAAAAAGAAGTTTATTAAATTAATATAAAATAAAAATATACTTTTAAAAAGCTTAAATAAAAAATCTTAATTTAATAATATAATATAATAAACTAATATCTAAATTTTAAATTATAAAAAAATAATAATAATTTATCTTATATATATAAGAAGATATATAATTTTATTAATATTTTTAACTTTAATTAAAATATTAACTTTATAGTTATCTATAGAAGTAATTAATTTAATAATAATAATATTAATATCTTTAAATATTATAATATTTATTCTAATTAAAATATTAGCCTTTAATTAATCTATAATATAAATCTTATATAATAAAATTATTATTAAAGCCTTAATATCTTTTAAATTTATTCTTTAAAAATATAAGGAAATAATAATATATTTTATTATCTTATAAAAATTAAATTCTAGTTTTTAAATAATAATAAAACTAGCTATTTAGCGAATTTTATAATTAAATAATAAAAATTTAAAAAAAGTTTTATTAATAAAGATAATAAAATAATTAAAGTTTATATAACCTTTCTTTAATTTAAATTAATTTAAAATAAGTTAGATATTAATTATAATATAATAATATTAATAAAAAATATATTTAATACTAACTTTTTTAGTAGAATTAAAAGTTAACTTAATTATATAGAAATTAATAATAATAGTAAAAAAAATATTATTAAACTTAAAATTATTTATTTTAAATCTTAAACTAATAAAAGGCTTTAATAAAATTTTATATAAAAACTTAAAAGTTTTATAGCCCCTACTAGAGTTATTAAGATATTAATTATTAAGAATTAGAATTAATAAGAATAGTAGTAAAGCTTTAGTATAAATAAATTATAAGCTATAAAGAAGAAAAGCTATAAAGCTAGTTAAGCGATATATATATTATAGCGATACGAGCGCTAGGCTTTATTAAGTCTAGACTTTAATATCTATTAATTAGACTAGCTTTATAATACTACTTTTTCTTCTAATAAGATAATATTTATATTATTTATATTATAATCAACGCGATAAATATTCTTTATAATATTTAATTAATTAAGATATCTATTACTCGTATTTCTTCTTATATAATTATATTTAATCTAATACCTTAGATTATTAAGCGCTGTTAAGATTTTCTTTTCTATATTTTAAATCTCTAGCGACGGCGACACCTTAGTAATAGTATATAAATAACTTATTATTATAAGCTTTATTAATTTTTATAGTTATTCTTAAGTAACGGTAGATATTTAAGTATTAAAAGAATAAACTATAGATTATAAATAGCTTATTAATAAACTCTAAGTAAAAAATATTAAAGTATTAAAATTTTTATAAAAAAAATATAAGTCTTACGCAGCGAGATATAAATAATATATATTATAATATTAGATAGAGTTTCTACTTTAAATAATTATCTATATAACTTACTAATAAATTCTATATCTTAAAATTACTTAAGAAGCCTTCTTAGTCGCTAGATAATAATTTTTACTTTTAATAATTTTACTACTTATAATTTAGTTCTTTAGAGCTATCTCTAATAATTTTTTAATATTATAAATATATAGCAGTATTACTATCAGCGCTTCTTAATCTTCTAGCGTTTAGAATATTATATAGAATCCTAGTTTACCTAAATATCTATAATAAAAGTTAGTAACTAGATTTAAATAATTAATTATATCTATATATATTTACTAGCTCTAGTTCTTATAATTAAGATACTTTAACTTATATATAAAATAACTTTATATCTTAATAAATAGATTTAATCTCCTTTTATTTATCTTTAAATTTAAATTTTTTTTATCTTCTATTTTTCCTCTTTTTTATTAATCTCTAGTAGTAATAGGGGTTCTATTTTTTATTTTAATAAAAAATTATTATATACTAAATATAATAACTAGAAATAAAATACTAAAAATATTAATTCTATTATTTTAAATAAGTTAAGTTTATAAACTAAGTTATTAATTACTTATTTAACTTTAAAAAAGCTTAAATTCTTATAATTTAATCTCTTATTTAGTTTTTTAATCTAAATATTTTTTATATTAAGTATTACTAGGTTCTTTATTCTAAACGCTAGTACTAGTTCTTAATAATAATTTATAAAATATTTTTATTTAATCTAAGTCTATACTAACTTCTTTCTTAAATATATCCTTAAATCTTCTATTTTTTATATAAAATTATTTATTATCTTAATATTATATATCTTCTTCACTAAAGCTTATAATAATAATAAGATTAATAATTTTAAACCTAATTATAGTAAATAACTCTTTATAGCTAAAAATAATTTTATTTCTATTAATATATTTAAGCTTAAGTTTATTTTAAATTTTATAATAAATAATTAATTTATCTAATTATCTTATTAATAATTAATATATACTTATAAATATTATTTAAGAATTATATTTATAATTTCTATCTAATTATTAGTTTTAAAGTGAAATATAGTAAAAAGTTTAAATTTAATATTAATTCTTTTATAAAGTTATTTCTAAAAATATAATATAAATTATATACCTTTATTTAATATAATTAATATTAGGTATTTTTTTTAAATTTATTTTATAAAAACTTATACTACTATCTTAATATTAATAAAATATAAATTAATAAATTATCTTCTTTTAAAAAGATAGTTAATTATAATTATAATATATTAATATATTCGCTTAAATTAGCTATATTTTAATATAAATATAATAAAGTTAATATTTATATCTTTTTAATAATATTTTAAAATAGATAATAGTTTTAATAAATCTTACTTAGCGTCCTAATATATTTTAATTCTCTTATAGATATAGTAATTATAGATAAATCTTTATATTATATTTATTATATCTAGTTAAAAGTAATAATAGCTTACTTTAATATATATAGTAAATCTATTAATATATTCTCTTAATTTAAAATTATAAATTTTATTAATAATTTATATTCTTACTTCTAAGATATTTAATATATATAGTTTTTTTATAATATAGAGTAAATTATTTACTATTTTATAGTTTTTTAATTTTATTTTAATAAATCTATAGACTACTAGTAGCTTCTAGTCCCTAACTTTTTTTAAAGTAATTACTACTTATATTAAATAGTTATCTCTATATAATTTTTTTAGTTAATATATTAAATCCTTGTTACTTATAAATATATTTAAAGTTAATTTATTATTAGACTCCTTAGCTAAACTAGATATTAGATTTTCTCTTAAAAATTTATTATTAAGCTCCTTTTTAAAAACCTACCTTAAATCTTTTAATAATTCACTATTTAACTTCTTATCAGAAACTTTCTATTTACTTATATTATAGATTATAACTACTATTACTATAGTATTATATATAACTTTATCTAATATTATTATTATTAAGTATATAGTTTTTTAAACTCTTTATATTAAATTATCTTTTTTTAGAATTATTTAATATTGAAATTAATATCTTATATTATTCTTATTACTAGATAAATCTTCTATCCTTCTTATTAAGCTATCTAGCTTAGTATCTTAAGCTTTAAGTCTATAAATTATATAGAAGTTAAATTTAGAAAGAAATTCTATTTATTTAACTTATTATCTATTAAGCTACTTTATTAATATAAAATATTTAAGATTCTTATAGTTTATTAGTATTTATATAGAATTTTCTACTAGTATCTTTATAAATTCTAGATACTATTCCTTAAATATTTATATAATAACTAATAGTTTCTTATTATAAATTTTATAATTATATTTCTATAGTATTATTTTCTTAAATAGAAATATTATAGAGTAAAGCACTCTATTTTTATCTTTTTATAATAAAATTATTATTATGATATATTTTAATATATTTATCTCTATCTAAATTTCCTAGTTTAGATTAAAATAGATTAATATTAAAACTACTAGGAATACTATCTTTAGTTTTTAAAAAGTATTATTTTTAAATCCTTCTAGTATCTATAGATAAGTAAACTCTTTAAATTTATCTTTTATTAATAATAATAATAGCGTTATTATTTTTAAGTAGTTTTTAATAAACCTTCTATAGAAGTTTATAAATTCTAGAAAAATCTATATATCCTTAAAGTATCTTAGTATCTTTTATTCCTTTATAATATCTAGCTTTAAGAGATCTATTTTTAATTTATCTATAATAATAATAATATTTAGATATTTTACTATAATAATATAAAACTAGTATTTATAAATATTAAGGAAAAGATCTACTTTTTATAGTCTCTATAGTACTTATTTAATATATTTAATATAATTCTTAGAATTTAAACTATAAATAAGTATATTATCTAAGTATATAGTATAAAATATATTAAGAAAGTCTCTTAAAGTATAGTTAATAAATATTTAAAAGATCCTTAAAATATTATAAAGTCTAAATAGTATTACTATATATTTAAATAGTCTATATTTAATAAGGAAGGTTATTATATATATTTTTTTTATCTAAATCTTATTAAAGATAGTAATAATATTAAACTTTATATAATATCTCGCTGTATATAGCTTTATTAATATATCTTATATTAATAACAACGTATTATAGTTTTTTATAGTTAGCGTGTTAAGCGCTTTATAGTTAATATAAACTCTTAATTCTTTATTAAGCTTTTTTACTATTAGTATTAATACGGTATATAATAATATACTTAGATAAATATATTCTTTTCTTAATATATTTTAGATATACTTTTTAATTATCTTAGCTTAATCTTTTAATATATTATATATCTTCTTTATTAAAGATTTCGCGCCCTTCTTTAAATTAATAATATAGTTTATATTTTTATATAATAAAAGTTTATTTATCTTAATTAGATTTTAAATATTTGTTTATTAATAATATTTTTTTAATATTAACTTCTTTAGCTTATCTAATAATAAGTACTTCTTATAAATTTTATAAAAAGATTTTTTATAATTTTCTATAGAGACTGCGGTAATATTAGTTATAATAAATATTTTAAAGTATTTATTATCTAAATATTTATAGTTTTTTAGTTATATTATAATAATTTTATAATTCTCTCTCTTTAATATTCTAGTAAAGATATAAGTACTTATTTTAGTAATATTATAATATTTTAGATACTCTAAATTCTTTCTATATAATTATAAATAACTTATTATCTTAACTAGCTTTAAATAAACTAAGTAGTAAAATATATAATAATTAAATTTTATCTTTATAATTTATTTTAATTAGTTAATATTAAGATTATACTATTCTAGCTATAGTATTTTTAGTATAATAAGAACATTATTATTTAGAAGAAGGGATAGTATTACGATTCTAACGTTAATTCTATTAAGTCTAGCGATCCCGCTTACTAAGTATATATAAATAGTAGCGAGATTCTTAAATAACTTTCTTCTTTATAATTATTAATTTAATTATATTATAATCTAACTATTAATTTAGTTTAGTACTTAATTTCTAATAAATTTAAACGAACTCCTTAAATTATTATATTAATTAAAGTTATTACTATATTGAAAAGATTTTTATAGAAGACTTTAATTATTAAAAGTTATTATAATATTATTATTAGAATATATTTTTAAAGTCTTTTATTACTATTAATACTTACGATAATTTATATTTATAAGGAATTAATTATAAGTAATATTAATATTAAGAAACTTAATATTAAACTAGAATTTTATATTTAAATTATTCTAAATAATATTAAGCTAGTAATGAATTATATTAAATTTTATTATTTAAATAACTTAAATTATAACTATAACGTATTCTTTTAATTCTTTATAGTATATAATATTATTAATTATATATTTTTCTTTTAATAATTATATTATATTAATATTTTTTGGAGATTTAAATTATTTTATTAAGAAAGAGAGTTACTTTTTTAATTTCTAGTTATAGATAAAGAAATACTTTTTAATATTAATAAGCTAAGAAGTATATTATTTTAAAGCTTTTCTTTATAAATATAATTATAGATTTATTTCCTTAGTATAACTAACGTTTTTAATTTAATTAATAAATACTAGAATATTATAGAAAAAGATTTTCTTATTAATATATTTTATATTAATATTAGTATTAATTAGTTTATTATTATAGAAAAGATTGAAAAAATTAATATTTCCGAAGTTAAATTAAGAGCTGTAAGAATTATTAATCTTTTTAAGAAATTTTAATTCTTTAAGAAGGCCTTAAGACTCTAGAAAGCTTATTAAAAATTAATTTTCTTATAAATAATAAGTTATAGTATTACTAATAATTATATTTATATTTATAAAAATATTAAAAATATTATCTTAATCTCTTAAAGCTATATCTTTTAATTAATTAATTAATTTAAAGATTTTTTTAATAATATTAAAATTATATTAAGTAATATTATAAGAATTAATAAATAATATAATTATAATATATTAAGTATATTTTTTAAAGTCTTTAATATTTATATATAATAAGAATTTATTAATTACTTAATATACTAACTAAGTTATTAATAAGGGAGGAGCTTTCTTATTTATTAAGATTTTTTAAAATACTAAGTTATTATAAGTAGTTCTTACGGAAGGTTTTTATAAAGAGATTCTAATTAATTAAAAGTAAATAATAATAATATCCTTAATAATATTTTAAAAACGTTTTAAAATAATAGTTTTTTAGAAACGATTTAAGTTAATATATCTTAATAATAATATTATAAAGTAAGTCTTAAAGTAGCGATAAAAATAATAAAGAAATTAATTTATTTAATAACTATTCTTTTTACTAGAATAAAGAATAAAATAATATATTATATAAGATTATAATAATAGAATATAATAAATTACTAGTATAAAAGTATATAATTAATAAATTATAAAAAGTAAGTAATAAAATAAAGAGATTTCCTTATAAAAAATAAGAATTTACTAGGAAAAAAATAGAAGATATTTATTATTCATAGTATAATTATAAAATATTAAGAGTTTCTTCTTAATCTAATAACTTATATAATAAGATAAGAAATAAAATCTTAAAGATTTAATAAACTTAATTAATCTAGTAAATATAATATAAAGTTATTATAAATATAATATTTTCTTCTTAATAAATATAATCTTATAGTCTTATTATTTTTTATTTAATATTAAGACTTTATAAGTTAAGTAAATAATTATTATAACGTTATAATAATAAGATCGAAGTAAATAAAATATAAAATACGAAATAAAATTATAATAATATTATAAATCTAGTAAACTTAATAGATAAAGATAAAATATTATAAAAAACTTTAATAACTTTATTATAAAGACTTTAATAGATAAGTAAATAAGAAAATTAATATAAAAGTAAGTTTATAAAGTTTTTTAGTAAAAAACTAATTAGAGAATAATAGAATTAATATTATAAGAATAACTTTTAATATATATAAAATAATTAATTAATATCTTACTACGTTAATTTAATTACTAGAATTATTATTATTATTATTATAACTTATTTATATATAGATAAATTAATTTTTTATTTTATTTAATTATTATATAGATTTCTATATAATATTAAGTAAAGCTTATATATATTTTTTATTTTTTTAAATTAATATTTCTTTTCTTTATACCGAAGTCTTTATAATAAATAAAAATAATAAGTTAATATTTTTACTTTAATTCTAAGTTTCTATATAAGTTAATTTAAAGATATTATTAAAGTTTTAAAATTTAAATTATTATAATTTAATAAAAATACTTTATAATTATTAATAATTAAATAACTTTATTATATATTTATATTATAATATTTACTAAAAATATAAAATAATAATTAAATAATTTAAAATTTAAAAATATATTAATAAATTAAAAGTATAGTAAATATTATATTATAAAAAAGTAAAAAGGAGATTTTTTATTTAATATTATTTTTAATACTTATTATTATTATATAATTTTAAATAAGAAAGTACTTATTAAAAAGTTAAAGAAAAATAATAATTATTTAAAAGGTTTAAATATTTATATAAATAAAATCTCTTTAATTAAAATAATACTAGTATTTAATATTATTTATTTAAAATTTTTTAATACCGCGTATTTAAAATTCGCTAGTATTATAAAAAATATATAAAACTATTTAATTAATATTATCTTAATATTTACTAGTATAAAAGCTTTCGTAGCTAAACTTAGATATTTTTAATTTTTTTTAATTAAAATAAATTATAATTATTAATATATTATCTTTAAAATTATTATATATAAAAGTTAAATAAATTATTAATTATTCTATCTTTATTTTTATATATCTAGTTATAATTATAATAAATAAAATTAAAGTATTTAAAAACTATTAAAATTATTATTTATCTTATAATAAAAATTAAGAATTTTATAAATATTATTATATATTATTTTATAATAATAATAAAGTTAAATATAATAATATTATTTCTTAATATATTTTTATTAAATTATAAAAATATATTAATACTTTTAATTTAATTTTATAAGTTATTTTAAAAATTTTATAAATATATTATCTTTATAAACTTATATAATTTTAAATATAATTATATTTTAATTTTATTTTATAATATACTCTTACTTAATCTTAATATAAGTTTATAAACTTAAGTAAAAATTTGAAAATAAGAATAAAATATAATAATAATAAGTTTATAATTAAATTAAAATATATAAAGTATAATATTTTAATATAATTATTCTTAATTAAAGAAAATACTATAGTTAATATTATTAAGTATAAATTATAAATTAATATTCTAAATATATATATAGATTTTTATTATAATAAGATAACTTTTAATTATATAACTCTTAATAATATAGTAATATTTTTAAGAGAAGATAAATATTAGTAAATATTTTCTAAATATAATATAGATATATATTATTAATATATATATTAAATACTTTAAGATTAATATTTTTTATATTAACTTTAAAAATATAATAAAGATTTTTCTTTATTAAGAAAATATTTATTTTATAATTTAATTTATATTTACTAACTTATATTTATATATTAAGTTAAGTATAATAATAAAATTATAATAAGTTTATAAAAAATATTTTAATCTTCTTAATATTTTTTATTTTATTTTAAATATTAAGAAGAAAACTATAATAAAGAATAATTATTAATTATTAATAATAAGAAATATAAAAATATTATTAATATTATATACCTTATAAAAATATATATATATAATAATTTATAATTATTATTATAATCTTATAAATTTTTATTTAATAATTTTTTTTATATAATATTATTAAAAGTATATAAATTAAATTATAATAAGAAGAATATAAATTTTTTAAGAAATTATAAATTATAATAATATTAAAAGTTAGTATTTATAAATAAGTATATTATATATATTAATTTAGTTTAAGAAGTTAATATTAATTTAAGTTATTTAATATTATTTATTTTAATTATTAAGAGTTTAATATTAATTTATTATTTATTTTTTAAAAAGTTAAAGTATTATATTATATTTAATATAAGCGATTTTATTAGAATAAAATAATATAACTTAATTTAATTTAAAAATATTTTTTTATATAAATTTATAAAAGATAAATCTTAATCCTTAATTATTTATATTTATTAAATTAATTAAAAAGTTATTTTAGTTAATACTTAACTCTATCTTATAAATATCTTTTCTGAGATTATTAAAAAGTATAAGAATTATAAGATTACTAGTTATTTTAACTAAGAAATATTATATTTTATATATTAAATAAAATATAATAAATATTATATATATAATATATAAAAATTTTAGATTAAAAAATTAAATATTATTATTATATATAAATTATAATATTTAATTTATATAATTTAAAAAATAAAATATAATTTTATAAAAATATTATAGAAAAGTTAAAAATATATTTAATTTTTATATTATTATAATAAGAGATTATTATAAATAATAATTAATAATAATATTTATCTTAATATAATTATAATTACTTAGAGAAAAATTTCTAGATATTAAAACAATACTTAATATATATAAAGTTATAATATTAAAAATTTTCCCTAACTTTATATTATAAACTTTAATAATTATTTTTATATAGTTAAGATTTCTATTAAAGTTTTTTTAATTATTTTAGATTATAATAATATACTTAAAACTATTAAGAAAATCTCTTATATAAATAAAAATAAAAATATAAAAAATTACTTTATTAATAATAAATATTAATAAATCTTTTATATAATTATTTATACTTTAATTAATATTTCTTTAAAATTCTCTTAAAAGATAAAAAATCTATATTAATTAAGGAAATTAAAGAGAGAACTCTTTATAATTATATAATTTAAGTATATAAAGTTAATTTATTATAATTATTTTTTTTAAAAATATTTTATATTTTATATTATAATCTTTAAAGTTTATATATTTAATATAATTACTTTTAAAAATATATAATATATTATCTTATTATATTATATAAAAAAAGTATTATATTATTTTTTATATAAAGAATATAATATATGAAAATAATAGTAAATAAATAATAAATATACTTTTTCTCTATTAGTTTAAAATATAATAATAATAAAATTTATTATATATATAAACTAACTCTTAATAATAATAACTTAATAAAGAAAAATAACTTTAATAACTAGATTATTTATAATAATAAAAGTAATATTTATATATTTTACTTTATTATAATATTATTAATACTAGACGAGAACTTTTTAAATCTAAATATTAAGAATAAAAATATTAATAATAATAATAGAAGTATTTATATATTTTACTTTATTAAAATATTATTAATAGAAATAAGAGAAATATTTATATATTCTATTTTATTAAGATATTATTAATAAAGATAAAAGAAATATTTATATATTTTATTCTATTAAGATATTATTAATAAAGATAAGAAAGATATTCGTATATCTTACTTTATTAAAATATTATTAATAAAGACGAGAGAGATATTTATATATTTAAACTTATTAACATATTATTAATAAAGATAAGAGAGATTTTATATATTTAAATTTATTAAAATATTATTAATAAGAATAAGAGAAGAATTTATATATCTTAATTTATAAGTTATTACTAACTTATTACTAATTATTTAAGACTATTATATAAGAATATTAATAAAGATAAAAGATATATTTATATATTCTAGTTTAAAAAATATTATTAATATATAATAAGAATATTTAATCTAGTATTTTATATAGTAATAATAAAAAGAGAAGTTATTTATATATCTTAACTCTATTAATATATTATGAATTATTAATATTTTTTAAATATTATTACTATTATCCTCTTTAAATATTTTTTTTCTAGTATTATAAAATTAAGTTTTAATATTTACTCTTATTTCTATATTATATTAATAATTATTTAAGATTTTATTTTCTTATTAAATTATTTTCTTATATAAATAGTAATAACGTTAAATATATATTATTATATTTAAATATTTTCTAGGAATAATAAGAATATTATTTAAAGAGTAAGTTATAAGATTTAAATTTAAAAGTTTAAATATTTAATTTAAATAATTTAAAGAAGGCTTATGAAAAAGAAGGAAGAATAATAATTTTTAAGAAGATATAATTATATTATTAAGTATACTAAGATAAAAAGATAATAAATTTCTAGGAAAAATATTAAAAGAATTTAATTTTTTTAAGTTATTTATTTATAAGGTTTATTTTCTCTATAATATTAATCTTCTTTATTAATATTTTATTATAATAAATATAATTTTAAGCTTTTATTTTTTCTTAATTTTTTATATACTTTTAAATTCTTTTAAATAAAAACTTATTATAATTATTTATATTAAATATTTAGTATTAATATTAATAATAAGTAAAATATTAATATTAAGAAATTAGAATTACTATTAATATATTATACTATATTTAAATATAATTATAAAATAACTTTACTTCTTTAAAAAGTTCTTAATAAAGTATATTTTTATATTTTTATAATTCTTACTAACTTTTTAATATAATTTTAATTATTAATACTCTTAATATATTTATTTAAGTTATTTTTAAACTTTTTATATATTTTTTATAAATAAATAATATAAGAGGTAGATAATATTATATAAATTTTAAAAGTTAATATTTTAATATTATAAAATATATAAAAAAAGAAACTTATATTATAATTTAATATTTTAATTTTATAGAATATATAAGAGAAGAAACTTATATTATAATATTAAAAAATAAAGATTATTAAAGATAAAGTTTATAAGATAATAAGATTAAGAGTTAAAAAGTAATTAATTAATATATATATATTAAGAACTAGGTACTAGATTAAATTAATAACTAAACTATAATATAATTAAATTAATAGTTATAAGAAAGAAAACTATCTAAGAATCCTATTACTATCTATATATACTCGGTAATTAATTACTAGTTAAATTAAGTTTAGAGTTATAAAGCTAGAATCGTAATAATATACTAAGTATTTAAAAGTTATTAAGTACTAAGTAAATATAATAAAGACTTAATAAAATAAAATATTTCTTATTATTTTTCTAGTTTTCATCTCTTTCTCTATATAATATTATATTATTTTTAAGATATTAAGAGTTAAATTATTATACTTTATTATTTATTACTTTTAAATTAATAGTTTCTTTAAATAAATTAACTAGACTATTAAAATTACTTTATAGTTTTAAATATTTATATTAAAATACTTATAAAACTAGTCTTTTATAATTTCTATTATTTAATTAATTTATAATAATATTATCTTTATTTTAATAAAACGTATTTTTAATAAGATTATTTATAAATTTATATTTAATATCGTGTTAAATCTTATAAAATTATTATAGTATAGTATTATTTAAGTTCTAATAATTAATTAATTAAATCTAAGTCTACTTCTTTCTATAGAAAGATATAAGAGCGTTATTAAGTATAATAATAATATTTTATTTCTTTTAAGTAAAGAAAGTATATTAAGTAATCTATCTATTTAATACTATATCTTAATAACTTATTTCTAATAAAAAAAAGCTATTAACGTCTTCGTTAATAATATAAGTTTAGTAATAAATACTAATAAATAGTAATAGTTAGATATAAAGACGTTATAATAAAAGATATCTTTCTTTTTTTAAAGTAAATCTTTTTAAACTAAACTTTATTTAGATTAAAAACTAGATAGTATATATTATTATTTAAATATTAAATTTTAGATATAATTAATTTCCGCGGCTTACTAAGGTGATAATAAGAAGGAATATTAAAAGAATACTTTTATAATCTATTATAATAATAAGAAGATAACGAAGTATTAATAAATAATATATTAAAAGAATTTAATATTAAAGATATTAGTTTTACTAGTATTTTATTAATATAATATTTATAGTCTTTAATTAAAATAAAGGTATTTATATTTTTTATATTAATTTATATATTTTATTTAGGACCGTAGTCTTTCTAATAAATAAGAAATTTAATAGTAATATTTTTACTATTTTTTTCTTAATAAGTAATACGTTTATTTAATAGTCGCTTAATATTCTAATATTTACTATCGCGATTTATAATAATAACAAGGAGATAGTTAGAATAAGAATAGTTATAAAAATTTATTTTAAAATTAAAATAAGATTTAAGTTATATTATTATAAAGATAGAATATAGTTTCTAGTAATTAAGAATATTAAGATAATATACTAGCTTACTAATTTTTTTAAGACTTTAAATAATTTAATATATTACTAGCTATACTTTCAGCTCGTAATCTTATTAATAAAAATATTATAATTCTTATATAAATATAATAAAGTAAAGTTATTTTTTTAAAAAAATTATAGTTAGTATTATTAATTATAATAAAATTTTAAAGATATTTAAATAAAGATAATAATATTAAAGACCTTTAATCTTATAATAATAATAAAGAGTAAGGACTTTTTTTTATATTTTATAAGATCTAATATAATATTAGATATAAATTTATAAATAACTTTATTAAATATATATTTTATTAGAATAAAGATAGTATTATTATAAGTTAATTAAATAATAAAAATTATAAAAAACTAGTTCTATAAATACTTTAGTATAAATATTTAGAATTATAAAATAACTTTAATAATTTAATTAATTTATTTAGAGGAATTATTAATTTAAAAGTAATAAATAATAAAATATAATAATTTAATTTTTAATATCTTAAAAATAATAGTCTATAGCTTGTTAAGAAAATTTTAATTATAATTTAAGATAATAACTTTTAAAAGACTTTAATTAACTTTATAAAAATATTATAATAGATAACTAATTTAATCTCTTATTATAAAGATTTTTTTATTAAGAATAAAGAATATACGTCTAGAAAACTTATAGATTATTAATATAAAATAATTATAATTTTTCTTAGAAATTAATAGAGCTAGTATAAAGTTAATTATTAAAATATAAAATAGTATAAAAGGAGATATAATAAATTATAAGGAATTATATTTTATATAACAACGCGTTTAATAGAGCTAGTATTTAAAATAATAGTATAAATAATTTCTTAGTTATTAAGATAATAACTAAATATACTATTAATAAGAAATAATTTTAAATATTTTAATAAAACTAATATAGAATTTTAAGTATATAGTATTAAAAAAGATTTTAAGATAAATCTTATTATTAAAAATATAAAGTTTAATTCTATTAAAAGTATAATTATTAATAGAGCTATTAATTCGCTAGATAAAACCTTCTTTATTATAAAAAAAAAGTAATAGTATTATTTAAGTTAGTTTAATTAATATCTAAGATATTAATAACCTTCTACTAGAAAGAGTTCTTTATATAGTTATCTAATAATTATTTTTTAAAATTAATATATAGTTCTACTAAAATAGTAATAATATAAATAAATTTATAAAGAATATTTAGCTCTTCTTTAATATTTCTAAAAATATTAATAAAGGAATTATTTAATTAAAATAAAATATTAGAAATAATATATTATTTTCCTAGTTTATAATAAAAATTTAAATAATAAAAATATTAAATATATTTAAAGACTTTAATTAAATAGAAATTTAATTTTATAGTTAATAATATTATAAGAGTAGTTTATTTAATAATACTTAAAATAATATTATAATTAATAAAGATAATAGTATTAAGGACTAATTCTGTTATATAATAAATTTTACTAAGAATCTAAATAATTCTAGTTAACTCTAGTTTAGTAGGCTAGTATTATATCTTAATATCTTTAAAAAAATAATTAAAAAATAAAATTAGCTTAATTTAAGAACGCTTAAAATATTTATTATTATTAACTTTATTAATAATATAATATATTATTATACTAAAGCTAAAGACTTTATTAATATTTAAATTAATATATAAAGTACTTCTATAATTAAAATAAATAAGAAATAAAAATATTAAAAGGATTTTTTATAAGATAGAAAATAAAATTTATTTTATAAGTAAAAAGTTATTAAGTTGTATCTTATTTATATAAGTCTTTTATTTATTTCTAGTATAAGAAATAGTGGCTAGGAATATAATTTTAAAGTTATTCTATTATATTAAAATAAATTTCTAGTTAGAATAGTATTTAAAGGAATTAAAATTAAAAAATAACTTTTAATTTATTATTAATAATAAAGAGATTAAAACTATTAACCTTTTAATCTAATAAATAAATAGAAGGGTAGTTTAAAAAGACTTTAATTAAATTAACTAAAATATTATTAGACTGAAAAAGACTAAAGATTTAATTTAAATATATAAAATACTTCTTAAAAGAATAAAAAAAGATTATAATATTATTAATATAAATTTTAATAAAAATTTAAAATAATTAAAAAACTTTATTTATTTAATATTATATATAAATAGGTGAATTTTTGAATTTTATAATTATAATATTAAAGATCTCTTAATCTTTATAGTTAATAATAGTAAGCTTATAATAATTCTTAAAATATACTCTTTATTAATAGAAAAAGCTAGTATAGTTAATAATATTAATATAACTATAATTCTTAATAACAGCTATAAAATTAGATTAAAGAAATAATAAATAAATATTTAATAAAGTAACTATATTAAAGTCTTTAATATTAATAATTAAATAGTTTTTTTAACTTTTATTAGAAAGCGTTTTCTAGATAATAAAGATAGGAAAACTAAAAAAAATAAATTCTTTAATTTAATTAAGGCGCTTCTAACTATATAATTTATTAAATATCTTATTAATAATATTTTTAATATTATTATTTAAAGAATAAATATAGGAAGTCTTTAAAAAAAAATTTATTTCTAATTTATTTTTAGAGGAATTTATATCTAGTTTTTTTATAGAATCTTAATAAATTCATCTTCTTTTTAAAAAGAAGCGAATTTGTTGGATTTAAGCCGATAGCCTTTATTCGGCGACTGTTCTTAACTCGTTTGCGACGCGCATTGCATAATCGCCATACATAATCGCCATGCATAATCGTTATGTATAACCGCCATATATAAACGACATATATATATGTAATTTCCTTGGACCCCTATACGGCTGTTTCTAATAATCTAATTTCCTATTTTTCCTGTTGGATTGTAAAGCAATGTTGGTAGCGCAGTATTAGTAGCGTAATATTAGTGGCTTAATATTAGTAGTATAATCTAGATTCTATATTAAATCAATCTAGATTCTATAGATATTGGCTTGGTAATTTGAATAAGGTAATACTAATTTTAATTGCCTTAACCTAATATATTACTAATATATTAATTTTGGTACTTAATAAATTATATTCCTAATTAGATAATTGTGTTTTAGTAACTAACATTCCTATCTCAATAACCCCAACAGATAGATTTAAGGGTCTTAGGGAAAAGAGCTTAGCTACTTCTATATAATTAGCGGTTTTCTTTATCTTCTAAATAGTCTAAGCAATATAGGTATAGCTTATTAATATATTTTTATACCTTTATTTATTTCGCTCTATTAATTAGATCTCGCTTAGTTATTATCCTTCTAATAGATTATAAGCCCAGATCACGTTAAATCTAATTAATAGTTCTATCTACCTTATTCATCTTTTCAAAATTTGAGCTATCTATCTTTCCAGCTTTCAATATACTATTCTAAATTAGGTATAGTTGCCAAGTACTTAAAAAAAAAATCATATTCTACTTATTACATAACTATCTTTTAGAAAAAATTTAACCCTAACCCTTACAATCTAACCCTATTCAGAAAAATTATATTAGAAAACAAAGCTATCAAGATTCCTAAGCTAACCGACTCTAATAACTATAAGTTATAGGCTATTCGCGTTAAAACAGCGCTAATCGCTAAAGACTTATTTAATTTCTATAAACAATCAACAGAACTAAACGCCAAGGGTTTAAAAAATAATATTAAGACGCTAAGCTATATTTAACTAGCTTGCGCAGACAGGCCGCTCCTATATATTTTAATTCTCAATAAACTATCCGATGTATAGGATTATTTAAGCCGCTTATATACGCCTCACGGTTTTTCCTTAAAATTTATCCTATTTAAAGAATTCTTTAGGGCTATTCTATCCTCTTTAAGAACAATCAAAATTTTTTTAGCTACTATTAAACGCGTTTTTACTAGCTTAAAAGTAAAAGACTTAGAATTACTAAATAAGCTTATTATAGCTTAGACTCTATATAATTTAAGTCCCAAATACAAAGCCTTTATCACCTCTACTACTCAGTCCTATAGGGCTAAATCTATTACGCTTAACTAAGACAACCTATTCACAAACCTTATAAATAAATCCCGTTACTTATAAAATATAGACGAAAACGCGCTAATAGCTAGGGACTATAAAAAATCTACAGCTAAATATAATAAATATGGTAGAACTAGCTATAAAAAGGAAATATACTATAAGCTCTATCTAAAATTATATTTAAAAAGAGATAATAATCGCGTAAATAGCACTAATAACACATCTATAAACGCGTAAAAGTTAAAAATAGAAGAAATAGAGATTTCTAATATTCTTATTACTACTAACTAATCAACTCTATTAGTAAAACATTCTATTAATAATTAAATTCTAGATTTTAGAGTAATATTATATATTTACTATAACATCAACTTTTTTAATAGTATAGCCTCTACGTTTACTAGAATTATTTAGAGCGGGGCTACTAATTTACTAGTATATAAAATTAGGTTTATTATAATAAAATTATTAAATTTAACTAAAGTAGTTTTAGAATCTATTCTTTATATATCTAAACTTTAGCTTAATCTAGTTAGCCTTTCTCGCTTAATATAAAAAGAAGCTAAAATATCCTTTATAAAAGAAAATATAAATATCCTTCTAAAATCTAGCGCAAAATTACAAGCTATTATAGACTCGCAAGGGCTATTCTATATTCCATTTAACACAGATTACTAATTTACGCTTATAATAATAATCTCTAAGTGAACTACACTATAGCATTAAAGATTTAATTATATAAGGGCTACCGCGTTTAACAAGATACCTAATTTAGTTAACAAGATCTTAAAAGTTAATACTAACTATACACTAATAAATCCTTATAAAACTTATATTAAGAGAAAATTCGCGGCAAGCCCTAATCACAACACAGCTACTACTTACTATTCTAAATATAATAATTACATAACCTCTAACCTATATAGTCTAATATCTAAAACAATATTTTATAGTATTAAATACTTATATACGCTTTTAAATACCGCTACTAAATATTTTAATTTTCAATTTTTAAAAATAAAAGGAGAAGCCCTAGGGGCTTTCAAAATAATAAAAATAATAATGGAAAACTAATCTGGTAAGAAAATCAAAATCTTGTATATAAATTAAGGTAAAGAATTTATTAATACCGCTTTTAATATATATCTAGCTAAATACGGAATATTATATAAACATTCCATACCTTATACATATAAACAAAATGGCGCTGCCGAGCGCGTAAATCAAACTATTTTAGAAAAGACAAAATATTTTATATTCTAATATAAACTACCTACTAGCTATTAGCTATTAATAGTGGAAGCAGCTATCTATCTATATAACTATACTTAGTACTCGGCTATCAGCAAAACCCTATTTAAGGCGAGATTTAGTAGAAAACCCAATATAACTAATATTCAACTTTTTAGATCTATTATCTTTATTAAAAACAATAACCCCTAAAAACTATAAGAAAGAGCTTCTTTTAGGGGTTTACTAATTAAATTCAACAAAAATCAGTATAAGATATTAAATCTGGATATCGATAAGATTTATTAATTATATAATGTTAATATCCTAGAGAGTATATACTATCTTATTAAAGATTCGTTTAAAAGAGGCTTTCTAAATTTCAATCAAATCTTTAAAGAAGTAATAAATATAGACTAGTCTTCCAAAAATTTTAACACCGGCGCTAGTAGCTCTAACTCTTCCAAAATTAGCGAGTATATAGATCACGTGACGATCAATCAGCTATAAAATTCTAAGGAAAATCTAGATACGGATTCTTCTAAAGATAAATTAATTAGGACTTATATATCTATTAATAAATCCAAATCGCCGGATCCTACAACTTTCCAAAAATTATAAGATAGCCTCAATACAAAGCAATAGATAGCGGCTATATAAAAGAAGATAAACAATCTAGCCGCGCAGAATATATAGAAACTAGTCAATCTACCGCCAGGTCGCAAAGCCCTAAAAGGATGATAAGTTTTTAAAACTAAGATAGAAATTAATAACAAAATCAAAAAATATAAAGCTCATTAAATAGTCAAGGGCTTCCTACAAAAATACAGTATAGATTTCACCAAGATATTTTTAAATATCGTTAAATCTATAGTTTATAAAGCTCTTTTCACCTAGGCTTCCTATCGCGATTTAGAAATTTAATAATAGGATGTGAAATCGGCTTTTCTAAACACTAATCTAAAAAAGGAAATCTATATAAAACAATTTATTAAATTTAAAAATTAAAATAATCTAACTAAGATCTATTTACTAATTAAAGCCCTATATAGTCTTAAGCAGTCTACGTAGAAATAGTATTTTTTCCTAGCTAAAATTCTTACCAAATTAGGTTTTAAAACCCTAGAGGCTAATCAATCAATTTTCCGCAAAGACGATATTATTATATACATATATATCGACAACCTACTAGTCTTTAAACTTAACATTTCTAAAATTCAAGCGCTAAAAGCGGAAGTTGTTAAAATAGTTGATATTACCAATCTAGATAATATTTCTTTTTTCCTTAGAATCTAAATCTAACGCGATTACATAAAAAGGGCTATCTATATAAATCAGACTAAATTTATTAAAGAACTAATTAATTAATTTAGTTTTAAAGACTTAAAACCATATAAGACTCCTACTAAATTAGGTATTAAACTAAATAAAAACAATCTAATAATGGATTCTTTTGAAATTAAGAATTTCTAACATTAAATCAGATTATTTATATATTTAATAATATCAACTCGACTCGATCTATTTTATGTAGTAGGGTTTTACGCGTAATTTATAAGCAACCCTAGAGTAGACCATTTCCGCCCATTAAATCGTATATAGTGATACATCTTGTATACAGTCAACCTTAATATTATTTTTAGCCTATATTAAAATATTAGACTAGAGGGCTACTATAATATAAATTAAGAAAGTAACTACTCTATTAAATAATTAACCACAGGCTACTTATTTCTTTTTAGGAATAGCTCTATTTCTTAGTCAAGTAAGCTATAAAAGATAGTTACCCTATCTAGTTACAAAGCCAAATACATAGCTCAGAAAGAGATTATTAAGAAGTAGATTTAATTATCTAACCTATTTACACAGCTAGGGCTAACCTATTTAAAAAACCCTATTTAAACTAATTCACAATCGGCTATCGCGCTAGCGTATAATTCTAAGCACCATACGCGGACCAAGCATATAAATATTTAATATTACTTCGTCCGCAAAATACTACAAGATAAAAAGATTAACATATACTATATTCCAACTAATCGCCAGATTATTAATAGGTTTATTAAGCCGCTAGATCCTACTAAATTCAAATCCTTTATTAAAGGGCTAGAACTAGCTACTATAGTCTTCTAATCACTATACAACTTATAGAGGTGTATTAAATTTAAACTAATAACCCCTATTCGGCGACTATTCTTAACCCGTTTACGACGCGTATTACATAATCACCATGCATAATCGCTATGCATAATTGTTATGTATAACCGCTATATATAAACAACATATATATACATAATTTCCTTAGACCCCTATACAGCTGTTTTTAACAATCTAATTTCCTATTTTTCCTATTAGATTACAAAGCAATATTAATAACACAATATTAGTAATACAATATTAATAACTTAATATTAATAGCGTAATTTAGATTCTATATTAAATCGATCTAGATTCTACAGATATTAACTTAACAATTCAAATAAGGTAATACTAATCTCAGTTATCTTAACCCAATATATTACCAATATATTAATTTCAGTACTCGATAAATTACATTCCTAATTAAATAATTATACCTTAGCAACCAACATTCCTACCTCAACAACCCCAGTAGATAGATTCAAGGGTCCTAGGGAAAAGGGCTTAGCTACTTCTATATAATCAGCGGTTTTCTCTATCTTCTAAATAGCCCAAGCAATACAGGCATAGCTTACTAATATATTCCTATACCTTTATTTACTTCGCTCCACCAATTAGATCTCGCTTAGTCATCATCCTTCCAACAGAATTAATTAATAGTTAATTATAAAATATTAGCCTTTCTAAAAATAGTAATGTTATTTAATATAATTATATCTATTAATATAGAAGAGATTAAAATATCCTTAAATATTTTAATTATAAAGAAGACGGAGTAAAATATAATTAATAAAGTAATAATAATAAACTTTAAAATTTTAAGAATATACTTAAACTAGCTATTATAATATTTTAAAGTAAATAAATAAGTAATTAAATAAATAATATTACTTTAATTTTTTTATAAAATAAAATAATAATTATTAAAGTTAATATTATAAACTATATTTAAATAATAATTCCTAAAAACTATAATAATAATATTAATATTATTTTTAGCTAGTATTATAAATAAAAAAAAGTTTATTAAATAAATATAAAATAAAAATATATTTTTAAAAAATTTAAATAAAAAGTCTTAATTTAATAGCGTAATATAATAAACTAATATTTAAATTTTAAATTATAGAGAAATAATAGTAGTTTATTTTATATATATAAAAAGGCGTATAACCTTATTAATATTTTTAATTTTAATTAAAATATTAATTTTATAGTTATCTATAAAAATAATTAACCTAGTAATAATAATATTAATATTTTTAAATATTATAATATCTATTCTAGTTAGAATATTAGTCTTTAATTAATTTATAATATAGATTTTATAAAGTAAAGTTATTACTAAAATCTTAATATCTTTTAAATTTATTTTTTAAAAATATAAAGAAATAATAATATACTTTATTATTTTATAAAAATTAAATTCTAGTTCTTAAATAATAATGGGACTAGTTATTCAATAAATTTTATAATTAAATAATAAAAATTTAAGGAAAGCTTTATTAATAAAAATAATAAAATAATTAAAGTTTATATAATCTTTTTTTAACTTAAATTTATTTAGAATAAGCTAGATATTAATTATAATATAATAATATTAATAAAAGATATATTTAATATTAACTTTTTTAGTAAAATTAGAAGTTAATTTAATTATATAAAGGCTAGTAATAATAATAATAATAAAAATTATTAAACTTAAAATTATTTATTCTAGACTCTAGGCTAGTAAAAGGCTTTAATAAGTCTTTATATAAAAACTTAAAAGTCTTATAGCCTTTATTAAAGTTATTAAGATATTAATATAATTAATTTTTTAATTTAAAAAATTATATATAATTTTTATAATATATAGATTAAAAGAAGCTAATAGAAATAATATTAAAATAATTTTCTATTTCTTTATAATAAGATTTTTTATAGTTAAGGTCTTTATTAACATAGTAATTATTTTTATTAAATTTTTTAAAAATATTTTTATTCTCTTTCTTAATAATATAAACTTTTTTAAGTTAATAATAATAATTATTTTAGCTAATATTATATTTTATATTCTTATTAATAGAACTTTAATAACTAGTTAATTAATTCTTAAAATCTAATATATTTTTATTTATAATTTATAAAGACTAGTAAGGAGTAAATAAATTTCCTTTTAAAAGAAATTATTAATTTTAAGACTAAGGCTAATATTATAATTATTTATTAACTTAAAAAATTTAAAATATAGATATTTTTATAGCCGTAATTATTTAAATCTTATTAACTATTATATTAAAAGGAAGAAGGTTAAGACTTAAAATTTTTTTTTTAATAATATATATTAATTAGCCTAGCTATTTCTAATAGCAGCTTTATTAATAATATAATAAATTAATTTATCTTCTTTAATAGCTATCTTATATTATATAAATCTCTTAATATTTAGTTTTTAAAAAAAAGAATAAATTAAAGTTAAAAAAATAGATTATAAGATCTATTTATAAAAAAAAGAATATAAATTATTCTAGATAATAATTAATTAAATATTACCTAATTTAGTAACGCGAGTATAATAAAAAATATTTTAAGTATATTTTTTTAAATTAATATTATTATATAAAGCGTTTTCTATTATAAAATATTCTAAAATTATAGTTTTAATTATATTACTAGTATCTTCCTTAAAGCGATATTATAATATTTTAATCTAAATATTTAGACTAGTATTATTTAGAATATTATATTTAAAATCTAATAATTTTATTATATATTAGGCGGTAGTAATATTTTTAAGATAATTATAAATTATTTTAAAAATTTATTATTTAATATATTATTTCTTTATTTCCTTCAACTAGTTAATAAAGGCGAAGATATTATAAAAAATAATATATTTCTTATTAATAATTAACCTATTCTCTTCTATATTAAGGTTAAAAAAACTAATATTATTTAAATATAGATTATAATTACTAAACTAAGTATTTATAGAATTAAAAGTTAAAAATAATATTCCTAATAAAATATTAAAAGAAGCGCTTAGAGATATACTAGGAAGTATATTAAAAGATATATTAACTATAAGCCTAGTAATAATAGTATTAATTATAGCTTATATTATATTATATTATTTTTTTATAAGATTAATTTTAAGGTAGTTATTTAGGTTCTATAGTTAAGTATTAGAATTATTAATATTAAATAATTTTTTATCTAAACTAGTATTCCTAGCTATTAATCTTAAAATCTTTTTAATAATAACTAAATCTTATTAAATTAATAATATAAAATTAGGTAAGATAATATAATTAATATAATTTTTAAATTATTTAAAATCTATATAGTAAATAGCTTTATTAATAACTTATTTAATAAAAAAGATTATTAAATTATTATCTTTAAGAATTAAAGAGATTAAAGAGATTAAAAAAACTAAGGAGTCTTTAAAATAGAAGTTAATTCTTATTCTAGTCTTTTATAATAAAGTATTTAAAAGTCTAGGAAAATTAATAATAATATAAATAACTAGATTATAAATATCTTAAGAAATAGAATTAATAATAAGATTTCTATTTTTTAAAAAAATATTAATTTAAAAAGCTTTAATAATAGTACTACGGAGGAAATCTTAAAAAATAAATATTAATAAAGAGAATACTAGGATAACTAATTTTTTCTAATAAAAAAAATAAAAATTAGTTATCTGAAAGATAAGTTGAGGTAAGATAAGAAAGATTTCTTATAAAAGATAGGAATTTATTAAGAGAAAAGTAAGAAGTATCTTTCTTTTATAATTAAGATTTACTAAGACTTTCTTCTTTACTTAGTAACTTGTATAGTAAGGTTAATAAAGATTAATTTAACTAATTAATCTAACGCTTAATAGATATAGAGTTGTAGAATTATAGTTTTTTATTTTCTAGTAATTATAATCTTACTAGATCTAATAATAAAACTCTATAAATATTAAACTATATATTATTATAAAGTAATAATAAGATGTTTATAAGGAAAATAGCGTTGATTTTAATATAATTAAAGTAAATAGCGGCGTAATTAAAATAAAGATATTAGAACTTAATTTATAGAGTAGGAAAATAATACGAAATTAAGAATATAAAGAATAGTATTATAAGATAGCTTGTTAAGTAATTTACTATAAAAGTGAAAGATGTTTTTATTTCTATATAGTAAAGAGCTATCTAGTATTACTATAATTATTACTTCCTAGTAACTAATCCTATCGCTTTTAAGTAGGCGAAGTAAATACCTACTTCTAAGTAAATAATCTATAATAATATACCCCCTCTTAAAGAGCTTAATACTCTTATTAAGGGCTTAGTAATATATAAGCTATACTATAAAATAAGATAACTAAATATATTAATTATCCTTTTTAGAATAGCTATATTTCTTTTTCTTAATAAAAGAACTTAGATTCTTCTTTTTATACGCGTTAATAAACTTTATAATATTATTAAGTAGATCTTTATTATATTATTTATCCTATTTAGAATTATATTTCTTTTATTACACTAAATATTCCTTTATTAAAGGCTCTTTTTTATAGTAATATATTTTTCTATTAATAAGCTTTTTAATCTTAAATAACTCCTATTTACTAGTATTACTTTTAATAAAGATAAAATTTAAGTAATTTAATATAAACCTTTAATATAAATTAGTTTTATTAAACGCCGGCTTAAATTATATAATAGAGATAATAGAATAAATATACTAATAAGAAAGTATCTTAAGCCTATATACTAGCTTACTTACTTACTTTTTAATAAAAAAGGGGTTATAATATTATTAAAATAATTTATAAAAAAAATAGCTTAATAAATAATAATCTTAATATAAATAAATAAATATATAACTTTTTTTCAAAAGAATAATAGCCTTATAATATTTATTATACTAGGATTTTACTTTAATTATAGTAAAGATAATAGTATTAATAGCTTTAAATCTATAAATAAATTATTTAATAATAATATTTAGTTCTAGTTTATTTAAAATAAAAAGAATAAAAATAAAGACTTTTAAGATCTTAAAGCTATAAATAATTTTATTTAATAATCTACTAGTAACTATAAAGTTAGTATTATTGAAAATAACTTATAATACTAATAGAAAGAAAGACTATATAATATTATTAATATTAAATAATAGAAATCTAAGAGCTATTTTAATAATTTAATTAATATATTTATTTTAATTATCTATTTAAAAGTAATATATAATTAAAGTTAATAAAAAGATATTAAGCTTCTTAAAGATAGCCTATTAAAACTTAGAAAAAAATTTAAGATCTTTATTAAAGATAATAATAAATAGTATACCTTAGTTAATAAATTAAAAATATTTAAAAATTAGTAAAGCTTATTTCTTTATTAAATATATTAATTTTTTTAAAATAAAATTTAATTACTTACTAAATTTATATATAATAATAAGTAAATAATTTAAACCTTTTTTTATTAAAAAAAGTATTAATATAAAGTTTATAGTAATTATATAAAAAGAAGTATTAATAGAATCTATTAACTATAATTCTTTATAGAGTTTATAATATTAAGTTTAATATAAAAAATATATAGAGTAGTACTTAATAAATTTTTATAAATACTTAAATAAATTTTAAATATAAAGACTTTTAATAATATATTAATATATTTTATAAAACTTTATATAATAAGGACTATATATTTAATAAAAGATCTTACTCTTTATAGCTTAAAGAATAATAAGCCTAGCCTTAAAATTTAAATTAATATAATATAGTAAGTTATTAATAATTTTAAAATAACTAAATTTTAATAGCTTAGAAATTATCTTAAAATTAAACTTATAAGTAATAGCTAGTATATTTTTTTAATATTTATTAACTTTAATAATATTACTAACTTAATTTTAAAAATTAAGTAATATCTTAATTAAAGATATAATATAAATATAGATAATTAAGATATCTAAAATATTATTTTTATTATTAGATTTTAAAATTTCTTTTTTATTTTAAAGAAGGTATAATAAGATATTTAATATAATATTTTTTTTATTAAACTTATAATATATATTCAGTTTAAATATAGATAAATATTAAAAAATATAAATTAAATATAAATTTAATTTATTTATATTTAAAGTTATTAAGGTAATTTATTTAAAAATAAAAACTAATATTAAATAATTAATAAAAACTATTATTAGCTTTTTTATAAATTTAATAAAATATTAAATTTATTTAATTATTTATATTAAGCTAGCGATTTTAAATTTTATTAACTAATAATTTCTTTTAATTAAATTAAGATTTTTATTAAGAAATATAATAAAGATAGTTTTATTATTTATAATATAATAAACTATCGCTTTTATATTAAATATCTTAAAAGCGTTTAAATTTATATAAAGCTAAAAATTAAAATTAAAGTATATTAAAAAGGTAGACTTCTAAAATTAATCTTATAAATATTTAAATACTTTAAGCTCTATTTTAATAATAATAAGATTAATATAGAAAGTATAATATTTATAAGACTTATTAAGCCTTTTTAAAATTAATTTAATAAGTTTAATTTTATATTTTTATAAAGGCTTAATAATTTAAGCGTAGTACCTTATATAATTTTAAAAATATCTAGTTATCTTAAGATAAATATCTAGCTTATCTTATAGATATAACTAGTAGTGAGAATAAACGATTAACCGCGCGTTAATAGATAACAGCGCGTATAGCTTCTTTTACTATTAATATACCGCTTAAAAGAATAGTTTGTTATAATAAATATCTATTAGAATATTAATATACTATTAATATAGTATCCTTTAAGAACAGCTGTTCGCTATAGATAGATATTAAGATATTAATAAATCTCTAATATATTAATAATATATTAACAGCGAAACAGGCTGTTTTATTAAACTTTATATTAATTAATTAATATATAATAGTTATTTCTATTAGTAAATATTCTACCCCTTAATTAAATATTAAGCCTATATAATAACGAGTTAAATCTATTAATAATTATTTAAAAGTTAGTTAACAACTTCTTAGCTTATCTATAATAGTATATAAATATAGTATTATTATAATATTATTAAAACGTTGATAAGATTCTTATAGTCTAGCTTTAGAACTTCTAGCTTCTAAATACTTAGATACTACTTATATATATATATAATAATTAATTCTACTCTTAATTATCTATAGTACTTAATTATATCTACGCCGCGCAATAGGTTAGGTTGAGTTGGGATTTTCTTAACCTAATTTAAATCTAAACCCGACCTAAACCCGACACGTCGGGTTTAGGTTAGGTTAGGTTTTTTTTAATAAATTTTTAAATTAAACCTAATTAACCCGACTAATATATTAAGTTTTATAATAGGGTTAGTATCTAATTTAATAATTAATCTAATAATTATAGAAGGGGAGATTTTATTAAGCTTTTATTTAGAATATTATTAATATAATTTTTTTAAATTAAAACTTTCCTCTATCTTCCTCTATAAGGTGTTTAATTAAATCCGGGTAATTACCACACCGTTTAATAAGGATTTATATAATCTATTTAGTATACACTTTGTTTAAAGGCTATAAAGGTATTAATTTTATTAATTTAAAAAGTTTTATTTTAACTTATATTTTTTTATAAGCATCTTCCTTAATTATTCTATTAATATTAGGTCTTTTAGTTAAATAGTAACTCGCTTAATATATATAATAAGTAAATTAGTTACTAATAGCTAGTCAATTATTTTAAATCTTAGAATAGTATAAGGGATAATAATATTTTTAAATTTTATAATTAAAAATATTTCCGTAGCCTCTTAAATTACTATTAAAGAATTTATTTAAAATTATAAATTATAATAGCCCAACTCTTAATAGATTTAATAAATAAGACGCTAGAAAAGTAATTTATAAATTAGAAAATCTATCTTTTTCTAATAATACTTAATTTCGCGTAAGGTACTTACTAAAGTAATTATTAGATTAATTATTAAATTAGTAAACTTATATACTTATTATTAATTTTAAACTTTTTATTCTTACCTCTAGTTTTAGATTTTTTTATTAGAGTATTAAAATTTATAGTTTTAAAATCTTCTAGGTTTTTTCTTTTATAATATTTTTTTGTAATAGGGGCTTTTATTAGCTATTTTTAAATAAATATTTTAGTCCTTTTACTATTTAAGTTTCTAATATAAGGATTCTTATTATCTTACCTTCTCTTATATTTAGTTTTATAAACTTTAATACGCTTATTTTATAGTATATTTTAATAGAAAGCTTTATCTTTCTTATTCTAGTTTTAATCTTTATAGATATAGTTACCTTATTTCTTAGTATTTTTATTATTAAATATATCATCTTCGTTATCCGTCTTAATTTTATAAGTATATATTTTAGCTTTATTAATATATCCGAAATCACCTTTATAATAGTAATTATATAAATTAAATATTATTATAAAGTAAATAAGTAGTATAAAAGATAACTTACTATTTATTAGAACTCTATTATTAAATACTATCTTTAATCTATTAAGTATTAAAATAAAAGAGATATTAGATTAAGCATTATATTAATAAGTATTTATATAGAGAGTATTACTCCTTTATTATAATATATCTATCCTTCTTAAATAGGTTACTATTATAGTTTATAGTACTCACTTTTTATAAAATATTAAAGAAATATAATTATTAAATTAATTATTAAATTATAAAATAGTATAAATAAACTTACTTAAAAATAAGTCTTCTAAAAGTATTATAATTATTAAAGAAATATAAAGAATTATATTATTCTTATAAAGTACTAATATAAAATCTTAAAGTTATATAATCTTAAATTTAGGAAAAATATATTAAGTTATTAAATTAATCTTTAGTTTATAATCCGCTATTAAATTATAACTTTTAGCGCGAATTTTTCGCGCATTACTAAAAATATTAGGTTAATAGATAAAAACTTAAACTATATAAAAATAAATTATAAACTCTCTAGTAATATAGGTAGTTTAGTTCTAGATACTATACTTTAGAACTATCTTAATAATAATTAATATATTAATTCTTAATATTCTAATAGAAAAAAATAATTAATAATCTTTAATATAATAACAGTGAATCTAATAATTAATTTAATAATTATTTATAAAAGTAACATAGGAGTAATTAACTAAATAAAATTAAAAAAGTTAGATTTAATATAAGTTTTTTAAATAAGTCTTATTTTAAACTTACTAGAATATAATTTTAATAGGTTATAATATATATAGAGTTAGTAATAATAACGTGAACAATTAAATATATATATAGAAATAGAAAAAAATAATATTTACTAATTTAAACTAAGATTATTATATACTTTAGAAGAAAGAAAATCGATTAGTAAATTAAAATAAGTAAATAAAATAAAAAGTAAATAATAAATTACCTAAATAATATTAACGCTATATTAGTAGACTAGTATACTACTATTAAAAATTTCTTTACTTATAATTCTTTACTCTTAGAATCCTCTTATTTTTAACCCTTCTTATAGTACTAGTAAGTTAGTTAATAATATATATCCTTACTATAATAAGGTACAGCCATAGATAGTAATATAAAAGAATAGAATAATAAGTATTTTAACGCGTATTATAAGAATAGTATATAGAAATAATACTATATTAATAAAATTAGAGGAAGATATTATTATAGATAATCTAGATAATATATTATTATATATATATAAAGTACCTCGCGGTTATTAGATTAATTATTAAATTACTTATTATTTATAACTACTATTTTAGATAATAATAAGCAAGAGGAGTTTTAGAATATAATAAATAATACTAGTATAATTATTAATACACCTTGAAACTAGATTCTAGGAGTAAAATCTAAAATAGTTAATAAGTTTAAAAAAGATCTAGTTCTTCTTTCTAAAAATAAAAATATAATATAAGCAAGGAATTGGGTAGTAAAGCTTAAAAATAATAAACTATTACTTTATAAAATTAAGTCTAGAAATGCCTTCATAGTATTAGAATTTAAAAAAAAATTTAAAAATTTATTTATTTATTAAGTAGCGTCTAAAGCCTAGAAAAAAAAGATAGAAGAGGATAATAAAAAGATAATAAATTATAAAAAATAAATATTACTTATATTAAAACTAAATCTAATAATTAATTTAATAATCAATCTAATAAGTAAACTTCTTAAAGGATAGTATATTAATAATATTACCCTTTTATTATCTTTAACTTCTAATAGTAGTCTAATTATTAAGGTTTATAAAAATAATCCTAAGCTATCTAATATATAAAACGTATGGAGAGACTTTATTAAAAAGAAATTAGATAATAATCTATATTATTAAGTCTATCTATTCTATTTAGATAAGGATAAATTCTAATTTATTAATTCTACTCTACTATCAACAGAGGATTATATAGAGGGCGTATTTAAAAAACTAAACTATAATATATTAAGAATCGCCTTTATAGAGACTAGATTATACTAGTAAAAATTAATTATCTTATTATAATATAAGATATAATACTTTAGCTAAAAATAGTATTAAGATATACTATAATACTATATTAACTCTTATAAATACTAGGAGTTCTTAATAATATAGATGTTTCTAAGTATTAACTATAATAAGATAATTAACTTTAATAAGTTATAATAATATTTTAAATACTTATAATCTTCTAGGCTAGCCGCTTAATTAATTATAATAATATTATATTTAATAAGATAGTAAACTAATCTAATAATTAATTTAATAATTATAGTTTCTTATTAATATTTAATTAGACTAAATTTTACTATATAAAAAAACTACTTCTATATAAGTATTTTATAATAATAGAACGGGCTATATAGAGAAATATCACCTTATAAATATTAGTTAATAATAATAAGTAGATAAAGATATTAGGTTCTATAGACTAGTAATCTAATAATTATAATCTTTATAAGTATAGCTAGGTACTAGATAAAGATAATAAGAATATAAAACTTATATATATATTAATAATTATAGAATTTAGGGATAAGATTCTTAATAAGTTTAAGCGTTTTTATCTCTTAAATATTAAGCTAGCTATAGAATAAATTAATACTCTAAAAATAATATAGAGTTTTATTTAATAAATAATTATTATTAATTATTGCGACTACCGCGTTGATTATTAAATTAATTATTAAATTAATTAGTATTATTATATAATACTACTTCTACTCTTCGTTACTATCTAGTCTAGTAATAATTCTTTATATTATTTATATAAGTATTATATTCTTCTATATAAAAGTTATCCTCTTATAATAAATTGCATAGAGGTTATTTACTAAATAAATTAATAATAAATTTAAATATAAAGAGTATTAAAGTTTATAATATAATTTTATAATAAAATAACTTTTTATTATTTTTTATAGAGCTTCTAAAGTAGTAAATTATATTTAAAGATTATAAATAAGTACTACTCTAATTATAATTTTATAAATAATATAGACAAAAGGTCTTTATAATATAAATAAATTAATTAATTTCTAATATTATTTAATCTCCTTAAGGGCCATAGCTAATAGATGATTAAATTACTTTATATATAAATATTTAAACTATTTAGACTTATTTACTTCCTTTCTTCTATTTATAATAATTATTATCTCTCTTTATACCTCCCTTTATATATCTCTTTATACCTCCCTTTATATTTTTTATTATACCTCTCTTTACACCTCCCTTTGTACCTCTCTTTATTCTTAGATTAAAAGCTTTTATAGTTTTATTTATTATTATAAAGAGACTCTTTTTAACAACCGTTTTTATTTATTTTAGTAGTTTTAAAGGTATATCTATAGTTATCTCTAACCTTAATATAAAAGATATAAAATTAATAATATTTTTATAAGTATTTTACGTATTTACTATAGGTTTATCTTTAATAATTATTAAAAATATAGATAATAATAGCTAAGAAATAAAAATTTAAAAAAAAGATTTAAAAATAAAAAATATAGAATCTAGGCTTTAATTAAGTTTAGCGTTAATAAATTAATTATATAATACCCCGCGGTAATTATAATAGATTATAGTTACTAGAGTAATAGAAAATATTTTTTTATCTTATTTAGCTATAATCTAATAAATAATATAATAATAAAGAATAATCCTTCTTATTTATACTAAGTAAATATTATAACTTCTATTTTATTAGAAAATAATCTTTAGTTAAGTTAAAATTAATTAATAATAAATATTATTTTAGTTACTATTATAAAGAAATAAGGTTTAAAGAGAATTAGAAAATTAAAAGATTACTTTTTTTATAAGAAGGAGAAAAAGACTCTTTTTAATAATTAATAATAAAAAATAGAATAATATAAGATAAATAAGAATAATCCTAATAAGATTAAGATTATATAGGGAAGAGAAAAAAAAGCTATTTAATAAAGGTACTTTTTTAAAGGCGCTGTTATTAACTTGGGAGTTTTAATAATAATATATAAATTATACTCTAGCCCTCTAAAATATTCTTTATATAAAAATATTAGCTTCTTAGGAATAAAGTTATATCTAAGTAGTAAGAATTATAATTATATAAAAATAGTTTAGAAATCTAATAATAGCCTTTACTAATTATTATATCACGAATTAATAAGTTATAAATATTAATTAATTATTAAATTAATTATTAAATTAACTATCTACTTATATTATATCTAGCTAATACTTTAGTAATTAGATATTAAAAAATAAACTTATAAAATAGAAGCTTTATAATTATTATTTTATCTATAATAACTAGGATATTTAGATACTCTATATAATTATTTCTCTATAATTATTATTCTAATATATTTAGAATATTGAGCTTTAGAGAATTTTTAAATATCTTAATATATTTGTTAATCTACTAAATACAAATACTATTAAATATAGAATTATAAATTGATATAAAAAAATCCATTTAATATTTCTAGCTAAATTTTTAAAAAACAGAACTAAAATCTCTTTATTATATAATAGCTAGTTATTAAAAAATAGGTAAAGCTATCTAGCTATTAATATATACTTTATTAAAAAAGACTAGAAGTACTATAAAGTTCTTTTTATATTTTAATATATTTAAGGCTATTATACTAGAATAAGGATCGCGGATATCTTTAAAAAAAAAATTAATTTTTATAAAATTAAAGATATTCTTAGCGCTATTACTATAAATAATATATTAAATAATAGAATTATAATAGAGGCTATAATAAAAGCTATTTAATAAAAATATAGATTAAATAATAATAATAATAATTTTTAGTCTATTAAATATTTTTCTTATCTTATATATATAATTTAGCTTGCTATTAGTAAATTACTTAATAAGATTTAAATTATTTTAATAAATAAAGAGCTTTAAGTAATATAGAATAAGTATTTAGATAAGTGAGATTTAAGAATTATTATAATTAGGGTACTATTAACTCTTATAAAGATAATTAATTTAATAATTAATTTAATAATTATTTTAGACTAAGCTATTTATTCTAATAAATTTATAAAATAATAATATATATTAATATAAGTTCTCTGCGCAAGGAATAATTTATAATTATATAAGGGCGAAGGGTAGTAATAGAAAAGACTAGATTTACTACTCTAATTTATAACTTCTTTATAAAAAACCGCCTTAATATATTAAAGGTCTTAAAGCTTTTCTAAGATATTAAAAGCTAATAGGATTTTATATTATATATATTTATCTATACCTATTAATTAAAACTAGACCTTAAGGTATTTTTTAATAAATATAAAATAAAGTTCTTAAAACTAGATAAGGAAGAGTGGTCTTAAATAGAATATTTAATTAATATTATAAAACCCTTCTATAGATATATATAAATTATTAATACTACTCAACAGCTAATACTTTATTAAATATTTAAAATTTATAATAAGCTTTTTAAATATTTAAAGAGGGTAAGTAATTATCTTTTATAAAAAAGGGTATTTTAGAAGATATAAATAAAAAAAGTATTTAACGCGACTTATAAAAAACTAATAAAATATTATATAAAGACTTAATTATTTCTTAGGTATTTTTATAGTAAAGCTATATTATTTTATTCTAAGACGAAAGATACTATTTTTTAAAAACTCTTATAAATAGTAGAACTCAGTGTATAACTATAAACTAAAATATATTAAGAGATATTATAAAAAAACTTTAATAAATATAAGATATCTTCTTTATAATTTATAGATATACTAAAAGTAATATTTAGTACTCTAAATAACTTAAATACTATTTTTTATAAAACTCTAGAATAAATCAAGAATAAATTTAATTATTATTAAAAAATTAATAAATATTATTCTATTTTAATAATTAATTTAATAATTACTTACTAATTCTCTTTAATGCATTAGATTTCTGGGATTATACTAGAAATATAAAGAAATCTTATATTAAAACTTTTATAAATAGAATTCTTTATTTATTATATCCTTACTTCATCTATAATAGAAGTTAATTATAAACAGGTTTTCAATATCGCCGGCGATATATATTAGGTAAATTAATATTTTAATTTAAATATCTTTTTAGTAATTATAGTCCTTAATTAATATAACTATATAGAAAATCTTAATAAATATTATTATATAGATTTATTTAAAGATAAAATTCTTAATAAGGAGGAACTTAAATATAAGTTATATTAATATAAGATGGCTCTAGATAATATAATAAAGCATTAATATATTAATAATAAAGATAAGAATAATAATAATAATTAAATTAAAGTAAATAATTCTCCCCTAATAATTATAGACTTATAGTATATTAATAATTATTAAGGTACTATAGCTAAAGAATACTAAAAGAAAATCAACTATAGAACTATCTTAATTTAAAAGAATTTATTTAACGCGAGCATCTATATCTATAGGTAATAAATAAGAAGAGGTGAATAAAAAAACTAGAACCATTATATTTATTAAAAAGAAATAGTATATAAGGACCTTAATTAAATAGGTAGATAGATATAAAATAATTTAATAATTAATCTAATAATTACTTCTATAGCTATATAATAATAATATAGCTATAGCTATATAATAATAATAAAGATATAACTATACTAAATAGGGTATAGCTATACTAAATAATAGAGATTATTAGGTTAATCAAGTTAAACCCGAAAATCTACTATTAGATTAAATTTAGGTCGGGTTTTTAATCAGGCTTTTAAACCTGACTTAAAACCTAACTTAAACCCGACTTAACCTAGAACCCGTCGAGTTAAACCTAACTCGTTACGCGGCGTAAAATTTATATCTAAATACTAATATTATTACTAATCTTATCTTAGTATATTTTACCTTAGTATAATACGCGGCGTAGTATTATAAAATATAAAACATTACTATTATATCAGATCTTATTATACGCTTCAGAGTATCTTAAGACGCGCGTTATTTAGGGTAGTAATAGAGTGGTAGTATATATTAAAGCTATTAAATCTAATAAGAGAAGAACTAAGCGTATAGTTAATAAAAATTATTAAAGAGTTAATAGTATAGTTTTTAATATTTAAATATACGGAAATTTATTATACTAAGCGGCTAGATACTTATAAATTCTCTAAGGTACTTATTCTCCCTAAAGCTAAATAATACTTCTTTAAATCTATATATTATTACTCTTAAAAGCTTTATCTTCTACTAAGTATTATTAGCGTATAATAACTCCTTATATAATAGAATAACGGCGTTAGATTTAAAATATTATTAAAATCTAATAACTAATTATATAATAAAGTAGAGATATTAATATAAAATATTACTAAAAACTAGTAGCTACTTATATAACTAGATAGAAGATATTAAGAGTAGGAATTATTTATATATCTATATCTTAATAGAGTTTATATATAAAATATAAAATATTAGCTAAATTAATAATACTAAAATAATAATAACTTATAATAACTTTATTTTTAAAAGTATAATTACTTCTATAACTATATCTAAGAATATAAGAATATTAGTAAAGATATTTAAGTAGAGCTAAGATAATAAATTTATATAAATATAGCTTTATACTAAATTATTATCGTCTAAGTATTTATAAATTAATTTAATTATCTCCTTTCTTAAATATAAAGTTATAATTATATTAATATCTATACTCTTAATTATCTTTATTTAGTTATAATAAATCTTTCTCTAATATTTTTATTTTCTTTTATATATAGTATACCGCTTTATACTTTATACTACTTTAAAATAACTAGATATTAAATATTAATCTATACTTACTAGTATAGAAGTTAAACAAACTATATATATTAAAGTATTATAAGATAAAGTATAAAAAAATAATTAAGAATAAATAAGAGTTTAATAAAATATAGCTATAAAATAAATAATAAGCTTATATCTATAATATAATTAATAGGAGTAAAATATTAAGTTATTAATATTATCTTTAGAAATTAAGAGATAATAAAGAAAGCTTACTATTATATAAAGTTTATATTTATAGTACTAGATTTACAGCCTTATAATAATATTCTAAATTAAATAATATTCTATTTATTAACTACTTTTATATTAAGTATATAATTTAGTATTCTTATAATTATTATCTTTATATAGAATTAAAAGCTAATATTTTACTTTAATAATATTTATATATAATAATTATCTAGACTAAAGTTTATTATATATTTATATTTAATTATAATTATTCATTCTCCTATTATATATATAGCTTAGTTTTTTCTAATTAATTAAGTTCTTCTTAAGCTATTTATCTCTTTATAGTAATCTTTTCTATATATATTTAAATATTACCGCTTTATTATAAATCTTAAAAATAGTCTCTTCGCTTTTCTTTATTATTATAAGTCTTAAGTCTATTATAAATATTAGAGAGTTATAAAGAAGTATTAAAAAAAAATCTATAAATAAGACTACTATTAATAAGAAGATAAAATACTAGAATTATATTCTAACTTTATTAGCTATTATATAATATTATTTTAATTATATTACTATATATTCCAGCTCTATTTAATAATAAAATAGGAATATAATATAAGTAATAAAATATTAATTTAAAGAAATTAAGATAATAATAAATTTCTAGAATAATAAAAGACTACTTATAATAGTAAAAAATACTTTATAAGAAACTTTTATTTAAAATAATCTATATTTATTAGAATATAATTATTAAAGTATAATATTATAATATTTATAATATCTACAACGCCGTATCTAAAGTAAAGTAATAATTTAAGTTAAAAATAATAAAATAATTTAATTTAAAGCTAGATAGTAAACTACTTAATAACTATATATATATAATTATATATTTAGAGTTATAAATAAAGATACCCAATTTAAAAAAATTTAAATTATTAAATTAAGATATTTAAGTAAAGATATATAACGCGAGCTATATAAGAAAATACGTAAGCTATATAAGATAATATTTAAGTTATATAGAAAGATATTTATATACTCTTTAAATTCTTAAATTTAATTAACTCTTTATATATATAAGATTTATTACGTAGTTTATATAAACTAAATATTATACTTTTAATAAAGTAATAGAACTAGCTCTTCTTATTTAAGCCTAATCTTATTATCTTCTTATTATTCTTAGTTAATATATATAATATAATACTTCTTACTATTAATACTAAAGAGTTTAATAATCTTTTATACTTTAGAGATTTTAAAAAATAATATTTTTAGTACTTTATTAATCTTACGCTCTAAAAAACCTTTTATTATTATAATATAAACGAAGAGTCTAGGAGTCTTTATTAATAATTTATAAATAAATACATTATTAATATAAGTTAATTAAGTCTAGGTTTTAATAAAGTCTTTATTTTTAAATATAAGTTAATACTTAATTACTCTAGAACGTATTAATAGATAGAATATACTAGAAAATAAAATAATAATAAACTAAATAATAATATTAAGTAAATTAAAAGATTAGACTTAGTATAATAATCCAGAATAATAATTCTAAAAATATAAAAATAAATAAGAGATAAAGTTTAAGAGAATAAAACTAAAAATTTATATCTTAAATAAATAAAGAATATAATCTAGAAGTACTTACTTATTAGTAAAAGTAAGTTTCTAATACTATTATAGTTTATATTTATATATAAAGCTTATATAATACTATTTATAGTTTATATTATAAGTTGTTTCTAGTATTTAAATAAATAGATTATTAAAAATTAAATAAGTAAAAAATAAAGACTATTCCTTCTAACTCTTAATATATATATATTAGAGATATATAAAATTAATAGTATTCTTATATCCTTTATTACTAAATATAGTAAGTATAGAATTATTATATTTATTTTTTATCTTCTTAAAATAAAGTAATAATAAGTCTAATAATATAAAATATTTTTTATTAATTTTTAATAATATTACTATTAGATTCGGCTTACTTTTAATAAATAATTTTAATAATATAAAGTAAATTATCTAATAAAAAAACTCTTTATATAAGAGAATCTTTATAATATTATAATAATTTATATAAAGGATATTAGCTTTAAAGTGTTTAGAAATAAATTAATATAAATTATTATTATAATAATTAAATCTCTACTAGTATTTATCTTTTCTTAAGAAAGTCGTTATATTATTTAGTATAATATATTTAAAAATAACTTTTTTTATATATAGGCTAGTATAAATATTAGATTAAAAGAAATAATTATTATATTATTCAGTCAATTTAAATTAACGCTTATTAATAGAAAATATCTTCTTAATTATTTTAAAAATAAACTTCTTAAATTACTATAATTAACTCTATTTAAAGATAGTATAGTTTTTATTTACTATCTTAATATTTATATTAAGAAATATAGTTTTAAATAATATAAAAATAACCTCTTTAATAAATAATAAAATTTTAAATAATATAATATATTTAAAGAGTTTTTAAAATAATTTTCTTAATTATATAATAAGAAATAAAAATTACTTTCAATCTTTTATTAATATACTTAATAATAATATAATGATATTACTTTATACTATTAAGATAAAGTAATATATAATATAATTAATAATATTTATCTTAAGATTTAAAACTATAGTAGTCTAAATTATTCTTAAATAATATAACTTTATCTATTTTATTTAAAGCTATATTTTTAGAAGAAAAGATATTATAATTAATAAATATATAAACTCTTATATATAATAGTTTTAAAGATAATAAATAAAGAATTAAAAATATTTTTAATCTAGAAGTAATAGGAAATATTATAGCTTTATTATATATATTATTCTTTTATTTTTTATTAAGATTACGTTTATAAGATAACTCTAAACTTATTTAATAATATTTATAAATTCTAAGTATACCGTATCTAATAATTAAGAATAAATAATATTAAGTATAGATAAGATAATAATTAATAGTATCTATCTTTTAATTATATTTAAATTATTTAAGAATTCCTTAATCTTCTAAAAATCTAATAATTACTTAATCTTATCTTACTTATTTAATACTTTAAAATAATACTAGGTGTTAAGAACTATATTAAATATTAGATCTATTTTTTAATTTTTTATTATAAAATACTTACTATATTTTTAAATAACGATTAAAAATAATATATTTAAATTCTCTTATTATTACTTTATATTATTAATATATACTATTATAAATATATAGAGTTATATCTAAATATTATTAATTTTAATAAATATATTATAATCTAGTATTTAAAGACTAGACTTAAATATCTTAATAATATTCTTAAATTTTAATATATAGAGATCTAAGGCGAGAGTTAATATATTTACTTTTTATTTATATTTATATTAAAACAGTCCCGCTATTATTATATAAATTTTAAGAATAGAATAATATATATTTCTATATAAACTAAAAGTATTAATAAAGATTAATAAGAATAAGAATATATAAGGGTTATTAGTAAATAAAAGGAGATAGATATATTTATATATTTTAAGCTTAAGTTCCTTATATAAGAGAATAAAGAATTATAGAGATTAAGTTACTTCTATAATATTATTTTAGATATTGCGAACTATAAATTAGAATAAGTATTTAAATAATTTACTAAGCTTTATCTTCAGATCTTTATAATAATAATTAAAAAAAATATTTTTCTTAATAGCTCTAACTCGATCCTAATTAATATAATAAAATAATTTATTAATAAGAAAAAACTCCTTTACTTATATCCTTAATATAAGAGAAAAGGTATTTTATATAAATATAAACTTATTAATATTAAGAAGCGGGTTAATTATAAACTAAATTATATTTAATATTCTAGCTTTATTTATATAATTAGAAGGAAATATTATAGTATTATTCTCTATAGTTCTTATATACTCTCTAGTATATATCTTAATAGAAGATATTTATATAAATAAATAAAATAACTTAAAAGATTAATCTATAAAATAAACTATATTATAATAAATTTTAGCTTAATATAAGTCTAATAAAAATATAGAAGTAAAAAGATATATTAGATTAAAAAAGTATATTAATTTAATAGAAAATTTACCTAACCCTTTTAATCTTTATATAGATAAGTATTTAGTTATAATATTAATCTCCTATCTTCTTAATTTTAATAAAAGTAATTATTTAGTAATTTACTTTTTAATAGTTATAATAAAATATAGTAATAATTTAAGGATTAAGAAATTATTAAGAAGATTAAGAACTTTAAGAAGACTTTAATAATTATATTATATAATATTTAATATTTAATATTAAAGTTTAAAAATAAGTATAAAAGGTTTTAGCTTTGTTATTATTTATTTATAAAATATCTCTTTAAATATATCTAGTACTAAAGACCGCCGAGATAGAGAAAATATATTAATATTATTAAGTATAATTTTAAATAATACTAGCTTATTCTAATTATTATTAAACTTTTATATAAGGGGATTAGAAGAGCTAGATTTCTTAAGTTATAATAAAATTAAAAACTCTTCTTTATTAAATATCTCTTAATCTTATAGGAATTTATAAATAAAATTTTAAGACTTAATATAATTAATAATTTTAAGTAAAGTATTTATTATATTAATAGTATCTTAAAAAGTTAGTAAGATTTTATAAATATATTATATTTATTAATATATCTAGTAGCTCTTTTTTATAATATTACTAAGAATAATAGACTATACTTAAATAATATTATTTTTAAGTTTATTAAAAGAATTATTATTATTTTTAATCTTTAACGCGCTATATTTCTATTTAGTTTCTTATAGTTTATCTTAAACTTATTTTATCTTCTATTATTTATCTTAAACTTACTTTATTCTATAAATTATTTAAAACTCTTATTAATAAACTTAAGATTATCTAAGATCTATATATTTTAATAGTTAAATAAAAGATTATAGAATAAATATTAATATTTAAGATATATTAAATATTAATAGAGATAAATAAGTAGTAATTAAGATAAATAAATAAGAAAATACTTAAATAATAAAAATAGTAATATTAAAAAACTCGTTATAATTATCTTTTTAAGTTAAGAAAATAGCGACTAGACTCTAAAGTCTAGATATTATATAAAGATTATAATAAATATATAAAGACTTAAAGTATAATATATAATAATTAAGAATAAAGTTACTTATTATTATTAATATATTACTATAGCTAATAGCTTAAAATATTAAGAGAAAGTATTATTTACTTTAATTTTAATATTTTTATATAATAAACTCTATAATTTATAACTTATTATATTAATATACTAGTCTTATAGCTTAAGTTAAAATACTTTATATTTCTATATTATAATATTATAATCTCTTTAATATCTTTACTTTTTTATACTTAATATAATTTCTAGTTTATTTTATTTAAATATAAAGATTAGCTTCTTAACTTCTCTTTAATTCTATAATATCTAGAATAACTTAGGTAATTAAAAAGTAAAGATAAATATAAAATCTTAATAAATAATTATAATTTATTACTACTACTTTACTCGTTGTAATATTAATAATTAGAGTTTAGATTTTTATTAACTAGGCCTTATATATATTAATATAAATTATTTAAGTATATATATAATACGATTTAATTATCTAAATTTAAACTATAAAAAATATAGCGTGTATTTATATAATATTATTAAATCTTTAAGTTTAATACTTAGATTTATAAAGATTATGAAAATTATAAAAATTATACGCTTCTATGTTTAATTATACTTTATTTATTAACTCTTAAGTCTTAACTCTTTATTTCTAGCTATTAATTTTATTCCTATACTTATTATACCTAATTTTCCGTTTATTATTTTTAATAATAAATATAAGATTTACTATAATATTATAACTAGGCCTAGACGTAATTAAAAAGTAAAAAAAACTATTATTACTTAAATTTAAGTTATATTTATATCTTAAACTATTATATAATCTTAGAATACTATATAATCTTAGAATACTAGATAATTCTAGATTACTATATAATCTTAAAATATTATATTAAAGAATTATAAATATAAGTTCCTAAACTCTTTATAAGAATTTATATTAATATTAATTATTTATATATAAATCTATTCTATAACTATTATTATAAATCTAGCGCGGGCGCTTTAAGTATATTTTACTACTTAAATTAAATCTATTAAAATACTATAAGAGTATTCATTAAATTACTAAGTCTAAAGCGTCTCGCTATAAAATATCTTAGCGTGCTTAGTTAGTAATAACTAAGCGCTAACTAAGCGCTGACTAAGCTACTAACTAAGCGTTTTATTCCGATTATTATATAGTCTTTATTCGATACTTCTACTCAAGTATAATTTATAAAAACATAAAAAAGTAATCTATCTAACTATAAATATATATATAAGTAGCGCTACGTAGTAGAAAATATATATATAAATATATATAGAGATAGTATTACGTAGTAGAAAAAATCTCTCTTAAATCGCTTTTTAATAACAACTATTTATTAGTTGAGTAAATCTTATCGATAGAAGATTATTTTAAAGATATTTATTATACATTAATTTAAATCACCTTGTATTACTTTACTCAGATCGCTTAGCTTTTCATTATATTATATTACTTACCTTTTCATCGTATCGCATGTTTAGCTTTATATAGCTAATAAATATAAATAATAAGAATAAATATCTTAATAATATATTATATTACTTAGTTTTCTATCGTCTTATATTACTTACATTACATAGCTAACAAATATAGATAGTAGAAATAAATATTTTAGTAAAATACTAAAATTACTCCATAATAAATTTTTATTTTATAATAAATTTTTAATATTTATCTTTATAATATTAATATTTCATTTTTAGACGCTTTATATATAAAACGAAATAGAAATTTAATAAATAACTTATATTTATTATATTTAAACTAATAAACGATCAGAGTATATATAAAGAAGATATTTTAATAATATAATAGTAAAAATTAATATTATAAGATCTAATAGTGATATTATATACTATAGAGTTATTCTAAGAATATATAGCTTAATAGAATAATATAATAATAATAAATAATTATATATTATAAACTCTTAAATATATTACTTTTAGTTTAAAAGGCTATTATATAGTCAACTATATAAATTAATTAAAATATAAAAATATTTATTACGTTTAACTATTAGGGTTACTAAATATATCTATAAAATTATAAAATAGCTCTATATAATTAGAATAATAAAGATTAGCTAAATAATTAGTATTTAATAGCTAGAAAATATTATTAAAGTCTATAAAAAAAAAAACTTTATTAAGATTAAGGTTTTGCGGGAGTACTTAAAGTAGGCTTTAATAATATTAAAAAATAATAAATATTATTCTATATACTTAAAACTATAGTAAAAAGATTTTTTAATAAGATATATAGTCTATAAATTTAATAGAATAGTTAATAAACTATAAATAAATAATACTAAAATCAAATTTAATTAATAAAAACATAAGATATTAAGTTTTATAAATAAAGTATTAGAATACTTCTATAATAATTATAATAGAAATTCTAGCTCTAGAGCTTTATAGAAAGTAATAAATTTTTTCTTATATAATACTTTAGTAAGACTATTAACTACTTATTTATTAATTAAAATATATTATAATTCTATATTACTATTTTCAATCTACTCGCGAATATAATACTAGCGTATATTAATATACTTAATATAAGTATAGAATTTAGGATTCTTTATAAAAATAATAACCCCTTAGTTATTATTATAAATAATTATTATTTAGAGTTTTTTACTATTAGAGTATAATTAAGTAAGTAATTACTATAATTAAATAACTTTCTTAAAGACTTTTGTTATACTAATATATTTAGCTTTATATATAGATAAGATAATAATAGTTTATTATTTAAATAACTAATTAATAATATTACTGTTAATATTAAAAATATATTTTAAAATAAATTTTTAGGTGCTATTATCTATCTAATTAAAGTTAATAAAATTATTAAGAGACTTAATTTATCTTTAGAAGATTAATTATAGATTAATTATAATTTAAAAATAATAGAATATTTATTTAATCGTTATCTAATAGATAATAATAGAATTAGATATATATTAGCTAAGAACTAAGACTAAATATATTAAATTAAGACGCGTTTTTAATATAATATATATAAAAGATTCTACGGCTAACTAATAGGCCTTAAGAAGTTTATATAAGATAATATAATCTTCCTCGACGGGCTATAAATAACTTATAGTCTTTATAGAAATAATAATTAATTTATACTTCTATATACTAGCTATTTATAGTATCTTTTTAATATAATTAACTTAACTAAATTAAAGGATTTAATTAAGCTAGTCTTAAGTAATTATTATATTTAAATAAAAGATATATAACTTTAAGTTAATTATTTAAAACTTCTTATTAAGAGTATTTTTAATCGTTTAAATAGCCTATTTACTTAAATTAATGATTTAAATATTATTTATATATAAGGCGATAATAGTCCTATTTATAAAATTAATAAAAATACTTAAGTTAATATTAATAGATATAAAATTATACTTTTTCAAAAATCTAGTAAATATAATATATTATACTTAGAGTAATTATTTTAAGCTATATAAAGCCTTATAAAGCTTATATATTTATTTAAGATATTTTATATTATAGTATTTAATAGACTGCTTTATCTAAATCTCCTTCTTTATATTATTATAAAGAAATACTATTTTAATGTTTATTTATTCTAGATTCTAGTTTAGAGCAGCGGTAATAATAAAAATAATCTTATAATTTATAAACTTTATTATTAAAATAAAAGTCTTATTAAAATCTAAGCCTTTACGCTATTAAAAATCACGAACTATTTAGTGTATTTTATAGTGAGTAATCTCCTCTATAAAGCCCTATTTTAAGATATAGATCTACTTACTATTAAATAGTTTTTAATTAACAAGATAAGAACAAAGCGTCCAAGTTCAATTTTTAATTAAAAATTAATATTCATCTTTTATAGCTAATTACTATTCCGTACAGGCTATATTATTAGATATAGCTTTAGTATAGATCTTTAGCTATATAAGTTTTAAAGTTAAAGCTTTAATAAGGTAAGCATAGCTATTAAGTATTAAGAAGTTTAATAAAAGATTTCTTTCTTATAAATATAAAAAGTACTCTAGCTATTCAGGCGGTATATCTATAAATATTATTCTAGAAGATTAAGTTAGTTCTAAGCTTTATAATTACTTAAAAGATTTTTAAATTAATATTATAAATAAAATCTCCTATTAAAAGAATTAAAAAATAATCAGAATATTAATTAAATTATTCAAATATATATAATTAAATATTAAAGATAATAGGAGAAGTTCTTTAATAATAGAATTCTTAAAACTCTTCTCTCTTACTAGAGAGCTTAAGTAATTATTATTTAAAAATATTTCTAAAAAACCTTCCTTTTCTTTACCTTACTATATACGGGAGTATTAATAAGAGATAACATCCTCTTAATAAATAATAAAATAAATATAATCGCCTTTATAACTAATTAAATAATATTTTTTTATATAATATTAATTTTTAGTCTAGTTAAATTATAATTTTTTAGTTAAAATATAGCCCTATATTCCTATCTATTTAAAATAAAATAGTTAGGGTGAGATATTAATATATACTTTAAAAAAAATCACACTACGGCTTAAAATAAACTATTAATTATATAAGTAATTAATAGTTATAATTAATTATAGCCAGAAATCCTAATCAAGTCTAGTATTATAAATAATAACTAAAACTATTACTATTAAAATTTAATTAAGTCGCTTAATAATATTATTTATTTAAAAATTATTAAGAATATAAACTTTTATAGTATACTATATTTTATATAATAATTTTTAAACTTATTTAAAGAATACTCCCCGCTATTATTAAAATATAAATAGTGAATTTTATAATCTCTATACTTAACTCAAGCTTTAAATTCTTAAAAAGTATAAAAAGTATTAGAGCCTTTATAGAAAATAGATTTTATTTATAAAACTTTAATTTTATTATCTATAAAGATAGTAAAGTATTTACTATTATTATAAACTTTATTAAGGGTAGTAAGATTATTATAAATAAGCTTATTTTTATAACGGCTAGGTATAATATAATTTTTATATTATTTAATTTTAAGCTTAATAACCGCGTAAGGCTTATAGTTTAAATTATTATAAATTTTTTTAAAAAAATCTATACTTATAAATATATAAATTAGTTTCTTAAGATTCTATAGGTTTAAATAATTATAGTGAGTATATTATATATTTAAAGCTTTTTAATTATAGCTTTTCTAAGAATAAGTTAATAACCTCAAAGTTTATTCTTTAAATTTAATATTAATATTTTTAAATCTAATATTACTATATAAAAGTATAGCCAAGGAAGTTAGTTTCTACTAGAATTTAAAATAATAAAGATTATTATATTACTATTATACAGTAATCCCTTAATAGCCGACGATAATATTATTTTTAAAAAAAATAATAAAATATTTATTATAATAAAGTTACTCTAAGAAAATAAAATTAATAAAAATATTTAAAATATATAGAATACTAGATAGGGTGATGGTTTTATAAAAACTATTAATTAATAAATAAAGTTTAACTTTTCTAATACTCTAAAGGATTAAGGAGTTAAAAAGACTTTTTATAGAATTAATATAATTAACCTCTAAATTAAAAACACGATATTCTTAAAAAATAATATAATTTAATATAAGATATTAAAAATAGGCTGTATTTAAGATTTATACTTTATTAATATTAACTTCTATAATATAAGTAATAAAGACTTTATTAATATTATTTAAGTTATTAGTTTAGGGGTACTTAAAGAATAACTTATTATCTATATTAATTTTAATGGTATCTTTAGTCTTAGATGATTTTAATATAATAAATAAATTAAGATTCTTTTTCTAGTATTTAAATTCAGTATAGAAATTCTTATTATAATAAATACAACGCTTAACTAAATATAAGATTAAATAATTATATTTACTAATAATAACTCTCTTCTAATTATATTTAAATATATAGACAGCGTTATTACCACCGCGAGATTATTACTATAATTAATAGACGGCGAAGGCCTATAAGAATTAATCGTAAAAAATAAATAAGTTTTAAATTATTTAAATAAAATAAGTAATAACGTACTTTAAGGAAAATACTAGTTTATTATTATCAACACTTATAGAATTATAAGGTTGTGAGTAATAAATAAAATATTACTTATATTTACAATCTAGACCAGTATAGAATAGAAAGATAAAAAAATTTATTTCTAAATAAAAATTAAATATTATTTCAGTGATATTAAGATATAAATATTTAAATTTATTAATATATTTAATAGTATTTTTAATAGACCCTAGGTTTAGCTTAAGAAAATATTAATATAAATTATTAAAAGTACTTAAACTCTTTAGCTTATAATTAATTTAAATAAAGAACTATAAAATAATAAAGTTTCTTTTATATTAATAATTAATAATAAGATTAGACTTAAAACAGCTATAAATTATATTTAAAATAAGTAAATAATCTAGAGTTTAGTTAATAATCTTAGCTAGTAAAGCGTTAAATAGAATAGTTAGTTAAGTTACTAGTTAAGCTTTAAACTCTTATAATTAATTTTAAGATACTATAGTAATAAGTTTAGTAATAAATTTAATAAATACTTCTAACTAGTTATACTATTTCTATAGATTAGTAATAATTAAGTATTACTTTATTTTATAGCTTTAGATTTAATAGCCTTTAAGCCCTTTAAGCTTAATAATATATAATAGTAAGTTAATCCTACTACTAATAATAATATTAATTATATTTTAGAAAGAAAGATATATAGTCTAAAAATATTAATTAAATAATTAAGTATTTCTAGGTCTAATTTAAATATAATATAATCTAATATAACTAAGAAGTTTAATAACTTTAAGAGAATATAATTAAGATTAGGATAATATTATTTATATTATTCAATTAAGTATAAGAAGCGATTATAGTAAGGGAAATCTTACTTAAAGATTTATTAATTTCAACGGATAATAAGTTACTTAGATAATTAAGAATTATCTAGTAAAAAATAGCTAGGTATAGATTCAGCTTAAATAAATAAAAATTTAAATAAAGGCCTAGTCTAAAAATTATATTAATATTAATAAGATAGATATTAATCAAATTATTTATAAAATTAATAAAGTAAAAATAAATTCGAAGTAAATCTTTTTATAAATATTTTAATAGCTAGCAGCTATAGAGAAAGCTTCTCTAAAAATATCTTTAATAATATATTTTCAGCTATCTCTTTTTTCTATTAATTTTAATATTTTTAAAATAATTCTATAAAGAGCTCACTTAACGGGGATAAACATATAAAAAATATATTAGAAAGAAAATTTAGATTAGCCAATTTAATAGGATTTATTATTATAATAATAAATATAGGAAAATATAGTATAATATTAATATAATAATTAATATTAAGCACCCGTTAATATTAATTAATAGAGTTAAGTTCTTAATAATTTTATTTACTTTATAAAAGTTCTTACTAACTTCGCTGTTAATTTCTAAAATCTATAGTAAGCAGACTTGATTTAGTAGTAGGAATAATTAATTTTATAATTCTATTAATAAATATTTTTAATAGATTATAAGTAGAAGTCTTTTAGATAAAGATCTCTATCTTAGAAAAAAATAATCTATTATACATCTTAATAAATAGTAGGGAGTAGATAGATATTTATAAGTTTAATTTAAATCTACTTTTTAATAGATACTTTATTTAATAGAGTTAATAATAATAGACTTAATAATAGGAAAAACTCTATAATAATATTAACGGTAGTTAAGACTAGCAGTATATTAAAAAAAAAAAAAAGTTAAATAAAAACTAGCGCTTATTAACTATTTAGCTAAGAATCTCTATAAAAACTATTTTTATCAATCCTTTATTAATTAGTTCTTAAGGTAAGAATCTTATTCTAAAGTTTTTAAATAATAACTATCTATTTATTAAGTAGATCTTATTCTTAGAAAATCATTTAATATACGTAATATTATAATAATTAATAATTAATAGTTAATACATCGCGCTTTAAATATAAAGGGTACTTAGTATTTATAAGATCAATCGAATAATATTATTTATTATTTAGGATTATTTTAGTCTTGTAAAGTATACTCGTAAATCCAAGCTTATAATCTATTAAAATACTATAAGAGTATTCATTAGATTATTAAGTCTAAAGCGTCTCGCTATAAGATATCTCAGCGTACTTAATTAGTAATAACTAAGCGCTAACTAAGCGCTGACTAAGCTACTAACTAAGCGTTTTATTCCGACTACTACGCAGCCTTTATTCGATAAAATCGAGACTAGTAACTATAGTTATAACTATCTACTATCTTATAACTATAATCAATTCTTAAATAGATTCTATATAATAATATTCTATTATACTTATAACTTTATATCAATTTAATTCTCGTTAAGCTTTTTATATAATATTATTATTCTTTATAACTATTCCTAGAAGACTAGAGAGTTATAATCTTTTTTCAAAATTTTTTTTACGCTAGTATTCTTATATACGAAAAAATTTAATATTAAGCTAGTATTCCTATAATAATAGCCTTAATATTAATATTTCTATAAAAAATTTATAATTTTAATATAATTAATTTAGCTAGATAGCCCCTTAATAATATTCCTAGATAAAATAAAAGCTTAGATATTATTATTATAACTACTTCTATAAAGAAAATTATTCAATACTAGTATTTTCATAAGAAAATTTTAGATTTTATACTTAATAGTATTTCTATAAGGTTATAACTTATATAATAAAATCAATCTTATTATAAGGCTACGCGTCGGTACTCTAATTATATTTTTTAATAGAATTAATATTTTTAAGACTTAATACATATTTTTCTATATTAACTAGAATATTAGAAAGGAGATAAACTCTAGAACTAGTTAACTTTAAAATACTAGTAGATATAAATAATAAAGCTGAAGAATAAATATTACTAGATAAAACTCAGACTTAAATGATTTAGGATAATAGTTAAGTTCTAAAGAATAAATATAATTTTAATAATAATTAAATAAAAGGAGTCTCTACCGTATAAAAGTAGAAGTTTAGTTTATTAAAATAAAAAGATAATTTACGTTTAATACTATTATTAAGAAGTTTAAGCTTATTTAAAAAAAAGCGATAATATAAATAATATATCTTAAAGCTAGATAACAACGGCGGACTAAATATTATAAATAGTATAAATTCAACTAGGAAGATTCTTTATAAGATAGTTAATAAAACCTAGTTTCTAGAGACTATCGCTAAATAATTATTAATATAATAAAACGCGTTCAATACAAACCTTAATAAGATTAATATATTAAGATAGAATAATAATATCTTATAAAACTATCTTAAGGATACTAAGAAATAATAAATTAACTTAATAAAATTAATAGAGTAATTATAAGAAAAGATTAATTACTTAAAAACCCAATATAATTAATATTAATAGTAAAGTAATATACTTAATAATAAAAATAACACTCTTATAAGGAAAGTAATAGTCTTGAGAAATTAAATAAATTAATAATATCTAGATAATTATAATTTTAACGATAAATATATTAATAGAAAATGTTTAGAAGATTATAGACTAGTAAATATAAAAATTACTCGTTATACTTCTATAATCTAATAGATTTAGGTACTTATTATTAAAACTAAAATTACGTTATTTAATCAGAACGTTAAATATAAGGAAATTCTATTATTTTATAATAAAAGAAATCAGACCAATTATAAGAGTTAGTATATAGTAATTTTATTTAAGATTAAGAATTTCCCTTTCTATTTTACTACTAAGAAAATTAAGTTAAATTATATTAAGAGATATTTAAAGAGTATTATATTCAAAATTATTAAGGTACGAATTAATTTAAAAAGCTAGTACTTATACTAAAGCTATTAAAATATTATTTAGAATCTTAATAACTTATATAAAGCCTATAATATTTATTCTAAGATAATAAGCAAGCTAAATAATCCCTTAATAAGAATAGATTATAAGAATACTACTAAAATATTTAATTAATTCTACGCGCGGTTTTTAATAATTATTAATTTATTAAATATAGATAATTAAGCTAAGGTTAAGTTCTTAAAATTAAATCTATTTAAAAAACTATTGAATAAAATAGCTAGCGCTATAATAATAAATCTATTTTTTAAATAATACGTATATATTCTACAAGTTATTAATCTTAATATAGAAGTCGTTAATATAAAAACCACTAGAGAATTAAATTAAGAGAAAAAAACTAGGATTAAATTAATCTATATAAATATAATTTCTACCTAATAATTCTTAAAAGCTAAGATACTCTTTTTTATTATAAGTACTTAAAAAGATTCTAGAATATCTATAAAAACTCTATAATAACTTTATATTAAAAATTAATATTATAAGTACTTAAGATATAGCTATATCTCTACTAATATAAATACTTTATATTAGAAGGAATCGTTCTTAATAACAAAGAAAATAAAAATATAATTAGCGGAGATAAATATTATCTAGAATAATTAAGAAATAAGCAACGACTATATAGAAAAAAATTTCAATAATAATAAATTAGAAAACTAGAAATCCCTAGTAAAGATATTACTAGAGATACTTAAATATATAATAAGATTAAATAATTTTAAAGTATTATAAAGCTTATTATAATAACTTACTCTCTAGCTTATATTAATATTAAAGAAGTAAACCTAAAATTAAGATAAAATAAATAATTAGACTTTCAAGCGGAAATATAAATAAGAAAGAATACTATTCAAGTATATATAATAACAGATTTAGACACAACAGCCTTATTATTTATTAATAAAACCTTTATAAAACAATATAATTTAATACTTATTTTATTAATAAAACCTTGTTTATTAAAGCTAGTTAATAGTAAAGCGGCCCTAAATATAATTTATATAATAAAGCTAGACTTTAGACTTAAGAATTATATTAAATAATTATTAAGACTAATTATTAATCTAGGAAGATTTAATATTATTCTAGAAATATTATAATTAGAATAGTATAATCTAGATATTAACTAGATATAATAGATTATAACGCTGAAGTTAAATTACTATATATTTAATTATTTTTAATATAGTAAGTCTATCACCGCTATAAATTACTCTCGCTTAAAAAGATAGAAATCTAAATAATTAAGAAATTATAATATTACTAAAATCAATACTTATACTTTTATAAAAATAGTGAAGAAAGAAGATAATAAAGTAATTACTATATAATTAAAAGATTTTAAGAATTTAGAATATAAAGATAAACCGTATATTTATATTATAATAAACATTGCCGCGATATTAATTAATAACTATAATAAGTTTTTTTATAAGCTTTAAAAAAAACATCTCTTTATAGAAATATTAAAGAGAATAATCCTAAAGAACTATTATAACTAGATAAATATATAAAACTTAATAAAAATTAATAAATTACTATTTTATAGATAAATAAATTATATAATTAAGCTAAAGAAAGAAGTTAAGCCGTTAATAAAAAAAGTCTATAATATATTATAAAATTAAGCTTAAATTATTAAAAAATATATTTAAGATATACTAGATAAAGATTATATTTAATTTAATAACTTACTCTATACTATACTAGTCCTAATAATAAAAAAACCGAATAAAAAATTTAGAATATATATTAACTATAAGGTTCTTAACGCCTTAATAATAAAAAACCGCAACATTTTTTTATTTATACGCGATATACTAGCGAAGCTTTATATAGTAAAGATATATAGTAAATTTAATATTATAACAGCCTTTAATAAAATCTAGATAAAAAAGGGTTATAAGAATAAAATAATATTTCTTATAAGATATAGCCTTTTTAAGTATATAATAATATCTTTTAAATTATATAATACTCTAGATATCTTTTAATTATTTATTAATTATATACTACGCGAATATTTTAATATATTTTATATAGTTTATTTTAATAATATACTTATCTATAGTACTAGAATAGCTAAATATAAAGAATATATAAAATAAATATTATAATAATTTTAAGAGATAGAGCTATTTCTTAATATCTATAAATATAAATTTAATATTATTATAGTTAAATATCTAGATATTATTATTATTATTAAAGAATTAAAAATAAATCTATTCAAAATAACAATAATTTAATAATAAAAATAGTTAAGATACCTAAAAAATATATAAACGTTTTTAGAGTTCGCGAACTTTTATTATAAGTTTATTAAAGGGTATTTATAATTAGTAATATCTTTTTTAATACTAATTAAGATAAACTTTAAGGAATTTATCTATTTATAGATATTAAATAGATTGGAAGATATAATGTTTAGTAAACTAAAAAATATATTTTTTAAAGCTTTAATATTTACTTACTTTAATCTTAAGCTTTTAATATAGATTAAGATTAACGTCTTGAACTATATTATTATTATAATATTATTCTAAAAAAATAGATAGGGAATACTATATTTAGTAGTATTTCTATTTAAAAAGATAATTCTATAAGAATATAATTATAAAATTTATAATAAGAAGTTACTAGTTATTATTAAAGCGTTTAAAAAATAATATCCTAAACTCGTAAAAATATTAATTAAGAATTTAATAAGTATATTAACTAATTATAGAAACCTTAAATACTTTATAATAACTAAATAACTAAATAGAAAATAAATAAGATAATTAGAGTTTCTCTTAGAATTTAACTTTTAGATAATTTATAGACTAGGGGTATAGAATACTAAATTAGATAACTTAATAAAATAAATATAAAATCTTTCTATTAATATTTAAGATATAAGAAATTAATTTTAATACTAAATCTTATTTAAGAAGAAAAGCCTAGATTAAGAAGTATATAGCGTTATTAATATAGCTATAATATTATTTAATAAGTTAATATATAATATCGTTTAGCTAGTAGTAATAATTTATAATATAAGTGAATAGGAATCTTTTAATAATAAGTTTAATAATAAATTATTAGAAGACTTAGGGCGAATTATAAATAAGGAGTTGAATAATAAACTTCTTATAAAGAATCTAGCGTCCGAAGCTAAGAAGTCTAATAAAGAATTAACTAATATTTTTACGAGTAATAAGAAGATTATACGGTAATTATAAGAGGTATATATTATAGATAAACTAGTATAGATAATACTAATTATAAAAGAGATAGAAGATAGGAAGCTACTTCTATTTTATAGTAATATTAAGATTAAGTTAGGAGATTATAAAGTCCTAAATAATTTTCTTTATATTATTAAATATTTATATATCCTTAATAACTTAGAATTCTAGATAAAGATTATTAATAAACTATATAGATTAAAACTAGGAAGTTATGAGGAAAGAATAATTATATATTCTAAAGTTAATAAGTACTACTATTAACTAGGGATAATAGATATAATATAACGCTTTATTTATAATTACTATATATATAAATAAATTAAGACTTATTATAATATAAAATATAAGTTACTTAAACTATTATTAATATTAGATTAGTATTGGCGAGATATTAATATTAATTTTATAATGTCGCTATCTATATATCGGAGATTTAGACAGAAGTACTAGTATATTATAATTATAATAAATAGATTTTTAAAGAAGAGATAGTTTATTAATCTAGATTTATTAAATATTAAGATTATTATCTAAGCTTTTATTAAATAGATTTAGTGTAAGGAGAGTTACTCTATATTAATTATTTCTAATAAAGATATTTAATTTATTTCTTACTTTTGAAAAAGACTTTATAATAGGATAGGGACTAGGTTTAAGCTATTAATAATTTTTTATTCTAAAATTAATAGATAGATTAAAGCTGTTAATATAGCCTTAAAGTAATATCTATATATATATATAAACTATTAATAGAATAATTAGATAGACTTTTTATTAATAGCTAAGTTTAAGATAAATTTAAGTATAAATATATTTATAGATATAAAGCTATTCTTAGCTATTAAAGAATATATATTATAATTAAAACTTAAGCTATTAATACTCTAGTTAAAGTAGATATTAGCTAAGAAAATAAAGAATATTAAAATAATTAATAACTTTATTTATAAGATAAATAATCTTAGAACTTACTTAAAAGAAAAGCTAGTCTAAACTTAGATAAAATAAAAGAAGTTTATAAATTAATATTATAACTCTATATTTAAGTTTAGGCTAGAAGATCTAGTAATATTTAATATAAAGAATATTAAAATTAAGTAATTAAATAAGAGGTTAAATATAAAGAACTTAGAACTATTTAAAATAATATAAATTATAAATAATATAGCTTATAAACTTAAACTTTTATTTATAATAACGTTTATATTTCCTATCTTTTATTTATAGCTTTTATATTAAGTTAATAATAACTCGCTATTAAGATAACACGCGATACTACTATCTCTAATTAAGATTAATAAGAAAGATAAAAAGTAAGAAGTAGAGAAAATATTAGATTTTAAGATAAATTAAAGGAAGATAAATCCTACTATAGAAAAACGTAGCTGCTTAATATATAAGTTAAGATATTCTAGATATAAAGACTAGCCCTAGTAATTATATATTAATATAGTTAAATATTTTAATCTAGTAACTAATTTTTATTATAGATATTCTAATAAGCTAGGACCCTATACTAGTTTTAAAATATTAAAAGAATAGAAAGCGCTATTAACAGCGCTGTTATATAGATATAATATTAATTAATTATTAGAGATAGCCTCGAAGAGCTAAATTATAGATAGTAGAATTACTAAAAATATTATTATTACCAAACGACTAAGGAAGCTCTCTAGATAGTTTTAAGATATAAAATCTTTTAACGATATTATATTAACAGCCGAATAGAGTAGAGACCTTACTTATAAATATAATATTATACGACTAGAATATAAATTATATAATTAAAATATAAATTATATAGCTAGAGTATAGAATATATAATAAATAGCGTTAATATTTTTTTCCGTTATATATATAAATAACGAGGACGTTACTATTCTAGAAAGAGAAGTAATATTATAAATCCAGTACGGGCGCTCTAGATATATCTTATTATCTAGATTAGATCGAGACTAGTAGTTATAACTATAGTTATTTACTATCTTATAGTTATAGTTAATTCTTAGATAGATTCTATATAATAGTATTCTATTATACTTATAACTTTATATCGATTTAATTCTTACTAAGCCTCTTATACTATTCTAAAACCTATTAATTATATAATATAGAGAAGGAATAATATAATAAATTCTATCTTAATTATTATTATTAATAATAATAATTAGATTATAAGAACTCTTTATATTATATTAAGAGCTGAGGCTAATTATTTAATATAATAAAGTTAGACTAAAGTTAAATTATAAAGTTAATATATTAGAATAAAGTTTAAATTTTAGATTCTTTAAAAAGATAATAATTACTACGATATAAATATCTCTTCTCTTTATACTAAGTCTTCGAGTTAATAATTTAAATAGAATTAAATAATAATTATTAATAAAACTATTAATATTAGTTTTATTAAGAAAACTAGTAATTCTAATAATAACTTTAATAATAAGAAGAATACTTTATTTATTAAGAGTAAAAAAGATATTATAAAATATATTAAAAAAGATCCGGATTAAAAGCTTAATAATTTTAATACTAAGTTAAATTAAACTAAGCTTACTATTAAATAGAAAGTATTACGAATTAAGATTAAGATATTAAGATAAGCTCTATATATATTAATAAAGACTAATATAGTAAATTAAAGATAATATAAAGATTAAGATTATAATACTTCTTATTATAAGAATAAAGTATTATAATATATTATAAATATTACTAGGACCTTTACTAAGCTTTAGAACCTTATATAAATTATATTCTTATATTAAATATATTTATTCAGCGATAAGCGTAAGAGCTATATAAAATAAATCTAAGACGACTTAATATATTCTAGTAATTAAAAATAGATATAATCTAAAAATCAGCTTAGTTAAAATAACTTAAATTAAAAAAGAAAGATTATTAAGAATATAAAAATAAGAACTCTAATTCTAGTTATAATATAATATATTTTATTAATTATTATATAGAAAAAGGTTAAATACTAGATTAAATAAAATACTAATAATACTCTTAATATACTTAATTCTTATAAACTTACTAATATTTTTAAAGACTATTACTTACTAAGCTCTTTTAAGAAAATCTTTAACTTTATTATATAATATATAGATATTAAAGCTATAGATTAAGACTCTAAATAATATTTCTATATAAAGAGTAAGTTTACTTCTTACTATATATTTTAATATTTATTATTTATATCTTATTCGTTGTGACTAACTTATTAATTATTAATAATATTTATAATATTAACTATATATATACGTTTTTATTTAAATTAACTTATTAACTTTAATTTAAAATCTAAATTAAAGTATAATAAAGTAGAACTTAATTTCTAGTTTAATATTATAGTAAAATTAGATTAATTTATAAACCGCGAGCTTAAAAATATTATTTATATTATTTCTTAAGAATAGAGTCGTAATAAAAACTCTTTTAAAATAATTATAATACTTAATTAAGATAATCATTACTTTTTTTATAATACTTCTTTCTCTCTTAAACACCGTCGCTCCCTTTTAAGAGAGAAAGAAAACTCTTAAACTTATAAATATTATAATAATAGATAACTATATAATATAATAATTAATTTTTTTAATTTCAATATTAATAATATAAGAGGATATTAATTTTATAATAAAGATATTTCTAATTAAGACTTTTATTATATATAATTTAAAAACGAGTATTACTTTTACTTCTCTTTATATTATTTAAAAAGCCTTTACTCTCTACTTTATCTATAGTCTACACGGCGGTATATAGAAATAATATATTTTTAGATTTTTTACTATCTTTACTAATACCCTATATAGTTAGATAATATAATATAATAACTAGATAAATAATAATATAAATAATAATAGTATTCTTAATCTTATATATTATAATTCTAATTCGTATATCTATATAACTAGAATTTACTATTTATATAAATAAAATAAGCTTAAAGTATTAAAATAAATATTTTAAAATTAATAAAATTTATAGTAGCGGACTAATAATAGTCTAGATCTATTAAATATTATTATTCTAACTTACTTATAAGTACAATATATTCCCTGACTAAGAAATAAAACTAGTATAATATAATATAGTAAAGTATTATCTATATATATATAACTCGTTCTTAAGTATTAGAGTTTATAAAAAGCACTATATTTCCTTCTACTAAAACGTATAATATTAACCCGAAGATTCTATTCAAGAATTTATAATAATATTATAATAATAGCCAACTCTATATTTATATATATATTATAAATAACACGTTTATTACTAAGACTTAAATAAAGTAAGGGCTTTAAGAATCTTTATACTCTTCTTATATATTATTATCTATATATTTATAATTTATTTCTAATAATCTTAATTATATAGTAGGCCTTATAAACTGTTATATTAAAAACTAATTAAATATAATATTCTAATAGATAGTATTAATAAATAATATCTTATATTAATAATTAAATAGGCTTTCTTTATATTTATTTAGCTAGAGATATATTTATATTAAAGTATTTCTCTACTATATAATTTTATATCTTTATTTCTTATAAATACCTTAATACTATACTGAATCTATAACTTAAATATATATATTATAAATATTAGGTTTAATATATATAATTAGAAAGCTAATATATATAATAGATTAATTATTATATTTATTAAACTATTTAAATTAGATTAGATATATTCGCTTATAATAATCACTTAGAATAAAAAATATAAATATTAAAATAAAAATAAAAAGTTATTAACTTTCTATTTAATTAGGAACTTAAAATTAATTATTTAACTTTAAAGTATATTACTCTTTATACACTAGGTTATTAGAAATATAGTATTATCTTTATATCTATATTTCTTAAAGCTATAACAGTGATATCTAGACGTTAATAGTATTAATTTCTATTAACTATCTATTTAACTTTATTAACGTCTTGTTATACTAATATTAATTCTCTATTTATATTATAACAACTATCTATACATCGCAACTACAAGTTTAAATATTCAATGTTTTATCAACGTAGGAAGTATATACTATATAGAGTTAACGCGGTATTAATTAAAAGTTTTCAAACCTAGAGCTTCCCCTAAGATATTAAGATTTTTAAAAAAGTAAAGGGTAAGAATTATTTTAATATATTTTATAAAAATTATTATATTAAAGTTACTAACCTTCTATTTAAATAAAAAAACTAAAAGGTACTTTAAATAAAACTTCTTAAATAATAAATAAATATATTAATTATAAAATAACTAAAAAACTATATTAAAATATTATAAATAGTTATTTAAACTTTAAAAATAATAATAATATTATCTATATAAGCCCTTATATAATAGTGGTAGAAATATAATAACTTATTTATCTATTTCTAAATATAAAGAAGAGAATTTTTAAAATTTATTATTATAATTAAAAATTATTCCTATTTATAATAGCTTATAATAATAAGCTTATTTTAATTAATAACTTTAACTAGCTATTAATAGAAATATTCTTAAACGTTAATAATTAAAATATAGCTTATTAAAGATATTATTAACTATTACTTTATCTTTATTATTTAATAGATAGACTTTAAATAGCTTAATTAATAAAACCTTTAACTTTAAAGTAATTAATATTTAAGATTTTTTTAAAATATTAATAATAATATCTTAATCTATTTATATATTTAAAAAGAACTTAATTAATATAGTTAAATATATTATTATAGATAGTATTCTAAAGACTATAATATTATTAAATAAAATTATTTTAAATAAAATAACCTTAATTATTAAGTTTATTATTTTAGTAAAAATTAATACTAAGGCGATAATATTAATAAAAAGTTTAAACTTTTAATTTAATCTTAATAAAATTAAGTAATAATTAATTAGATTAATAAAAAAATAGTTATCTTTATTAAATTTTATAATTATTTTAAGTTTAGTATATCTTTAAATTATTATTAAATTATTAATATTATTTTATAGCTATATAAAGAAAAGAGTAATATTAATAATATAATTATAAAAACTATCTTTTTTATTAAAATTATAATTATATTTAGATTTAAAAATAAAATTTTTATTATTTAATAAATCCTTTATTTTAATAGAGATTTATAGAAAAGAGAATAATAATATTATTATATAAACTTTCGTCTAGATAACTCTTTAAATATTTAGATTATAATAAGTAATAATAATAATAAAGGTTATTAAATTATTATATATTTAAATTATAATAATTCTAATATTAAAATTTATTAGTATTTATTTAAATATAAAGATATTAATATTTATTAAAATATTAACTTTAAAATTTTTAATAATATAGATTTCTTATTATAATTTTACTATAATTATAATACTAGAGAGTAATATATTTTAGATATAAATTTTAATAATAATAAATTAATTAATATAATAAATCCTTTTTTTAATATTATATATTAAAATAAGGAATATTATAATTTTAATTTTAAATTTTAAATTTAATATAATATAGTAAAGAAAATTATAATTATTTAATAATATTATATAATTATTATTTAGATAAATATTTTTTTAAGAATTAATAATATTATAGTTAATTTTAATTATAGTATATTATTAGCTATAAAATATATATTTAATATCTTTAATAAAGATAGTATTAAAATTAATAATAGTAAATAATATACTAGCGTTTACTAAAAAATAAATATAAATAATAGATTTTAGTTTTTTTAAAATAATATTTAAGTATTCCTCTAAATTATAATTATATAGGTATTAATAAAGTTTATTTTTAAAAATAAAATTTCTATTATATTATTAGTATTAGTATAGATTCTTTATTTTTTTTAATAATAATTATAAAGTTAATATTAATAATATCTTTATAAAGTTCTTTTATATTATTAAATACTTTATTAATATAAGTATTTAATTAACTTCTATAGTAAACCTTATTAAGTTTATTAAATAATAAGCTTTTATAAAAACTACTAATAATATTATTAATATTATTAATTATTAATTTCTCTTCCTTATTTTTATTAAATATTAACGCTTAATAGATCTATTAATTTTTTAATTAAAAAAACTTATTAAAATAATTATTTTTATAATAATAATTTAAATTAGACTTTTTTTTAGTATTTAGTTAATAATTACTAGTTATAAAACTAGCTAGAAGTAAAAGCTAGTAAGAAACTAATAAAGATAATATAAATATATTTAGTACTTAATATAAAGCCTATAATATTAATTACTACTATAACTATTAATTTAATATATAAGCTTAATTTTAATAAAAGGAATAATATTAATTTACTATAAAATTCTAGTATATATTAGAATATATAGTAGTATTTTAATATAACTAAAAATAAAGAAACTAAGATAAAAATCTAATATTACTATATAATTAGAAAAAAAATAAGTTATATTAATTATAATCTTATTTATTATTATAGAGATATCTTTATTATTATTATTTATTCTTAGTAAAGGCTCTAATATAATTATAATAATTTTAATCTTAAAAGATAAAATTAAACTAGATTTCCTTATTTTTATTAAATTAATAAAGGAAATTATTAAAAATTATATTTTTTATAAATTAATTAATATTATATTAAAATTTAAGATTAAGGCTATTATAAAGAAGAAAGAGTTAATTATAAATATTATTTATTTTAATTAAATAAATATCTTAAAGAATAATAAAAGTATAGTTTTTAAATTTTTAATAATATATAATATCTTTTAATATATATTATTTAAAAGTAATTATTATTAATATAGTATTAATAAACTATATAATTTATTTAATAAAAAAGTTATATTATTTATTAATAAAGAGTTTTAATAACTTTTATTTAATATTAATAAGAATTACTAGTTATTAATTTATAATAATATTTTAAAGATATATCTATAGATTTTATTATACTAAATTCTTATCTTTAATAATTATTATATTCTTAATTCTAGTAATAAATAAATATATATCTTAAAAAATTATTTTATATTTATAATATATAATTAATCTAGAATAGTATTTATTATTATAAAATTTATTAAAGAAGTTAATATTAATTAGATTTTAATATTTATTATATTATAAGCTAGTATTAATAATAGAGATAAAATTATTAACTTTATTATAATTAATAACTTATTTAATAGTATTAATAATTAATTAGAATAACTTTATTTTTTAAATATTAAAAAAATAACTTATTATTTTTATATTAATAGGAGTATTATTAATAAAAATATTACTAATAAATAATTTTTTCTTAAAGAAAGAAATTTATAAATATTAACTAGTATTTATTAATATATTATTTAAAAATAGATTCTATTATTATTTATTTAGATTAATTATTAAGCTAAAAATAATTTTATTAATAAATATATTTTATTAATAATAAATAACTTAAAAGCTAATAGTTAATATAGATAAAATTAATATATTAAATATTAAATTAATAAACTTCTATTATTATAAAGATTATTATAGAAAGTATTAATAAAGGTTTATAACTTAATATAAAGCTATAGCCTTAATAAATCTTTTAAAAATTTTTAAAAAAATAGATTTATTAATTATTTAGTTTTTTAGAAATAATAATAGTTTAACTAAATTTATATATTAGATAGTATATTTTAAAAACCTTTATATAATAATAGAATATAAATTAAAAAAGATAATACTTTTTATAATAAAAATATAATCTATAAGTACTTTATTAAAAAAGAGTTTATTAATATTCTTAAAAAAATTATAAATTTATTAAATAAAAATAATAAAATCCTTTTCTAAAGAAGCTACCTTACTTATTATAGAAATAAATATTATAGTAAAGAATAGTAATATAATAAAAACTAAATAAAAAAACTAAATATTATTTAAAAAAAAGAAGTTAAGAATTTAAAATAAAATCTTACTAAAAATAAAAGATAACTTTTTTTTATAATTTAAAAAAATATTAAGTTTTATATTTTTTATAGTTATTTAATTATATTATAGTAATTAAATTAAGCTTAATTAAAATTATAAAAAGGCCTAGTCTATTTAATAGTATAAATAACTATATAATTTTAATTTTATCTTTTAATAGATTAAAATATAATCTTATAGAATTTTAATAATATAACTTTATAAATAGATAAGTATTATAATAAAGATAGCCTATATAATAATAATAAGTTAATATAATAAAGATAAAGTAAAAAACTTCCTTTTAATAATAATAAAAATTAAAGGAGAGAGAGAAGAAGCTAATTAATTATTAAATAATTTACTAGATAAAATATAGTAATATATTATTATAGTATATTAAAGAATAAAAGAAAGATAAGAAATAATACTTTAAAAAGTAAACTATTTAATATTAATATTATAGAATAACTATAATATAAATAATAAAAATATAGATTAACTAGCTATTAATTACTACTTATTAAGTAATTTATTATAAAGATAAAAGATATCTTTATTTCTATATAGCGAAGAGTTATTTAGTATTACTATAATTACTACTTCCTAGTAATTAATTCTATCGCTTTTAAGCGGGTAAAGTAAATATCTACTTCTAAATAAATAATTCGTAATATAACTAGTATTTAAATAAAAGTTATAACGAAGTACTTCTATAAAACTAGTAAATTAATTTAATTAAAATAAAAAATAATACTATAATTAAATATAAGAGTCGTTGCTACTATTTACTATAGTATAGTATTATTTAGATTTTAATAATTAAGTCTAAGTCTACTTCTTCCCGTAGGAAAATATAAGGGCGTTGCTAAGTATAGCGATAACGCTTTATTTCTTCTAAGCGAAGAAAATATACTAAGCGATCTATCTATCTAATACTATATCCTAATAAAAATATAAAAAAAATTCTTATTCTTTATTATTATTCTAAGATTAGAGGTCTTTAATATTATTATCTTTATTTAAATATTCTTAAAATTCTATTATAATTAATAATATTAATTATAGTTTTTTTAAGAAGAAAACTTTATTTTATTATATTTATATAAAGATTATAATATTTCTATTAATAAACTTACTAGTTAAAAATATAGTTAGTAATATATTAAGTTATTTAAAGTCTTAAAATAAATTAATAAGTTAATATATTATTTTAATATTTCTAATTATTAGAAACTATATCTCATCTTTATAGTAATATAATTTAAGTCTTATCTTAATTTTAAAATAAACTCTTATAATTACTTTTATTTTAATTATCCCTCTATTATTATTATAGACCGCGATGGTAAATACTAGAATATTAAATAATTATTAAATAAATATATTACTTATTAAGAAAGAGATAATAAAGATAGTATTATTAAATTCTTTATTTACTAAAAAAACTATAATCCTAAATAAAATATATAAATTAATATGAAAAATATAAATATCTCTATTTTAATTAAAGATTATAAATAATATACTAGTAGAATACTAGTAAAACTAATATTTCTAATACTAAATCCTCTTAATATATTATCTATTAACGCTTCGTTATTTTTTTATTATTATAATAAACTATAAAAGTATCCTTCTAATATTTCTTTTACTAGTAATCTTACTAGTCTACCTTCTTATTATTACTTTAATAGGTTTTAGAAGATTATATTTAAAGTTTAGTACTTAAATAATATTATATACTATTTAGTATTTAGTTTAAGAAAAGAATTTTATTTAATCTAAAGAAAGAAATCTTATTTTTACTATAATATCTATATATTATTAATCTTATATTATTAATAAGAATATTAACAACTTTTTTTATTAGAAATAAGTTATTAGAATATAGTATTAGATAAATTACTTAATATACTTTCTTCGCTTAAAAAGAATAAAATACTATTATTATACTTAATAGCGTTTTATATATTTCTATAGAAAGAATAGACTTAGTTTAATTAATTAATTATATTAAAACCTAAATAATACTATACTATAATATATTTACTAGATAATTAATATTAATCTTATTAATATAATATTTTAATTAAAGTCGCTTTAAATAATAAATTTAGAATAAAATAATAAGATATTATATATATTATTATTACTTAATAGAATTTACAAAGTATATTTTTTTTAGAATATCTTTTATTAAACTTTTTATTATTACTAGCTATATTATTATTTCTCGCTATTAATTAATAACTAGGAAATTAATTATTTAATAATTTCATATAATAATTTAATATAATCTTATTTATTTTAGAGATTAATTACTTTAATAAAGAATAGTAACTTTAATTAATAAATATTTATATAAGGAATTAATATATCTTACTTATAACTTAGTTAAGGTACTTATTTAATTTTAATTTAATAATAAAAAAAACTAAGACGAAGGCCTTAATAACTTCTAGTTACTAAATTTTTTATGTATTATAATTATAAATAGATAATTAATAATATTTTTAAATTATCGAGATACTAGGTACTATATAGTAAATAATAAATAAAATATTAGAAATAAAATAAGTATAGATTACTTAGAGAGATGTATAGCTATTATATATATATAAAATATAGTAGCTAGTAACGCTAGCGCTTTATAAAGACTAGAAATTTTAATATTTCTTCTTAATTCTTAAGAACTAACTATTATATTTATATAATTTTAATAAAATTCTAAGTTCTATATATTAAAGACTTGTATATCTCGGTATATATATTTAATATTAAGCGTTTTAAACCGTCTTATAAGTAGAACTCTATATATTTAAGTATACTTTTATTATTACTCGCTTTTAAAATTATTAATATTATAGTTTTATTAAATCTATAAAAAATCTTTTCTTAAAGAAAAAATAGGAAGAGTACTAGGTTTAATTATTCTTTAATTAAATATTTTCAGAGCTACGCTTATATATAAACTTTAGAAATTATTATAATATTTTAAGACTATACTTATATATAAATTTTAGAAGATTTAATATTTTATCGCGATTATAATATTAAACTATAGATTCTATAGTATATTTATATTATATTAATATTTATATTAAAAGCTTATAGTAAATAATAATTAAAATATTAAGAATAAAATAAGTATAGATTACTTAGAGAGATGTATAGTTATTATATATATATAAAATATAGTAACTAGTAGCGCTAGCGCTTTATAAGAGTTAGAAAATTTAATATAAACAACTTATTAATAAGTTATTAAGAGCGTTGAAGAATTATATATAGATAGATTAATAATATAATAATAACTTATAATCTATTAAAAGTAAAATAATAAGTTAATTAATTAAGTAAAGAAGAAGTTTACTTGATAAACGAGATCTTATCTAGATATTAAGATCTCGCTTAGCTCGCTCTACTTACTAAGCTTCGTTTTATCTCTAGATTTTAATAATAAGTTAAGAATATATTATTAGATAAAAACTATTAACTTAAATTTAATAAAAGTATTGAAATTAATATATCGCTTATTTTTATATATTATATAAATTTATATAATATATTAATACCGCGTATTATATTACTACTATATATTATTAATAATTTCTTATTAATTATTTAATTTTATATTTCTTATTTTCTATATTAGAATATTAATAGTATAATCTAGATTAATTAATTTACTAAATTAGATTTATTAATTTAATAGATTATTAGCTTAGTATTTTAATTAAGTAATCCTTTATTTTAATATTTCTAATACGGTATCTTAATTTTAATACTTAATAAATTATATTTTTAAATTAGAAATCTTATCTCGACTTATAAATCTTATCTTAATAAATAGATTTAGAAGAAAGAGTTTAATTAACTCTATATAAATAATAGTTTTCCCTAGCGTTTAGATAACTAAGTAAGATATTTAATTAATTCTTTATTTTCTTTACTTTATTAATTAGATTCTATTTAGTTATCTTAGTTAATAGCTCTCTATTTCTAATAAAGAGATTTAAAAGAAAGAAATTTAATTACTTTAATATAATTACTAATTTCTCTAGTTTCTAGATAATTAAGTAGAATATAATTTTTATTTTTATTTTCTTTACTTTACTAATCAGATCTCGCTTAATTAATAACTTATTTTATATTTTTTAAGGGTTCTTAACGTAGTTAAGTTTAGATAAGACTAGATAGATTTTAGAGACTATTCTATTCTCGCTTAATTTCGCTGATTTTAAGCTGGAGTAGCTCCAGCTGCTCCAGGGCTATCTACCGAGCTACAGCGACTAAGTTTTTCTCATCCGAAAAACCATTTGTAGATGTGGATGGCCTCGCTAGGGTCTGGTAACGTAACGCGTGGATGACGCATGCGGATCACATGATATCCTGGCATCACCATCGCGGCATAACACTTCATGTAGCAGAATGAAGATCCCGTCATCGAGAGACATGGAACCAACACGGTGCAAGAGTACTTCGAATTACAACTGTCAAAATTCCAGCCCCTTCGGAGCGCTAGCGCTACCAGCCACCGTCTTTTATGTATATATAACAGCCGTACATCCCCCCAAGTAATCTACATCTGTTTTATCCCGATCTATCTATCTACCATCTACTGTTCTAGTCGAGGGATGAGTTTGATTTATTTATAAATTAATCGGTTAAGATAATATATAGACTAACTTTATATATAAACTAGTTTATTTATAAATCAACTAGTCTATATATAAATTCCTTATTTAATTAGATAAGATATATAGTTAGTTATTTATAAAATAGTTATTTACCTTACTATCGCCGCTATTATTATTACTACTATTTATTACTACTATTTATTATCGCTATTTATCACGCGGATTGGTAGGTAACAGCGATAGATAATAACAATAGATAATAGTAATAAATAATAATAGTAAATAATAGTAAATAAATCTTCTTATTCTATAAGAGGATTTTTATATAGTCGAGTTATTATTTCAGTCTATATATAAATATATAGTCTATTTATAAATAAACTATATATTTACGAATAGACCAGTCTATTTATAAATGGACTGAGATAATTTATAAATTTTTGAAAATTCATATCTCGACTAGAACATCTACTATGACGCACCTAGTATCGCGACAGCAACAGCCGTAGAAAACGATACAGGACGTAACAAAAAGATCGCGCCCTAGTTCAAGCTATTATAACATACCTCCCTACAGCACAAAGCGACTTATTAGACTCAATCAGTTCATCGACATGTGTAATACCTCTATTCCCTCTGCTCGAATACAGAGCACTGTCCAGATCGTATTCTCTATCGTCCTTTGAACATATGATCTGGGAAACCCAATCTGTGAATGGATGTAGACGAGCGTAAGCGGTGGTGAATGGAAGAGCATGAAATCCGTTACGCCAGTACCAGGCCCGCATACAGGTACGGAACTTCCCGTCTCCTCCAGTCCAGATCAGGGTTGGTGGTCCCATTTCATCGAATCCTTCTTCGCCCGGAATTGGACCAGGAATGAAGCCTGATGTCCATTCGTGGGACCGAGCAACTCGCGCACGTAACAGGCTTTCGTGCGCCAAAGCGTCAACACCGAGTAGTGTGATTCCATTGATGGAGCCCGAGATTACCCATTGGGAGTCTTCTGAGATTGCATATTCGCAGTCGATAGGGTAGACACGCCTTACAAATCTTCCTAGGTAGCGAAAGACAACAGTAGTCATCTGTATATCATGGTCCCAATCCGGCTCTATGTGAGACGTAAGGGGTACACGAGACGTAAGATCATCTTTCTCAAAATTATTGAGGTCGCAAGTTTCAATCCCACTTGAATCGATTACGCTCGGCCCAACGCGATCCTGCCTCTGACTTGAGGTAACGATGCCCCGGCTTGTACTGGGTACACAGGTTGGATCGATATCCATCAGAAAGAACATGCCAGCCTTATCTAATGTATCGATGTCGCCGAACAAGCTTGCATTGAGAAGAGAAAGCTTTCCGTGAACTCCTACGACACCGTCAAGGATAAGATCTAATTGCTCTTCTTCAGCGCCTGCAAAAAACATTGCAAGGAGCCTTATGATCCCGTGCTTATAGAAGTTTCTGCCCCCCGTTAGTGTTCCGTTCCCTTTTATTCTGTACCCAGACAAGATATTGCCAACTTGAGTGATCATTCTGACGTCAGACCAACTCCACGAGCCGAGGGCTTGTGGTATCGAAAGTTGGTCTACGTTGAGCAGAGGGCATAGCAAATTATAATAATATCCCATGACGAAGGTCTGAAGCCGTGCTAGGATAGCTGAATTCTTGGCGATATGCTGCACAATGGGACCAAAATTCCCTTCCAATCCCTCCAATAGTCCTGCTTCCTTTAAATTGTCCGCTATGGAGCGCAGACCGGCTTCAACTCCCGTGGTGGTTACTGGAAATAGTTCTTTCGCCAAGCGGTGAACCAGGTTGTCAATTCGGTGGAACGAATCTTCCTCACAGCCTCCTACGCGGTACCAGAGTACTAAGGCACCATCCTTTTCACGATATGGTTTGCCCACATTCAATCGTAATCCTTTGGCGGCCTTCATGCCATCAATGAATTCTCCTCGTCTTTCATTATTCTCGGAAGGCGTTCCTGGCCATACAGAGACGCATTCTTCCATGGACTGTAGAGGCACACGCATTCCCGTTCTTTCTTTCAGCCGCTGGAACTGGCCTTTTGGACTGGACGAAATAGGGTCTGTTACTAAGCATACCACAAGACGATTTTCATCTTGTTCGCTAGCTGCCCCACCTGTCGTAAGAAGATCTATGCCAACGGTATGCATGACAATGGACAGAGCATATGCATCTCCTGAAGTAGTCACGAACTTCTGCTCACGTGAGGTAGTGATCCAATTGAGAAGGCGTACGATCTCACCAACGTCACCAGTAGGAATGAGACCAGCTTCATGTACGCCTCGGGACGCAAGTGTAAACCATTCCTCTCGCGCTCTTGCTGCTATGTTACGGGTTATAGCGATAGACATCCAACCTTCAACATGCCGGGGTAGCTCATGAAGAAGATAATCTAGTCCATCAACGTGCTCAGAGAAAAGCATCATTAAAAACTCCGCCATGACCTTTCTGACATTTGAAACACTAAAAGCTGCATCCAAGCTTGCAACAAAAAGAGTCATCAACCACGTGAATGTGTCCATGTTCTCAACAGCCTTGCCACCAGCAGGCTCTATAATGCGTTTTCTTCCATTCTGGAGTAGAAATAGTCTTGTATCCCACCGTTCGTGAAGCGCAACTCGATCAATAAGGCCTCTTCTCTTGATCACATCATTTGTGTCTGAGTGTAGAAAGTCAAGGAGCATGCGATCTTTGCTTTGCGCCATTAGCCAGGTGCCGACTGATCGTCCGGCGCCAGCTATGGCTGCAATATCGCCAGCGGAGAATCCCCATTGTGCAAGAGTCGATGAACTCGTGTTCCACGCTAAAGACATGATATTGGGGTAGAATGATTGATGGGACTATTCGGAGACCCATCCGATCAGATTGTTGGATTCTGTGAATTGTCTATCCAGCCTTACATTAGCAGGAGTATAGCGCTATCGGATCCGAGACCTAAAATTAGTAATGCTGGGAGTGGTAACGCGGAAGGAGTTAGCTGCATGAGCTCCTCAGAGGACCGCTTATTTTGCCTCATTGGGTTACCTTGCTTCGAATCCTAGGACTTCGATATTTTGTTCCTCTGGTGCAGAGCTATGGTAATCAGCATACCGATAAGAGGGTATAAGGGTAGAAGAGCTACAAAGAGTAGAAGATGAAGAGATAGACGAGAAATTCAACACAGGGGAAAGCACAGGTGCTGCTCCGTAATTAAATCCGAGTCCCATGGTCGATGCTGAGAAGCAAGGACGCTAAAAAGGCTTAATTTTTGGTCGTATCTTTTAGGGTCTCCGGGCACGTCGGCCAGATATCGAACCTTTCTTTCTGCCGTTGACAAAGCACCCAAAGATCCTATCCTCCGAGTTGTTGAAAGGGTGCTACGTGTGCGGAGGATTCTAGCTAGTCAAGATCTCCAAGGCATACAAATTCAATACCAAGGGACATCAGCTCTACAACTGCTTATGTAAGATATTAGAGGAGAATTAGCAGGTGATAGGGCAGGCGCTGCTGAAGATAGGAGTTTCCTGAATTCGAACCAATGATGACTAAACCAGCTTAGTCAGCTGGGATTGGTTGAAAAATTGTTCCTACAGGGTGTCTTTTGGTGCAGATACAGTCATTCGGACGGAAGAGAATTGGATATCAAAAGCCTATCAATTTGTTACGTAAATTATATTGGCACCTAACCTTGACACTATTAGCATCACTTCCTACTTCCTAGCTGGCACATCGTCTGAGCATTACTTCCAGAAAGCATCTATACTAGGATCCATACTAAGACAGGGTGAAATTTGCAAATTGTCGGAATTTATCCTTCGACTAGAGCAGGCTTCGGACAGACAATTGAGTTAATCGAAAGCATTCACAAGTGTAGAACAACGTGGGGCATTTTGAATCTGCAATCGTAACAGCGTCCGATCAAACAAATACCCAAGTAAGACAATCACATCCAAGGACCCACCGATTTAATGCAAGATTTTTGATCTATGCATAATTTGTAGACCATTATTCTGTCAGGATCTCTGCTCATCTTGGTATACACTTATTGCTCGCAAGCTGCTTCGTCTTGTGTAAGAACGCAAGCAGTATCAAGCACAGAGCTTTGGAATTCGTTATTTGGATTACCTGAACTGTTTCGCGCCCTGGTCTGTGTGTCTGAAACTAAATCCTAATAGGCAAAAATAGTCATGAAGGTATTGAACTTGTTACAGATGACCGTAGAAATGATGCTGGAAAAGTCAATGCTCACTGCAGCATTTCATGAAGAGTATTGCGATCATTATTCGTCATCGGCGCATTGAGGCTGGCCGACTCGAACTCTCCGGCCCACTCGAAATCTCCGGCCCACAACCGTTGTAGCTAGTTCATGCGCCGTCAACAGCATATTTTCAGGTGGGCGTGCCAAAAGCGTTTCACGTACCATTTGCGGCATTGTTTTTTGCCGCATCCTCGGTGCTCTTCCGAGCATCTTCCATTTCAGCTCGCAAGTTATTCACTTGCTTGCTCAATACTCGCCAGAGCAGGAGATTATCGAATTCTCCCGCCTCTTCGGAATTTCCTGCGAGACCATCGATATCCCTGCCCGTCCTGCGAGACCCGACAATGATAAGTAGCGAGGTAATGAATGTCTCCTTAAGATATGCAAAACTAAAGCCTTCGGTGACCTCAGCGATTGCTTCGGAAAGCTTGGGTGGGTAGTCGATCTTATTATTCTTGGTAAGCTTGATTCTCCAGTAGTCACAATATTTTACACGTTCGGCTGTAGCCGGGAGTGCGAAATGATATTTGCGGTCAAATCGTCCTGGACGTTTGGAAATACCCGCATCAAGTCTCTCGAGGTAGTTAGTACTTCCAAGCATCATGAGGCCTTCATTTGACTCCAAGCCGTCTACTTCGTTTAGGAAAAAGCTCTTAACTCGGTCCGTAATCAAGCTGTCGAGATCCTCAAAGACTAGGAGGCAAGGTGTGGACTGTCTGGCTTTGACAAAGATTTGACGGATTGCATACTCGGGGCCATGGCCTAAATGGGGATTCAGAAAAGCCTTGGAGCATTCATTTCACAGGAGGAGATGAACTTACAGCCAGCCAGAGACTTCACGTAGAGCGTGGGAACCGGTTCTTCGCGCATATAAAGAGCGTGCATGAGTGCCTTGATAGAGATTGTCTTGCCGTTCTATACAGATTCCGAATTAGCATCGCTCTCCCAAATCGGATGCGGATCTAGGACGGGGAAGCTAGAGAAACGACTATTGGGCCTGGAATCCTTGACTTACTCCAGGCAAGCCGTGGAAGATGATCCCTCTCCTCCAAGGCACCGAAAACTCTTCGTATTCCTCTCTAGCATCGAAGAAGCCTTCTACGTCCTTGACTAGAGTCTCTTTCATGTCCTCATTCATAATGACGTCGTCCCAGCTAGAGCTCTGCACAGAAGAAAAGAGCTCGGTACTTTTCGTCCACATCTCCTGGTCAAATACCAGCACCTCGTTGTGCACATTATTGCTCCACTGCGTTGCGGCAGCAATGAGGTCGTCCGTGACCTTACAGCGCCCATCAACGAGCACATGACCCCGCTTGTGTAAGACATAGTGGTTCTTGACCTGTCCATGGCCCTGCTGAAATGTCGCTGAGTAGACGATGAACGCCTGGTCCTTCCAGGTATAGTCATACTTCCCAAACAGGACAAGGTCACTCATGACACCCGGGTTTTGTGAGGTTCTATCGCTGCTTGGAGAATGTATCCGCTTTGCAGAAAAATCCTCAGCCTTGGTGTCGAGTTTGGCTTCGGCTTGACCAGCCTTAGCGAATGCCAACAGGCAAGTAGGGTAGGCCGGCGTAACAGTCACTTCCCAGTCCGGGTAACGACCGCGTAGTGAGCTAATGATTGCTATCTCGGTAGAGGCTTGAGATGCAGAATTGTGCTTCTGATAGTCCTCAAAGACATTCGCGCTAGCTCTGTTGACAGCAATGCTTTCGTCCATGCTATTGGGTTGGCAAAGTGCGCCGTTTCTCATTGTAGAGTGTCAGAGTGTAATAATGTCTTCAATCTTGTGAATAGTTAAACCGTAACAGCGATGTATAGCGGAATTTAATGGATCAGAATCTGGAATTGGCATCAGGACTGAAAAGGTAGAGACTTCTTATACCGTTTTAGAATGACACGCCATGTCTATAATTGTTCTACCTACCTAGCAAGTCTCTCACTTCTAGCGTGCTGCATGTGTTTCAGGCAACAGTTGCAGGGGGCTGTGCCAGCTTCTGCCTGATCAAAAGGTCCCATGACAGTGAGCCTATGGCTGGAGGACGCTTGTAAGACATGCCTGCAGCCCGTGCTAATGGTCCAACAGCGATGATTGCCCATGCTGAGCTACCAATCAAAGCATTTGTGACGACCCTCCAGCATGATTATTGGTGCGGGGCCTGGTGGGCGGGACCTTTGATTAATGGAGCCTGGCTTGAGCCTGATGCAGGCCCGGATTCTGAGGTAGATAGGTACAGCGATACCTGCCCTATGGGCTAAGCTCAAAGCGGCTAGGTGCGGCATCGTTGCCAATTCTGAAGAGAAAATGCAGATCATTTGTGACGGCCCTAGATCTCAATAATCCACAGTCCAGCATCATGGATTCTATAGACCAAGAGAGAGCAAAGCTAGCTGCAGATGCGGAGAGGGAACTGGTCAGGCTATGGCGTGCTTGGCGAACGATACATGAGATGTGTCAAGACAGAGTAGGTGCTTGTTTCCTGGCCTGCCTGTCCACCTGCTTAATTTGCATTGGTAGGGCTACGAATTATCAGAAGACGAAGTACGAATATCTCTTGATACGTTTCGTGACCGTTTCGCTGACGCCAGCGGTGCCCCTGAGTACGCCTACCCAAACGCTTGTACAAGTGTATATATTGTTAACACAGCCGTTGTACAGCCGCAAGAAGATGACCACATCCTTCAAACCTACAAATGATATGCTAAAAAAATACACGCCCCTTCCTACTGCCTTAAATCCAAATCCTGTTCCCCAAATCGGCACCATCTGGATCGAATTCTCCACCGAAACAGCTGGCATCGGCGTAAAGCCCATGCGGCTCTTTGTACACCACATCACCGATCACAAATTCTACACTGGCATCTTAGTTACACAAGCCCCCGTCACCCCAACAGCTCTAAAGCTCATTCCATCTGTGTCTCATGAAGCTACCATTGAGACATTCCAAGAGCAGGATCTGTTGGTCAATATTACGCATCATGAGCTCGTGCCTAAGCATATACCATTGAGCGCAGAAGAGAAAAAGAAGTTATTGGAGCGATATCGGTTAAAAGAGAGTCAATTGCCAAGGATCCAGACGGCAGATCCGGTGGCGAAGTATTTGGGATTGAGGAGAGGGCAGGTAGTAAAAATCATCCGAAAGAGTGAAACAGCGGGGAGGTATGCTAGCTATCGGTGGGCAATATGAAGAGGTTGTGAGAATTACGATCATTACGGCTAAGAAGTTGCTGCATTGATAGGATAGGCGAGGCGTTCTGGTGATGCCATAAGTACAACAATGATATCCTCCATGGTTCATATTTCAATTGATAGTTTATGTTGTGCTTAGGATGTTAGACACCCACTATAGCCCCAACTTTCATCGACCAAACTTTCAAGGCATCCGCTTCTACTACTTTGAATGTCTGACTTTTGAAATTTCGCGCCATCCTCCAGGAAGGCATCGTTTTTCAGCTTCCGATCCAAAATAAAACATCCCAAGCCGACAGATCGTTTGCTAAGATCTTGAATTTTTTTCACCGAAACCTCCTCATAATTTGGCCTTCTCTTTGACCTCGTGTTTGACTCTTGCATCCTTATCTCTTCTATTCGACTGATCCCTAAGCACTCTTCTTAAGATCTTCCCAGATGCACTCTTTGGAATGTCCGATACGAATTCAATTCCGCCATCAATGTGTTTGTGCCTCACCTTCCTCTCCTTAACGTACTGCTTCAACTCTTCTTCCATTTCTCTGCTACCTTTCTCCCCGCCCTTCAGCACCACATACGCTTTGGGTAATTCCCCGAATAATCATCTTTCACACCCATAACAGCGACGTCCTCAACCTTAGGGTGGCCGAGCAGAAGATCTTCAAGCTCAGCTGGCGCAACGCCGATACCTTTGACTTTGATCATCTCCTTGATCCGATCAGTAATAGTAAGCATGCCTTCTTCATCAATAAACCCCTGATCGCCAGTATGCAGCCAGCCATCCCTGTCGAACGTATCCGCGGTAGCTTTAGGGTTGTTGAGGTAGCCCATGGTAATTTGTGGCCCTCTCGTAAGTATCTATAATATTAATAAATCAGACCATGAAACATATCATCGCCTTGATCACAGCATACCTCTCCAGGCTCGTTAAGACCAAGTTCTTTTCCATCTAAATCAATAACTTTGATCTCTGTACTAGCACAGATGGTTCCGACTGTGTGACCATACTTGTAATCGTACCTGTCCGGTGGGCTTGCAGTAATGCAGGAGCACGATTCAGTCATGCCGTAAGCTGTTCGATTTGATCAACATAATGTCAATGGACCATGAACTTTGCTTCTTACCCTGCTTAAACTTGGTCTGCGGAAACTTCTTCTCCAGAAGGTGGAGAATCTCCTCAGATATGGGTGCTGCCCCTGTAGAAAAGCGGCGAAGACAGGAGAGGTCGTAGTTATCAACTAAGGGATCTCGTACTAGCCTAATAAGAATGGGAGGTACAATTAGCAACTCTTTGAGTTGGTATTTTACAACAGTATCCAAAAGATCTTTCATGGTAAAGGCCGGCAGCATGTAGACTTCAGCGTTGATAGTGATGGGAAGATGTAGAGCGTGGACTAGTCCAGTGACTAGAGCCATAAATCAGCCGCAGTAGGATCGTGCTTGACGGTATGAGTGCTCACTGTGGAAGACAGGAAGTACTGCCAGTATCTTTTGCAGGTCAGGAGGTGTGATCGATTGTACCTGCAAGACCTGCGCAATAACGTTCTGGTGGGAAATCATGACAGCTTTGGGTAATCCGGTTGTGCCTGAGCTGAAGCTCAAGAAAGCGCACACACTCTTGTTCTTCTTTCCCTTGGGAATCTTGAAGCTCGGGACCTGCCCAACGTCTCCATATGATTTCCCAATGTCTAAGAGTTGTTTCATGGTTGTGAACCCGTCCAACTCGCCCTCTAGAAGGAAGACCCGTTCTTTTGGGATACCAGCATTCTTCGCGGCTGCTACGGCAATGCCCATTGACGTAGGAACAGTCATGAGGTATTTGGCACCAGCCTTTTGAAGGGCATATGTCATTTCTTCGACATTATAAGCAGGTGAGGCGCCAGAAACGATTCCACCTAGATCATTGAGCCACTATCAGTAACTGCTCCATTCCACCCCTATATACGATTTCTTCGTGCGTACCAGCTCTTAGAGTCCCTAACTGTATGATAGGTATAGTCAGCCGCCGCTTCCCGGTGATCATGGTCTAGTCATTGAGTACCATTGCAACAGGATACCAGATATTATTAGGGCTGAAAAGAGCCACCGTTCCTCCTTCTCTTAGCCCATACTTCTTGACCAGGGCCGTTGAGAGGTAGGTGGTAACCTCCTTAACCTCGGCATAGTCGAGGCGTTCGCCTGTAAGAGCATTACAATAGCCACCAAGTGCAGAGCTTGTATTCTTGTTCAGGATAGAAGACGGGGAGTCGAAAAGCCAATCCCAGATGCTGATATTCGTGGGTAGTTCGATATCGGGCTGTCTAGACTTGAAAGGCATGATGCGAATCAGCAAAGAACCCCGAGTCTCTTGCAACAGGCATTGAAGTGAGGCAAGGATGGTGAGTTACCAATTGAGAGGAGCTGCGTACCCTTAACGAGCCTCATTAGTTATCAGGACTGCTTGTGTGTCATTGCTTTTTGCGGGGAAGAACGCCCTAGCGGTGGTACGGCCTAGCATTAGTTGAGGTACCAGATCTTTCCTTTGCGCCTAAATCTCACTAAGGTTAGCCTACCTAGTTCTGCCTAAGGTAGAAGGGTTCACCTATCAACTGTACACACCTATCAACTGTACAGCCCTACAGGGCTGGACCTAAAGCTGGTGAAGCGGGCCCTGAACGACCCCTAAGAGCCTCTGAATCTGGTTACCCGGGCGACGAGAATGGTCCCCGGAGCGTCCCAACTTCAAGGTTCCTCCAGGGCCCACTTCGCCAGCTCTTAGGTCCAGCCCTGTAGGGCTGTACAGTTGATAGGTGAACCCTTCTATCATGGGGCTGAGCTAATCCGAATCCAATGCGAAACGTTAGCCATGACACGGAGCCGATACCCTTATAAAATCTGACCCTTTCTCCGGTCTCTAAACCTGAGTCATGCAGCTACAAGTATTGGCTGTGAACAAAGCCAAAGATATCTACACAGAGTCCTCGTCCGAACAGAATTTCAGCATACCACCGTCACTACTGGAGCCCGAGGATGCAGTCAATGAGACCGAGAAATAGTCGAAGAGACAGCCAGAAGACACCAATGCCAGAGTTGATTTTGGTCTGTGAACTAGTGGCGTGGTTCGCATGCAAAGATTCTGCTCCTCAAACGGATCTGCTAGAGCAAGGTAATCTGAGTCACGGATTGCCACAATATAGCGGTATGGAATTCATCTCGGCAGTGGGCAAAATCTCTTTGTCTACTCAATCATGTCTTATCGCCTGAACTTACCATTTGCCCTCAGAGAGAAGCTAGCTTGCAAATGGCGAAGGCTATGATGCGTTGGCCTCGTTTGATTGTCTCTAGGCACATGGTACAAAGTGCTGCAGGAGAATACAGCAAGCTCTATAAAGCACTTTCGAATATAATGCACTGCTTATCCCGAATCGAGCGATACAGGGAAACCTTCTTGGAAGCAGACTTGGTCATTATGTGTGTCAATGGACCTCTGTGTCCGAATGCTTCGATTCTGCAAGTAGCTTGCACAGTCCATCTACGAACTTGTCTCCGGGATGGACTTCTGCGAGTTTCCAATTGTCATCAATCAAAGAGTAATCACTTCAAGCGTTGTCGCCCTTAAATTTGAGGCTCTCAGTATCTCAGGACGTACTAAGAACGGTGATTCTAGGTAGACATCGGATTTCCTAGGCAGGAAAAACGGTTCTGATATCTTACAAAATCCCTACCATATTATCAGCGTTATTATTGCATTGATAGATCTGTTTTAGGCTCTGATAATTTTGACATGGAACTTCGAATGCTTACCAAATACTTCATGATTGGACAAAGCTGTTCCACCAAACAATATGCAGTACTCAAATTTCCGCAATGACGCTACATAGTTGCCCAAACAAAAGTTTTCTCTATCCTTTTCAAGCAGGGAACTGTGATCCAAGGGGCCACCCGCCTCCTAGCATACTGGTGTTATGACGTTTCTGGCAGTGTATTAGTAAAGCCAGAGTGACGTCTTTGCGTTCTTTCTCTTTCTATTCCTTGCGAGTGCCAGCTTTATGTTAGATTTACAAGCTATTTCCACAGCATGTGCGTGAACAATAGAGACTGCCACTCACGCTCGTGAATGAAGAATGTAACGCCATCCGGTAAATCGATAGAAGTTGACTTGTGTTATGGGGTATATGTAGTCGCTCAAAATGCGAATGAGAGGAGGTAAGCATTGAGAGTCTCGATTAAAATGCTTTTTTGATTTGGGACTTGCTTGCTGAACAGACAAAGCTCAATATCTTAGCAGGGTATTGATTTATGTCGCCATGATCATAAGTAAAGCTACAACAGACCATTCCAGGGTGGGTTGACATAATGAGTACACCTGAGAGGGGTTCTACGAGATATGTGTTCAGTACCATCATTCCCAACTTTCCGTCCAGCGTCAAAGCGCGACTCGAGAGACGACTGATACAATTTCCTGCAATGGTAAACTAAAATCATCCATCATAGAGCCACTGTGGGCAAGCCTGCAATATCTTTGGCCTGCTCCTTTTATCGCGTCTTCTGGAGGATATCCTACTCACATTCCTGAAACAAGTTTCGGTGTGAGGCTGGTATTATGGTGCGCATACTCTTCTAGGACCCCCATAGCGTCGCCCTCAGGGTTTGTGCTGGAGAATGTCCAGTCAGTTGTGTGGTTGTTGTGTACTGCAGGAAGTTTCAGCGCGCATGTACTAAGTGTTTGGTAAAAGGATCCGCTGGGAGAAGATGGATCGCCAAGGGAAAATGTGGCTCGGCGGGTTGAGTTGTGGTCTCACTGGTGTCGGCGGCTGGTTCAACGGCTGCTCCAGCACGGTCTGGCTGCAGAAAATCTTTTGCGATCCTACCACGGCTCTCTGTAGGCGGGTCTGTATTGCGGATTTGGCAAGATACTTGCAGGTCACCTGTTCTATGTGATCAAGAGTATTGTGTTTGTCCATCATAAAATATCAGACACCGTTGTCAGTCTTGAAAAGAGTGTAAATAGTACCAGTCCTCGTGCTGTTCCTGAAACCCCTTGCTAAACGTCGCATATGACCCGCGATTTTCTCCGAACTGACTGCGAATTCTGTCAATGTCCTCGGAGGGAAAGTGCTATTCGAATGGTTGCTGGCGTTGGTTGTGCAAGGCGGCAAAGATTCCCTTTCGGTGACCATGCCGCGTTGGGCACATCAAATCTGCAACAGAAGAAGTCTCCTCGTGGTGCGGGCTCAAGAATGTCTAACGACGTATCACTTGACGTAGCAGGACTATCGGGATCGATGCAATGATTAAGAATCTCTCAGCCATATTATTGTGTTCCATGCCGCCATCCGGGAAGTATCGGGTGCCTATCATGTGCATCGAAACAACACTTGGCGCAGCCACAATTGCGTGTGTAGCTTGCTGACGAGTCAAGCAACTTATCGGCCGCATCAAAACCTGTGGGTAAGCAGGAGACTTATTGGCAGAGTAATGGGATTGACCTGAAAATAAATCGCAAATCGCAGCACTCGAGACACCCAGGTGTCTAAGATTGTGAATTAATTGGGCAGGATATGCAATGGTGCCGTACAACCAAGGTAGCCTTCAGTGAAGGAGGATATCAAGTGTGTTCCCGAAAACGAATGACCTGAGAGACCAAAAAGCCATCACACAAACGGTCCCCATATTTCGCAGTTTTCTGCTAAGATAATTGGCCTGATAGGATTGTCATGGGGCACACTTCACGGCTTAATGACCATGTTACATTCACTGCGAGCGCGAAAGAAAAGGCTGTGTAACACACCATAATTTTGCTGCCTAAAACGATGGGAGTCCTTAGTACTGCCGTTTGTCCACTTTTGCAGCAAACAAAGCCTTCTAAGTGTTCACTTTCATTCTCAATCTGAGCTCGTTCGTGAAAACTTCACCCGCTTTTTCCGAAGTCACTCGAACTTCAGCACCCGTATCCGAACGAATGGAGCCGCCACAGCCCATGAGAATTCTGACTATCGATGGTGCAGGACTGCAAGGCGTCTCGACTCTCCTGATCCTGAACGAAGTCTTGGAAGCTATCGCTAAACAGAATGGGGTCCGAAAACCACGACCATGCGATGTGTTCGATACCATTGCTGGTATTGGTGCTGGCGGCTGGGTGGCCATTCTCCTCGGCCGCTTCCGGATGGACGTCACTTCGTGCCTGTTGGAATGGTACAAGCTAATCGATCGCATTGCGCCGCAGTCAAAATCGAAGGAGCTTCGTCTGCGACTACTTCAGCACTGCTATTTTGACACGCCTCGTCTCGTAGAGCAGGTTGAAAAGCTGACGAAGCTCTATGATATAGGCGAACATCTCTTCGAGCCCAACCCCGAAGGAGCACGTACTCGCCATGTGATTATCGCAGCTTTAAAATCAGACACGAAAGGCTACAACATCTTCAGGTCATACGAGATCCCCTACTCAGCTAAGATTCCAGAGCGGCTGCGCGAGGGTCCTGCGAACCCTAGCAAATTCAAGATCTCCAGTGCTTTCGGAGTGACTGGCGCTTCGAAATACTTTACTCCTGGATGGGAAGAGCAAATGGAGTCTAGCGGCAAGATCAAATTCAGAGATGTGGAGTTCCCAAAGCCTCACAACATTACTGGACTTGCTTTGGATGAGATGTGGGCCATCTACGGTACCGACGTGCAGATGTCTGTTGTCGTCAACATCGGACCTGGACTTCCTGATAACGTCGATGTGAAACAAATTGCAAGCAGATTTTCATGGGGACTGGATACAGTTGTGGACTATACAGCAACGTCTATCGAGCCAAGTAGAACGAGCCACGAGAAGTCAAGCAACAAGGCGCCAGGTTCTGTTGTACCGCGGGATGATGTAAAGCAGGACGACAACAGAATCTTGTCTCGACTTTCGGACAACACCGCCAAACCGGACGTAACCTCGATCCCTAATCCAGGTACCAAGAAGAAAGACTCAATTGATCGAACAAATACTGTTGGACCTATCAAGGGTAGATCACTCGACGCCAAATTGAAACGGCGAGAGCAGGAAATAGAGCAAGACATCAAGTCAAAATTAGACGAGGTCTACCCTTGCGGTTCGGAGCTATACTACCGTCTTGCTCCCGCCAATGCTCCCCAGGGCACTGCCCGAAATGACTCTGCTGCATCAGGTGTGGCTTTGGAAGCCATTACAGGCTTTCTCAACGACCCCCGTACCCACAGCAGCATTGACGAGGTGGCCAAGCGCCTAATATAGCCTATCACTGTGTTGTAATGCGCAGATATTAGTTTGTTGAGCGAAAATGTATTCTTCTCCTGCATGCTGATCACATCCTCCTTGTGTTTGAAATCATCCAGTAGCGATGATTCTATGCGTGAACCTCCATCGATATCTTCTGATTGAGAAGGGCTATTGGCTATCATAAACTTTCTCAAGCCCCAGCCTTGTTGCTGCAATGTAAACGCGTCCGACCGTTATGGTTTTGATCCAATTGACAAGCTGGCACCTCATATGTCGGCATCTGAAATCAAGCGAAGGGCGTTGTCTGAGGGACTGATGGCTGGGTTGGGTTTACGTTTATGTGAACGTGGACATCTCTGCATTCGAGGTTGGAAAGACAGGCAATCTCTGGAGGAGTGCCCAATTTCTCTAGACTGTAACGTGTTGTGTGAAGCCCAAATTTTTGCAATAACATTTGCTATGATTTTATGGCTGACGCCTTCGTAGATTGAATGGAAATTTGATAGGCCCCAGTAGGTATATCCTGCACCTGTCTAAACGTAATGAATCAAGGCCTGAGCAACCCGGTAACAGACTCGATCAAGAGTCCAGAGGCTTTGGTCTGGGATTCTATCTAGGCGTCTGTTTGACTCTCCTATTGTAGAGCAAATAGAGCTTAGATGGACGGTGTGGCAGATTTTCTCGGCATCACGCCGAGACCGTACCTGAGCATAAATTTGATTCCGATTATGGGCTCCACCGAATTGTGATAGCCTGCGTCAGCCGTAGCCGGGAAAAAGGAGACAGCATGCCAGAAAGCGTAAAAAGCCTCCTAATCCCGTTTCACAGCCTCCAAAACCCTTCTCGTCAATGTATCCCTCTCGGTCAGATCCACCTCCCCATAAAACTGCCTCGTCTGCCTGAATATATCATCTTCCCAACCATCCCCAACCCTCACCCTTCCCCCATCGTCCCAACAAGCCTGCACCGTCCCCCCAATATTCTTAAAGAACCCTTCCAACCCTCCCGCCCCGCCACCGGCATGATAACTTTTAAAAATACCAGCCACAGCCCACCGTGGTCCCATACTACTAGTCATTAGATCATCAATATCTTTGACTGATGCGACGCCTTCTTTCACGAGGTGGATAGCTTCGCGCAACAAGGCGAATGCCAGGCGGTTTGCGACGAAGCCTGTCGTTTCCTTTTTAAGAACGATAGGAGTTCGATCTCTATTCTTCCAGAAGTCCAGGGTCCGGTCTATCACGCGAGGGTCGGTGGCGGGCGAGGGCACGACTTCGAGCAACGGCATTATGTGGGGAGGGTTGTAGGGGTGGACGACAACCAGGCGGGAGGGATCTCTCATATCGGCACATTGGGTTGAGGCGGGGATGCCGGAGGTGGAGCTCCAGAGGAGGGCATCAGAGGGGCAGTGGGATTCGATTTCAGGCCATATGGCGGTTTTGAAGGAGGGAGATTCAGGACCCTGTTCTTGAATTATGGAGGCTGATGAGACTGCAGATTTGAGGTCACCGTTGAAGGTGATTGTATGGGGAGAGTCATTGTGGTCGATATGAACTGAGTAGCTTGTTGGGCTGTGACCTGGAAGCTTTTTGAAAGAGAAGGGGATATAGGTCGGCAGAATCTGGGTGACGTAGGATTCTATGTCTGGACGGGTGTCGTAGATAGTCAAGTGGAGAGGATTTGAACCCGGTCTGAATGCATGATCAAGGTGAAGAGCTGCGAACGAGAGGCCAATGGTGCCTGCACCAATGAGTGTGATATTTAACGGCGTGGATTGAGACATGGATGGAAGTGACTTCGTTTGCCCCCACGCTAGGCATGAGCCTCACGTCTACCTACTTTGATAAGGTAGTATCCTTGCTCGACCCTAAGGTATTCTAGGTGCACAATACTACTTAGAGGCTCTCTGTTGCTCGAGTCGATTCCTCAACTACTGGAATAATTACAGGATGCAAGTCTCAAGCATAATATATGATCATACGGCCTGGGAATCAAAGGGGCCACGGGATGATTTTCGAGGCCTCTTTGAGCCGAGGGAAAACGTAGAGCCTGTGTTGAATAGTTCTATCCCCATTGTAAACATCTTTGTAGCCTGCTATTATACTTCCTACCAAGCCCACATCAACCATCTTGCGGGAAATCCAGTATTTCATACTCACAAGGGTCAATTTCCCATTTCGGTCAAGTTTGTATGAATATGGAAATTCATCTTCGAGCCTGGACGAATCGACGGCTTTAAGAGGCATCGGCTTGACTCCAAAAGAGCTGACGAAGCCGTCACGAGCGCAGGCTTGCTGCCGATCCCTGCAGAGCCATCCACCTCTCAGAGCTGTCACGCGACACGGATGAAGTAATCAACGTCCGTCAATATTGACCATAGATTGATGTTGGTGGTGTAAAGTGGCCTTTAAGCCGCATACTGCGGAATATGTCGTACGTACTCCTCGAATCAATGGGGCCGTCCGGTCGAGGTTATCGGAGAATTTCGACCGCCAATTCGATATGCCGACGGAGCGTTGCAAGGGAAGGTACGAGGACCAATAAGCTGACGGCTTGCGATTCACTGTGGTGGGAGAACTCCCGCGAAAGAAATTGAAGTACGACAATAAAAGAATGTTTAGCAATGTTGCACTTGTGTTCATGTTGGTCCTGTTTTGTATAACAGCTATCCTAAGTAGGATACTCTAGCTGCTGCAGTCCCACGCCCCACGCAGCGACGCAATGCACGCGAAGATGACTCGCGTGGGACGTCAATTGGACCCCCGAATAGATCCTATCACCAGGCTCTTTCAAGGCATAGTCGCCTCGATTATTGCGGCACCGTTAAATGCCACCGTGACCGCCAACTCAGCCCGCAAATGGGGGCATGGCCACGGCCGATTAGCCCCAGTGGCACTTATCTCGCGGCCTCATGAGGCCTAGGCTATCGGTGAGCCCACACCTAGCTGGATCTCTTCGTTCCCTTCCTGCTTGTTGCACCCCAATGTTCCTCTCACCTTTCTCTCCATCATCTGTACACGTTCGCAGTCATTGATTTCAACTTCAGATTCGAAATACTGCTCGGTGGTGCTTATCGCATAAAAGAAGAATCGCATTGTTCGGGCTTGACCTCGGCCTAAATTTCGGAGATAGACTCGAGGACATGGTCCGAGCTTCTCTCGAGTCCTCGCCTGCGCAACGGCCAAACCCGACAGCAGCCTCGCAATCCATGGCTCCGTAATCTGTGCTCAAGTCTCAAAAACCACGCTCACCCCTCTTCGGAGGCTGGTGGGCGTCCTCATACATCGAAAATGATAATCCCTCGCGACCTGTACTCGAGTCCGCCGCCTCCGAAGGATAAGGTGCAAGACAATCCTACACTTCTTGTCTCATGGTGGTGTACTGGGTTCGCCGTTGCAATCATCTTGGTGCGATTAGCTGGGCGATATGTTCGGACGGAAAGGCTGTTCAAAGAAGATAAGATAATGGCTTTGAGCCTGATACCGCTGCTATTGAGAATGGGCCTTGTACATCTGGTCTTGCTTTGGGGCACCAACAACACGACTACAGCAGGCTTGACTTCACTGGATATCAGTCATCGTGAGATTGGCAGTCGGCTTGTTCTGGCCTCGAGAATCATGTATGCTATGTTGTGAGTAGATGTCCTCGATAGTTGAGGTGGCTAAGACTAAATGTTCATAAAGCCTCTGGATCGCCAAATTCACCATATCAGAATTCCTCAAACGTCTTACAAGCCAAGTATGGAAACGCTCTTATGAGCGAGGTCTACAGTTCATTCGGTGGTTCCTCGTTGTAACGTTTGTTGCAGTTGTTGTTGCGACTCTTGCGGAATGTCAGCCTTTTGATCACTACTGGCAAGTAGTACCCGATCCTGGAGCCAAATGTCGGCAAGGAAAGGCTCAGCTCTTTACAATGGGAACGAGCGATGTGATTACAGACCTACTAATTGTTGGCTTCCCTATCCCCATCGTCCTCAAATCCACCATGCCCCCGCAAAGGTGAGCGTTCATGTCCCAGACTTGGCCCGATTTTGAACTAATGGATACCAGGAAAATCTCCCTCGTCCTTCTGTTTGCACTCTCACTTATCTTGGTTGGCATAACCATCTACCGTATAGAAGGTGTCATAGTCCGGCATTCAGACCAACAATTTCGCTCTCTCCTAGCCTCGCTTGAAATCCTCGCTGCAGCCGCAGTCGCCAATGCGCTCGTTCTGGGCTCTTTTGTTCGCGACCGCGGTACGAAGAAACAGCGCTTCCGATTTGGTAGCACGGGTGGGCACAGCAGCTTGGATCGGTCAACTACTGCACCCCGCCGCGCACTCACGACCAGGAACTGGGGCAGTGATGCTGATCTCGTTGGGGATATTGGCATGAGACTGGACCCTGAATTGGTGGAGAAACAATCAGGTGTCCCACGGCCGGCACCTATCGCTTTACCAAACGGATCGGCTGCCAGAGGGGTATCTGCAAACGCAGTAGATAGAACCTGGACCTTCTCTAACAGGGCATCAGTGGATACTGAGGGAACGGATCTTAAGTCTCCAGTACCAATTCGTGATCTACAACCAAGTCCAACTTCCGAAGTGCCAACTACGCCTCGGGGAATGTCATTCTTTGATGTTGGTGGCCTGCTAGGAGCAACAGACTCTCCGCGAAGGCAGTCAACAGCCGTCCCACAAACTAATCAAAATATTCCCCCCTCACCGAATCTTCCTCCAACCCCATCTCGGGCCTCAGCCGCCGATGTAAGAAGAGGCAGTCATGCCTTACTGCAGGATATTGGGGGCTTATTGTCGCCACCGGCTTCACCCATGAATTCTCATCGTCCGACACCAAGCACTCAAACCGCAGACCTCATAGAGGCGTTACAGACCACGCCTCCTAGCAGCGCTACAGCACCCTCTGTGCCTCGTCCGCAACGCCAGCGTGTGCCACGCGCTCTGCAGGATGTAGGGGGCTTGCTATCCTAATCATCCTCGTTTTCTTATTGTGGTTGTTCCGTAGTAGACCGTGTGTCAATTGTCTTATATGTCGATTTCTCATGGTATGATATCCAAAGAGCGAGGCGTTGGGCGATGTATATGAGACTGTCACGAGATTATTGCAAAAGCGTTAGTACGCAAAGTATTTTGGCTAGATAGGAAGACTTGACCCTGTCTGCAACAGTGATTTTACGACTGTTACGGTATATATTAGGAAATACAGTAAAAATATTCGAGCTCTGTTCATTTCCATTGATCATTGCATGATATATCACACAATCAAGCCTCCAGCTTCCACTGCTGGTCAATCTTATTGTAGTGGAAGTCACCTTATGTTCGCATAGAATAGTATTGTTTCCCTCAAGTTCCTTGCATAATCTCATCGACGATGTCTACGTTCACTTTCGTAAGATACATCCAAGATTATGAGCCTCCAAATTACTTTTCCTCTGAGCATACTCCAAAACCCTGCAGATCCCCCTCGCCATTGCAAAACATTTAAACGGTCTGAACCACTGAAGCGTCGCTTTACCCCCCTTTACACACACGCATCAACTTCCTTTCTCTTTACAACCTAGAGACAAAGTACCTTGAAACTCCACAGGCGTCAGCTGAGATGTAAATGCCACCCATCTCCCAAATCAAAAATACTAGCGGCTACTATCTTTTCTTCGAGCAGCAGATGGTCAGCATATCTATTTGTGTGAAGGAGAAGAAGTATACTAAATCTGAGTCTAAGAGCTAATTGGGCGTCGCAGATTTGAATGGGACTTTGATTGACGATACCTCCAGGACCCCACCACTGCGCATCAATTATCCTCGTCGTGAGTAAGTACGATATAGGAACCGGAAATAGCCAAAGTTTCTAGGTTTTGCAGGCTGTTGCCAATCGAGGATTATTCATTCGGACTATTTTAGAGGATTTGCGACGAGGGTACCTTGCAGCTCTGTTAGTGGAGCTGCAGTGAAGTGCAATCAATGCTTCAAGGCCAATAGAACTAGGGTTTTCTGAAGGGAGAATCTCATAGCATACACCCAATCGAATATCTTGAGATCAATATGGAGAGCTTTAGCTCTTTCGAAAGGACTACCCTACTTGGGTTTCAAGCCCCATTCCCTGGGAAACAACTACAAAGCACGCTCAAGATTGCGGGCAAAGCGTGCAACATGTAGCCACTAACCGGGCCTCTGATTGGCTGAGCTTGAATGAATCAGTTGCTCCTGGCACGCTAACAATATAATCCAATGAAGACCACTGGCCAATTTCATCTTCCTACTTCTAGACTTTTATATGCATACACACAGGGATGATTGAGGGTCGGAAGACATCAAGAACGGACAAGCCTGGATGCCTCGGCCACTTCATCTGCCGCAAAGCCAGCCTGAATACGCATCAAAGACCAGCTTCAGCAGGATCGGATCCCGGATCAGTGCCATCATTTGGCACGTTGGCGCTTTCTTTGCGGTATCTGTCACCCGAGGGTCTCTTGTCTTGGTGGACTTTCTTCCACAGCAAGGCTTTCTCCGCCCTCTGACATTGCCGGAAGGCCTGACATTCTTCAGCGCTATTGAGTGTCCAGGATTGTTTCGCCTTTTCGGTCGCTTTTTTGATCAAAGTAGTGGCCCCACCTACTGGCTTTTGTCTCATATGGTTATAGAAATCAGTTGCGAGCTCCTCCATCGCCTTTCGGGGTTCGAGCGGCTCCAAAAGCGGCGCGTTCAACGCTTTAGGATTCCATCCCTTTTCTAATTTGTCTGCAAAAGGCTTGCAGATTTGTTTCTCGACAAGACTGACAATCCAGCGACCACAAGTCATCTGGTTCATGGACAGAGCATCCCTCTGGTTGCTTTGAGTATGCTTGGAATTCCGGCTCGGTCGTTCTCCATTTTCATCTGGGAATTGGGCGTCTTTGCCTGCATGCGATGACCGCTGCGCTTTGGCGTCAAACTCGTCTGTCTCCGTAATATCATCATCTTCAAACTCAGCACCTACGTCGGGCCACGCCACTCCAGTCACCGATTGAAAGCCTTCAAGGGTCCATAAACCGCACGTCGCTGCCAGCACCCCCTCCCAGGAGATGCACAACTCAGTCCTGCCAATGCTATCCATCATAGCAAATACCACTTCCCATCTACACCAGATATTTCTAGTTGGGACAGATACAGCGGCACCCATGATGGGTCTGAGCAACTGAGCGGACTGTGAGGCAATATGGGCGATGTCAACCCCGTGTGATAATGATGTTGACGAATTAGATGCTCTGGCTATTGATGCTATGTATGTTGGTTTGTGAGGGCCGCAATAGCTTATGCGTGGGACCAACGGAACGCGCCTTCTTTTTCTTGGTCTTTCGCTGGTGATGGCTTCGACAAATTGGCCCATTTTGACATCGTAAGGAGCAAACAACTTAGTACCCCACATGGGCATGAAGTTAACTTCGTCACTTGAATGTTATACCATGGAAGGCCTTGTGCTATACGAGAATTATGAGAGATGCGTCGAGGCACTACGCATCAAATGTCCAGAAGTCTGACAGTCCATTCAGGTATGCGCTCCACGCCTTCACCACGAATGGCGCTGACCGGTATTGCAGCCAGCGGACCTTTCCACGCGTTCTTTCTTTTACTTGGATGGTCTACCGTCTCATTCATTAAAGCGTTGAGATAAGCTTGGAGCTCTGCAAAGTTCTTTTGCGTTTCATCGATATCAGCCTTTGTGGCTACCACGAACCAAGGTTTGGTGGATATTGGCGCCATTGGCAATGCTGGCAATGAGCCTGATCTGGAATGTCCGACTTCAATATGCTCATTCTGTCCTGCCATGGCTCTATCATCAGCAGTTGCAGATGATATCGAACTCCCGAGTGGTTTCCAGTCTACGACCCTTGCCTCGGTTTCCATATTTGTCTTCATACTTTGCAGAGTCTCAAATTGGCCTAGCTCGCTCCAAAGGGCGTTCAATGATTCAACCGCATTTCCAGCACTGAGATCAACGACAAATGCAAGTACGTGTGCACGCTCGACATGACGCAGAAATCCAAGCCCAAGCCCCTTATCCTTATGTGCATCTTTTATTAATCCAGGTATGTCAGCGATCGAAATTTGTGTCCTTGGTTCTCCACTTGCTGTATACGCCTGGACTTGAGGCCTGCCATGATTATTGTCTAGCACCATAGTCCCAATGTTCGGCTGTAGCGTTGTGAAAGCCCAATCACCAATCCGGGCCTTGCTTCTGCTTAGCGCACGCAGCAGTGTGCTTTTCCCAGCATTGGGCATACCGACGAAACCAACGTCTGCAAGAAGCTTGAGCTCGAGCTCTATTGTAATGGAGGCGCCGGCTTCGCCTTTCGTAGCAAATTTGGGACGTCGGTGCGTCATACTCACAAAGTGTGGGTTGCCTAGACCGCCCACAGCCCCAGCGACAAGCAGGATTGGCCTTTCCATGGGCTCTGATAGGTCCAATGATATTGGTGCTTTTGGTTGAGCCATAGCCAAGCTAGACTTCCTCGATCTAGGCAGCGGTGGAAATTCTGCAGTCGCATATTCTGACATTGGAGCTGAAGGATACAATATCCATTTGTCTCTCCTCCAGGTACCCCTTGTTTCCTCGTCAATTCTCTCTTCAGCCCCTGCTTCAATTCTGCGTTTCCCCTCTTCCTCGGCCACAGGATCATGCCGGCTGACTTCTCTTACAACTGTTCCTACCGGAACTTGCACCAGTACATCATCTCCCCTCGCTCCGCCTTTACCCTTACCTTGACCATTCTGACCCCTCCCAGCCCGATGTAGTGATCGCTTTGCTAGCTTGTGTAGACTGGTCTCTCCCCGTACCGCTTGGATGTAAATGCTCCCTCCGCTGCCGCCGTCGCCACCGTTGGCTGGCCCAAATTCGATGTATTTCTCACGTAGAAAGGAGATACAGCCGTGACCCCCAGAGCCAGCTGCGAGTGTTAAGGTGGCTTTGTCTGCAAACAGAGTTCGGCCGTAGTCTGTGGGTAGCGGATTTAAATGGGAAGAGAGAGGATAATCTTGAGAAACTTTGTCGTCTATTGGTGAATCATTGGAATGGTAAAGTTTGGTATCCCTTTTGCTGTAGTGTCTTGCATATCTAACGAAGGCGAGAGGGGTTGTCTCAAGGCAGGGATAGAGATAATGGAGAAAGCTCCCTTGCACGCGAGTCATTCGTGGGATTTGGGTTCTTGTTGAGCCACCCGCCCATCAACCTGACCTGCACCACCGACTTAATTTAAAACGTGGGAATGTAACTGCTGGCGCGGCGTGTCAAAGCTTAATTTAGGTGCTTCGTGGTTGAGGAGCTGTGTTAAGTAAGTCTTAGAAATGAAAGTATGCTAGAAGGACTCACCTATCAAGTGGACACACCTGACAAGTGGACAGCCCTATAGGGCTGGAACTAAAGCTATCAAAACGGGCCCTAAAAGAGCCCCCGAAACCCCCCTTAGAAGGGTCCCCGAGTGTCTTAACCTTAGGGTATCTTCGGGGGCTATCTTCGCCAGCTTTAGGTCCAGCCCTGTAGGGCTGTCCACTTGTCAGGTGTGTCCACTTGATAGGTGAGTCCTTCTAGTACGAGAAATATCCGAGGCCTTAGAACTACCTACCCACCAGCGATGTCATGAACTCACCACATTTCCGCCCATGGCATCACAGTACTCAACAATATACGCTTCTTGAATAGTAAGTCACTACTTTACAAGTCTACCTCTATTGTGAATACTTAGCTGATGCAATTTGTCTCTGAAGCGCAAGTCTAACGGAGACATGTCCGGAGGGTATATATCTCAGTCTGAAGCCTGGAAGCCCGGCACAATGGTCTGGGGTTCTCTTTGTCCGTAAAGGTATAGTACCATTGTGCCCGGCAATTTTGAGGCTCCGAATGAGATGCTGATCATTTGATAGGACCCTACGCTCCAGCTATACTACGATTCCAGATTTCTTTCCCTTCGGACTACCCTACTTTACCTCCTTCTATCACTTTCATTAGTGACATATTTCACCCTCTGGTTGCACCATTGACGACCTACACCTATACGACCGGTTCTTCGAACTCGGACACCGTCAGTGCTACGGATGACGAGCGCCTACCCCCGGGAGGCTTTAGTCTACGACATGGGTTCCCGCATTGGTTTGGACGCGCACAGAAGAGCACTACGTCTTCCACAGATTCCTCAAGAAACGTAAGTGGTACCCATGACGACACTCAGAAACTTGGAGAGGACGCATATATGGTTCCTCCACCAGAGGATTTGTCCTCAAGAGGATCGTCGCAAGGACTTCGCTCCCCTTTGGTGCGGCCTTCTCGATCTTTACCGCAGACTCCTGGATCGCAGCTACAGCCCATTAGCATTGTTGGAGTTTTGCAGTATCTGAAACGTTCATTTGATGACGAAGGTGCGCTGGACACACTACCATTGGAGGCTGCGGGCAATTCGGGTGCTTGGAAAGCCTGGCTAGCTTACCGGAGGAGTAACAATCCAGACGCAAGTACAATTTTCCTTGAACCTGGGATGAAACAGCAGGATGAATGGAGTTGGGACGGTGTCTGGGAAATGAGGGTACGGAAGGGGATAGATGCAAGCATCGCTGAGTCTACCTTGTATGGTGGCGTGACAGGTGGAGATCATCTGGTTAGCTCCCATGTTCATAGCTGGAATTTAATTGCTAATACTATCGTCCAGATACGCTTCGTTGACATGGATGATGACTTGCTTCGAGAAGTCAAGAAGGGAATGGCTGCTTCCATCGGAACTATGTAGCTGGTAGAAGTGATTGCTCATCCAGAATAATACCTTCTAGAATTGATGGTTAGTCCTGGGTCTTCTTATTTCTTTTAGTTGTCTGCAATGAGGTTGCCATCTCGGGCAAGTGCGACTTTACCAGCTCAGCATAGTAGATCGCCCCTGCTCAAGACTGCCTCGAGGACATATCTTTCCCTGTGCTCGACGATGTCTTCTCTCCTCGACAGCTTAGCAGACATCCCAAAGCAGCAAATTCATACAACAGGATTAGGTGCAGCGTTCGTCTCTGCACGTATATACATTCTCATGAAGGGTATCGACCCCGACACATGGGAGACGGCTCCTATCGCTACGCTGGTTATTGTTCCTCTTGTAATAGTGGTCTTGGTGGTAGTACTCGCGATCAAGTGCATCACCTGGGGACCGGCTCTGTACATCAATTGCAAGGCGTTTTGGAAGCCAGACTTGAACCCCGCCTTGAATCGTGGCCGCAAGAGGGCCAGATCAGACCCATCACCAATCGATTCAAGAGTCTGACTGAGAGAGTGCGTCTGAACCCTCGACGAGAGGAATTGCTAAGTGCAGGTTTATAAAGGGGAGGACGAGAGACCCGTTTGCAGTCTGCTGTGTAAATCGTTGGACTGACAGGTCATGCCTCATTCGAAAATGTCTATCTTTCATACTCTTCCTAGACAGGTTAGTAACGATGGAGGATTTGGGGACCCAGAAGTCACACCCAAACCACTGCGAATCGCTAAGCGAGGAAGTTTGCGATCTTCACGACAACTGACTCTCAATTCACTGCCTTGTTTCTCACCATTGCAGTCCCAACACAGTCACGTGCCGATCAGGGGATCCTCGGCCTCGATAAGCTTAACGCAGCTACTTCCTTCCCAGCAAGACCCTAAGTCCCCCTCAATTGAATGCAATGCTCCCGAAACTTCCATTGACTTGCATAAACAACGCCGAAGTTGGTCAAGCCACACAGGGTGGCCCGCCCCCGGCGCTGAATATCAGCCTTCGGCTCCATCTGCATCAGTCCCGACGTATGCACGACCCCACTCTCAGTGTACACCTACGCTTTTTGAGAGTGGACTTGGAGGTACCCAAGAAGAAACGCGCGTCCTCACTGCTGTGAGATCTCGAGCAAGACGGGCTTTTAGCACAGGAGTATTCGAAAAGATCAATTGGCTAAGCCCTGTCAACGGTATACCATTAACTTTATCCACACCCCTAATCACCCATACCGGGCGCCGACGAGCTGTTACCACTAATGACGCACGTCATAGAATTTCAGAATGCGGCAAAACTGACCGAGCCCATGTATTACGCAAACAACGTTCTTTCAAGGAGCGGTTGATGACTCGGATGGTGGGCACTTTGGCTCCTACGGCCCACAAAAGCGATTTAATAGGCAAAGAAAGACGCCAGAGTATGCAGCTACCGCCACAAAATGTCCAATCTCTTGAGTCGCAACCTTGTCAAGATCTGAACGTTGCGAAACGAAGTATCTCAGGAGGAACAGACACAGGGTGTGACAGTGAGTGGGATAACGCTCTCTCCACTTTCCCAACCCCACCAAGATCCTACTACACAGCCCCCACGAGCACTGCATCAACAAGATCGTCGCGTCCGCCATCCCAAAGATACAGGAACCTGCGCAAGCCAGAGCATGCTACCATAATGGGTGCCCAACTGACACTGACCTCTGAGTATGACGAATTGGACTCCGATGATGGAAAGACTATGTTAGTGGCCATTGATGTCCAAGGAGTTTTGAATACCACAATCAGTGGGCAGAACCTTTGGTCACAGCATACTGGACTTGATGTAGTTGTGGTCATTGATAACTCGTAAGTTTTTGTGCTGTCGCGAAAGTATAGCTCCTGATCTCCCCTACAGGAGTTACACATCGTCAGGCACGCTCATGGGTAGCTGTGAGACTGCAAGATTCCTCGCCTCAACACTGAACGTTATCACCGACCGCATCGCAATCATCTGTATTTCAAGTCTTCAGGACTCTGACTCGACCTTGATTTGGCCTTTGAGCCGGATTAGAACACACAGGATTAAGACGTCACTAGACACAATTACTACCACCAGGCAAATGCCATCAGCCGACCTCTGGAAGCAAGCCATCATCTTTGCCAGGGAACTTCTCATGCAGTCTCCAATACCAAATGAGGACACTGAGCCACTTCAAGACACGTTTGGGCATATTTTCCTCCTGACTGGAAATGCCGCAGGTCTACCAACTGAGCCGCTGACAGACGATAAGCTTCAATTTCATGTCATCTGTCCCGCGAACGTGCCCAGAGAGCATCACAACTTCATCAGATGTAATGGATGGAAACTGCAATCGTTATCTGACAATGAGCTACAGGCAGTAAGCGCCAACAAGAATACCAATCCGAGTAGCATGCTAAACAAACTGCGCGAACTGATCATGCATGCACGTGGTGGAAAACTAGCTGGCGTATTGAGCGACATATTTATAGACATCAGACCTGGGCATGACTGCAGTATTGAGGAGGTCATGGGCAGCACCAAATTTCCAACCCTTCACCCCGGAGAATCTTCTACGGTTTTAGTGAAATTAAGAATTCATGGGGCTAGAGCAAAGGGGTATTCTTTGATCCAGTCTGGGGCCCCACTTGACACAGACGATATCATGAATGAGCTAGACGAAATGCTTCGATCATCTGCTGTCCAGATACTTACAGCAAGATTGAAATATAGACATTCCGAGCTTCCCAAGGGAACAATATGCTCGATCAATGCGAAATGTTGCCTGAAGCAGCAGAAGCGAAGCATAGATCGAGGGAGAAGCCAGACGCAGCTTCGTGCCTTTCAACCCAAAGACTGTACGACCCTAGTCCAAAAGCGCCTTGCATATTACACCGCCACTCATGGATCGCCTAGACATGCCTTGTCGAACTTGCGCAGAGAGTTTGGTGAAACAGGTTCCCACTCCTACTGCCCAGGCTACATCAAGCTCATCATGGAAGAGCTGGATTTTCAGGTCCGGATTGTAGATCGCTTGGAACTTGCCACATCGCCGAAGAAGCCTACTAGGCGCTCTGATTCTCTTGCCTTAGACAGTTGTACCGGACACTCCGAGACAGGCGCCTTCCAACCGGAGAACCGGAAGCCTCGTGATTGGATTACTGATGCCGTTGATGAAGGTGTTTCAAGACCTGAGAATCCCCCGTCAGGCGTTCTATGTGATCTTAGTAGGAAGACTGGGTCTGCCAGAAAGGCGACTGCAGAAGCAAATGAAGGAAAAGCTATCCGTGTTGATGCAAAGAGGCCATCCGAGTTTTCACATCCAAAGGGAAAGGAAGTCAATACCAGAGGTGGCGGCGCTCGTAAGGTAAGGGTCAGGGACCTGGTCCTTGGCAACATGATTATAGGCTCAGGTATTGCAAGGAGCACTAGCTCGGCCTGGAAGACTGCAGGCGAGGAGGCGGTATCTGCTTCACGATAATGGGAAGAAGTGTACTTTTTTTAGTCTTCTTTGCTATCCGCATTTAAGCTTCCGCATCAAAGCTGATGGTGAGGAAATTCTCGTTCAATGAGAGGTCTTTCTAGCCTCATGAGCTACTGTCACCGCCTATGGGCATGCCCATGGCTCCTCACGTCTTCGTTTCGGGTTGCTGGGTATCGCATAATCACCCTCACGGCCGCATAAATTCCCTAACATCCCAAACACAGACCCTTTCGTCCCAACCCGTACTAGCAGCCCACCCCTCCGCCCCGAAGAGACACCAATCAACCCCACACACAAACTCCGTATGCACGCCCATCCTTCCCAATTCTCTAGCCCCACCCTCCTCTGGCAAGGCCTTTGCACCCCCATCCGTCCATACTCGACACGTCATATCATAGCTTGCAGATAGCAACGTATCACTAAGGTGTGGACTCCACGCCACCCTCCTGACCGCGTAATCGTGGCCTCCTAGTATTTCTACTGGCCCGCCGCCGGATCGTATGTCGAAAGTGCGGATGAATCTATCCACGCCAGCAGCGGCAACTATATTCGATCTGTATTTATTCCAATCATGGGTAAGAGCTTCGTTGGGAGCAAAAGGGCCGCTGGGGGTGTTGACGTTGAAATTAGTGGGATTCGAAGGGGCTGTTCTGGCGGCGTGGAGGGGAATAGTGAGGACGAGATGGTTGGATGCAGAGGGTGGGGTACGGAGATCGAAGAGACGGAGGTGGGAGTCAGAAGAGACCGCAGAAAGAAGGGCGGGGTGGTGAGGTGAGAAGGACGCGGAGTAGGTGCATGTGTGGGTTGGGAGGGTTAGGAGGGAGGTGTCCCGTGTGGGAGACCACTGTGGCGAAGGCCGTTAGTGGAGACCCGGAGAAGGTTACAGGAGGGCGTGCGTACAACTTTGATAGTGCCGTCCCAGGAACTGGAGCAAAACGTGTCCTTCGCTACCAGATTCCAATGTACTGCAAAGACTTCCCTATTATGCTCTTTCCAACTTCGAATTGGGAATTCATCTAACCCGATGTCGAAGAGCTTAACCGAGCCATCGCCGGTCGCTACCACGCATTGGTTCCCATGTAGTTCGGACCAGGCAAGATCGTAGAGCGAGTCTTGGGTGTCGAACCTTAGCCCTTTCGTGAGCTATGTGCTGAGGGAAGTGGATGGGTTTGGTGGGCTGACCATTTTTCGGCAACAATGCCATTGGGCGTTAGGTTTAGAATGTAGAGTCTCCCATTGCCCACGAGACCGTAGTGTTGGGACGTTGCTGCTGCTATCTTGGAATCAAAGTATGGGGAGTATTTGACGGCGTATCCATTGAAGCCTTGGGTCCTGTATTCGAGCATGGTGAACTAGGTATTCGCATAAAATGGGCATGGCGGTAGCAGAGAGTGGAAGATCTATCGTTTGACCTCCCATAAGTGTACTACAGAGGAAACATTGGTTTAGGTACGGCAAATGACGATGTTCAAGTGCCCGCTGTCGGACCACGGCGAAACAGTCACACCTAGCGCCCCAGACATTTACTGTATCCCAATGTCTACGTACCAACACGTACCGGACCTCTCCTCCGTCGCAACATTCGCGGAGCTGTCATATTCGAAAATCTCGGTCAAGACCTCGAGGAGAAAGATGCCTGGATGGCCTCGGACGCCGCCCATTGACATTCGAATATTCTTCAACGATAAGAAGAATGCGTTTCTCTGAAATCATGTCAATTCAGTATCAGTGACTTGTCGGAACTAGTACTATACTTTGAGCCATCGCATTCTTTAAGAAACTCTCAGCCTGACCCGGCTACACTTCTCTATTACTTGTCAGAGATATTAGGCATATCATAGATGTGAGTTCCGCTATCCAGACTCTTCTAGGGATACTATGCTACAGGACAGTTGGCGCAGAGGAAGCTGTATGGGCTTTATAAGCCGACTCCTGGCTTTCTATTGGCCAGAAATCAACATATATCTAATTCAATTTTTTCCACTCTTGATATAACAACAAGGTCAAGCTATCACAAATTCGTAACGACTTAAATGCTCTAAAATGAAATACCATGCCCTGCTCTCGTCTTACGCATCGAACACCAAGATGACAGAAAGATGGCCCCTTCTTACGCCCTTCCTAAGTATGATTCATGAGAAATGTGATGCAATTCCGGCGATCAATGAGACCACTGAAATTACGCAGCTGATGATGGTCGCAACTTTGGCACACGTACTCAGAGACCCTCCTCGTCTCGGTTCGCAAGGGGGATTCGACATGGTGGGCGTGTGTCTCGATGTGCGACAAAGGCGGACGACGCTCCATATAGCAATCGCAATTGACACGGCAGCGATAAAGAAGCAGACTATCTCGGCTGTAGGGCTACCATTGCCACTGCCATCGCTCTGGGCAGGGGACATCGGATATGCAGCTGGAATTATTGTGGCGACTGAACCTAGGGCGGAAGAAGCTTGTACAAAGGATGTTGGAGCCAGCGAGGCACCGTTCAAGAAGAAAGCCGTCCACACAAAATCGGAAGTACTGCATTTAAGGAAATACGTACTGCCGCTATTAAACATGTACGTCCCTACCAAAGGGTCGGCGGCAGGGCTAGGGCAACAGAACTGTCAGTGGCTGTCTTGACCTTTGAGGTCGTTGCAGGGGCCTTGGGGTAGCTGACCAGCAGAGTTGTCCGGGCCCACATCCTTCCATAGGCCAATTACCGTACCGGAAGCCAATCGTGAGGGGGACGTTGCCGTTGGCGCCTGATCCAAGACAATAGCCTGCGGCAGGATCAAGGTTCGTGGCGACCACGCACGGAGTACCCACTGTACAGGAAATGGGATTGACTGATCTCACCCGTCAGTCACTGCACTAATACCCACATTTGGGAGGTCATACTAAAGCTATCGTTTTGAAAATAGCCGCAAATATTTCCCCCAACTTGTCTTGCTTTCAGAGACGGCGGTGGGGTGGTAAGAGGATGCACGATCAGAGCGGAAGCAGGGAGCACAAAGAAAACGATGCGGGTCAACGCAAACATGTTTCACATTGAGACAGCAGTTTGTCAATATGCTGGATGGTAAAAGGGCCAGTTTGCAACGCAAATGATATTCATTGACGGTCAAGGCCAGCAGGTTGGCGGGGCCGGCCCATTCGCCTGTTGAATCAGGCTGATGACGTCCCAAATGCGCCGGTGGTGTGGATTAAGCCACACAAGGCGGCTCGTGGCAAAAGATTCCGCCATTCAAACTTCTCTCTGTCGCTGACTTATCCGAATATTGCAGCGACATTGGCTGCTGAGCGCGAAAGAATTGACTGCACACACGCCCGTGGAGGCACTGCTGAAATCGAGATGCCGCCATCAGAGATATCACAATTGACCCAAGGAGCTTTTCTACCTGTGTATGACGTGATATCTAACGTCGGTGGTCGGTGTCTTCAGGCCATCGCCATGCAGTGTTTCCAATATACAATAGCAGCGACAGTGGGGAGACTGACGCCAAGAGTCTTGATTAGCGCCAGCCATTCTGGACAAATCCTAACCCTAGCAGCCATTTACAGGGGGAGTTGGGCATCATTTGCCTTTATACAGTAATCTTATTGGGCGGCGGGGTCGCTAATTTTTACGACCAAGCGGCAGCTGTTTAGGCACCTCTCTTGGGGCGGGCTTGCAAGGCTGAAACATTAGCATGCCAAGACCTTAGTGCAAATTGAAAGGATGCCGCGCCTCCAGGGATCCTCGGTTGGATCGTCAACATAAGTCCCACAGCCCACTCTCCAGACATTTAGCCAGACTCATGCTCTGCTACGCTTCCAAGCCCATTTCACCTTTTTCCTCCTCCTCTTATCTTGCCTTCTTCTCGTTCTTCGGAGCGCAGGTTGCCTGATACTCAGAAGCATATCAGTGCCGCGAACAAGATTAACGTGGTGAACCATGTGGTCAATATAAGATTCAAGACAAGAATTGCGCAGCTTTTCCAGCTTCACACTGATCTGTTCCAGAACCGCTCGGCAATTGTTGATAGGCTCGGTCAAGCTTTTCACTGCCTCTAATAAAGTTTTGTCGTCACTGATGATAATTTGCACATTCTAATCTTTCAAAACAACATTCAGAGAAAAAAGTACATTGTAGAAAGCATACACTTCCTGGTGGATGGCTTTGATGTTCCCAGGTGCACCTCTGATGTCGGCTACGAGGTCGAGTAATGCTTTTGACGTCTGGACTGCTTGAATGGTGAAGGCAGCTACACCTAAAATGCCGCTAATAGGATCTGCCACGATGGCTTTTCCAGCGATGAGGCTGAATCAACTCGTTCAACTCTGCCAGAGGGGCTCCGATGGCTGTCTGTGAACCTTCCTCTGGCCGTCGCTCCTTCACATGGCTGCCATCTTTTGATCAGGTTCGCTCGAAATCAAAGAGTCTAAGATCACATTCAAAAGTCATGAACAAGGTTGATACTCAATTGCTTGACTACAGCGGGTTCAATTGGATTTGGTAGTCAGGCAGCAATCTCACGAGCCTACAGCGAAAGCGGGCAATTGCGCAATTGCGCGAGCGTAAGGCTGCGCTCACGCTAGACTCAAAAAGAGTGGAGTGGGTTCCATTGGTTTGAAAGTGGGTAGATAGTCCTTTGGTTGAAGGGTTCACTCTTTCCTGTATGAAACCTCTCACCGTATAGCCCTATAGATTCAAATCTGAAGCTGGTGAAGAGGCCCTCTAAGAGCCTCTGAATCTAGGTACACCACAGTCACCCAGGCGACGAAAATAGTCCCGGGAGCGTCCCGGCTCTAGGGTGTCTCTAGGGCCCGCTTCGCGAGCTGGTGCAGCCCGCAGTACGGGGGTGAGCCCTTCTAGAACTATGGAGTAGGGCTAGGGCCAAAACTCTTGGCGTAGCTTCTTGGAGCGTGCAGATTTACCTTACGCAGCAGGCGATTTCTAGGCAATGCCACGCAAAAGCTGTACGAGTAGTAGCAAATACCTAACCTGCAGTAACTCACTCAGCGCTCATTCTGCTGCATTGCACGGGGGAATGCTAGCCCCACTTCAGCTTGGCTCCTTCTGCAACGAGCGGACGCAAGCGACGTAGGCTCACAAGCCCCGGTTTCCTGTTTTTCAGAGAGCAGGAACTTGACAACAGGCACTTCTTGCATAGAAAAAAGCTAATAACAAGGCTGGCCTACCCTACCCAGGTGCTCTGTACCCTCACAGTTGCAACCGATAGGCCTGCGGCCACGTCACGATGGTGAATCTTCATTGTGTGAGGAAGTCGAACTTCGAGCTGTGGTCGACGCAGGAATCCAATGCGAGGTTACGGTCCACCACCTCGGGCCAAGTTGCCCTCTTCGTCGGTGCCACAAGCGGCATCGCCTTTCACACGCTGACCAAGTTCGTGCGTCTGTCCTATCGGCCGAAGGCCTACATCGTGGGAAGGAACCCTGAGAGGCTCTCGGAGATCATACAGGACCTAAAAGCTATCAATTCGAAGGGTACATACATACCAATTGAATCGAAAATCTCGCTACTGAAGAACGTGGATACGGCGTGTGAGGAATTACAAAGGCGAGAAAACAAGTTAGATCTGTTAATTACGTGTCCGGGCTACCTCAAATTATCGAGACAGCGTACGCACTTTGAAACCTTGCTCCATGACCCCAATCAAATAAGAACCAAAGAACCAAAGAATAATCTGGTCTAATATGAACCTAGCGAACAACGAAGATGGACTGGAAGAGACAATCTCGCTCCGCTACTACGTACGCATGCGCTTCGTTCACAATCTCCTTCCGCAACTTACAGCCTCCCCGTCCGCCCGCATCCTAAGCATCCACGGCGCCGGCTTTGAAGGTCAACTCAAAGAAGATGACCTCGAGCTCAATAAGCACTTTTCAATTCGCAACGCCGTGATTCATACCGCCACCATGAACACTCTTGCCTTGGCAGAGATAGCATCATTGCACCCTACCATCAGCTGCGTTCATGCGTGGCCCGGGGTGGTACTTACGGGTACCTTCGACAGGTTGACCGAGAGCTGGTATGCGCCGTTGAGGGTTCTATTCCTGTGGCTCGTGGTCCCCTTGATGTCGCTTGTCAGTCCAGATCATGTCAGTTTACAGGAGACTGGGGAGCGCCATCTGTTTGCCGCTACATCTGCCAGGTATCCGCCGGCAGGGTTAAAGGATCCGCCAGGTGGCGGAGTGGCGTTGCCAGAGGGGGTCGAGATGGCGAGAGGCTGGGATTTGAACGAGGGAAGTGGGTGCTATCTACTGAATTGGAATGGTGAGACGACTGGCGATGCGAAGTTGTTGGAGGAATATCGCAAAAGAGATATGGGCAAGAAGATCTGGGAGCACACGCTGGAAGTATTTGATCGAGCATGTACACAAAAATGAGATAAGGTGTCAATGGAAATCGTAGGTATATACGATTGTAACAATAATCTGCTGTTTCAGAATTGACCATGTAAAGGTCTGCGAACAATCACGCTAGAAAAGCCGACCCTCACCTCGAGACTGAGAACGATGCAATGGTAAACGGGACTACTCAGACTGCTGCAATATGACCGTCCCAATTAGTTGTCATTGATCATGCTTTCCATTGGAGAACTTCAATGCGCATACTGCTGGAAGATGCCAAGCATTCCCCGAAAGAGGTCTAGCAGAATCTCTGTGAATAATATGCACTTCATAGAACCCGATGCGGATTTACAGCTTGTAGCTTTAGGAGAGCAATGCCACTCGCACTACATCCTCCATTAAAGCAACCATCCAAACTCCCCACTTCCTCCACCTGGCCTGCCTAATCCCTCATTCATCCTCTACGCCCTCTTTCCCCACTCCCAAAATGAAACTCTCCACCCTCCTCCCCCTAACGCTCCTCCCCCTCCTCACCCCCGCCCACCATACGTCCAACTGGGCCGTCCTAGTATCTACCTCCCGCTTCTGGTTCAACTACCGCCACCTCGCCAATGTCCTCTCCCTTTACCGCACCGTAAAACGCCTAGGAATCCCCGACTCTCAAATAATCCTCATGCTCCCCGACGACATGGCGTGCAACCCTCGCAACGCCTTCCCCGGCACCGTGTATAACAATGCCGACCGCGCGTTAGATTTGTATGGCGATAATATCGAGGTGGATTATAGGGGATATGAGGTTACGGTGGAGAATTTCATACGGTTGTTGACGGATCGGTTGGGGGAGGATGTGCCGAGGGGGAAGAGGCTGGGAAGTGATGCGGGGAGCAATGTGCTGGTCTATATGACGGGGCATGGGGGAATGAGTTTCTAAAGTTTCAGGATAGTGAGGAGATTGGGAGTTGGGATTTGGCGGATGCGTTTGAGCAGATGTGGGAGAAGAAGAGGTATATGATCCCTACCTCAGGCTCTTACTAATTCAAGGGGACTGACGGGTGGAAATGGCGCAGGTATAACGAAATGCTCTTCATGATTGACACCTGCCAGGCGAATACACTTTACAAACACTTCTACTCCCCTAACATCATCGCCACGGGGTCCTCTGAAATCGACCAATCCTCTTACTCCCACCACGCTGATAATGACGTCGGCGTCGCTGTCATAGACCGCTGGACCTACTACATCCTCGACTTTCTTGAATCCCAAGTCACTTCTCCCTCCTCAAAACTCACATTAGGGAATCTCTTTGATTCGTATGATGAGAGTAAGATTCATTCAAGGCCGGGTGTAAGGTGGGACTTGTTCCCTGGGGGCGAGGAGAAAGGCAGGGAGAGATTGGTGATGGATTTTTTTGGGAATGTGCAGGGCGTGGAAGTTGAGGGCGGGAATGAGACGGAATGGAGGGAGAAGATGAGGAGCTTGGAGGAGATTGTTAAGAGGGCGAGGGCGAGGGGGAATGTATCGGAGGGGTGGAAGAGCGAGCCGCCGGTTGAGCAGGCTGTGGTGAAGGTGAAAAGTGCGGGGAAGAAGGGGGTTGAAGGGGCTGCGAAAGTCGAGGCCGGGGAGGCTTGGGGCCAGAGGATGTTAGGGGCGGGGGCGCTACTTGGGTGTGCGTTGCTTTGGGGTGGGGCTTCGTGGCTTGAAGCTTCTCGGTGACGTTCAATGGGGGAGCAATCGGGCATTTCCGGAGCTTTGTCTTTATATAAAGATTCCCCTGTGCATTTATATATGTAAATTAAGTCTATAAGCCCGAATTAATGCGCTACGGGATCAAGAGCGGATTTGGGTATATTGCAAGCTATTAGAGCAGAGAGCATACGCTGAATCTAAAGGCTTTTCGTCTTCACAATGCGATGAAAATACGACTCAGAGCAGATGCAGGACAAGAGAAAAAGGAACATTATCACAAGCCCGAATCCAACGCCACCGCTAACATTACTTCGTCTCCTGCAGCGCGTAGTGAAATTCACATGTTTCATAGAGTATCTGCAATACGCCTCATCGTCCCCATCGTCTCAAGAAGCTTGAGAGAGTGTCCATCGCCGCTTCGCCCCTGTATCCCGTTCAGTCGCGAGCGCTTGCGGCGGAGCACCCCAAAGGCCGTTAGGTATGATGGAGCGATCTTGGTTACCACTGACAGGGCCACCATCGGGGAGTCTCTTGTCTCCAAAATCTCCATTGGTAGGATCACTTTTCACCTGCTCTAGCCGAGGTTTGTTTGCAGTTCCATCCAGGCCATGGACTTTCACTGGAGCATTGGACGATTTCGTGCTATTTCCAGTAGCACCGTCTGCTTTTTTCGGCTCAGGCTTGGTCCATAAACCGCCTGATGCATGCACGGCAGTGGTAGCACTTCTTTGCAGTCCTTCAGGGCGGCTGCTTGTTGGGGTCGAGTCCGACCCATCAGTCTCATTGTGATAGTCACCAGCAAGGGTGCTGGAAGCAGATATATTGCCTCCTGTAAATCCAGGGCGCTCATACCTATACGGAGACTTCTCCCTGACTGGCTGATTGAGCTGTACCCTTGGTCCCGCTAGGAACGGAGAGCCAGCTCGTAAATGATCTGTTGAAGCAACGATCTTCATTTCGTAGTCTTCAGCTAACCCAAGATCGATCGACGACTGTCGTCGCCGTGACCGCGATGTTGGCATGTTACTCGCCGGAGAAGCGACTCGTTTGTAGTCAATGCTTTTCCTCACAGCCATTGTTAGCGAAGCCATGCCCACGTCTAGTAGGACAGGCTGGTTTGTCAAAGCTCCAATAAGAGCATTGCAACCAGCTCCGTGGGTCACCAACACTAAGACTGTGTCTACATCATCATCCTCGGAGCCATCGAAACCCTGCGACTCTGGAGTGCTAGCAGAATTCTCAGTATCTTGGGAGCCGGGACTGCTAGATTTAGTTTGACTTTGCGGAGGCCCATCACCTATTGGTTCTAATGTCTCAGAAGGCTCGTGACTTCGATACCAAAGGATCATTCCATGAAGCCCTCGTCGAAATCTTCTGTGCATGTTGCTCCATTCTTCTCCATACTCGCCTCCATGACCCCATTCAAGCGGTGGCCGTAAGCTATCCCATTGGTAGTCAACATTGACACATGCATCACGAGCATGGGCGACATAGCCATGGGGTATGGGTTGCGAAGGTGAGACGGCGTACGACGGTGTTGGCGGCACATAATATGACCTTTCTGGGTTCGGACTCCTATCTCCTCTGGTTGTAAGCCTCATACTGGACCTTGTTGTGGTTGAAGGGTTTCCAACATTGTTACTATTAGCTCGACTTAATCTAGGCATGTTCTTGCTCAGACTAGTCATGTCGTTGAGCGGAGTCTCTTCGTCAGAGCTATAAGACCTTGCAGATGAAGCCTCGCCTCCCCATAGAAGATTGGTCCGCCCCGTGGCAGTTCTTTTGGCGATATGGAGCATATCTATGGGGTCTCCCTGACGGAGCAACTCTCCCTTGGCACTCGCCACCATGAGCTTCGACTCTGGGGGTGGCGTTATTTTATCAAAATACTCGGGAGAAAGCCATTCTCCCAGGAAAGGATCCACTCTTAATAGTGCTCGAGGAAATTTTCGCGAGCTACGTGATCTATTTCGCCGCCTGTAGACACCGCCGGATTCGGGTTCCGGAATGGCAGGAAGACGTCGAGAGTTCCCATCATCCGTTGCATGTAAGCGTGGCGACCCTGAGTGCATTACGTGGGATTTCGAGTGGGATTGATGACCAGACGCTTTCGACTCTCCTCGGTACTGCGCCATGCCAGCACTTATCGCGATCGACGTCTGAACGCATCGCAGGAACGGAGAGCTATGTACGACAACCTTGTGTCTGCGTCGCCTGGTTCGGGAGGAATGGTATTCATGATATCGTTCTTTTTGCGCAACCACCCCTTCAGTTTCCATAATCCCATTCGAGGTATGGACAGTATGCCAACCTGGTTCGGCTTCTCGAGTCTCGATTATGCTGGCGATTTTTGCACCCAAGGCTTGGGACTGCCTCCAACCGCCGTATGTTAGAGGAGAATCGTATGGTGTTGGAGAAGTAAGATGCCATTGCGTGTCTGCAGCGTCCAGCCTAGCACCATGCCTGTGTAGGAGTGAGTACGTGCAATGTCATGCATTTCTAGCTTCTAGAGAACGTACCTTACTACAATCACAACAGCTGGAGGACGACCCATTCGTGAGCACTCAAATTCAGCCGGGTCCGACAAAGACTGTATAGGTTGTGCTCAAGGACAGATGGTATGGGCTTAGATGAGGCGAGGGGGAAGACAGAATAATATCAGTACTTTGTAGAAAGTTGAGTTATGAGCAAGGGTTTGAGCTCCAAATAGAGCTTTCCCAAGCGGGTACTCCCCGTGAACCGTAGTACTGTGCTGCCCCGCGACGCCTCTGACGCCACCCGGCCCTTAGAATTACCGTACCCGAGCCATTTTTACGACCGTAAGGTAGTTCTTCGTACTATTTACCCTGTCGTTACCCATCCTCCTCCTCCACACCTCGTCCCCACCTAACGCCCGTTCGTCAGATGTTCCGGAAACGTTCTCAACAAGACATCCTGCCCTGTTGCACATGCCATCCCTCCGCTAGCAAAAGGATAAGAGGAATGGTGCAGCAGGCAGGAACCCGAGGCGTTGAGAACCCGAGGCCTCGAAGACTACAAGTCCGACCTGCAGGGTCTCAATTCAGCCTTGCTGGGCGCGTCGTCTAATGCCATCTCTGTCTCTCGAGATCTCTATACAACAAAATTCGCTACGCCATAATGGATATATTTACAAGTATGATCACCGTTTACACGTGCTCTCCATCGCATGTTTAGGCCAATGTGGAGGAGAAAGCGCTGTTAAACTCGCGTACAAGATCACTTGGCCGATCTGCTCAATGTAACGTTGACGATGTTTCTGGTCCCAAGCTTAGTGTAACTCATTCTCTTCTAATTCCGATGCTCATATATACTAGAGAATTCGTTCCTTCGGGCCTCGTTTCAGATATTGCCTCCAAACGATCTTTCGCACTTCCGGCAGTATACAGTAATGCAAAATGCCTTCGGTTTTAGTGAGCATCGTTGACTTCCAAACATAAAAGTCGATCATCCGGATACACATCCTCTATCATGCTGATATTTATACAAAGTATTTGTCAATTCACGCCGGGGCCGGGTCTAGATTTAAAAGATAGTGTTTCAAATGTAGACTGACAGCGCTGCTTGCGACTCGCGGTGTGGCTGCAGACGCAACTTGCTGACTATACCAAGATCAAGGTATATGCGATTTGATCAAGCTGCAAGATAAACATAACAGGAAAAGTCGAAATCTCGTCCCGCTCAAGCGATCATATCAGATCCCAGACTTATATCGCTTTGTGTTACACGCTAAGGTGATTGCCCGTTATGCGACCTCATATCCGCCACAGACGCCGTGACCATACAGGAAGAAAGTCTACGTGAGGGGATCACGGATTTCTCTTCTAAAAAATCTTATCAGCCTGAAACACCGAAGTCCAATGATGCCATCGGAGAAGCTCTGCATCCATGATATCTTCAAGGACTGTCATTCGTTGACTGTGTGGATAGTTCGGGATTGGTTCTGCAGTCATCTTCGGGAACGAGCCATTTACTGAACACTGCAGGATCAGAAACGGTCCCTCTCGACAAATGAACACCGTACGGTAGTAGACCATGTATGCGTTGGCTTAGGAACACTGTGATCCAGTTTTAGGACCTGATGGAGGCTCGGATTACTAAAGAGGGCACTGACCTCGCCACCACGTCATCTCTAGCATTTCAGTCAAGCGCTATAGATGCCTTGACGCTTAAGCTATGACCGACTTGCGACCCACCACTCTCCTTGCTGCTGTTAAGCTCATCGCGTGAATGACAGCAGGCACAACCTGGCACACTGTTGGCTAATACATTGTTTCCATTCGGGAACCATTGATCTTGCATTCTCAAAGCACTGTCCTCTTCGTGCATATGCGTGTTCCCGCCTTCGGGTGCTGAGTGAGCTCCCAGTGCAAGTACCTGCCATATAAGACTCTTCATGGTGCATACGCTGTTCTATTTCTTCCCTAGCGGCGATATATACATTCATTGACCTTACTAGCAGAGATCTCTATTTTCTTGTTCCATTCACTCCTAACCAAACAACCACGCTACATTTCTAGGCGCTGTCTGCATAGCACATGTCTTCGATCTCGTCTAGTCCAGTCCTTCTTGTTCTTTATTTACTTTCTTTATCCACCTTCGCTTTTGAGAGCACTCATAATCTTCCAAAACACTACTTTGGCTTTCTTCTACTAATAACATATTCAAGCTAATCTTCCGTCCGACCAACCCTATCTACTTGCTGCCGATGATCGACCCCATGCTCTACCTTGTCCCAGCGACAGACTTTCTATTGCGGCTTCCCTAAGATAACGAGATTTGACTATTGCTTGTTGAGTCTCAAAGGATGGATCTCCTTCCTATAATAATTATCCTATCAATGCTGGGTTTTTTCATCACACTGGCCACCATCCTCTTCACCTGGCAATTCCTCAAGGCTCGAGAACGACGCAGAAAAAGACGACAAAGTACAGGATCTACCCACCGGCCGCCTCGTCAGCTTACCCTGCGAAGTGGTCAGGTTATCCCAAAGTCCGAGGCGCAGGATACGGCTAGCACCCGCGATCCTGTTTCGGTTGACCTTCCGAGCCCAGGCTTGCAACCGGTGCCGACTTACACGGTCACTTGCGAAGCCGGGGTAAGAAAAAAATCGCTATCAGGAGCCAAGATCGCGGCTCGTGAACATGGTCGACCACCGATTCTTGCGGATCTGGAAGCTCAATATCAAAATGTTGATCGCCATGAGAAAACTTCCAGTGAGCCACTACGAGGCAAGGAGCATTTAATGATTCCAAAGGCCCGTGCCCAGTCCATACCACCAGGCATTGGGAATGAGAGAAAAGTTTCATTGACAATTCCCCGGCCAGCTCTAGTAAATATTGAATCACGCAGGCCTTCGGCTTCGAGATCAGTTGAATCCAAGCGTAGTCGATCTACTGCATCCAAAGGACAAGATTCTCAAACTCGGAGATCTTCAAGAGAGATTAGTGATTCGCTCGAAAAGGCTTTTAGCGGACCAGGGATGCTGGGCGATGACGTGCCTGAGCTTCCCTCAATGCCCGTTGGCGCTGTAACAAGGAAAAGTTCGACATACGCAGGCGATAGCAAGAGGACGAGCGAGCGGCGCGTGTCAGCGAAGACTTTCGATAGTGCAAAAGCCAGCTCAAGAGCCATCTCTGAAGCGATTCAGAAACCCTCTCCGTTGTTCTCGGGCGTCAGCTACGGTCCACATGTGCGGTTTACACAAAAAGAAGACGTCAATCGCATTTCTTTCCTATCGACATCAAATTCGATGAGCTCAACCGCTACATCACCACAGCTGTCACCAATATCTCCAACTTGCCCTCCACTGTCTTCGAAATTAGATCTCGAACCTTACGAGCCACCTTCAACTGACATACTCTCGCCAACCATTATATCTACACCACCACCTCTGCGTGATACACCACCTCATCTTGCCACTCCTGACTTTGGCGAAAGCTCCTTCTTCGACTCGGGCTCGTCTTCCGACAACTCCCGACCCGCTCCTCCACAACGAGGCGTTTCGGTAATGTCAAATCGGTCGGTTCTAACAATCGCCTCTTCAGAGATTTCAACCAACTGGACAATCGGGAATGCCCAAGTGGTCAACATCTACCCGAGCGTAGCACAGGCAAGATCGCCGCCACCCTACGCGCGAACATTGAGGTCGAAATATGGGCGATACCCCCGAGGTCGGAGAGACAAGGCGTTACCGGTGGTACCCAACTCGCCCCTGTCGAAATCCGAGCTCGGACCCTTGTGAGGATTACGAGAGCAATTAGCACTGAGAAGATGGGCGCAAAAGATTAAATGAGCAGCAATTGCGATTGGGCTCGTGGATGGAGGACAGTATTCTTCTGCCAGTCATAACACGACCAGCACAGTGCCTGAAGAATCTCCGCTGGACAACAAACATTGAAGTATTACTATACAGAACGTAATCAAGAACGATGATGTTAGTCACGGAAATGAGGCATTGGTCACGGGAGGAAGCATAAGCTAAAATTGGGGGGGAAATAACTAAGGGTGATGACGGATGTTAACACAAGAATGGAAGCAGGGCCAGAAGCAGCATTTGCTTCACAAAGACGTGTACTATCAAATTACTTCTTGGACATATTTAAAGATCTATAAGGTTGTATTTGACGTCGATCTGCCCAAATATGCTGTGCTTCTCGCATTGATAATACCATGTGAAGCGTAAGCGTAAGCGTAAGCGTTAGTGTAAGCGTTGTGAAAAGTGAGGCTCGCGGACGCGCGTTACAGTATCCTGATAGTGTCGATGACTGGACTGTCATACTACATAGTTTGTAATACTTAACTCTGGAGATCCTCATCTCATGGGGCGTTAGCTCTGACGTCATCCATCAGTACACTCACTACCTGACTTTGTACTCCTCAGTCATTTCATGGGGCGCGTGATATCGAAGCATCAGTGATAATCTTAGCGCTATCGCATACTATTGAGCTAGTATTAAATAGTGGTCCGCGGGGCCTGGAAGTCTTGGCGGAGAAAATTGCGGGCTCGCGGACGACCGAAGTATCTCCATTCAGGTAAGACGATCGTCCTGATCCGGCAGCTGCAAAACATACACTACTGGAAGGCTTGCATGGACTGCACTATCACTGCACTATCACTGCATATCGTTGCATATCGCTGCATAATGGCTGTCTGTTTCTACCTTCCTGCACTCTGCGCTACACCAATCCCCCCGCCGAACCCACCCAACCTCGTCTCGTGGCCCATTGTACAGTCATCCGCCTCTGCAAACATAGTCCTTGAGCCTCGTACAAAGGATTGTTCTTATTACAACGGTTCGCCACTCCCTCTCACCGCTTGTGCACATGGGTGGCGCTTCTCTGTCGGCAATGCCAGCGTCAGAACAACTCACCAGAAACATTGAAGACTTGGACATCAAAGACGCTAAAAGCGAATTCGAGAAATCATACGTCTACATAGACGGCAATATGGATACCCCACCACGTTCTGCCGACGGTGCGCCCAGCTACGGTCCATACGAGGCAACGGTTTCTGTCAGTGCAGTAGAGAAATGGGAGAAAGAACTGTTGGAAGATCCGAAGGTCTGACCGACACGCGGGCTTGCTGTGTCCCTGAAACAATCCTATGCATCCAGCAGAGATACTGACCCACAACAGAACCGTCTCGCCCTCTCTGCTCTTGCTGGCACCGACCCCAAGACCGTCCTCACACAACGCGCGGCCACGATAGCCGACACCCAATCCTTCAACATCAAGATCTCTCTTGAAGGCTCTCCCATCACCAACCAGCGTTCGTCTGGCCGATGTTGGCTCTTTGCTGCGACCAATGTCTTTCGAGTGGCTATAATGCGGAGGTACAACCTAAAGGAATTCGAACTTAGCCAATCCTACCTGTTCTTCTGGGATAAATTGGAAAAAGCCAACTACTTCTTGGAACAAATACTTGACACGACCGATGAAGACTTGGATGGAAGGTTAGTTCAAGCCTTGATGGCCAGCCCTGTTGGCGATGGAGGACAATGGGACATGGTTGCCAACCTGGTTGAGAAGTACGGTCTTGTACCACAACACCTCTACCCAGATTCCTTCAACGCCATGAACTCCTCCACAATGGCCAGCCTCATAACAACGAAACTTCGCGAAGACGCCCTCATACTCCGCGACCTCGCCAGCATATCCCCTGAATCTCGCTCCTCTATTGGTAGCATGAAAGAGAAAATGATGCGGGATATCCACCTCATGCTAACCCTCATGCTCGGTCCCCCACCCCCTCCCAGTAAGGAGATGACGTGGGAATACTACGACAAAGACGACAAGTTCGGCAGCTTAACAACTACGCCCCTAGATTTTGCCGCCGAACTCTCCTCCAAAGAATCCGTTGAAGCCAACCGTGGCTCTGACGTCCATGAATTGTTCAGCTTAGTCAACGATCCTCGCAATGCGTACGGCTCCCTCCTCAGCGTCAGCCGTCTAGGGAACGTAATAAACATGCGTGGCGTCCGCTACGTCAACGTCTCCATGTCAACCATGAAAACCGCCTGCATCGCCATGCTAAAAGCTGAACTGCCCATTTTCTTCGGCAGCGACGTTGGAAAATGGTCAGACTCAAAATCCGGCATTATGGACACTGGACTCATCGATTACGAACTCGGCTTTAACATTCGCCTTGGACTGACCAAGGCGCAGCGATTGATGACCAGTGAGAGTGCAATGACGCATGCCATGGTGCTGACAGCAGTGCACGTGGATACAGAAGGTAAGCCAGTGAGGTGGCGCGTGCAGAATAGCTGGGGAGAGGGAGCTGGGAGTAAAGGGTGGTTCGTCATGAGTGATCGGTGGATGGACGAGTTCGTCTATCAAGCTGTTGTTGATCCAAGCTTTGTGGCTAAGGAGGTGAGAGACGTGCTTGAGAAGGAGCCGAAGATGCTGCCGTTGTGGGATCCGATGGGTGCGCTGGCTTGAGCATTGGGCACGGCATCTTTGTATGGTGAGTCGAAGACTTCTTTGTTTGCAAGCAATCTAGTAAACATCTAGCTTGGGCTTCTACGCGCGATATCGTTGACATAACAATACGCGCATGACACCTACATCGGCATATATCACATCAAGTGCATCTCACCTCCTGCATGTGCTTTTCCTAAGATATTTCCTCTTCTTCTCCACCACGCAGTACCTCACTCACCATGGTTCTTCCGACGTTCCTTACTCATGCTAATTTCCCTCTCCCTTTGCACCCCCGCGCTTCGTCCCCGTCTTTCGTCTTTCTGGCATCCCTGCCTCCCACTGCTCCATCATTCACCAGTCCCTTATCTATTTAACGCCCCCAACCCATACATCTACTCGTTATGCCAATCTCCATCTCGATCAGCAAGCCCCAATGCTTCAAACCCTTGTCGAGTTCCCTTTCCGTGTTGAATCTATTGGCGACGATAATCGCGCGCCTGCGCTTTAATTTCTCCATGAGCTTGTTGATAGAGACTTCGACTCATTATTTCGCATTGGTTTCGGTTTATATACCAGTGGTAAAAGGAAAGATAACCTGGGGACTAAGTGCTAGCCAGAGTGAATCGTATGTGGAAAGACGATTTAATTTGTATCTACGGGCGGGGCATGGATCGATTATGCAACCATAAAGATAATCACAATTCAGCATGAGGGTGCAGCTGCAGACAAGATCGATCTTACAGAGATGGGTTCAAACGGTGACATGGTGGGAACTGGTGTTGGAACTCGATCGAGTTCGCGGATCTACTTTCCAGGAATGGTGTTTCCATGGTGTGATGGTCTAGGTGCAGGGGAGGGGTATGGGAATGGGTTCGGGGTATGACATTGTGCGAGGGGGAATTGGAGGCTGAGGGGTTTCGGTGAGGAAATGGGAAATGCCTTCTAGAGTCATAGTAGGCGGTGAGAGATTTGTGCATTTGTGGCGAGTGCTTGCTCTGGCAGATAAGGGAGCATTCTTGTAGGTGAGTCAAGATATCTGTCCTGTTGGAAAGCTCGGTGCTGTCAATGATATCAAATACTGATTGCTGACAGGTGAATACGCTAAAGATATTGGGTGCTTCTCTGATTTGCCAGTTAGGTACATAGGAGATAATGCTTCCCATCGTATTGGACTCAATTTGTTTGTGAACCCTCTTTGAAAGAAGTTCAGGATATTCTGCCAGTTTGTCTCTCCTTCTTTTCTAGCATACTGACCGTTGAAAGAGCACAAGAGGCCCTGTTTACGAACATCGTCAAGAAGATACTCTGGTTATCAAGAACAGTGAGAAGAAAGAACAAAGTTGATGAATGATGCAAATACGAACAAATCCATTCCTGTGGATCCCACGATCCAGAGCATAAACTCCTACAAAATAGTATGAGTAAACACGATCGATCCACGAGTTCATGCTCCTATAGAGGATAACGGAGTGCAACGCAACTCCTGAATAATCTTACTCGTATCCGTCAGCTTCTTGAAAACATACTCCTACGATTTGAGCAATGCTGGCGAATCATGGGCCGTTGGCGCCTCGCCTTTCTCAGCACTAGACGGTCCGTAAGACGCAGGATCTCGATGCTCATGTGACATATCATGCACCAATAATGAAGACTCTGTGGGCTGTTCCTCCTCGCTTCCACCTCCCATTTGGCGATACGAAAAGCTCTTCACCGCTATCGTGCTCATGGTGCTGGGTCTGGACCGTCTGTTGGCGTCTGTCGCCTTCAGAAGTTCGGCCTCGGCTTTTGGATACCTGCGAGTCGGATTTTCTCCAGTTTTCGCTGGTTTCGGCGGTCCTGGGTTTTGTTCTATAGGGAGGGGTCTTCCTGGTCTAGGCTTGGATGTATTATGTGTACATTCTCGATCCGCATCTGGGTTGTGACTACACAGCTAGGTGTACACTGAGATTCGTAACTCATAGACCCCAGATTGTCTGACATATTCGTTCGGAATGGGTTTGTTGGATTGGTTTTTTGGATAGATTTGTTTAGTGACTTGGTTTTTCTGAGGTGAGGATTGGGAAGTAGATGATTTATGGTGTTCAAGACGGTCGAGGCGAGGTTTCATTTTGGGAAGCCATGACGGGGTGATTGCCTGGCAATGCTGCGATGTTTGCTAATAGGAAAGAAAAGAACGGTCAATTTCAACAATTGCCTGCGCAAATGTACACATGCTAGGATACAAAAGCGTCAATGTCAACAGCGTGAAACATACAATCAGGGAATGAGCAAACATGCAATGTCTCCATCGCCACTTGGAAATTCTTGCTGATCTCATTACCAAGCCAGAGGCGATCGGTGTACTGATATTAGATAATTCGCCAGAACACGGTTCCCTCCAAACAAAATCGATGTCAGCTGATGAATTGCCTTGATCCGCCCTTCAATAACCGCAAAATATGACACAAAACCTCCAACTGGTGGATTCAACATTATTTACGTAATATGACTTGGCCCTCCAGCTTACGCCTCCCCATCTACTCTACTCACAACTGGTTCCGCTCTCCCCACACTCAAATCTGACGCCTTGATCATCTGACACCCAACTCCCATGATTATCAAGACGCTAAATGGCTAAAAGACTGCCAAAGCTAAAGATATGCGTATAGGGCAATCGTACCGGTTGTGAGCTCAATTGCTCTGGCTCAGACCTTGACATGGATTGAGCCAAGATACACATCACGGGCAATGAACCAAGCTTTCGTCGGACTCCAGGACGGCAAGGATCGGTGGGAATGTTCCGTACCGGCGGAGTTTTGGCTGGCTGCGTTGTGAGAGGCTGGTGAAGGGACCGGGACAGCGTCTCCATTTACATCTTGTGCCATGGCAGCCGTTGCGGGACTGGCTAAGAGTGAGCCATCTCAGTATCTACAAGAGTAGCAGAGGAAGAGTAGACTTATTGTTTGAGGAGTGCTTTCAAAAGCTCATAGGCTGATCCGTAGCACGCCGGCGCAGCTATAGCAGAACACGATGATAGCTTTTCCCAATAGACGCTAGAGTTGAAAAAGTGAGAATATGCTGACATGGTTGTCATAAAAGAACATATAGCATAACGACATGAGGAACTTATTCTTGAGTGGAAGACCACGAGCATTAAATGCTCGGGGTACATACACAGTTCTGCCCTCCGATTAGTCATATGTTCGCAACAATAGAGGGTAGACTGCTTTCATGACAGTTTGAACCAGCAACCATTCTACCATTGATCCTCAAGACCAGCAATAACGCTTTCCGCTTGTCTCATACCTACGGCGCTGACAACCGTAATTTGATCATTCTCGCGGAGTCAGCGTCAACCTATGAAGCACAATCCAGATCAACACAAAGACAACAACGAGCATTGTTATCATCGGTTCATCAGAGTATCAAAGGAAATATCGTAGCGAATATAACGCTGCCTCTCCTATACAAAGAAATTGAAGCGAAAGACGTCCTTAAATGCTCGAGGATTTGGAGCATTTCCGGCATCGGGATGAGCAGATCGAAGGTGGATGGATGATGTGCGTGCTCATCATCGGAGTCATCGCTGTGGTCGGTTGTATAATGCCGAAGTGATGAAATTCTGGGAAGAGAAGCCAAACGCAAGATCAAGGATGTCTTTATACTCGGCAAAGTAGCCTATGAAAGTGAATATCTGGTGCTTTGTGAACATGATCCATCCATCGGACTTTGATATGGACGGCGCACATGCCGATTGCTTGGTGCCAAAAGTCTCTACGAAGAAAGGAAGAGCGGACTTGAAATCAAACGCCGAACGCAATGCAAATCGGCTACAACAGACACCCCTGAGTTCAATAGATACTCGATGGTAATCCCTTGCAGCCCAAAACTCCAGTCCCTCTCGATGCAGGGGTATACAGAACGTCATACGTTAGTACAATCGTACAAGTCTCTAGCTTATGCTAGTACCCAATGCCTAACACCAGCCCAGATTTACGAGCGTGCGAACCAGCTACTCCTCTTCGCTCCACTCGGACTACCATTAGCTTCTTGCGCTTGCAAACCGCTCAAAACAGGGATATTCGGTCCGCTTCCGTTTGCGTATTCGGTTGCTCCACCACCTCTGAGTGGTTTGGCTATTCGAGATCCGGCTCCCCCAAAACTAAAGCCCGTTGGATTGGACGAAGACATCATTCCACGTGTTGAGCCTAGCTTTGCAGCTTCCAGGCGCTCTTTGACGGCGGTGAGTTGTGCTTCGAATCTTTGATTATGATTGTTAGGTATATCACCAATGATAGGATGGAAGGAAACATGCCTGTGATTCGCAGCCGTCAACTTTTCTTGGCTGTCCTGGAGTAACGCTTCTAAACTCAAGATACGCTCGTTCCTTGCCATTAGCTTCCTTTCCGCAATCGCAACTTCTTTCTTCAGGCTCCCATTCTGCTCAACGAGCTGTCTCTGCACATGCGTCAGCTGCTCTAGATTCCGCTCGAGGAAAGCCATCTTCTTTTGTTGTGCTCGGTTGTTGGAGGATCTTAGGACGTTGTTGTACTGCTCTCGGGTTTCGTCCAGAGAGATCTCGAGCTCTACTACGCGTTCACAGCGATTCTGTAGATCTCGCATGAGAGACTTCTTCATTACGTCGAAATCGGCAATCTGTTGTTGGACTGTCCTGCTCGCAGGTGATGACGGCATTGTTCCATTTGACGCTTCGGTCTTTGAGCTCTGGTGAGAGTCTTCGAGGCTCATCCTTAGACGGTGGTTCTCTTCGTCTTTTCGTGCTAAATCTTCTCGCATATCCTTGATCATCTGGACCTGTGTTTCTCGTCTGCTGGTGTAAAGTTCTGAAAGCCTGCTCTTCACCTCTTCTATGTCTCGTTCCGTAAGGTTGCGCTCCAGGAGCTCTTCATAATCATGTTCGATGGATGCTAATCTCTGCTCCAGGCCATCTTTCCTGCGATCTCGGTCGCCATCTAGCTCAGCCGTTGCATTCAAGCTTACATCGGCTTGTCTGACAATACCCTGAGCTTCAACAAGCTTGGTCTTCAAGCCTTCAAGTTCGTCTGGAGCAACAAAGTCCCCCGTGGCGCTGATATTGTGCAAATTTTCTACTTGCTCAATGCAACGTCGAATCTTATTCTCATTCTCGGAGAAAGCATTGGGGCCCATATCGAACCCGGCCATCATCTGTGCCATTCGCTCTGCCTTCTTCTTTTCCTTCTCATCGAGTACAGCGCCTGTTTCCTTGGCACTCATCCTTGCTTCCAGAAGCTGTTGCTTAACTTCGTCGAGTTCCGTTGTGAGTTCTGAGTTGGCCTCTTTCAAACCATCCATGGTGATAGAAGCCTCTTTGCTTTCGAACGCCACTCTTTCAAGCTGCATCTTCAGCTCGTTGATCTCGGTGCCTAGCTTCTCATTGGTCTTGCCAGTCCGTTGGTGATTCTCTTTCATGTATTGAAGCTCCTCCCTTGCCTCCCTGAGATTCCTCTCGTTGGCGGAAAGCTGACTTTCCTTCTCAGCCAGCTGGTCCTGAAACTCGTTCTCGCGGCGAAGGAATTCTTCTCGCTCGTCCTTCTCTAGCACTATACTGGGTGTACTAGATCTATCGCCAATTCTTGACTCCGACCGGCTTGGCGTTTCTGATCGCCCGACTTCCTGCAGTCGGGATGGCGTGCCAGGTCGTGGTGCTTCGGCATCTACCTTTGCTCCAGGAAGTCCCTGCGCTGTCAATGGGGGAGCCCACTTCTCCTTTGGTACACTTTCTCCGCTTCGCCATGACTGCACCTCGCTCTCCAAGCTTGATAGATAGCTCTGATAGGTTGTCACCTGATTCTGTGCCTTCTTCAAGAGTTGTTTCAGTTCCAGTGGGCTTAGCTCAGCATTGATCTTAGCTTTGTTTTTGATAGCCTTCGCCCTGACACCGAATCGAAGAGTGCTAAGTGTTTCTTGATCATTGTAGCTACTTGGGGAACAATTGATGATCAGGGTTGTTCTTGAATTTCCACCCAATGACTCTTGCAGTATTCTTGTAAGCTTGGAGTCCCGATATGGGATGTGTGTTGATTTCCCATCGGTGAGTGAGTTGATGACCATTCCCAGAGCACTCAAACTTTTGTTGATCTTTTTTGCCTCCTCAAGGGTCTGACCACTTGCCCCCGTCTTTCCAACCTTCTCGCTACCAGCAAGATCAACAAGAAACAGTTGCCCACTCTTAGCGGAACCGGTCTCAACGTTCTTCTGAGTGATAGTTATGACGAAAATTGAATGTGATCGCGAAGATTCCTGATTCATGTTGGTAGCTGCCGTAGCTCTTGCACTTCCACCTCTCCTCATGACCTCATATACTTCTTGTACACTCGAAACATAAATCTCTAGCAGACCCTTGACGTAAACGCCCCTACTCTTCTCCTCATGCACTGGTAGATTGTCATTCTGTGGCACGAGCAGATCTCTGATCTTCTCCATATATATCTCCATGTAGCTGACTCGCACGGTGTATTCTATGTTTCCAGGACTCCGTAAAATGCTTGCAAACATTTGCTCCACAATCCGCGGTATGATTCCCTTTTGCTCTTCATCATCTATGTCAGAGCCCATCATCGTGTATGATTTTCCTGCCCCCGTCTGCCCATAGGCGAATACTGTGCCATTGTAGCCATTGAGGATGTCGTCAACTGTGGATCGTATCGAGAAGTCAAAGACATCGGTTTGCCTAGAATTTATATCGAAGACTCGATCAAAGGTAAATGCGCCAGCGGCTTCATTGGACTACGACGCTATTAGCCATGCTCTTCTGCAGCAATTCGGTTCCTGCGCAGATAATTGCCTATCTATGCAAGTCTGGGGCTAGTGTGCTCTTCATACGTTGATGCTGCATGTATCCTCAGTCTCAAAGTTCACTATGGATTGTCCTCCACTTGCGACCTCGGTTTTGTTGGGGGGACGAAATCGTGCAACGACTGCGCGGAAACAGTTAGCTTCCCTTAGAGATAATACCGACCCAGATGTGGCTGTACCTTTTATGGTGTTGCCTGCTGAGGCACTCCTGCATAAATAAGGTCAGTAAATAGCAGTATCGAGTCTTTCCGGTGCACTTACGCCATGTTTACTATCTTAGAAGGCAAGCTAGAGAAGCTCAGGGGAGTCTGGGAGAATCATCTAGGGGGAAAGATAAAGTTGTAGCTGGGCAATAACGAGTAAGTCTGGTGTGGACGTTGAAAAGTTGGAAGGTAGGTGGGCTTGAACGAATTGCATGGTCGGAGCTGCAGGGGTGACGCGCTGATGAACATCCAATCAGAATCGCTTATCGCGCAGAAGAAGACATCACCACAACGACAGTCCCAACATCAGTTCGCATGATGTGATATTCAAAAAGTAAGTGAGTTGATCTGATTGTTGTAATTATGCTAATGTTGGCACAGAATTCGCAAACGGCAGGTTGCATTGCAGGATGCATGCATTTGGATAAGCGTTCCCTGCAAAGAAAATCCCATCCCATGTTTTACAGCACATAGAGGAGGCCTGAGCCTCAAGCGGCTTTCTTTCCCATCCCTCGACGCCTTTTCTCACCCCAGACGCCGCGCTTAATAGCAATGTCTGGAGCCGTTATATACACAAAAGCTCTGCCACTGGGTGTAATAATTCGCCTCCCATCCTATGTGTTTACCCCAAAAAAAGACATTTGAGACTTTCCGGCAGTCGGACCATCCTAGTCCTCCCAGCTCTTCTCCACTGTTTCTCTTACTCGCTTCGTGTATTCCCGGCGATTGTCTTTGTAGAGGTTCGAGGCTTCGACGTTGGCTGGTGATGAAGTGTTTGGGTCATTCAGTAAACTAGGAAGCTGTCAATAAGTGCAACAGATTGCGTAGAAATCGGGTCATACCTTTGGATGCTGGTCAAAATCGCGGCTACATCGTACGTTGGACTCCAGCGATTTTGCAAGATATCCAGACATAGCTCTCCGGTTCCGTAGACGTTGGGATGGAACATTTGACTTATAAACTTGACACCTGGTGGTTTATTGGGATACTGCTCTTCGAAATGCATGACCAAGCGAAAAGTTCCATCTTCGAATGGCGTATCTGCCGGACCAATAATTACGGCGTTCCTGCAGTGGACGCGTGAGCAAGTATGATTCGAATTTTGATGCCGTGTATAGTAGTGCGTACCAGGTCATCACGTTATCCGCGATGGGCGACGCCGAAACGCCAGCTGGGGGATCCGTCTGCATGCGCTGTCAAGGTTCATTTGTAAGCCCAAGGGTTGAAACAGCGTTAAAGCAGATCGGATCTACAGTACCTTGAAATCACGCATAAGGCGTCGACGCGCAGATGTAGACATTTTTGCTCCGTGGTACAGCCTTTGGACGGTTCGCTTTGGATCATTGAACTTTTGAAGAAGCTTTCTCGACGAATAATCCAGGGGATGTGCTTGCAAAATAGTCACGCATCCGGGCTGGATCTGCTCGCAAGACGAAGCACGATAGTGGTGATGGATGAACTAATGCAGCGATCTCCAATAGCGGAGGTTTTGCGTGGGAGAGCAGATATTTATTACCGGCATAATGTAGAACTAAGACGCTAGCGCCATCTATCTGACAGCGGGCACCCAAACCGGCGCAGATGTACCCCAGATCTCCTTACTGACGCACCGTCGCCGTCACGCATGGTCGTTGCTCAGAGATCCTTCAAGATACTAGGACCGGGCCATGTTACCGCATAGTGACATCGTCAAACACCGCCCCATGAACGTCCGCGGTCATAGAGCCGGGCCAATCGTGGGCTTCCTTTCAAGAGCCTATAGCGACATTAGGCCCCATACAGCAAAGACCTTGTGGGGAACGTAAGACGACTACAAGCCATGATGGAGCTAGAAGAACGCAGACACGGCTCATCCAGCACTACGGGGCGCGAAGAGGGACGGGAAACATGGCAGGAAAGGGCTACTGCTCTCCACATCGGCAGACGCCAGGCTGAGCTCGATTCGGACTATATAAACAAGCTCACGCATTGGTGGAGGGACAATGTCAGTTTGGTACTAGAGCATGATGCGCACGGACCATCTGGGGGAGATCCCCGAGACTATTTAGCTCTTGAGAGGACATATCTGGGTTGGTTCAGGACATCGGTGGCATTTGGCTCTTTTGGTGTGGTTGTTGCCCAATTGTTCATCCTCCAAACCCTGGATCCCGGCAAGGGCAAGATCCTCGGAGGTCTACTATCTTGTGGAGCCATTGTTACTAGCCTACTTGGGTGCATCAGATACTTTAGACAACAACGACTTCTTACACGGCGCAAGACTCTCGCAGGAGGCCGGCATGTCACAATCATCATGGTAGTACTGCTCGCGACATTCTTGACTTTATTCGTCATTGTCATTCTTGAGAGCTAAACAGCCTTGTCAAAGCACAGCTGAGACCTACTCGCAAAGCAAGAAAACGCCATGAATCATTAATCGTTATCAGAGTCCGGTGCTTTGAGACTCGTAGCTCCACTCATTCTAGTCCAGCCATTAGCCATCAGCTCGATCCTCGAAACATCTCCTTCGGATCAGCCTCCCGTTCTAAATCTCTCGCCATTCATTACCATCATTGTGAGTGCTGGAAGGCTGCATAACCGGACCCTGGTTGGCCTTTCGATCGTTGGCAGCCTCATCCAGCAGGGCTCTCCGACCTCGTTCGTCTATCTCGGATAGAGGATCATCGTGATAAGCACCTTCTATCCTTCCACGTACATTGGTCGCTTGGACCTCTTCTCCGTTCGCTTCGGCGCCATGCTCATCGGCTGTACTAGCTGATTCGCCAGATGTCCATCTGGAATGAAGGAACGGATCGCGGCTTCGGTAGAAGAGAAGCATGAGGAGCTAGAGTCTTCAAATCAACATCACCCGTGCCCGGGGAGACCCGTTCATTGTGAGCTAATACCATCTGACTCACCTTCAGCAAAAATACGACCACAGCTACTAGTAGTAGCAGCCCAGCGGTGATCTGTACATCTTTCCTCCACTCACCGAGGCAGCCTCGTTCACGATTGAACGTCTCAGCACATGCATTAGCTGAATGACGCTTGTCGGGAAAAGGCCACGCCATGTCGTGTTTGTTACGGAATCCGCAACATCTGTGTCGATCTTGAATCCTACGGATCACCTCAACGCTCTTGCTTGAAAATAATGACTCCCATTGGCGTTTGAGAGGGCAAGTCAAATTAGCTGGGGAAACCATATGAGTCAGAGCCAGGGTCGCAATTGCAGTGTCGTAGATGACTAGCAGTATGAATACCACCATTGGCGTCCAAGAAATTGAACTCTTGGCCTTGGGAAGGAAGCCATTGCGACGAGAAGCCAGCGTCTGAGCACCTCGCATACCAATACCTGTAATCACGGGGAGTATGATGGTTGCCGTAGCAGTGACTCGCGACAAAGGGATTGCATAGGCTTTGATCCTATACAACGCAATCCTACGTGACAATTAGGTTCACCTAGTCCAAGTGTATGCCGTGGACTTACCCTGCCGTGATGATGAGTCCGAGCAAGACCTGTGAACTAGTGAGTACCTTGCAATCCCCACCGGCATCAGAAAGGTCTCACCAACGGCACAACTAGTGAAACGATCTGAGTTACCGGACGCATGGTTGCTGGGCCGATTGACTGATTCAGCTATGGGCTGACACGTAAACGTGCTATTTGTGATGTTGGAGATTCCGAAAGAGGGTCGGCAAACTGCTGCCTGGAGAAGAGGGGCTGATAAGACCCTGAGGCAGGGTGGGGTCATCCATGTAGATGGAAATACTTATGCTTCTTTTTATTCGCCGAACATGCAGAACCAGAGCTGCGGGTTTGCGCCAGGACTTCCTACTGGTGTGAAATCTCCGCCGCTTCACTACAAAATTGTCAATGCACACATCTTATTTATATCACGCATCTTGCGGGATCCATCATTTTCGGAGAACAATGTCATGCAGTATACCGCTTTTGAACTTTCACGCAAAGGCAGCTGCCACACTCTCTCCCCATTACCTGAACATACCACCCTCTTGCGCTCGAGCTTTCGAAAGCCGTCATTTCAAAGTGACAAATTCCAGCTGAGAGCAAGGGTTCATGGCGGCCGAGCGAGGCTCACGTACGCATGAGGAACGACCGTGTTGCGCTGATCAATCATAGCGTCATCGATTCGGACGAGATGCTGGTGATGAAGCCAACTTCGTAGGCCTGCCTTGGCTGACTGCTCTGCTGGCACGAGTGATCATCTCAGCAGCGTCGGTAATGTCACGATTGGGTCTGAACGGCGGCATCCCCTTTCCGGAGGGGATATTTCGATACCGTTATCGCCGCTCCCCTTCTTATGGCTGGGGCAGTCGACTTCCAAGAGGGGGTTTTTCTTTCTTTTTTTTCATTTGTTGCTTTTGTTGCTTTTGGAAATTATGCTCCTGCGGTAGGATTCTTCTTTACCAAGTCTAGCAATCTAACTATGGGTGCCATAGAGATAGGGGTAGGTGAAGCGCAGTCTACGGAAGAAAATGATACCTGATTGTGGGAATGGTCGAGTCGTCCTTGGAGAGACTTTGTGGCCTACAAGATCTAAAGGCAAACCTCATATATACAATTAGAGGTTCTTAGAAAAATGTATCGCAGTCAAAAGCGGTTTCAACACGTACTCGCCTAAATTAGTACTCGATTCGTTCGTTTGTATCGCGATCCTGTAGCAGACTTCATGTTACAGGTAAAACAGAAAAGGCCAGAAATCTCAAAGTGTGACACAGAGAAGTGGCGCATTCGCCACCCGTTGCAATGTTGCGTGGTGGATACAGTCATTGGCCTTGTCTCTAACTGGTCCATAAAATTTGATTACCCTCCCTGATATACTACCTGGTATCAACCCATATAGATCAGCCGCTGCAGATGCGCGCTCCTTGTGCACCTGGTGCTGGGGTTTGTATTTTCCCTCGAAGCTCTCATGCCTGTGCTCGTCCCCAATCATGACACCAGGAACCATGATAGTATAGATGCGCAATATGTCACATACCAAGCTTCCTTCGGCTTCCTTTCATCACCTGGGAAGATTTACGATACATATCGAAGGAGCAACATCGACGAGGATCGTTCGACATCTTTTAAGGTATTCATTGGACCGGACTAGAAAAGAGCATCGTCTCCATCATCTTCCAGTCCTCGACGCGTGCAGAGTTGACATCGCCCAGAGAGAGAAAATTGGGCTACTGGATGAATGGAGTAAAGCTGAAAGCTTAGAGCCAGAAGGATGAGCGACTGCTCTGCTGCATTCGGGTCCAGAACCGGAAGGGTCAAACAACCAGTTTACAGGTACATCAAAACGACCAAGCCAATTATGCAGGTGCTATAATCTGTCAAATACCCAGAGTTTGGTTAGGCCTAGAAATACCAATGATGAAATGGTTGGCTGGAGGGGCATTCATATGTTGAATACCGTCACAAGTGCAACTTAGGTCACATCACAATTCCGCGTCAGGTTTATTCGTAATTGTTCGTCTAACTTCAGAGTCTTGGTTACTCGTGTTCTTAGCTCGTCTGGGTCATTAAAAAGGGAGCATGCCATGCTTGAGGCCGCTTTCGTTACCCATGGGGCAAAACTTTCGTGACTTAGCGGCGACTTTGAGGTTCCCTCAATTCTTCTGTCATCCTGGACGGTCCACTCAGCCCACATGTGAGTGGAAGTCATTCGTCATCAAAGGCCGGGTAAGGTTATATAGCTTGAATTCTTTCGGATCATTGCAAGACTGCCATTTTAGATACCTAGTGTTGCTAGAATCGCTAAAGATTTGCCGCGCGGATATATGGCAATCGCTTTGCCACTCACCTGACTCAGACCACTGACTTTGGCAGCAATGTCTGGCTGTTCTTGGAAAGTATCAAAAATAGGATGAAGCCCGAAATGATTCCGTACGTCTTGGAGTCTTCAAGATCTTTGGCCTTTAGATTGAATTGGGAAGCCAGCGGAGTCGGAAAATCTGTATGATAGTCTAGTAATTCCGACATTCCATTGTCTTGTACATACGACAGCATGGAGGCTTTCATTACTCAGAAACGGCCAAGATCCTCGCCACCTCCACCAGATGCCTCTGAACACTTGCCAGCCAAGGATCAGGATTTAAGCGAGGAAGATGATACGGATCTTAAATTGGTCACTCTAGCTTCCTTATATCCGGATATAGATCAAGCAACGCTACTTGAATTACTCATATCAGCAGATGGCTCTGTTGAAGCAGTCACAAAGAACGTATCTACCTCTAACAAGGCTACGTCACCTCGAAAGAGACCCTCAGGAGGTATTGGACAACAAAGCTCCTTGTCCAAGTTCCGAAACCCTAAGAGTGAAACGCCAGACTCGCCATCAGCGAAGCGTAGAGCCTTAACTCGAAAAGGCCAGACGTTGCATCTGTATGTACCGGAGGATATCGCAGCTCACACGCCCTGTTCCATAATCCACAATTTCCTGCCACCACAGCAGGCAGACGATCTCTTGAAAGAGTTGCTCGAGGAAGCTTCGACCTTTGGAAGACAAACGTTCAAGCTCTTCGATAACGTAGTACAGTCTCCACATTCGGCATGTTTCTATGTTGATAGCTTGGAGGAGGAAAAGACGCAGAGGACAGAATATACATACAACGGGAGTTTTCTTGACGTACGAAAACCACCCGATCTGTCTGAGACAATTGGTTGGACACCTGACAGCTAACATCTGCAAATACAGGACGTCCGCCAGATTACACCGCAAATGCGCCTTGTGTCCGGTATCGTACAATCAGCCGTCAATCAAGAGATTGCCACAAGAATCAAGTACTTCTACCCGAATGGCAAGAAACTCAAGTACCAATCGCCGCATGAATGGAAGCCCAATGCAGCCTTCGTGAACTGCTACGCAGGAGGCAGCGAAAGCGTAGGCTATCACACTGACCAGCTCACCTACCTAGGACCACGAGCCGTAATCGGAAGCTTGAGTCTTGGAGTAGCCAGAGAATTTCGAGTGCGAAAGATCGTTGCCCGAGATGACGACGAGCTTGCGGACTCGAAAACCCAACGAGGAGATGCCGAAGGCCAAGTCTCCATACATCTGCCACATAATTCGCTTTTGATTATGCATGCCGAAATGCAGGAGGAGTTTAAACACAGTATAAATCCAGCGCCAAGAATTGATCCGCATCCTATAGCTGGGAACAAACGGATTAACGTCACTTACCGGTACTACCGCGAGAGCTTTCATCCGAAGTATACCCCAAGATGCAAATGTGGAGTGGCGACGGTGCTCAGGTGTGTGCAGAGGCAAAAGGTGAATCGAGGTCGGTATATGTGGATGTGCCATGCTGGTTATACAGCCGGAAAGGAAGGGTGAGCCTGAGCCAGATACTATCGCTTCGGATCATTGTCTGACGCATTTGAGTAGCTGTTCCTTTTTTCAATGGGCTGAATTCGATGATGACGGCGAGCCACCATGGGCAAAGAAGTGATGCTGTTTTTCGTACATGATCCAGCCAGAATTATGAATGTCAGCATTGGCTTGTCTCCAGATAGCCTGCGAGAGCATAAGATGCTCTTCTTCACCAACAGCAACACCAACCAGCGGCACTCCGGTCCGAGGATGGAAGAGAAGTACCACTTAGCCTTCTCTCCAAACCGCTCTACCCATGTACGTTCGCCCTTTCCCTCCGGAACCCTCCTCTCAATTCCACCAAAAACTAACACTCCAACTCGCGGTTAGTGCCCTAACATAATGCCACCACCCCACCGGCACATACAAACACTCCCCCTCCCCAACCACCCCCTCAATAAACCTCGCTCTCCCAAACAGCGGCCACCTCTCTTCATCCCACCCCTCTACATCTACTTCACTCGTGTTACTCATATCCACCCCACCTGCCTCCTTCCCCTCGGATAAACCCTTCCACTTTCCTCTGGCGCATAAAGCCTCACATATTTCTTCCCCACAACCTGACACAGGATATTATGGTACGGATCCGTATGCAGTGGGGAGATGGTGCCCGCAGGGCCGAACCACGTATTCAATATTGGTTCTTCGAGGCGAGGCTGTGGCGGTTTGGAGGCGAGAGGGGTACCGGGTGCGGGAGGTGGAGGGGACGTGTAGCAGAAATCCGGGATGGAGATGTCGTTACGGAGGGAGGGGATTTGAGCGAAGAGGTCGTATTGCGCTAGATAGGCTATTCCTTCATCCTCATCCTCATCAGAAGAAGAGCGAGAGCGGAACATGTATTTGTCCATAAACTCCTTAACGGTGATGATCTTTTGACCCCATCCAGCGTCCGTGTAGCTGCGCCCTATTTCCACGGGTACCAGTCTTCTGCCACCGAACGTCTTCTTGAGTATATATTCTGGATTCTTCCATGGCCGCTCATGTAATGCGGGCCAGTGCTCCAACGCTCCACGTATTATGAGCGGCTGTGCTGTTTTCAGATGGGTTTCGAACTCGTGTAGAGACATGTTTGAGACGGTGGCGATGGGTTGGCGGATTTCAGGGCAATTATTCACTGCTGTAGTGAATGTGCCTCCCTCATTATTACCCTTCCGCCTCTTCTTCTTGGGTGGGCCAGGCTTCTCTTGCTCTTGCTCTTCCACGTAATTCTGTAGAGCGGAGAGAAGCTCCTCGATCATCTCCTCCCTCCTCGGGGCGCCTGTAATTATGACCGCCATATCGAGCAATCTTACTGCATGCTGAATCCAATCTCCTTCCTCTCCTTCGCCTGCTCCTCCTCCATGCGTCCCCCCACTTCTACCTTCATCGGTCTTATGCTTTATTCCCTCTCGACTTACACGTATAGCTTCCCTAATGCTCGCATCTGTGTACAGTCTCCGCCAACAAGCGGGCACTTCGCTGAAGGGATAGCTGTGGATTTTATCGTGGGCTAGTTTGATGAGGGCGACTGGGTGGGTGTGGAGGATAAAGAGGGTTGAGAGGGGGCATTGGAGGATGGGGTCGTCGGCGTTGTTTTTGTTGGTGGTGGATGAGGATGGGAGAGGTTGCTTTTTGGGGAGGGTCAGATCTGTTGTTATGCGATTGAGAAGGGTCAGGAGGGGAAGGGCGGGCATTGGGGGAGGAAGTAATTATGGAGGAGTTGTCTAATGTTCTGCCGGTGTTCTTTCGGTTGGACAGCGTCAATTCGGGTTTGTTCATTTTCTAGAACTCAATTTGTTGAGAGAGGGTGTCAAGACTACTTCTACGTGCAAGGGGAGTTTTGAGAACGGATTTATGCAATGACATTGCGCAGATCTAGAGTTTTGAATTATGCGAGGTCGTAGGAAAACGTCTGGGATCGAGGACTGGGAGTCAAGCGGTACCGTTTACAATGAAGGTCTGCAACATATTTTGGATTCTCATGGGTGAGACTCTCTTGGTTGGCATCTCCACGAACAGGATTCTCAGGACTCGAGGCCTCATAGTTAGTATCATCATGGTTTACAACCTCATTTTGCGGAAGTGCAATAGCCCATCTATTGTCATAACTTGGAGCAGGGTCTTCTTAAACCGCAGCAGTGGGATCGCAATTTTCATCTAGTTGTACCAGCATGGTCGATCTGTAACCTGGTGCCAGTAGATCGATATCCTTGCAGTAGATGGGCTGCGCAATTGTTTTCCCTGCACAGACGACACACAGGCAAATCACAAGCGTATGAGACCGGCGATCGGTGAGGGAGATGCATGTGGGGACCTGCCAACGCGGTAGTGTAATATTTATGAGCCGACCTATCTAGCTCCTCAGTCATGGAAGGAGCTTTATCCGTCATCCTTGAGAAGCTGCAAAATCCCAAAGGCTACACCATGTCGCGGTCTCGCTTGAAACCACGACCCATCCGGACACCAAGCGTAGTCCTGTAGCTCCTCAACTAGAGGGCCGGTATCGATAGAAATGTGGAGCCTTCAATGTCGTGTTCGAGCTGGACTTCCATTGGCACGATTTCATCAAGTACTGCAACCCTGGGAAGTAAGACTGTCACTCTGAACTCGGCCTTTGGGAGTCTTTTCCTACGCATTGAATGCAGGGTCTTCTAGGAAGTAAGAGGTCCAACCTCGTGACCGGCCAATATACGAAGGCTTTGCCCAGTAACCCGGCCTGATCTCACCTGGATTCATGGACAGGTGCATGAACATTGCCAGTAGGACGGGAACCGAGAAGCCTTAGGCTACTTATGTTTGGAGCAATAGCTGCGGCTTCGGCAGGGTGTAAGAGGGCCTTCGAGTCCATACAGAATCATGTACATTTCGCTATCTCCAGCAGAAATGACCGGCGCAGGTAAGCTTTCATAAGGTTCACAATCAAAGCCAGAATATTCTAGACTAAGGAGCATATTATCGGATATCTTGTTGCGTTGCGCAGGAAGAGTCAAGGCACAGGGCAAACTGTGCTCATAGTGGAGTACATCAGGGCCGGAGAATGCCTCTTTTTCCACGGTGATGGAACTGAGTCTAGAATAGCCACTGTTGTTGTGGGCGGTAATCCTAGTCGAGCATTTGCCGACCAATCTGACGGTGATGGATTGAACGTCAGTGCCCTTGTTGCCATACAACGTGATAATGCCACAAACGCTACTTCCAGCCCCAAACCTCAACGTCAGAACATCGATCCCGAGCCGCGGCATTGTACAAGACACCTCAATAAATCATCAGGCGAAGAAGCGAGCTACCCAGACTTAGGAGCTTGGTCAGCACTTACGGGAGAGGCATAGACAGATTGACAGGGTCATGCGTTGTAGGCGACGGCCAACTCATACACAGGTTGCATGGAAAGGTCAGCTCGCGAAACAACCATGAAAATGATTAGTGCATTGATAGTTGACATGACCAATGTTGTCCTTGCATAGGAGTTTCGAATGTGCTTCGAAGCGTTGTGATAAGGTATAGTGCCAGGGGTGGAGCCTTGGGATTTCCAAAAAAGATCACGGAATGTAAAGCCTAGGCAAGGTAGGCAGGGCTATGCTATGGTAAGAAAGCGTGCAGACTGCAAGTCCATAAGCATAAGACACACAAGGGAGTAGTCATCGAAGATGAGAAGAGTCAATCGGGCCGTGAGAGTGTTATTGCCGGGAATAAAAGGAATGGTGATACGTAGCGTCTATACAACTGCCGGATAATAGAAGGTCCAAGCGCAAGAAGTGACTGACAAGTAGTAAGACTTTGGTGCCATTTGCTGTTGGACTGCCGAAACCGCTTGCTGGCTTTGTCGGTGTTTCCAGGTTGCGTTGATAATAGGACCGTTCACGCATACATAGCTGGTCCTCTAATAATGCCGAGGGAGCACTCCGGAATCGGGATGTTGTAATGTTGTGACATATGGATATTCTCGGAGACGCAGTGATTCAGTCTGCACACAGGAAGGACCTAAGGTTCTGTAGTGTGCAAGCTCCAGCTGTCAAACGATCTCGATACGGTACCTCAGACTTAGCGCCCGTTCCACAGGCCGTCGCTGTAGCCAGTTGCCGTTAGCAATGCGGGAAAGCACGAACGAGGAAGCTGCCACTGGAACCAACTTCCAGCCAGTCGTGAGCATGTTCCTTCCCTAAATCAGTAGTCTGTGTTGCCATCACTAACAGGAAAATCACCCGAACGAGTGAAGAGCTGACGCGATCAGCTTATGTCCAAGCCAGTCTAGAGGTATGTTTAGCATCCTGCCAATCCGAATCTGTTGGCGTCGAACCAGGTTGGTATTGGGTGTAGGCGAGGGTGCGTCTAGGCAAGGCGGAGGAAAGTCACGAATCAAGAAGGATGTTGGCAGTTCTACGCAAATTCCAGACTCCCCTTTGGCGGTTTGGGTGTTTGGCTGATGGCTGAATGCGCAATCTCTGCGCAATCTTCTGCTGTTGCAGTCTAGCGATGGCTTGCAGCCAGCCAGCCAGCAAGCTCGCCGGGCAGTTGGGAAGCAAGTATGGCAGCTGGACTCTGGAAGATAGATCGTTCCAGCTCGTATATAGTCCCACGGCTTGATAGGGGCCCACGGCTTGATAGGGGCCCACGGCTTGATAGGGGCCTACAGTATGATGGGCCAAGCTGACTGTTGACAAGCGACAGCAAATTAGGATTGGAAGTGAAATTGCTGGCATGGCACGGTTGGCGGGAAGGCAGTAGCGGATGATCGCCCTCGCTTGGGAGAGGCGAAAAAAACCCTTTATTCCTTTATTTCCACGCCTAAAATGACTCAATCCTGCCCGCCCTGAAAGCCACCCATGATCTTCAGCTTTGGCCACCTTTGGGCTTGAAGGAGCTGGCCCCCCGCTTTTTGATAGGGCAGTGGAGTTGCGTGTTACATACGACGACCGCCTACAGGGTCCAGTCCGGCGTCGTCTCAGGTACACACTAGAACCAGGGAAAACAATTCTGGGGTCTTCGTAGGCTTCAGCTGCCCCCAAATGAATCTCCCGCTGAAAGCCTGAGACATGCTTGCTGACAATAGCCAAGCGCTCGTTACGCGGCTTGCATACTATTCAGAGCATCATACCATCATAGCACTACCAAATTGCGAATATTGCGAATATTGCGAAATTTGCAAGTGGCAAGATCGACAGTGCTGGCAGGGGATTGGGCGGCTGATGATGCCTCTTTTGCGCTGAGGCAGCCTGAAAGAGGGAGCATTGAAATTGTCTATCTCAGCAAATTCCAAAAAATCCTGAACACTGATAACGCTTATACGCACGATAGAGGAAAATCGGATCCGCTTTGGAGCTCCTGCATGGAAAAATTCGACGCTGGTGCAGCGGAATGATGCCATTCCAAGCAACAGGAGCAAGACAGGTCGAGACACGCATTGATGCGACACCTTAGGAGCGACGGATTGCATCATGGCTCAACGCACCTCCCCACGCTTTTTCTTCACGCCAATCTCCTTTCTCGTCTCGATTTAGAGACATGATTATCTCACTAAAGTAGAGGCACCTGGGGTGCTTATTGGAAGTGCAAAGCTTGGACCTATGGGAGTGCGCAGACAAGCTGACCCTTATTACCACGGCAATTGCACTGCCTAATACCGAGGTCTGGACATGGACTCGCAAGCGGATGATGCAGCTCTCGAAACGCCTTGGTTGTAAGGGAGTGTCTGAGAGTGTCTGCAGGTTCCACAAAAACACTCCGACGCAGAATGTTGTTAGTTTCTCTTTTGCCTATCTGTGTTATTGCGACCAGTTAGAGGTGCTTCATGATGTTTTTCCCGCAGCGAGAGGCGTGTAAGAAGCCTCTTTGCATGGATTAGCAGATGACATTTCAGCTTTTCGTTTCTCCAGGTCCTGACCCCACAAAAGCAATGGGCTGGTGGGGCAGGCAATTTGGGTAAGGTAGGGTAGGGTAGGGTCAGGTAGGGGTATGGGCTCGAGGGGGCGGACGCAGGACAGCTGCAGGCTCGCTGCCTAGTAGTAGGCTTCCCTTCGGTTCCCTCTTGATGGTTGCATAATCGAACAGGTGCGGTTAGCCGCTTGGGAATTGGTCGAACACCTTTTTTGTCGGGGCTTGTTGCGCGCACCCTTGTTGGCTCCTTGGGGGTGAGAGGAGTGCTAAGCTAAGGGCTTTTAGCTCGGTTAGGGGCCTGCTTGTAAGGGACTTGCCCCCATACTACCTAGTTCATCCGCCGACTCTCGGGGTATTAGCTGCAAGCCCATAAATTTTTCACCAAAATAGCGCGGCACACCAAAATACTGCCCGTATGATCATTCGCTAGCAATGGGGGGGGGTCTCATGCCACCAATGCACTCTTGCATTGACCCCATCTCCAGGTACCTGGATGCATGGGAAGTGGTATAGAAGCCTCGTCTTGCCTCTTTCCACTCCACTTCTTTCGTTTCATCTTCCAACCAAACTATGGGTATGAGGCCTGACCTTCATTCTCCTGTTATTGTTTCCATCCTCCATATCCCAACTTTGTCACAATCACACCACTCTACCTCTAGATGACCTGACTCATATACCTTCCTTTCGCCTTCACTTCTACTTAAGCCTTCAACCTTGCCTTCGATTTTCCTCGAGCTATCAAATTCTGAGAGCCAACATTTCAAGATCATCCTTGACCGTTCCCACGACCTACAACTTTTAATCAGACCGTTCACCTGCTTCACCGACACTCTCTATCGTCATCATCATCACCCAGCCTTCAACAGGAACTGCCCCTCATCATGGAGTTGACTTGGTCACTTGACTACTGTCTTGCTTGTGACAAGCAGACTGATGGTGAAACCTACTGCTCCCAATCCTGCCGTCTCGCAGACCTCGAGACTTCCTCGAATTGGTCGGGGCCTACCACACCGACCATATCTTCATGGCCAACTTCTGACTCCAACCGAGGATCAGCCTTCTACCTCACACCTGCCATCAACTTTGCTGCCTACAAGGCATCGAAGTCCTCGTCACAATCTTCATCACAAACCACGTCACCTACTACATCTTACTTTCCGACTCACACCTCAAGCCAAGTCGCAGCTACGAAAACATTGACGCCTTCATCTTCCTCATCCTCATTGAACTCTACCAAGAGTAACACATCGTCTCAAGCAGGCCCATTGTCGGAGCAAACTCGTTCTGAGCTGCGTGGCTACACAGACTCGTTCGATAATACTCGCAATTGGAGAAGACGAATGACCTGGTCATAAGCCCTTTTTACACCAACTAGCACACTATTAGCGTCAGTTGAATTTCGCCCACACCTTTCTACGGCGGTACACCCTCGGATATGAGGCAACCTTTCAGCATAGCAGGCGGACATCTGTACATCAAAAGCACACCATGCATTTACATCTGTACGGGATAGACAGGGAAATAGGCAGGAGGAGTTTTCAGCAGCCGTGCTAGCCACGGCCGGAGTTCTAAGGAGGAAAGGAGGTACCACACCACAGCACATCCGATCAGCATCGGATGTCATCAGGATTTTCACATTCAAGTTCCGCATAGGGAGAGGAATAAACAATTCCAGTTTCTCATGAGCTTCTTGCTTCCAAATGTATGATTACACAACCCACTCACGCAATGAAACCCAAATAGTTCCGTCACAGAAAAGTACCACGTACCAATGACATCTTCAAACGAATCCCTACCAATCCCTCCCTGCAACGTGCCCTATCCGCCCCAACCTAACCCCACAAACATTGCATAAAAAACTCATAACTGTACAGTGAAGATCACGCTACCAGCCATCCGTACCAACGAGCATCAATCAACAATTCAAGACAAGTCCCCCACACCCACGAAAAACAACCGCTGACCGATACTACTGGACAGTCGCAACTCAACGAAACAATCCTCGCTCTGTATCAATTGCAAGTTGGCAGCAGCCAAGCGGAGAAATCTCCTAGCCTCCCTGCCACACAGCACCATCACACGCACCAACCACCACGCTCCAAAACCTGCAACTCGAACCACAGGGTAGAGTCGGTACCTTGGCGCGCGAACCAGCTGGCGATCCATGCTCCCACATTGACTTTGACTACTGCTACTACTACTACTACTAAGGTACTTCTACTCGATCACAAGTACGTTTACCTACGGTAAGCACGGGATCAGCCTCCCCCTTAACCTTCGCTCGATGCTCCACATCCTGTCGAACCGGATGATGTAGAAAGTGTATCTGGCCTACATCCACAGGTACTGATCTCACCTGGCCCAGTCATTATTTACCTTTTGCCAGTTACAGTGTGCACCTTGGAAAGCAACGGGATTTGACTTTGACCCTACAAACGGCCTCGCCGTCATGCTTTGCAGTAGTGGAGGGGGTGGAATCATCTGATTGGACCCTTCCAAGCTTTTCGTGGCCGCTGCTTTTCGCAAGAAAGCCAGGTTTACACCTAGTGGAGAGGTTGCGCTTGGGCGCATAGGGGCATGGCGTGGGGTTGATCGTTTCTGTCTTGAGAAGTCGAACTCTTGGAGTGGAGAAGGGTCCGCCCAGGCCCACTGTTTCGAGTAGGTTGCAAGGAAGTGTTTTGCATACACCAGTACGCAGCAGCAATAGGCACTGTCAATCAATGCAGGAGTGTGGATGGGTCATGATGTAGTACTGCATCCTGTCCTCCTGTCTCCTGTTTCCTGTCCAATCTACCATACCGAGGCACTGTATGTATTGGACGCGCTCGTGACTGCGTCCCCCACAGCGAAACACTTTTCGTGGTACGTACCCACGCTCCGAAATCGTCCTCGTACGCAGGCAACGCAACGCAACGCGACGCAACGCAACGCAACGCAATGCAATGCAAGCAGCAACGTCCCTGTAGGTATCCGCCGTCAACCGTCAACTGTCATTCCAAACCCAGCAGCAGCATTCACCCAATGCCCAACAACCGACCCCTTCCCCACAATTAAAGCACCTACCAAAGTACTGCGTATCCCCCAGGGGTCAATCCTTTTTCCCCCAATTAAATTCTCCTAGACCCGCGCTCCAGCGAATAACGAAATCACCAACATCATCGTCCACGGCTCAACCCGCCTAGATCCATCTCATCTCATCCTTAGGTATCTCCACATAACCTCAAAGCCAGCTAGCCAGCCAAAGCACATTCAGAAAAGGAGACATCTCCGTCCAGCACGGGCGCAAACAGTTGATCGACTTACTGTTTTCGCCCCACACGATGAACGCACTAGATAACTTATTACCCCTTCCACCCAATCCACTCCGGGGGGTTAGCGTTCCGCAGAAAAGCGACAGCCAATCGATTTCCCAAAGGGTGCAATCGAAGTTCCCAACGAGGGATCTGGGGGTCCACTTGATTGGGGATGTTAAAGCGAAGAGGGAATAAAAAGAAAGCAAAAAAATTGAGAGGGAAAAAATAGGTGTGGGGCTCGATTCAGAAGCGGAGCGATCGAGATGGGGGGCAGTTCGCGTATCGACACTTGGGTATAGGGACCCACTTTTCTAGTCCGTCTGAGATATGTGTGTGAGTTACTAATCTAGATGGGAATTTGCGACGAGACAGATCCGCCGGCGTTACTGGGGCGTCTCCCATCTTCTCATTCAATCGCATCCTAGGTAATCCAGGGTCCCTTAGTGAAAAGCCATTTCACTTAGTACTGGTCTATTTTATGGAAGGATTTGGACCTCGATCCTTTGGTACCGTATCATAGTAGAGTATGGGCGATTTGTGGAAGGTAAGGCAGCCCGTGTGACTCGAAAACCCCACGGATGGCTGCTTACAAACACCCACCTCATCAAATCAGAGAAAACTGAGTACGTACGCCCCGCACGCACCCCTTCACGCCGCCAAAGTCGGAAGATGCCTGCCGAATATCCACTCAATTCTCTGGCCGACGCAGCTTCATCACATGTTCCGCACTTGCTCTCACTCTTGCCAATTCTACTTAGAGCGAATCACGTAAGCCTTCCCCCCATCATTCAAATGGGGTTGGGATTAGTAAACAGGATTTGTCAAAAACGCCACGCAATATACCCATGCTATTTGCTACTGTATATGCTAGAGTACCTTATGCAAGGCACGAGCCCTTCGTTTCCGCTTCGTTCCGCGGAAAGATCTCGGCTTGTGGTTTGCTTCAGGGGTGATGATATCGTGCTAAGGTCAGGAGAGAATGAAGAATGACGAGTTCAAAAAAAAAATTTGGTTTAAGGGAAGGGAGCGGAAAGAGCGGGTGTACTAGGTGGTGTAGTGTGATTGTTGGAAACGGAGAGGTGTCGCATGAGCGATAGTGTGAAGTATGTGGATGTAAGGTTGAGGGGTTATGGTAACTTTGAAGGTACTGCGTTAAGATACAGTATCAGTGGAAAATATGAGGCATAGCTGGTGAAAGATCGGATATTATGAAAATCCATAGTCAATTGGGGATCTCTAATCTCTGGGGGTCTTAATGTCCGTCGTTCCCATTTGTTCTGTTTCTATAATGAGCGTTGCTGAAGGCAAGTTGCCCTCCTTTTGTACAATGCATGTCTATCATGCAAGTTGTGACTATGTGATGCGAAAAATCACATCAAATCACCAAGTCCTGCTCATCATCCGCTTCCATCAACATAACCAGGAGATCCACACCATCATCAACTAGCTCAATCTGATCCAGATCCAAATTTTTAAGCGTCGAGTCCCTATAATGAGCTCCAACATTGCATGGGCAGCTTGTGGACACAGGGAATTGCATTCAATCAGACGTTGATCATGGATCCGAGATTATCCATGCAGAAACCACTCGTTGCAATCCCCACGAATCAATACAATTGCCAGCGAGATAACATGTTCTGATACTGCTAGAATAGTTGCTAGCCGATTCGGAGATCAACCTCGTGCTAATGGAATTGATGATGTTATTCCCAAGTAGGAAATGTCGAACGAAGCCATTATTCTCCAGGCTGGTCATCAAATTGTGGATTGACGTTGGACCGACCACCATCTTACAGAGGTCCATGCGGCCATCTTCGTTAAAAACACCTTTCTCAGCTCCAACAATCTTGTGCCATAGACGCTCTTATCTGTTCGACGCCGTCGGCTCAAGAGGGGTAACCCTCGTTGTGGAAGGGTCATGAGGGCCACTCCCTTTCGAAAAGTCAATGCTGTAGTTGACAACCACGCAAGAGATTCATATAAGAAGTATATAACCGTGAAAGGTTACCAGAACGAAGTAAGCCACGGAAGTAAAATACATACGTCTGAAAGCATACGTAGGACCCGTCCCCGGGCTAAAGAATAACGAGAACGACAATTGTATCTTCAATGGCCATCTCATATATATCTCTAAGTTAAGAAATAATCGACGACCTCCTAAGGAATCGTTCCAGTAGGGCTCTGAAAAGGCTTCGCTCCAGCGTTAGCCACGGCTATGATCTTCTATTCAGGAGCTTGTGCCGCTATTATGTTGCTTTGACTCGTCTTCTTCATTTCAGTGAATGGAATAGTCGATTAGAACCGAGTCCAGTCGTGGCTCCCCCAAGGTAGTCCGGTCCATATTTGATTAGTCAGCCTGAGATTACGAAAGTTTGGTTTCTAAACATTTTTTTGTACAGCTGTTCCGAAAGCTTTATGGTATTAAGCGTAACAGATTGTGCCTACTTCCATCCTAGCCTGGCCACCAGCCTTTGTAAAGGTGTAATTAGTATTGTGGGGCTCCGGCTACATGTCAGTCAGGAGGTACTTCCGATCTTATGCGCATACGGAGATGGCACCGGACCGGAAGAGAGGATGATGCTAGTAACATGGGAATGTTGCTGCGTGTCTTGTCCCGTGGGATGTATGAGATAGTATAGTGCATTCGTACTTGTCTGTCTTGTAAGGGAGGGATCACACCCCTGAGCAGAGGTCGATGACCGCTCTATCCAAAATGAAACAAAAGCTACGCTCATGAGACCCAACGCTTAGCATCTATGACGCCCAACAAAATCAAATTCATTATAGATGGTTGGCTAAAGCATCATGCTCCTTCGCCGACTAGCTGCTCTTTCCCCTCGTCCTGACGAGGCCTCTTCACCCGCCATTTCAGGATCTACCGCTCCCAGCTCGAGAACGCTTTTTGTCCGTAAGAGCTGAGAATCTATATCCTTCTCAGCATTCTCTTCACGCCTTGTGTTAATGACACTCTCTCTTCGTCTCTCCACCCGGCGAGATATTGAAAGTGAACCAGGGCCTTGGTCAGAAGACGCGACTACACTAGAATGCCGTCGTGACGCTGACCTCATTGTTTTTGTCGTCTGCTCATCCTTGTCACTGGCGTGTCCCCCAGGATCAGCTGGAGAGCTGCCTGTGAAATCGAAGATGCTGAGTCGTTCTTCTGGTTCGCGTGATTTGTCTTTCCCATTGATGACATGGGGATTTTCTTCTCCTGGTCTCTTGGACCTGTGATTCCCAGCAGTGAGTGCTGCGATTGCCGATGCCGCGCCAGAAGGCTTGCTCGTATCACTTGCGCCCTCGCCACGTGGAGGTGCAACGCTACGTCTTCGCCGTTCAGTAATAACGCTGCCCGGTAAGTCCATTGCTGACCCACTGGTCTTGTTACTCAGCGGGCTTGTTGGCTCTTCTCGTTTCCTCTGATTGTCCTTGGCATCAATTGTATTCCAGACTGGCAAAGCATCTGTGTCCTCGTGCCTAATTGCCACTGACGCCGTGTTCTCCCGCTCAGTTCTTGCTAGATTGGCCTGCCGCAACCGTTCTTCGGCACCAACGGCATCAACAAACTCACTCGTTGGGCGGCGCATCTTATCTCGAAGATTGGGTTGTGCATAATTGATGCTGCCTCTGGAACGCCTGGAAGCCCGCCCGAATGATCCTGTGCCGGTGTCTGGTCCGAGGTCTGGTGGCGGCGGAGTATCGCGTGATTCAGCACGGGCTGCCGAAGGCTCGGATGAGACGGGCGAGAAGAGATCATTAGGAGGCGCTGGGGTCTCAGGAGGCGGGTCTACATTCTTTGATGTTGATATGGTGATGGCAGCAAGTCCTTGATCTTTGGCAAAGGACCTGGACTTGCTGATCTGGACTACCTCCTTTTGCGGAGCACGCTCTGGATCTCTATTGGTTAAATCATCTTTGAATTCTGCAATTTTGTCTTTTCCGTTCATCTTCGATTTGACTGGGGAATTTGCCGGGTCGGTGTTCACACTCTCTGCGGGATTGTTAATTCACAGCCCAATACGAGAACAATTGATATCGACTTACTTGGACCGAGCGCCTTTCGGTTGGTTATTGTGGTTGTGGTTGGGACTTCAGTGGCCCTGTCTTTGCGAGCTTGCGCACTCACAACAGTAGCTTGGTTCAGCCTTTCCTTAGTCTGTTTGTTGGTCCGAGTCATGGTCGACTTCGAAGCGGCGCTCTCACTCGTCCGCAAGTCTGCAGTTTTGCTTTTGAAGTGGAACATCTCTTGATCATCAGATCTGCCCATTTGCTCCTCTTCGTCACGCACGTTCAACTTCCGTTTCGCACCACTCTTCAGCGGCTGGCCTTTGACCGTACCAGAGTCTCTTGGTACTGTTTCTTCACTGTCTTGCATATTGAACTTCTTATCTCCAGTGTCCCGATGATGTGAGCTCTCTCGTCTCTTTTTCCGAGTCTCAAGGTTCGCAGGAAGAGGTCGAGATTGCTCCCGTGATCCAGATGTTGTCTTGCTTGAGGGTCGTTCGGGCTTGGGGTCGAATTTGATCGGATCCCCTTCGTCGAAGTGAGCCACGGGAGGTGGTCCAAGATCCGGAGAGTCAGTTACATTAGCAGAATCTGTAAGAACTCCGATCAATTCTTCAGCGCTGTATGCATGTTAGCATATCGTATGCCGAAATTGTTATTAACAGAACCTACTCCATTGTCCGTCTCGGATAATATTTGTCCTCCAAGATTGGCGGCAGTCGACCGTCTATACCTCCTGTAGCCTCTGAAAGTGTCAGACCATTCTTCCAATTCCTCTGATCCGGCGATCGCTGCGGCGAGCTCTGGCCAGCTGATTTTCTCTTTGATGTTTTCCGAGTCCCGGTAATTTTCTGCACTTGACCTAGCTCTTTAACAAGACTCCCCAGCTCCACCAGCTTCTCCTCAAGCTTTGCTTTCACGCTGGTCACGTTATCCTCAATCGACTGGCTGCCATTTTTCTCGATCTCATATTGTAGTTTTATTATCTGTTCACGAAGAGATACATTCTCCGATAGGAGCCTTGAGACTTCGCTTTCCAGGTTACGTATACGGAGGGACTGCGTAGAATTGGCCCTGCGAAGGATTAGTACAATCTGATAAACTTGTAACACATACATACCTTGCAATCTCTCGATTTTGCCGAACAAATCGACGCTTCACTGTCTAATGTAAGTATTCATCAGAAACTGCCTCGCTTCCTGATGACCCACAGGCATCTATCGACTCCACAGCAGGCTGCGGAGCTTCATTCAGTCGAGCCATAGGCTATACTTCGAGTGTGCAGAATGGCACTCCTGCAGCAGAGCTTTCACCGTAGTGCTGTAGCTCATTGAGGTCTCTGAGGTTGGGGGGATGACTCAGTGCTTTTTTGTGATGGGGCTCTGGACCTTGAGAAAAAAGTAAACAAAGACGGACGCCAAGTCTTTCGGTCCGCTCCCGAGATTTAGGTTCCAGCCCTAAAACGCGAGCTCAGAAAGTGTCCTTTCTCCACGAACTTTGAAAATCCTCCAGTTCCGGAAGCATTTATTCTGTTGACAGTGCACCGCACGCGAATCCACTACCGAGTCACTAGCTTGCTCAGGTCTCACTCCGAAATACTACTTAATACACCCGTCTCCAGTAACATGTCTTATCAGAATCGATCCGTGAACCCTAGCCTACGGCACCCTTCGATGGGAGGCTCCCAAGCTTCAGCAGGACAATCGCCCATGCTGGTGGCGAGAATCAACGAAAAGAAGGCTGAGCTAGAGAGCTTGAAGCAATTGCGCGACCTCAGTGGAGGACTTGCTGCACAAATGCAGGCGCTAGAAGAAAAGCTGTCTACACTGTCAGATGGAACAGAAGGTGCACCATTCAATATACAAATCGTGGAGTGGGTCTGATGATCAATGATATACAGCTGTAGCAGCAGTACTGTCCAACTGGCACAATGTGCTCCGTGCAATCAATATGGCCTCATGTGAGCCTACCAACTTTCCGAATAAACAATTGAACTTGTATACTAAATTACTTAAAGTGAAAGTGCCCAAACCAAGCCCAGGGGAAGACGATGCGAATGCGAAAAGCAAGCCTGAAACCGAGGTTCCTCTCCCTCAGACATTGGTCCGAATACCAGTCGAACAGCTTGACTTTATACCACCGGAAGATAGCGGTGGCAAAGGGAACGAAGCATGAATGAAGGAGTGTGAAGGTCATTCAGCCCACGACAATGGCTTTAACAGGTATTGTGAGATGAGCAAACTGACAGTTCAGCCCAAAAAACCCTCCAGAAGCAGGTTCTGCAGAATATTTGGGGCAAATTGGATATTGTGTCACAGCTTCTCATTGCACTAATCCAATCCGCATCGCCAGCCTCTACAGCCCGGTTTTGGGCGAATAAGTAATACACTTTTGCTCACCTCGACTGCTGGGGCGAACACGAACGCGAACGCGCATTAAAATGTCGCGCTAAAGCTCGGGTCTAGCCGGTTGCCATGCGCCCAATGTAAACATTGAAATCATCTGAAGCGCGGAACTCTCGGCGCCAGAACCAAGATTCTCCCACAGCGTTGACTTCAACTTTGCATCCCAGAGAGCTCTTCCATTTGTATTGGATATTACACATCTTTGGCCATCGCTGTATTGCCAGCATACTCTGCAGCCATGCCACGTGTCACTCGAGCAGCGCTTCGCACTCAGGAGCTGCAAGAAGAGTCAGAAATCGCGGCCTCAACCCCTCTACCACCAACTCCTGTCAAGAAACGCGTTCCGCTTGGTGAAATATCTGACAACGTCGCTACCGAAGCACAAGTTGTTGAACTCGAGCAAAAACTTGTACCTGCAAAGAAAGGCTCCGTGAGAGGAAAGAAGGCGAACGTTGCAAAGAAAACAAACAAGCAAAAGAAGGTGAAGGCTATGAATGCAGAGCCTGAGGTACTGGAGGATGACAATGAAAGTTCAACCAGCTCGGCAGTTGAAGAAGCTTGTCAGGACCTCTTGAAGGACAACTCTGGTTTGTACCATTCTTGTGGATAATGTTGGGTTCTTGCTAAGGGAAAATGTGAATTTTAGAGACGCATCAAGTGTTACTTGATGACGAACAAGCGCGCAGGCCGCTTTCCGAGGTTTTCAACACTACGGACCAACAGCTGTCACCAAAAATGACACTATCTCAAGATAATATTGAAGCACAAAAGCCTAGCATCGCACCTGTATCTGTCTTCAACATAGACCAGGATGACTCATTTGTAGCAAGGATCAAATCGTATACGCCAGCGAAGATGACTAATGCAGATAGTCTTAAGGATCAGTCCGGTGTTGACAAGATTGAAGAAGATTCGTTTCTCGAGCAGATTAAGACGCGGTCTCCCGGTAAGCGCGTCTCTCGGATTGAAGATTCGGTCGAAGCCCTGGATGCATTGGAGGAGGAGATCGAGAAAGTAGACAAGCTCATTCCTACGACTGCCGACAACCTCTCGGATACAGCGAAGACGAAGAAGCAGGCCAAAGTCAACCCAAAGCCGGCAGAAAAGAAAATAAATGGCTCAGTGCGGATTAAGGACAATACAACTGTCCGTCCTAGACCAGTGACTGGCAAGCTAAGCACAAGTGTTAGATCAATTGCGCCAAGATCATCTGTCCTGCCTGCCACAAAGAAAGCCATTACCCCACCCAAGGGCTCCTCAACGAAGCCCGTTATCGAGTCAAGGAGTCCAGTCCCTGCTCGACAATCAGCGAAAGTGGGGCCTCAGTCTGTCACCCACAAGCGCGTCAGCTCTGTCCACAAGGCACCTTTTCTGCCAACAAAGTCTACGAAGCCCCCCACCCAGTCCACGTTTGAGCTACCAGGCGAAGCCATCTCTCGTAAGCTGAAAGAACAACGTGAACAGCGCCTGAAGCGTGAAGAAGAACAACCGAACAAGCCACGTGTCTTTAAAGCTCGACCTGTGCGTCTTAGCCAGGCGCCTGAAGTAAAGCTCACTACCGCTGCCAGAGCAAGGATTGGCTTAGCGAAGGGAGAGCCTGTCAATGGTTCCAAACCTGCTGAAGGAACCCCGAAACCCACAACTTCGCCACGTGACATGCTGACCGCTTCAACTGGAGGGAATAAGCGCGTCTCCTCTCTCACCGTTGCCAAACGTGTCTCAGCGGTCCAACCTACAGCAAATTCGTCGGCTCGCGTTACTCGCAAACCATCACTCGCAACCGGGGGGCGGCTCACAACTCAAGTGTATCAGGTCCACTTCGTTCAGCTCCCACGGCTGAAGACCTAGCACTTCAGAAGGTCAAAGGCAAGGAAGTGTTTGGCAGGACAAGAGCCGAGATGATGGAACGCGAGAAGGCACGGAAGGAGAAAGAAGAGGCAGCAAAGAAGGCCCGCGCAGAAGCAGCGGAGCGAGGCAGGGTGGCTAGTAGGGAGTGGGCGGAGAAGCAGAAGCTGAGAAAGATGGAAGCTTTAAAGGCAAGTAGTGGAACCAAGGCGACCGCGTAGTGAGATTGCGCGCGAGTGGATGATTGGTACATAAGGGGGTCAATTTGGGCGAACTGGCTAGGCTGTGTACGGTTGCGGTGCTCTCATGCTGTGGTGCTGTAACACTTATAAATACCCTTGTTAGCGGATACGCCAGCTGCCGTTCTTTAAGCGGCGTGTCAAGGTGGAGTTCATGGCGAGTGTGTTTAGGTTGAATAAGCCGAGATTCTGTATACTCAGTTTTAGCATGCATTACTCATTGGTAAATTTCAACATTCGCTTTGCGCGATTGCATGGTAAGCCTCTATCTATCTTTGAGGATTGCTACCTACTCGTATATATACATGCGATGGGTAGGAAGATGATCAAATGTACTCTGAAAGGACAACCACCTGTGACACATGGGAAAGTTCGAATTGACGATAGGAGGAACGGAAGCATGACCGCGGGACCGGGGAAAAGGTAGCCTCGGCGCCGATCGCTTTCCAAAGTCAATCCCATAACCATGAGGGTAACCGTTAGCACTTACATCCTCTCCTACTACTCTTCACTTTTCGGAGTGCGACATCAACGATGTCAAAACCTTTGCCGTCATCATCGTCCTCCTCAGACTCTACCACGACCCAGACAGTGGTACAAATAAAAGAAGAAATTGTCGAGGCTTCAAAACAAACAGTTTCAAGCTTTCGTTCGCTTGCTGCTGGTGGCGTGGGAGGAATATGTGCGGTGTTGGTGGGGCATCCATTCGACCTGGTCAAGGTTCGAATGCAGACTGCAGAGAAGGGGGTATACACAGGAGCTATAGATGTTGTCAAAAAGACCGTAGCTAGAGAAGGATTGAGGAAAGTACGTCATAATGCAGGAGGCCCGGAGAAGTCATTGCTAAACGCGTTGTCAGGGACTTTATGCTGGTGTATCAGCGCCCTTGGTCGGCGTGACCCCAATGTGTGAGCATCTCGTCCCATCCTCAATCATCGACAGCTGACGTCACTGTCTACAAGTCGCTGTCAGCTTTTGGGTAAATCTTATGCCTTATGGTCTGACTACAAGCACTGAAGAATTCTCCAGGGATATGATGTCGGTCAGAAACTCGTCCGCAAAGTATCTCCGCAAACAAATGACAAGACGCCATTCACCATTGGTCAAACATCTGCTGCCGGCTTTTTTAGCGCCATACCGATGACCCTGATAACCGCTCCTTTCGAACGAGTCAAAGTCCTGCTACAAATACAAGGCCAGAAAGAGCTCAAGCCTGGCGAGAAGCCTAAATATTCGGGTGGACTCGATGTAGTCCGGCAGCTCTACAAAGAAGGTGGCATACGTTCTGTCTTCAGAGGGTCAGCAATGACATTGGCAAGGGATGGACCAGGGAGCGCTGCATATTTCGCCAGTTATGAGTACGTAAAGAGGAAGATGACGCCGAAGGATAAAGACGGAAATCCGAGCGGAGAACTCAGCTTGACAGCTGTAATGGTTGCAGGAGGAGCCGCTGGGGTGGCAATGTGGATACCTGTATTCCCAGTGGACACAATCAAGAGCCGGCTACAAAGTGCTGAGGGACGACCCACAATCGGGGGCACCATAAGAGGCCTGTATGCGAATGGAGGATTTAAAGCGTTTTTTCCTGGCATGGGACCAGCGATGGCGAGGGCTGTCCCAGCAAATGCGGCGACTTTCCTAGGAGTGGAATTGGCACACAAGGCTTTCTCTAAGGTTTTAGATTAGACGAGATCACAGCAATTGGGATGTGATGAGCAAAGCCTGGGCGTTGGCGCAAACGCCTAAGCTGGGAACTGTCAAAGTATACCAGTGCGTGCGTGTGTACAATTTGTACCAAAGAGTGTTTCATAGCGGTAATTACTCCCCGGAAGACTGCTGCCAAAGGGCACTGGCGAAGGCGAAAGCCTGTTCCGCGCTTCAATTCCGCACAGTAGTCCCGTTCTGACGTGGGGCCTCGGCCCCTGTGCTTTTGTGGGGTCTACCTGATGGTCCTTGAGCCCGCAGCACCTTCTTCATTCTCTTCATCAATATGACTACCATATTATCACAGGCTTCGAAACGTTTCACATCATACTCGGCAATGAGCCGTCCAACCCAGCGAGTTGCGCAAGTCAGGCGGCACCTTAGCTCTTCGTCTGTATCGAGAGGCGAGATTCGAGATGCTTACATTTTGAGCGCCGCTCGCACACCCACCGGCAAAGTACAATGCTCTTGGTCTGGTTCAAAACCATCTGCTAATTATCTCCAGTTCAATGGCTCCTTCGTTACCGTGCCAGCTCCTGAACTAGGCTCGGTAGCGATCAAGTCTGCCCTGTCAAAGTCCGGCGTTCCTGCTTCGGAGATCACAGATGTCTATATGGGTAATGTACTCCAGGCCTCAGTCGGACAATCGCCTGCACGACAAGCTTCAATGCTTGCTGGTCTCTCGCCAACCGTCGATGCAATTACGATAAACAAAGTATGCGCTTCAGGATTGAAGGCCGTGGTTTTTGCTGCACAGAATATACAATTGGGGCTTGCAGAGGCCCAAGTCGCTGGTGGAATGGAGAACATGAGTCGAGTTCCTTATTATATGCCCAGAGCGAATCAGCATCCGCCTTTCGGAGCCATTAGCATGGAAGACGGGTTGATCAAGGATGGATTATGGGACGTCTACAATCAGTTCCATATGGGTGTTTGCGCAGAAGAGACGGCAAAAAAGCATAACATCAGTAGAGAAGAGCAAGATGAGTATGCCATAGCGAGTTTTCACAGGGCACAAAAAGCTTGGAAGGAGGGTAAATTCCAGGAAGAAATTGCACCGGTCACTGTGAAAGGAAAGAAAGGTGAAACAGTGATCTCGAAAGATGAAGGCTATGAAAACCTTAAAGAAGAGAAGGTTTCGACACTGAAGCCGGCGTTCGTCAAAGATGGTGGAACCGTCACTGCGGCCAATTCATCTACCTTCAATGACGGTGCTTCAGCACTTGTGCTGGGCAGCAAGGCTATCGCGTCAAAATATGGCTCCAATAGCCGAGTCCTTGCGCGGATAGTCTCTTCCGCAGATGCTGCAGTCGATCCAGTGGACTTCCCCGTCGCACCGGCAAAGGCCGTACCAATCGCATTAGAAAGAGCTGGGATTTCGAAAGATCAAGTCGCAGTATGGGAATTTAACGAGGCATTTGCAGCGGTCATCAAAGCCAATCAGAAGATTCTAGGCCTGGGTTCCGAAAATGTCAACCCTCTTGGAGGTGCTATTTCTCTTGGACACGCACTCGGTAGCTCCGGCTCCCGTATCTTGACCACACTCGTACATCAACTGGAACCTGGACAGTATGGAGTAGCAGCAATCTGCAATGGCGGAGGAGCAGCGACCGCAATGGTCGTTCAGCGAATAGCGCAGGTTTGATAATCCATTTCTGCATGCTTCTTGTATATATATTCGACTCCGCCACAAACGTGCAACGGTCAAGACAGGTACAGCACTTCATGAGCCCACAATTAGACATGACCATTCACATTCGAACCCAACCCCTTGGATATCCGGTCTTGGCGAGTCGCAACTTGGCGCCTTGCTTTGCTGGTTGGCCACGCGCCTCGATTTCTCATGGCTTGACCTATGAAACTTGTTAGATATGCCTCATGGTCCTTTGTTGGTGCCTGATGATTTCTTTCAGCTGGCTCTTGGACCAATTGTTTGAATTAGCTGCTCTCAACACGATCACTTGTGTAGCAAAAATTACCGGTGTCTATCTTTGACCGCCGCAGGGCATGGCCCAAAGGGGGAGATCTCGCGGAAGGCTCTCCCACCCTACAGAATTTAGCTGCCATACGATTTGCTGGGAATTCAGGGTTACATCACCACGAAAACTACATTAATTTAATGTCAGCTGAGGTTATAGATGGAAATTTGTAGTAATCAGGGACAGCTGAAGAACGACTGGGACATGAAACGTGAATTTCCTAACTTAAGAGTGCTTCCAATGCATCCCAACAGTTATAACTTACACGTCGAACAGACGTGTATTCCTTTGCAGTGCTCTTACACTAGCCATGACTGCGACTGTCACTATTCCCCTAACCACCATCTTCACTCCGCCACCGAGCTGTCTAGGCGTAGTCACATACGACGGCACACTGTTCTGGCAGAACGGAATCAGCCAGACTGGTGATCCCAACTGCTATCCTACAAGCTTCTACAGTATATACAACAGTTACTACTCACCTGGCATCTGTCCCCAGTCATGGACGAGTGCGGCGACAGCTCCCCATCCGGAACATCCTTTCGCCACCGCTGCTTTCTGTTGTCCAAGGTAGGTAGTCCGTGAACAGGTTAAGGCCTTACAAAAGATACACACTGTGGGCATGCTAAAGACGCCTCTAGTTCATACTTTGTCTATTCCACGAGCGACCAGCCAATAGTTGATTTTGCTTGTATTAGTCTCATTGGTACAGATCTCGCAAATGTCTTCTCAACATCGACGCTTTCTCCGGGCCCACTACCAACTTCGCCTTCTCTAGAAACGGTGACACAAACAGACATACCTGCGGGTAGCAACACAGTATGGGCCGACGTTATCCAAGTCCGGTGGCAGTCGACCGATACAGACATCATAAGTCTTCTACGCGAGTCGGAGAAAACTGCAGCGGCAGGTTCAGCGAGGACCTTCACGGCCAGCCCTGCTGCAAGATCTTCTACCGTACCTTCACCCACACCGACCAGCCAGTCCAATAATACAATACCCAGCAGCACTGGCCTCTCTACAGGATCAAAAGCAGGTATCGGAGTGAGTGCGGCTTTGAATGCCGTTCTTCTCGTTGTCATTGTATTCATCTGCCTTCATCAACGGAGGAAGAGGACATCGAAACAATCTGAGGCAAATTATGCGACAGAAGCATATAAGCTTGAGCCTAGAACAGCGATTCCTGTCGAGATGGATGTGAATAACTCTGTGGAGCTCGAAATCACACCAAAGAGACCTACGGAGATGCGTGCGGATCTTTTTGGGGGATTATGAGGGAGTGAAGCGCGGGCTGAGTTGGAGCCAGATCGAGATACTAAGGGTCTGTCCGTCTGTGGTAGATCCGAGGCGAAGATTGAGCCAGGTATAGGCAGTATCAATCGAGAAGTGTGATGGATCTCCGTTATGGTTGCCGTCGAGAGTGAAGTTGTACATGTGAGATTGACATCACGCAGAGCACTGCCTGTGTTATCTTTATCTTCATTCCACTCCGATCTGTGAAGTCAACGCACCTCCGTTGTTGAAGAGCGTGTGTGTGGATCTTTCACTTACTGACTTGCATTTCACGTGCAAAGGGAAGCTTCATTCGGCCCTCTATATATTGACACCCACTCTTCCACTTTTCCTCTTCTCTACTTCCTTCCATCAACAACATATATATATAACTCTATTTACATATACATATTCCTACTTCTTCCTTGTGTACAGGCCAAGCCTGAGATCCATTCTCAGATGAAACAAGCTGTTGCAAAAGCTACGGTAGCTCTACAAAGGGTTGATGCGAGTCCTCCCGTCATTTGGGGTTTCCAAAATTCACCCCGAGTGCTTGAGGCAGCAGTCAATTCAATCGAGCACTTCCAACAAATCGTGGATCAGTCAATTCACAACCGCACCGCTACCTCCAAGCTAAAGCGAAAATCGACCATTGAAGTGCTAGCCCCTGGCTCTAATAATGCTGAGAAGGAACGCCTTGGTGAGAAAGTAATTCTCATGAACGACGTCGAACACCGTCTCACTCTTCCCCGCGACCGAACTCGGATGAGGATATGCAGATTGAGGAAGAAGAGACTACTTGGACGAACGAACTCGTGCATGAGCCTGAAGAGCACGGGGCGCAGTACATGTGAGATTTCCGGCCTATGCAAAGATGTAGTGCCATCTCAAGGAATTTGTCGGTGCATGGCCTTCTAAGTGAAGACACTGGACCGTCTCAGTCTCTCGGAGCGCCAAATTGAGCATTTTTAAACTCCAACTCCACTATCTCCGTCAGAGCTTCGTCTAGACACCTTCACTTGAATTTTCACCTACAGTCTTGATAGCGGCCCCAGCGTCCTTCCTCAAGCGGGTACAGGATCCTACATTCACTTGCCGTATGCAGAGCTCGAGTGCTAGCAAGGGTAGTCAGCGAGTGCGTTCTCACTTTTATTCCAACATGGAAACATTTGCTGACATGAGGGCATTATTAGATACTCCCGTTCAGCCCTTCTCTGTCGATTTCATCTCGTTACAACTTTAAATCGCCCCATGAGCAGACAGTTTTCAAGACATTTTCCATCATCTCGGACACCTTTCCTCTCTCCAAAGATTGCTACGTGCGAGATCCGGAGCACGATTGGAAACGAAGTGGTCAATAACGAAGTTTCAACTCACAGGTATCTTATTTCAAAGGCTTATCATGGTCATCCAGACCACTACTCAGGGCTACGGGCAATCACAGATGCACTACACGCCCAACCTAAATGTTCCAGGCCAAGGAGGTTTTCAACAATTTCAGCAACCTCTGGCCCAAAACTATAACGGCCAAGTTCAACAGCCGTTCTACCGTGGCCAGCAAGGGGGACAGCAACTAATTCAACCAATGATACAGCAGCAACTACCGCAACAGCTGCAGCAGCCACTGCAACACCTACAACACCTACAGATGCAGCAACCACTAAACCAACTACAGCAGCCACCCGTGCTACAGTTGTTCGTGCCACCATTTGGCAGCGAAATTAAGGTGGTTACCCCTTACCACAGATGCTGTTCCCGTCGATTTGATTCCTTCCGAATCAAGAGGACCTAAGTGTCACAAGTGGATGCCGCAGAGCAAGGCGTCTGCACAAGAATCTATAAAGCACCTGAGGTCTATCACGAGGACCGACAAACGACTGCTATCGACGTATGTGCACTTAATCGGAAGCCTGAAGATCGTCGAACTGGGGATGGGTGCTCGAACGAAACGCTCCTCTAGCAGCACCGCTTGTTTCGTCTTTCATTATGGGGCTCTGCTTGACTGGGTCATTTAATGTCATGGGTACGTGGATTTTGTTGCTACTGCGGATTCAAGTGCGGGCACCAGCGTCTGTGAAGAAGACAACCTCGCGGACAGGGTTAATCTGGCGCGCTATACAAGAGGCGGACATTCATCTTCTTACCAAAGCAGCAGCAGCTACTCTTTGGAAGCTACAGTGTCTTCCATCGTTGAATCTGTAACGAACGTTTCAGTACCTATCTTTCGTGAAGCATAGTCTATCCTACAGACCGTCTGCTCTCTCAATATCGTTGATTGATCAGGAGTTCGTAAATTCACCTGTTATGGAGCGAAAGCTAGGTGCTGACTTTGGCAGTCTAAGCTCTGTCCGTTGTCACTTAGCTATATTCAGACTATGCAAGTGGAAGTTCGAGCGCAAACGTGCGTTGGCCGCAACCATTTCGATTCTTTGCTGGATTTGTACATCTATCGGCCTACTACAGACTTACTATGGCAGCTGCCTAGGCATGATCAAACCTATCCATAAGACACACACCGATGAAGATGCCATAGCCGTTGTTCCCCTGGATAACCACCAAAGCCTTGCTTGAGTGTTACTTCAGTGTTGCTCCTCCTCTACACTATCAAGTGCCTTTCCGGTACAGAGCTTCTCACCTAAGCATTGCCTGAATTGGACTCGCTTGCCGGGTTGGTGAATGGAGGTTTTCACCCCTGTAGCCTGCGGGCCATTCATTCTCTCTTTCCTTTTAAAGGCCTCCCAAGTTCTCTGTGACTCGGGTTGCCTTCCTTTCGAAGGGACTAACCCCAGCAATTCAAAAGTCCTTCCAAGAATTGGTATCCCCACCAGCGAGCTTTCGCCACCATGAAAAGTCTTTGGACATCGATAATCTCGCCAATCTGTTTTTGGCGAGAACAGATTCATCTCTTGGAATCATTTACTGAACGGCCTCATACCTCTTATATCTTACAGGTCCCTGCTGATCGCTTTTCAGACTTCATGAACAATTGAATAGCCCAGCTATTGAACAAATGGCGAGCCTAGATAATTGGGAATTGGCCTGTCGCCTTATTGGATTGGATCCCAATAGAACCTCTACGCAACCCTGGGTCCAGGTACCAGCACTGAAAGAGATGCTCAATCAATACCAATTGTTTGCGATTGTACTCTTCCACATATGGGCCCGTAATGGGCAGAATGGTGGATTCCTAGCAGACGGAATGGGCCTGGGGAAGGTAAGGTCTAACTCGGATCTAAGTTAGGTATTATTGCTAATTTAGAATAACTCCTAGACCTTACAGGCATTGGGTGTTATTGTCTTCGAGAATCTTCTTCACCACAACTATCAAGTTGTCACATCATGTCAGCTCTACCCAGATCCAAGGCTTCTAGGATCGTCAGGTGCAAAGCACAGGGACACCGAGTGAATAACTGCCCGTACGAGAGGTTCATGTGGAGGTACCTCCAAGTCGGGGTAACCCCATACAGTCTAGGAGAACCTTGAAGCTGGCAAAATGAATTCCTTTCAAATTACTCGGCTCAGCAGACTGGAGGATATGTATGATATAAATCGTATCTTCCATAACCAGACTCGTCAGTCACAGGGTTGCAGCTGTCTATTACCAACATGCCAAACGCATGTCGTCGGGAGAGGCATATTGCAAGTTCCAGCCGGCAGAGCTTAATACAAATGCAAGGACCGGAGGCTTGGCCAAAAAAAGAAGAACATGACCGAAGCGGAGAAGAAGGCTTGCTGGCCTCCTGTGGACGAACCTCCAGCCGCAGCCCTTGCCCAGCAAATCTACGGAGACCTAAAGGAATTACTCAATGTCGCACCCGATGAAGCAACGGCGGTAGATTATGAAAGGGATCTACTTATAGCCCTCTCTCAAGATCCATATGAGAAGGTCAACGTGTTACTACTCTGTTGGAAGATTGCGGATTCAAACAAGTACGCCGGCTGCCAGGGTTTTAGGGCCTTTCTCACACGCGAACTCCACTTCAACGTAAAGATTTTCCAGATCGAAGGCACTGCCCTTAAACCCAACACCAAAAGCTTAGCAAAGGAACTCCATTCTCTTCATCAATGCTCAGATGGACAGACGCTGTCCATTATCTGCTACTCTGGGCACGGGTATTCTAACTCAGCAAATCCTGATAGAAAGCAAAGGAAAAATCTAATAATATTCTGAGTATCCGTGTTGAGAATTCTCCTACCAAAGCAGGCCCACTCAGAAAAGTTCCCACATGCGTACATCAGAAATCGGCGTAACGGTCTTGGACACCAGAGATCTGGTAGGACAACCGATCAAAGATTGGGATAAGTACTTCCATTCATTCCATTTCCGAACCAGAGAACTAAAGGAAGCACGTTGAGCGGCTTGGGCACGCGAGAAATGTAATCCACACATGTTCCAGTGGGGCAAAAGTCAGTAAAAAGCGAGGCTCGCCGAGATGCACCTGCTGCACCTTCAGAAGAGGTAGATGGCAAGATGTCGAAGACGACACCTTATAGAGCTCCGGCTGCAGAGGTTACTGATCACATACTCGAGGCACGGTGTTCGGAGAGCCAACGAGTAGCACTCAACAAAATCTATTCGTGTAGAGACACCTTCAACATGTCTCAAGGCCCTCCAGGTACTGGAAAGACTACCTTCGCTGCGGAGATTCTGCTTAGCCTTTTCGACATATTTGGATTAAGTGCCAATTGCTATACATCCTCGAATGCTGCCTGTGACGTTTTTGTCGCCAAGATTGACCCTAAGTTAAAGGCCATTCGATTCCACGGTCTTAGCATGGAATTTTATGGATTTGCAGCTGGTCCTCCGCGGTCTCTCACCTCGAGCTTCTATGGGTTGTGGCAGTAACCCGGCAGCATTTCTGTGTCAGAAATCTGGACCAGCAAAGGCACATTAGCGATTTTCACAATGATGGATTTCTGGAAGAAGGTGGAGCACCCTTGTGGTCACGGTGGTTCATCGTTCAAGCCATAAACATTTCTTCACCCGAACTCTGCACAGGGGCCAGTCTAGGCTGCGATCGGACCCTGATAGGCAGAGATTGCCAACCACGCGAACGTTTTGGTTAAGGCAAAGGCTGTTAGCAACTATAACACCATCCATTCCGATGAGCGGTATCGAAAACCCAACAACAAACGACCGTCTCCCTATCATGAAACTGAGCCAGCAGCATGCTTGCCAACAAGACGAATTAGTCGGGAACGACTATGACTCCGGACTGGTACACATTGTACCGGGAGTCGCGGTCAAAACACCGTGAGCGTGATCCCGAGGGACCCTGATATAATCAAAACCGCCTATTCTCTCATCTAAGAAATACAACTCTTCAAGATATTCTATAAGCGCGGCGGTGGGGCTCTATCCTTATCATCCACATTCTAGGCTTCTTTGCTATACTTCTCCCATTGGTAATGTTCGGATTTCGTAGAAGGAGACTTCTGGAGCTACTTTCCAACTCGCGAATACTTCAATGGGCCTTATTCCACTACCACTACCATCACGAGAATTGACGTACTATATATATATAATTTCAGGCGACCATGGTTTATCTCGTTTTTTGACCAGTACATCTCTTTGGCACGAGGGTACGTCCAGACATACATAACGAGAAAATCAACAAAGTCTTTGCCTAAAACACCTTGCTATTGTTTTATCCATTAGGTCTTGTACCAACTGTCGCACCTCAGAGTCTCATCTCCTCCGATGCCTCTGGGAAACTCCTCTGAAACGGCTGGAAACCCTTCAGAAACCCCGGGAACCGCAACGATTTAGAAGTGCTCACGGTGGTTATTGAAGTTCAAAATCTATACTTCACCGGAATATCTAAAGCACCCTTTCTGTCTATATATCTGTTGTTCCGTCATACAATTCTCCATCTCGAAAGGCATCTCCAAGTGGACATGCCAGTCGACTTTGGGCAGCGAGAATGGCCGCAGGCAAAGCGCGCAGTCCAATCTCTTCTGGAGGATTACAGTTTGAATAACACAGAAGCGGAGATATTAGATCCTACCAGATTTTATAGGCTAATTCTGATATCGATACCTCCAAACGACCCGCATGTTGCATAGTACGAATAAGTGCCACCTGAAATCACCCGTCGGGTGGACAGAACTCAATGTGTCTGTACAAAGTAAGGCCAAACCCGAAGATACTCTCCACAACATACGACATTATTGTCACGGCGGAAGCATCTATGCATAAGCTCTACCATGCTATTCCGGGGCTTCGCACGTCACTGTCATTATTCACGCTGCATGGTATGTTCTAAGATCCATGAATGCTAGGCGTTGTTTTGTGACGAAGCTGAAATGGGAAAACGCGATTAGATTACACAACTCAAATTTTGAAGCAGGGTTGAGGAATCTTGTCGAAACATGCCGCACAGCATTTAGTGGGAGGACATCAAGCCCAGCCATCTCAAGCTCCGCCAGTCGATACCCAAGAAAATAAGCTTATCCAAGCAGCTTCTAGAGAGCACGGTTCAAGAAAAGCAGTCTCAATCCTCCTACCCATTAAGTGACGTGAGGTTGGACCATGCCTGCACAGTTGCAACGACTCGCATGGATGAGGTCTCCGCACGTTGGCGTCTGCGCATCCAGCATATTCGTCTAAAATAATACTGTAAACATAGCCTCCAAACTCACAACTCAAATGCACAATTTTATTTCAACGCTATGTATGGAGAAAGACATCATGACCTCGGCGCTTCACACCTTCGTCGACGCGTATTCAAAGATCATCACTATATCGAATTATGGGGCTATGAGCCTGGCGTCATTTGACCGAATTCCTTCCCTAACCGATGCTGAAAAAGTAAGACGGAAGTGATATGGCCATTGTCCAAGAATAGCCTCTTTGCGTCAAGTCAACTCTGCTGGCCTCAGATTGGTAGACAAATGGGTCCGGATACCTCACTCACAACTCACAGATAAGATTGCAAAATTTGAGCCATACGAGTTGTTGCTGTTACTACGGCCGACGTGATCATAGCAGCTGGCCTATCCAGGTAGCCGAATCTAATAAACAGACAGCGAAAGCCACTAAATCTAACCCTAAGGCTCTCCTTACACATCTAGGATTATGATTTCCTTGTCTCTATTCTTTAAGCTAGTGCGATCTTACAGCTAATCTCCAATTTGTCACAGGCCGGCTTAGAACCTTTAAGGGTACGAGTTGTAGCCCGTTGTGGTAACCAACAACCAATCAAAATACTCCCAGAGATCATGGTGGGCAATACAGAGACGGATGAAGCCTGGGCGCGACATGATGGCCGCAGCAGGATCAAAATCTTTCCAAAAGACCAGGACGCCAAAGGTCGTGAACTTTCGGAAGTGACGATCACATGGTCGAAGAATTTCCAGAGCAGGTTCAACCCTGCCTTAGCGAACAATGATTTGCCGACGAGTGGAACCTCAAAGACTTGCTCCGACAAATACGTTGAAATAGTTGAGTCCAGGCTGGAGACTGAGTCTGGGAGGATTCTCGTATTCTTAGACTGGATGACTTGTCTCGACATCTTGAGCAGGATATGACCACAAGCAAACGTGACCAGACTCCCATCAGACGTAAGAGACAACATCTGGCTGAAGTTGCCGGAAATTCGAGTTTACAAGAATGTTAACAACATCCTGCTTTCGATTGCACTACTGGTCAAGCAGCATAGCGTTGGATGAGAAGAATATCCGATGGGCAAGCTTGAACAGAAAAATGACACTCGCAGAAAGATCTCAAACAATTGATGCCTTCCAAGATGAGACTGATCCTGACACACCAGCTGTTCCAATAATCACGAATAGATGTGGTAGTTATGGCCTGACGTTGGCCGCAGCTTGACCTAACTCTCAATATATCGCCAGTCAGATTCTGCTCTCTTGACGATGCAGAATTCGGCGATCCAAGTACAGCATTGTTGGAGCCTTTTCTGGGCCTTTCAAGATGTCAACCTCGAGCGCTGCTGGGTTCGTATTCGCTGTGATTCAAAGCATCATTTCGCGCTCGAGGCCGAGAGCTGTAAGGTGAGAAAGGATGTCCTTGTCACTGCTTGGCATGAGGAGGAAGAGCGCAAAAATTTCGACTGCCTGATTACTGTCGGATGAGATGATGAACGCACTGAGCTCTAAGGATCTGATGATAAATCAAGAGGACAAAATCTCCCCCATATGGGTATAGGAGGGACAGGGTCACCAATCCATTGATGTTGAGTATCAGAACGAGAAGCGCTCGTCAACCCAACACCAAAAGCTGTCCAGAAACTGCTCACATAGCTAACACTAGCCAAGATCTCTGAGGGAGACGCGTCGAAACACTTCCCCAAGCGAACACGCCTTTTAGACTCTTTGTCGCCGTCGAAGCCGCCTTGACTTGTATCTTCGGTACTTTTCGACATCACGAAAAGGGTTATGGTGACCTTTGTCCTTGGTCTCGAGATTTGTTTGAGTGGACTGGCCTTTGCAGTCACAGTCCACTTCTAGAAGCTCCCATAGGGGTAGTATTCCATATTGGAGTTACGATATCAAGGTCTCTAGACTATTGGCTGTGAAATTTTAATGCAAGCGGATACGCGATAGCTGAACCAAAGTTGGCCCACTTTGGGCACCCTTGTACAATGAAAGGAGCCTTCACGCAATTCGGGAGAGACGATGAGATGATGTACCTACTGGCAGGAGATACGAGGGTGCCCAACGATAACGACTGTATCACAATTAGCCAAAATACTAGGTTATCCGAAATCCCCCGCGGTTGACGAGTGCGTCGACGAGGAAGCTCCTGTGAACAGTTCATCCATGCCGGGGGCCAATAATGTGTGGAAGAGTGAGATGTCGCGTTTCTTCCCTGATATCAAGCCGAAGTGTTTCCCCCTGGACCCTTCCCGGATCCGTTCACTCAACGAGCGTAAGCTGACCCTGGAACCGAAATAGAAAGATCCCTCTCGCGCTACAGAAAAATCCACCGAAAACCTGCACGAAGAGAGGAAGTCAAACAAAGGTCTTAGTCCTAGGTTGGATCGGATGGACCTGGAGATGGTCGCCCTCCTGAAGTATTGCCAATTGTGCAGCATGTCTAAGAGGATAGTCAAGGCCACGTCGAGACAGTCTCGCCTTGCATGTATCCAATCATGCCGCTAGTTCTCCCAGCCCGAGTATCCTCCCGCAGATACGCGACGTTGTCTAAGACTATGCTCCGGTGATCCGCTCAGGAATACATGCAGGCCGGCGGCGAGGGTGTCAGGAAGCGCTTCCAGATATATTGGTTCCGGAGAACAGCTGGTGTGACGAAGAGAGAAGAGCTTTCGGAGCAGAAGGCGGCATTTTTAGAACGCACGGGTCAAGAGCTGAAAGATAGCATAAAGATCTTCAATGATAATGACGAGCATACGAAACAACAAGTGAAAATCCTTACAGCAAGGGATCGAGGTATCATTTTCCGGTAATGGGTTCCGACAACCGAAGACGTTTGTAGACTTTACGATTATACGATTTTCTTTGGATTCCCGAAACAGAAACCGTTATGAGAATGTCAGGGATGTCTTTGTCCGCACAATTCACCTTTTGGCAACCTGTCGGGCTCAGGTCCATCATCGATGAGTGGGAGAAGCCCGCAGAAATGGAGATGCCTTTCAAATGTCCATAGAAGTCAAGGGTCTACCGCAACAATCCGATGATAGCTCCACCGTCCAGTCCGATATTTTCGAGCAGCGAGGAATCGACACAATCACTTTTCCTTTCCATGCTAAGTTACATTCACAAGCGCGGCGTACTGGGCCTGTCCGGCCGCCACTCAAGGGCGTATATATATAGCTGTCTTTGTGGTAGTCCGGAGGTAAGTGGTCTCTGGCAATGCACTACGGAAGTGAAGAGTACTTTCCCCCGATTGCTATGCTGCAACGACAGCCTATGTACAGGAGTCCAGGAGACAATCGATCTTCATGGTATTCACAGAAGAGTCGACTAAGTTACTCCAGTATCAGAACCCATTTGCACCGACCTCATACTATGGCAGGGAGCCTCTTCGAACGCTGCAACTGATATTTTTGCAAGCAAGGTTGCACAGGAGTTGAAGGCGACCCATACTCAAGGGATAAGCGTGGGATTTTTCGGTGTAAACAATCGCGGCCTTATCAAGCTGAGCTTTAAGATCTTATATATTGATCCCACAACACTGAGCGAAGATGAGATCGTCTGGATGACATTCCTGACACTTGCCTTGTCTTCAAGCTCCTAGCTGGTCCCTATTGAGTCGGACTGGCCTAATTTCAACTCACTCAGCCTCTGTGTACAAGCTTCACCACACCAAAACGATGCTTTCGGGCGCGCTGATTTTTGCGAGTTCAAGGAACACTTTTCTTCCCCAATTTCACCAGAGAAGTTATGGACGAGAACGGCGAGCTAGCCGAAAGAGCTGGGAGCGCCTTAGACTTATCCAGTCCTACTGGATCAGGGTCGGTGGACAACCCTCATAAACTCGACTTTCAAATATCATCTACGAGGAGGCTCGGACGCGTGCACGAGATCACACTGTTTTGCCGGCGATGGTGGATGATCTTTTGCTTCATACGGTGCTACAGAGGTCTCGGGGAACTTTGGTTTTGCTCTTCCGTAGTCGTGATAATCCTAAGCGCAGTGGTGTCATTGCAATGTTAGGAGGGGCGGAAGAGCAACGACATGAGAGTGGTGATTCTTCGGTTGGGAATGACAAGTTTGATGAAGATGGCGGAAGCGATGAAGACGAGGAGTGTGATAAGGATTGTGGAAGTGGCGATTGGCTGGTAGCTTTCATCTAGATTTGAACACCAGTGACGTCCTTGTTACCTCTCCTTCTGTTCTTCTTTATATCTGAAATTTTATTGAAATGAATCGTTCTCTACACCAGTCAGGATGTTGTCAGTGGCCTGGAGATTCTTTGTTAGATGAGTGTATAGGCCTAATTTTCTTTTAGGGTCAGTGTCACTAAGGAGCAGTACCGGGTCTATAATGAACAAGCCGATAAGGTTATCGCGCTGTTTACCGGGGCCTCGCTGGAGTTAAGCTTGCCCTTCGTGACTACATAATGGAGCATTAGTCTGCAATAGGAGTGCCACCTAGGTAGCAGATTTACGCATGCCAAGATTATCATCTCTTCTGCACCCAAGAACGTTCCCCAGGTTCCAGCGGATGGGTTTCTAGAAGTCAGCACTATTCCAAAATGACAGACTTGAACTCATCACTGAGAACTTCACTTTGTATGATAAACACGAACGCAGAACAGACCGCTGACGCTTTCCAAACATGATCAGACTCCCCCATTCTATTGCGCCACGCCAGCAGTTGATATTGAATGTTTCGCCCTTGCGTTCGTGCTAATGCATCTCATCTAGCTCAAACCAACGAAACTACCATTGACAGCTGCAAAAATGACATGGAGCTTCTCCTAGTGCTGAATCTTACTCGACACGTCATGCTTGACCAGGCGGATCTATAGCCATTCGCTTTTTTAGGCCTTTGATCTGGTTGACTGTTGCTGCTGCCTCAGTCTGGATTGACGCTGGATGCTAACCCTAACCCTAAGTCCATTCATACACGTCCTCAATCACGTTTCTCACCTGATACAAGGTCGATATATTCCGACCAACACTCAATAAGAAAGATCAGCATGACAACCACATCACAACTGCGTGTCCTTTCTTCGACGTCTTCGGCACGCGTGTGGCCCAGAGGACGCCAGTAGCGGACGAGCTATGGAGAGCGGCTCGAGAGGCGCTGGAGTCGGACATGTCGTCGATTAGTAGTGAAGTCCGAACCAAGGCGACGAAGATGGTATGCCCCAGCCAGTTGAGCACTCCCATAAAATATGAGGTAATTTTTTTTGCAGTCATACGAGCAGTGGTTCGAGTTCGGAGGGGTCGGTGGCGAACGAAATAACATTGTCGCAAACCTGAGGGCTAACAGGAGCAGGAATGGAACAGAGAGGCGGAACAATTCGTCCGTGGTAGTATCGCAAAACATAGCACCGTAGACTGGAGAGCAGTTGACAAGCATCGTCTTGAATTACTGCCTAAACTCCTCGCACACCGCGGCATGATCATTCCACGCGAAGACGCCAGCACCTCAGAGCTCCAAGTCGGAGAGGTTTCGCTCTGGGACGAGTCGCAACTCAAACATCTCGGCCTCGTCTGGCACCGTCTTACCCCCTGGCCCGACACCGGCCGTGGCTTGGACTTGCTCAATAGGCAGTTCTCTACAGTATCCCTTAGCAACTCTTACAACGACTTACTAGAACACCTGGTAGCGCATAGCAGCATCCCCTTTACGCGTATTTACTCCGCCGACATGTTCCAATCCTTCAAGCCGAACCCCAAGGTATATCTCGGAGCGGCCAAGAAGATGGGCGTAAAGCCCGAAGAGTGTGGGCTTGTGGCCGCGCATCTAAGTGATTTGAAAGGTGCGAAAGCGTGCGGATTCTATACAATATATGTTGACAGACCGTTGGAGGAAAAAAACCCAGAGTTGAGAGAGGAAAATATTCCGGATATGTGGATAAAAGAGGATGAGGATGGGTTTGTTACTCTTGCTAAGCGTTTAGGAATACAAGTTGGTTGAATGGTTGTAATAAACATGTCTATAGCTTCCACAGCATTCACCTGCTACATACCACGCTGATAGTTTGTGAGCAGGTGAGAACGCACCCGATTTGCGATGGTCTCGACGCCGTTTTACGAGGCCTTCCCACTGTTTATTTTTAGCGCGAGAAAAGCGAAATAAATCTAATAGTATTGAACGGTAATTTTCAGACAATTTGGTTTTGTGGAGGATATGCTCCCTTGGGATCCGGCTGTAGATGCCTTTCGTTGACGGCACGCTGGTGCCTGCACTCCTCAGTGCCGCTGCCTATGCCCCCCAGACATTGCTCCTTGGTTCCCCCTGCTAACGCGATCCATCAGGCTGCTTAGCAGGCCCGGCCCTTTTACGCTAATACCCTAACACCGTCCATCCCTGCGTTCTCCTTCAGCCTCGACGAGGTAAATTCCATAGCCCAGCGGACCAATCGAACACACTAGGTAAATGATTATGTACGGAGAATGACGAGATTATTCTTGATTTACGCTAGTATCCGACATCACAAAGCGCTAAATAGTGACCGCAATCACTGGTGGCGGTGACTTGTTCACTCTTTTCAGCCAGCATTGACTCTGCAATGGCCTGCCTGGGCCGGCATCTGCAGTTCGTATTCAGCCGATCTTGGGTTTCTATCACGCACTGATTACTTTGTATTTGCCCTATGTCAGGCTCAATTCGGCGTCTTTGGCAGGTTTCCAATTCCTCTACCTCCTATGCGGCCTGGATTGGGTGCGGCATAATCTTCCGATATATTGCTTATGGAATTGCACCCGACCATCTGACTTGGGAGAATCATTTCTTGCCCTCGAAAGCTGCCTATCTCTCTTCTTCTTTTTGACGTCTCCTCGCTTCGTCTCTCCTTCGATATCTCTCTTCTTCCTCTCGACGTATCCTAGCTTCGTCTCTCCTTTGATATCTCTCTTCTTTGGCCATCGGGAGTAAAATCATGTTCTGTAATGCTAGCTTTGTTCTTGTGTCCGCCTCTGGATCTCTCGCTGCTTCGATCCATACTTGAGCCTCGTCAACTTCACCAGAGCGCTGCTTCATTGAAGCCAGATTTCTCATCATCACTCTTGTGGATGGATGAAGATCCCCCAGCATTGCTTGTGCCTTGTCCAACATAGATCTCAAAAATGATTCTGCTTTGTCAAATTGGCCTTGCTTGGCCAACACGCAAGCAAGGTTATTTGCGACTTCTGAGCCTGCATCGGGATGACCTCCATTCATTCCTTGGTTAGCCTCCGATGCGTGCTGAAACATTTCTCCGGCCTCTGCCAACTGGTTGCGGTCAGCAAAATCTGTATACCGAAGGTAAGAAAGGCGGCCAAGAGCTGCACAAATCGTCAAAGTTGATGCTTCGTCATACCGCTTCAAGTGGAAAAGCATTCCCAAAGCTCTCTTACATGATACGACCAGGTTTTCATCGTTATACTGAGTCAGATTGAAGCCGAACATGGAGCTAAGAGCAGTCAATAAAGTAAGATCAATTTGATCCAACTTTATTGACGGGATGGTATCGAGAATGTCAAATATCAGTTCTCTGCTCTCTTCTATCCTTCCTTGGTTGAGATATGTAAGTGCGAGATTGCTCTTCGCTATCAACGTTAAGGAATCATTAGGTGGTCGCAAGTGCGCCGGGCCAAATAACGCGCTCTTCAAAAGTTCCTCAGCTTCGTCGAACAGTCCCTGTAAAAGCTTCAATCTTCCCACCTCGGTAATAATGTCAAAATTCGATGGAATATACTGGTCATCAAGGACTTCTGTCTCGGCCATCAGCTGATAAAGTAAGGTCGCTGCTTCTTCAAGACGCTCGTGATCAATGAAGAATCTACCGATGTTGCAAATGGCTTCCTGCAAGTCTTGACGGCGTTCCTCAATCTTGTAATGATTGAGAACTTTACGTAGAGATATCTTTTCGTTCACAACCGATTTTGAGAAGAGGTGCGAGTAGGTAATTGCGTGAGGTAAAAGCTCAAACCAGCTCACTGCATGAGCATTGCGAGATACCGCCGAGCCAACGACTGAAGATGCCAACACAATGTTCTCAATATAAGTTTCGTCTTCTTGCGTGTCCCGTATCCATTCATGCAATAAGCGATGTATTGAGTATGTCGTTTTCTGGAACCCAAGGCTGATCATAGAAAAGCGAAGCAAGACTTCCACCAAATCATAGAACTTTGATTTGTCGCCTCCCAAGTCTTGAAACCACTGTGGCACCCAATTCCCAGGATTCCCGGCTTCTTTGAGTAATGCAGGCTCTAAGAGCCCGAACCATAGTCGTTCAGGGTCAAGAAACGCCCAAAGTTGTAATAATTTGGTGGCATAGTAGTTTTCCCGTTTGACCATTTCCCATGAAGTTCTAAAGGTGCTATGGAGGTTGGCGATGTGACTGCCTTGCGCTGGCCCTGCGCGGACATTCATGATCCCCATTTTTCGTTTTTGGAACGTTGTATAGTATTCGGGTACGCTTAATCCCATGATTCGAATGTTCCGGGCAGCAAGGTCGATGGCTAGCGGAAGCCCACCAAGATCGTCGAGCAATGCTCTGATTGTGTCAGAGTCTAAAGTTCAGTGTTAGTGGCCTCATAGACTTTTGGTCTCTTGAATTGAAGCAACAACTCACTCTGTAATCTGTCCTCATTGTCTACAGCAAAAGCAAGCATCTGAGCACCCTGGTCCTTGGTCATCGGCCCAAGAGAGACTTGTGTCCCTAGGCTTGTAACGTCAAGTAACTGACTTGTAATCAAAATCGACCCATGATCGGCTGTTGGCATATATTCCAAGATACCATTGACTTCGTTGACATCGTCATACACAAGAAGCCATGAGTCATTATCCTCTCTTGAAAGCCAAGCCAAAAAGGTGGTTATCTGGGTTCTCGGATTTTCGCTGCCTTGAGGCCATGAATCTTTAGCCCACGGTGGCTGGCTTTCAAAATACACTCGGTGAGCGGACTCTTTGATATCTTGGCGGATATTGACTTGACTATCCGCATGAATCCAAAAGATAGAAGTGTAACTGTCACGGTGCCTTCGAACATATTCAGCTGCAAGTTGCGTCTTGCCGATTCCACCGAGGCCGGTGATTACACATATTTTGCGTCGATGATCCTGGTCTGATCGTAAGGCTGAACGTACTTGTTGCATTTCAGCTGGCCGTTCGACAAAATTGTCATTGAATGGGATTCCTTTTAGACTAAAGTTCACAACATACGCTCTTTCTCCCAAAGATGTGGATGGAGAAAGCGGTAAGATGCGATCTGCCCCTCTGATCTGTGTTCCAATCTGCTTAAATCGTTGGCCTTTACTTGGGTTTCGACGGTCTCGAATGCTCTGCGCCAAAACAGCTGCACAATTGTCCAACATGGTTATCATCTCACTTTCACAGAGCGATTTGTTTGCTGCTGCATAGATCTCTGAGATTCTTTTCCATTCGTCAAGGCGGACATCAACAACGTGCGCAACAGTCAATCTGGAGTATGAGGTTCCCGATTGGTAGAGAACGTCCTGGACATCTCTATGTGTTGATTCAGTGTCTGTTAAAATGGCATCCGCTGCATCAAAAAGTGTTTTCAATTGTCTCTTCCGTATCTTGGTGACGCGAGATGATATCGTGCTCTTCGAGCTGGAGCCTGTGCCAATACTTACCACGCACCCCTTTCTAAGTCTACCACCTTCCAAGGCCGTCACGTCGAAAATTGCTTCTCGAGTGGGATTGTTCGTGGAAATACCGCCATCTATGAATACATGGCCATCCAAATTCACAGAATCGAAATATGTAGGCGCGGCCACCGTGGCCATCGCAACTTGCCAGACTTTGTAGGTATCAGCTGGACCTGGATTAAGAGTGTTTGATCTTTGCTTGTCTGGAGCAACGCAGTCATAACTTCTGAACATATAGGCTGTTCTTTTCGACGAGTCCCAAGCAACCACACCACTCAAGACAATCAGTGTAAGTTGCATCAAGAAGCTGGGTCTGCTTACATTTTGCACTTTGAGCTGGGAGAAGCAAAGATGCTCCGTCTCCACCCCACGTCTTCCGTAGATTTATCGAAGTCGCTGATGATGCGACGAGTAGCTTGCGTCAGCGGAGACAATGGATACTTAGAGCGGAGAAAGCCACTCATTGTAATCTTCCGAGGATGCTGAAAGATTATCTTCACATAGCGCTCATATTCTTGGATGCATTCATCTACTGTCATAGCTAAACGACCTAACATGATCGCTAAGAGCCTAGCCAACATCAGCCTCTTTCGAGTAGACATACTAACTCGAAGGGGTTTGAGCTTACCCACCACTGCTAGACCCATACATAAAGTCAAAGACATCGGCTGGTCTAAGCAGAGGCGCCTGTACATCGGTTCTATCCCCTGAAATTGGTTCCTTATCCTCAAGCTTCGCATTGATTCGCTCCATGAGATTCTTCAGAATCAGTAAGCTTGAAATGCTTCTGACGCCGCCGCCATCTACGCAGGATTAACACTTTGCTCGCATCTAGCAAGCATTAACAAACGAACCAAAACATAGAACGTTCGGGGCGGCTGGTCCTTCAGCGCCAGTGTACGTATGAGCACCTTCAGTGCCTTGACTATCTTTGAAGATGTTCAGGATGCCTCGTATTGCAGTCTTCTGATCTAGCAATTTTCTGAAAAGAGGATGGAGTTGGTCGCAGGCGCGCCCAAGGCTCGAAACGTTACCACAAGGCTTTGGATGTGTGCTGCTCGCGGAGGTAGTGAAGAAACATCCTTCCACTAACGAGTGCGGACGATCTTCCGGATTTGCTACTTCGTCAAGATTTCTGTCGATGGTAAAGGGTATTAAAATATCTGAAATATTCTGAAATGTATCAGACAGCCTTGACCTGACATATGTAATGCCACCACCAGTGCTCGACAGCTCGTCCAATTTTTCAAGGAAAGAGGGATGGCAAGCTGTAAGATCTGTGGACCAGATACGGAGCTCTAGCAGGCGATCCTGGAAGAAGTTGATGATAGTCTCTTTCTCCGGTAATGATACATATGAAGCCTCCTTTTTCTCGCTCAACTCAGCAATCTTTTGTACAAGGCCGCTGGCCATCGCCATGATGCTAGCAAATCGCAAGCTGAGCCCTTTGTTCTCGCCATCTCGTGATGATATTTGTAGATTCATTTCCTGTAGGCTGCCTTCATGTCCTTCAGAGATGGTTTCTGGTGCAAAATCAGCGCTATTCGCAGCGTCGGACGAGGTTCGGGACAGGAGCTTGAAATCCGTGAGCGACGTATAGGTAGGCGCCTCATCCAAGTCGGGAGGACCCTCCATCCTCTTCTTTATGATTCGAACCTCAATGTTGTGGGAAAAATCGCACGCGCAAGCTAAAGATCTAAGGTCTTGCTGAAGGGCAGATGTTAGAGATATTTAGGTACCCAGTCTTCCAACATCTTTTCCTCAGGAGCGGGCATTTCCTCCGTTGCTACTAAGCAGATTCTCGTTCCGACCAGAAAGACTTCATTCGAGCCTCGAAGGAAGCCTACTGGGAGAAGAGAAGGCAGGTAGTGCGTAAGCGCCGAACACCCTGAACGTGCATAGGGCTAGTGAGGCGGGCTAATCAGTCCGACTACATTCTACGTTGCAACAATGAAAGAGCCTAACAACCCATCCCAGAACGAAAATACAAGTCCAGTGTACACTTCGACATGCCAGATCCGTTCGTGTTCCCAGCAGGCGCCTCTCTTGCCGCGTTCGTCATGGCGTCAATTGGCTGGTACGGTTTGATCCGTAACGGAGTCCAGATGGTGCATGATGACTGGAAAGCAGCCAAGAAATACCAACAGGATGTTGAAAGAATGATTTTTGATCTCATTGATCAAAAGGGGGGCTGGAGCGATGGAAGAAGGATTGGAATATCTCAAAACACACGCCGGACACAATATTGTCAATGTGCTGGGGTGATCCAGAATATTCGATAATTGAGCACAAGCTCTGCTTGATCAAGAATGAGACACAGGAAGCCACGAAAGAACTGAGAAAGATTACGGGCTTATCACGAGAAGAGTGGGCAACGATGACGGAACATAAGAAGAAATCAAAAGCGAAATTCATCTTGGCTAAAGAAAAATATCTTCGAAAGCTAATTGATGGAGTTCCAGACGCGATGAAAGTGATCAAAGAAGCAGCTGATCGTGGCTGGAAGAACCAACAGGAGCGGCTGTTTGCAGGTATCAGCAATAATACGCCGTACCATGCGCAGGTAGCCTTATTGCTCGTGCAAATCGCAAAACAAACACAACAAGATATGAATGCGCTCCTGGAATGTACGCAGGCGTTGCATAGCTTCTCCGTCGAATTGGATCTCGACCTTTTCGAAGCAGTTTCTGCAGTCTCCCAAGATACACATTCAGCCATAGTCGCTGCTGCGGCCGCGGCTGGCCACATAAAGCTGGACTTGCTTCTGAGAGAATCTACCGATCCGACTGCTGAGATAGTTCGCGCGCGAGTTGAGAAATCTTCCTCGGCGCCTGAGGGTTATGCAAGGACTGTCGAAGCCTTTCGAGCCGTAATGACGGCGCCTCAGACTTCGGTATATCATTTTGCTTTGAACGCAACCACCATCTTTAGTGTTTGTCGGTGCAGTCGTAAGGGTGATCCTTGCTCTCCTACACGAGAATCACTACGACAGAAGCTGTCGTACAATGCTCCACCCACTTACAACATCGCGAGGAATAAACTTATTCCTTGTCGTCTGCTACTGGGCGACGTATCAACATTCCGAGTAGCGTACGAGCTCAGTCAAGCCTGCTTGATATTCCTCCGTACGACATGGCTCTCAGAGCTCTGTGGTTGCGGATTGCGTTGTGGTAACCGCCAACAATCATCCTTGGACACCTGGTACGAATTCGGCTTAAATGTTGAATCTCGACATCAAAAACCTCTTTGGCGCGATCTATACCCAAGACCGAATGCGTCACCGGAGATTGAAGGCGAATGGAAACATTCTTGGTGCACTACAAGCAGCACCTGGAACACAATGACTCGACCTCTACGCCGGCTTGGGCTCCTCTTGATCGAGATTGCTCTTGGTACAATAATCCTAGAGACCATGACGGACCATGCAGGATCCATAACTCATGTCTTCATCCTAGTGACGGGGGACCGTCGTAATTATATAAAACAAAGAATCAACATCGAAAAGGCGATGAAGCTCGTGGAAAGCGCGGCACATGGAAGCAGTGGCTTTTCTGATGCTGTGCGATGCTGTCTTACTCGAGTTCTGCAACCAGCTCCCGTTGATACCGAGTGGGAAAATTTGCTCAAGACCTTATATTTTGACATTGTGAAACCGTAGGTGAATTGAACGAAATATAAACAGCTTGCAGCTCACAATTGGCAGACTCAAGGATTTGTACGATATCAAATTATCGACGTTCCCTATTCGCAGGCATCCAGCGTATGCGTGATACCCGCATATGCTTAAGTTTGACGTTTATCAACAATTCTTCACCGATCTGAAGACTTGAGATACACTAGAACGGCTAATCAACGCCCGAATGTCTCTTATGTAAGACATCAGTGGTTCCCTGATGCCCAAGCCTAGATCATTTGAGGACTAGAGATGTCCCAGAATGTTGAACAATGCACTGGCAGTTGCTGGCTGCTGGTGCATTAAATTGGGTGGGATAGGTCGATGTTTCGAAGGACAACGTTGAAAAGCAACATGATCAGGATCAGTATCGTAACGCATCTCTCTTGTAGGAGACGGTTCAAATAACTCTACGAAATCAGAGTTGGAGCCTTTAGAGTGGGCGCTTCGTGGAAAAGAACGCGATTCTAAATATAAAGCGCAGCCAAGTCGAGCAGGAGATACACCCGGCCTACACTACAGGAGATATCCTCTATGACTGGGCAAGGAGTGACGATGTGGAATAAAAGGGCAAAGAGATGGGCAAAAGGAGTCTTAAGAAAGTGGAACGCCCTCAGGAAGTAATAAGAGACCAGGGTAGGCCTGCAAAGTTTCCACGCGGCTCTGTCCGTATCCTCGCAAACTCTATATCGGCTTCAAGAATGCTCACGTCTGACATGGTTCTGAGTTGCTTCGAGCTACGGAGATAAACGCAAAGCTTGTGCGTAGCCAACATATTGACAGACGGCTGTCGCATCCTCGCTCAAGCGGCTGGCACTGAATCGCTGCACATATTGAAGAAGCGCCAACACTTATCAGTCGAAGACGAGTCTGTTCACAACTGTATTTGATACGTGAGTATGTGACCTATGGAACTTTGACCAGACCCAAGGCCCAGAAATACCAGAGCCTGTTCGAAAAAGTGCTTCGTCTCAATATGTATATACATCTGTGATAGAAACCGGGATATAGAAGCGAAAGTTTGAAGCTTTGCTATCAGGTTGGTTTTTCTTTCTCTTATGGAAAGCTCCCGTCCATCATGAGCTCTCAAGATGACGTCAATCTGTTATTTGCATACTTTTGCCAAAACAATGATAGCGTACTCCACGGCATCTTCACCCTCTTTGAGAGTATAAGTAAGCGCCGCCCTACCGTCGCTGCGCAACAACAGATCCAGGTTGATCCTGGGCAAGCTGCCCTACTTTGCAAGGTGAGCTACTGCTCAAATTCTATTCTTGCAGTACAATCCTTTGTGAGATATTTTAGAGCTTTGGAGCACCTAGCAGGCATAATGAGAGTACTACATATTAGTGTTACGAAGAGGACCGTGAAGCCCAAGTCTTTTCTTTCCCACTCTATTGGAGATTCCATTGGCTTTGACGTTTCCCTATTAGGCTCAATATTGAGGTTCAACAGGTATAGTTTCTCGAGAAAGCTTGTGCCATCTCGTGACTCTTTTAGTGACTAGACGGTTTCTCAGATATCGCCAAATGGTGGGCCTGTGTCCTCAAGATGGATCCGTTTCCTGTTACTCTAGTGAAAGCTAGCTCACGCTTGATCCGTGGCTTCAATGTTGCTCCCAAAATAGACTCAAAGTAATCTACAGATGTGTATATGATATCATTAATCGCAAAGACAGAAGGCAGCTCCGCTAGCGTTTAGATTAGGGCTAGATCGGCCGAAAAAGTAATATCAGAAGATTATCTTGGCGCTTCATGACGCATCCTTCTCCATTCCAAAATAGAGATTCTAATTTTTGCCTCCACTAGCCTTCTCCATACCTTTTGTAAATAAGCTCCCCAAACCACCTCTTTGTCAAAGCAGCTTCGGCGTATCAATACTTCGCAATGGGGAAGAAGCCTGCGGGCGAAAACACGAAGAAGGCTGCGGGCCATGCAAAGGTCCTACACGGTCTCTGGTGGCGCCCCACCTTATCATGTGCTGATCACCTTTCCAGAAAGCCGAGGTAGCAAACCAGAAAGTAGCCTCTGAGAACGCGAAGAAGGCTGTAGAGGAAGACCGCGAATGGTCCAAGGGCGCGAAGTCCAACGCTAAGAAGTCCGCCCCTCCTCTATTTCCAGGATCGTGCCGTCCCTAAATACATTCATAGGGAGGAAGCCGAAGCCAAAAAGGCCGAAGCTGCACGGAAGAAGGCAGAGAAAGATGCATTACTAGCACAAGAAGAAAAAGACGCTCGTGCCGCACCCAAAAACGCAAAGACAGCCGTCAAGAAGACTCGAGGTCTAGACCTGTCTCAACTCGACGAACCCTCAACCTCAACAGCCAACCCCGCTCTCAACGCTACCGGCATCGACAACGCCCTCGATGCCCTCTCGCTCACCTCCAACAATCCCTCTGAGAAAGTCGACAGACATCCAGAGCGCAGGTTCAAAGCAGCTTACGCGGCGTACGAAGCGAGAAGAATGCCGGAAGTGGAAGAGGAGCATAAGGGGTTACGGAAGAATCAGAGGATAGAGATGATTCGTAAGGAGTTTGAGCGGAGCCCTGAGAATCCGTTTAATCAAGCCAATGCCAGGTTTGACAGCACGAGGGACGAAATCAAGGACATCAAGGAGAAGGAGAGGGACAAGACGGAGGCGAGATTGGTGGAGCGTTGAATAGCTTGGACTGTGGACGGCTTCTGAATTATGGGTTATGACGATATAGACTTAACGTGGCGTCATCATAAGTGATTGAGTGTCCGTAGAACACCAATACCCAACTGGGTTTTACATGCGGTTTTCTGACCCTTGTCCAAGTTGATATCCTAAGCTTTCTCACTGTCCCCCCACCGAGCGGCTACACCGCCATTGAGGAACTCGAGCAACCTGGGAGGAGGGATTTCGACACAAGCCAGTAAGATTGTCCATCTGGTTTTCACGGATCTAACGGGTTGCAGACATTGCAATGAAAGCGATACAGGTGGGAAAAGATGAAGCCTGTCTGAAGGGAGGGAATGTAACTGTTGCACAACGCTTTCATGGTCAAAACTTCGCTATCCGAATGAGTTCATGAAGAAGTTGGGGGCTTACAAAGCATTCATGCGGATAAAAATCAGTGGAAAATCGAATGTCACTAAGCTAAGTTCAAGCTACTATGACCATGACACCGGCAGATTGTAAAGGAATCCGAGCGCCTTACCTAGCACCTGAATAGGTTGCTCAGTGTGGTCTTCCTCTCTTCCCATCTGCCATCGAAGTGCCTCGAAGATGCAGTAGACACTAAAAGAATCTTTACTCCTTAGAATAAGAACTATTTCCACATTCGTTAATTCTATTGACGTTCTTGTATACGCTCTTGTCTTTTCTGTACCTCACGAAAGCGTATTTGCCGTACATTATTGCGCATTCCTCGTATAACATTATCATAGACATTCTCCAACTTTGGAACACCATCATTGTCAAAGCACAGCATACGATTTGCAGCTCGCTCATGGTGAAGTGTTGTTTTCGAGAGAATCTGGACGCCTCCTATGCTTCAGCCACTATCCCCATCCAGCGAAGTCCTTGGTGTTGGCGAAGACGATGCTAATAGAGAGCCATTATTGCTTCTTTGATCTTTTCGATATCCCCTTCATACACCAAGATTGCGTCCAATAGCCACTTCTCAAGTGCATTTTCGCTTCAGGCAGCGAATCAGCCATAAACCCTGTGGAAAGGAGAATGAAAGCGATATAGTAAGATGAAAGAATAGAACATAAGCATGTATGTAAAAGGGTTGTTAAAGTTGGGTTCAACCCTATCAAGGTCCTCTGAAGCAACACATGTCTTCTGTCGAATCTTTCATTAAATACTGAAAATCTATATATTAATGGTTAGGAACACCTGAAGGTGTATTGAATTAGAGAGTCATCAGTAATGACCTGGCAGGTGTCAGCTTGATCCAAATGACTTATGTCCCATTTTCTTACGTACTGAGTGATCTGGTATGGTGGCGCAGGCTTTTCCGGCTTGCAAAATAGATACTTCATATACTGCCAAAGGACTTATCAGGACGTCCTTTCTAGGTCTCCTTCTCCTAAGTGATACAGTTGGTGTGGTAGGGTTCACCCGCTAGACTTCTAACGTTACTGACTGCATGGGTGATGAGGTCGTGCTGAAGCCTGATAAGAAGCGAGCACGGTCCGAGAGGTACCTTAAAGCTGGCAGCCTAGGGAGGCTCTGTGGGGGACAAAATTATTGGCACCCCCTTAGGCCCAATCATTCTAGGGGGGTGCCAATATTTTTGTCCCCCACGAGGGTGTTAGGCGATCCCCAGAGCTTGCCAGCTAGGCAACAGAAGGCTGATCTTCGGAGTGCTTCTAGGCTCCAGTCTGATCAGAGAGTACATGAGCCAGCAGGAACCACAGTTACCTCCCTGATTTCACGCGCAACTTCAACACGTATTCCACTCTTTGGACGCGCCTCCTACCGGACCATTGTCCTCTCTCACTAATGAGAGGCAACTTCAGCACTTGCAGAACCCTCGGACGCTCGGTGATCAATTTGCTCACTCAATCAGAAAACGGAACTCTGCATTCATATATTATACCACAACTCTTACCTTGGGACTTACAAAACAGCTATGCCTCGTCCTAGGCGCCAACGACCATCTCGTGAGGCTGCTGTGTGCGCAAGTCCCCTCTTCGATCTTCCACTGGAGATTCGCTTGATGATCTATAAGCTGCTCTTGGTCCAAGACGACGGAGTAGCCATAGCACACGATGCATTCAAGCGGATCAAATCTCCAAGAGACAGCAATCGACCCTGTCTCTGTACAGCTTCGGGCGTCTTTTTCACCAACAACGTGAATCTAGCGTACCACATAAGGTCTATCCCTCCTTATATTAGGGGTACAAATCAGATAAGAGGTCCAGAGCCGCCTGATTTACCGAATATGAACACTATGATCCTTCACACCTGCCGCTTGATCCATGACGAAGCAACGCCCATCCTCTACCAATTCAATAGTTTCTGTTTTAGCGATCCAACCACCGCGGAGACTTTTCGCTGGAGCATTGCTAGCAAGTATGCTTACTCAATCCAGGAGATTTGGTTCAATTGTGCAATTACGTACCATGAGCCTTGTCTATGGAAAGAGTTGAGTGAATGCTTCCCTCAACTCAAGCGGATGAGTCTGCGCCTGAATTGGTGGCAAAGGCATCACATTGACAGGCAGCTGGAGGAATTAGCACGCCACTTCAGAGGGTTAGACTGGGTGCAGATCCAAGGCTCCGGCTCGGTGAGATGTTTGGAAGTTCTTAATCCGATAATCGAGAGAGACTCAGAAACTGGCCTTATGCGCGTCCAGAAGCATGTGACAGTCTCCACTGCTAAGGATCTATCGGCTAGCTCTGTATTTCACGAGTTGCTAGCTAACAGTGACCTTAAGCGGAAGTTTTCCACAGTATGGATGCACCGTGTACGGTGGGATAGCATATGGTGGACCACACAATGGCGGACCACACTATGGTGGGGATGTGATGGCGAACAGCCACCAGAAAGTAGTCGCCCTATGCTTAAGGGGATGGAGCCCGATCATGGGATGACGTTAAACGAGATTAGGAAAGGCTCACCGTGATTTCGAGAAGCCTCGAGGGACCTCGTCATGCCTAATCTCTGTGCTAGACTTGCTGGATGCGGTTAATATTTTCCTGTAATGTGAGGACAAAAGTCTGTCATCCCAGAAACGTGCTCATGGACGCTGGAAACATGAGTAAAATATAGCATTTTTCAAACTTCATCGAATACGACTACATCACAGCTGGCCTTTAGCCAAAGTCTCCCTCTCTTCCCAAGCTTCCAATGATTCCACAAATTCAACCCTCGCAAGTCCTTAACGTACGCTATCCCCTTTCTTGAATTCTTTTAGCAAAGATATACAATCCTTTGCGTTCTACTCATCGGATGCTCTGGCCTCATGCTTTCATTAACGCTTCTTGTACCCAGTCATTTCTCAAGCAGCTACTAACCCTCGAACCCTAAGGCATTATACCATGATACATGTAAGTGTCATTGAGAATTAAGCCTGACACCTCAGCAAGCGCCTCGAAGTGGATTTCGCTTCATATAAATGCCTCGTCACTCATTCCTTCCCTCCACACGAGTATCTAAGTTGCATAAACGCTTCCTCTCACGCCTCTGAAGCGCTACTGCTTATTAAAGCCCTCTCTACCAAAGCCTTTCCTTCTTCCCTACCAACACCATTTCCTCCCCTCTATCGATACCATTCAGCGCCCCCCTTTCCCTAATACTTCCATACCAGTACCATTTCCCCTTCCTCTACCAAACAACGCCCTTCCCACCAATCACAACCACAGCCACTACCATCACAACCACTACCACGAACATCATCAACACCACCTTTCCCCCTCCCTTCAAGCAAACAGGACCCAGCATAGCTCAAAGCCATGGAAGTCACGGAAATGAAAGAAGAATTTTTTTAGAATAACACCACTAGGAGACAAAGTAAGATGAAAGAGATAAGATAGGAAGGGCTGGTAGAGTGAAACTTACCCGGAATTCGCGTCACGATGAGGGTTTGATAGGACGATGGAAATGGAGATCGAAAGGTGGAGGCGGAAGGAAAGAGATGAGTCGTGGTAAAAACGGAGGGGGTGGGGGTTTTGAGTTGGAGGTGGGCATGAGGGGCGGAAAGGTATTGAGATGGAGATGGATTGGGGGAGATAATAGAATGGTGTTGTTTCTCTTTTTGCTTTAGCTCATTGCGGTAATGCAGTGACGTGGTGTTGAGGTGAGGTAGCATAGAGAGGCGAGTGGAGCATGTGCAGCAGAAGGTATGTCATCTTAGCAAATCGAGCGGGAAGCTCATTCGTTTCCCTAGTAGATGTCGCAGACAGGCCTAGGAGTTTTGCACTGAGCAATGTGTTATATCAACATCCTGTCGTTGAGGACAAGAATGATATAGTAGTGCCTACGTAACGCCCGGTCCATCTTTGGGGAAACCATCCCACGCGAGGATCTGGAGTGAGGAACCTACTAATGTCGAGCACCTTCAATGTATTATTATTCACCCCTTATCATTTCCCCCCTGTCATATATGCATTCTCCCATAATTTCATACCTGGTCAAGATATGCCGCCCAACGAATTTACTTAGCAATGACAAATGCCGCCAACGCCAAGCTGAAGTGTCAAGACCCTACATATCAATCATCTCATTAAATCTCAGGACACCGTTACCCCTCAACATGCCGTCGATACCCTCAGGCATGCGATACGCACGCTCTGCGCTACTAGACATGTGTTCTTCCGACGTGTCGGTGACGAGGACGAGACCGGCAACTTTGATGGATTCGATTAGGGAGGGGACCATGTTCTGGTGGTGGTCAGTGCGATGAAATAAATCCGAGGGAGCGGAATAGTAGCTTACTAGTAGTCTGGAGCTACAGACAAGGCCCATGAAGTTGTTGCTCTGAGAAATTCTTACGGCTTCTTTGACGGACATGGAATGATGGCCGTTGCTAACGACCACGGCCCCAGTGACATTGGCGCCTGGCTTGGCAGCTTCGCGCTTTCCTCCAAGATCATTGCATAGTAAGACTGGATCTGCAATTCGGTTGGTCAAAAGCTTGAAATAATACAGAACATGGGCACTTACAGTTCGGCTGCTTCCAATTCAGAGCTGTGCAGATGTCTGGATTATATGAAGTGAAGACTATTGACCTCATGAAATCTGGATCCCTCTCTTTTGTTGCCCTAGCGTGTTGAAAGACGACTTTCAAGATCACATCTGCAAAGTTGTTGATGTTAGGACTAGGGCTGAGCCCGAGATTTCTCTCCTGAGCGATTGTGGGGAAGAGAACTTGGAGAGCGACGTGTATGCTAGTAGGGAGGTGGGCGAGGGCATCTTCTAGCGAAACGAAAGATGTGGCAAGTATCTGATGGATTGAAGCTATGTCATCGACGGTTGCCTCAGCCAATCTTGCCAAGAGCATGTCGCGGTCACCATATTCGGATCCTAGAGCGAGGTATTTTTTATAACTCATCCTAGCGATTGGAAAATCGATGCCATAATGATTGATGGACCATCGTGGGTATAGTACCGGTACTCCATCGCTAGTGAGTTGAACGAAGAGCTGCACATAATCTCCTGATAGACTGGAGCCTGTAATAAAGGCGCTTGGATGTGAATCAAGTTGACTGGTAGCCCTCCAGTACGTAGCGAAGTGCGTAATATCAAGTGGTATGCCATGGAAAGGTTTTATGACCTGGAAATTGAAGCTGATTTGACCAATAGCCCGGAGTCGCGGATCGAATAATGGTAGACAACACTGACCACTACTGTTCGCTATGGCACGGAAGAGGTTGGGCAAGGCTACGCTTTTGGCGATGACCTTAGATCCGAAAGTAGGAAAGATATCGAAATCAATGGCGAAAGAGTCTAGATTGTCTATTTGAAATGAAATGATCTTGAAGTCTTCCTGTATTGGAAGCATAATGTTCCGAGGTATCACATCGGAGGACTTGGAAGAAATTGTAAGCCGAGCAGCTGGGTATTTACTGTCATGATAAAAGACTATGGCTTCGGAACCAGCAGCTTCGAAACTCAATTGTATAAAAGTTTTGTTGTCAAGGAAGTTATGGCCGTAGCGACGGAGCGGAATGATGGGTGGTGGTAGAGATAGGTCTGGAATACCATCTGCGTCTAAAGGAGCGGGAGTCGAACTCACTGGTACCGGCGAGATAAGGGAGTGCTGTGTAGTCGATCTCGGGACGTCCATAATTCCAGTGCCGGTCGAACTTAAGAGCTTCATGCATTGCATGTGCCCTTCCCAAGTCGTGTAGTACATCGCCGAGAAACCTTTCTCATCTAGAATCTCCACATTTACGCCTCTTTCAAGCAAGGTTCGGATGCAGTCTACACGGCCTTCGGACGCAGCATGGAACAACGGTGTCCACTGGTAGAGCTTGTCACGCTGATCTAGATCCGCACCATAATGCTCTAACATCAGGAGAGTATCTGGGCTCTGACCTGACCGTGCTACGAGGTGCTGTGGATAGAGACCCTCGGCATCCGGCAACAATTGTGCGTGCTTTTCAAGTAGAAGTTTGGCAATTTCTACCGATCCATACTGGCAGGCTAGATTCAGGGGCACGTGATCTGATTCGCTTTCCGGGTCTATACGAGCACCGTAGGCGAGAAGTTGCTGGGCGCAGGATAGCTCGTGATGAATGATAGCATGTATCAGAGGCGTGAAGTTGTCGTGATCCAGACTATCAATGGTCTGCGGTCCGTGCTCCAGTAATGCTTTGGCCAGTTCGACGCGGCCATACATGCAAGCGTAGTGCAGTGGTGTCCTCCCATATACATCCACTCTTGTGACATCTACATTATTCCGCAAGGCAACCTCCAGCACAAGACCTTGCCCTGAGATAGTGGCCTCATGTAGACAATTTCTCTCATTGATTTCGTCCTCGGCATGCAGATCAACAAGTCCGCTTTGTAATAGAACGTCCAAAGCCTCGTTGGGAGCATCCGTAATAGCAGCTAAGAATATCCGCGTGAATCTTTCTCTGGCATCAGGTGATCCTCTGAGGCGAGAAATCCAGTCATGAAGGACGACGCCATTTCCTGCGTTTGCAGCTTGTAATATCTGGGAGTCTGTGTCACTGTTGTCGGTGCCAATGGATTGGCCGGTCACTGTATGCTCTGCTGGTCTGCTCGAGTCGTATTGAACCTTCTCACCCTCGGCCCAAGCACCGAGCTCAAGTAAACTGGTTGTGGCCTGGTCGGAAAGATCGCTAATGACATCGCGATTGAAGCACGGCTGCTTCTCAACAGCACGGGATAAGTATAATTCTTTGGTTCGCGACTAAGGAGAGTGTCAGCCGAAGCTGAGCGACGCAAAACTGAGCACAGCGGACCTTTGAAGTTTTGTCCCACTGATGGCAGTTAGCGGATACGGGATGTTCCAACACATAGCATATTACCCACTTTCTTCAGTATCTTAGAGAATGCGGTAGCGTTTAGCTCGATGAATTGCTGATGGCCCATCAGTGGTGGTTCTAGAAGGAGCGAACGAAGAGACCGACCTGCAATTTGTTCAGATCATTGCCAAATTGCTGAAATCCTTCCTCAAGAGTTATGAAGCTTGCGGAAATCTTAGAAGCTGTTCCGCTTCTAGCCTGCATCACCCTTTTCTTGTCGAGAAGAGTCTTAAGACGGAGCTTGAGCTACGAGGTGTTCAGCAATTGTCGTCGCTTAGCATATCATGATGCAGCAAACCTCGGCCTCCTTCTGGAGGTAGAATGCATTGACTTTCTCAAGCTCTCGTTCCTACCAGTGACCGTCAGCATTCAGCTATGGCATACCGATTTACAAGCGATTATCGTACCAATCTAAAGAAGAATGTCGCTTTGTTGGCCTGCAGGGAGGCTTGAGGGTCAAGGGCATCGGGGGCAATGTTTGTAGCATTTTGGGGAAGGAGGGTTGGTGTAGCGCTCAGCTGCTTGATGAGCTGTAGCGGTATTAGTGGGGTCGTCGACATTTTCGGATGGACACAGGCACCTTCTTTAAAGCCTTATAGTTGACAAAGCTTGCGGCGTATTCAGGAATGTCGAGTTGCCGTTTCTGGAGGTGTTTGCCAAACTTCCTGGAGGTTGGCTCGGAGTCAGGCTTTGGTATCGGTATTGTAGCTTGCGAAGCTACAAGCATGCAGAAGCTTGCTGATGTTCAAAAGGAACGAGAACTGCTGCACGTACATAGTTGTTGAAGGTGGCTCGAAAAGCCGTAGAGAATGGTGAAGGAAGATTGGAGGTCGAAAGGAGGTAAATGACAAGATGGGACCAGCGGAATCTAGCCTAAGCAGGTCTTACGCCATACTCGAGGATGAAGCAGGGGGAAGAAGTGGAAATTTCCAATACAACGGTCGTGCTTTAGAGCGAGGGGATTGCAGGACTAAGGTAGAATCATTTGTGGGTGTGGTATTTGCGCTTATCGTGTTAACTTGCTCCCCAAACCCTTCAAAGTTCTCTTCTTCACCTGTGAACATACAATGGAAGCCGAGAGCAATCCTTTACCCCACCTGCACCCCAATGTGGGGGAATATGGTTGCCTTGACATGCATATCGACTTTTTCTGAAATTAATATGAATCAAAACCTATCTGGCTTCAGGGCCAATTGATCTCCCAGAAACCGAAACGTGCCTCAAGCTTCCGGCTGACTTTACGCACCACGGGAGGTACCTTAAAAAGCCCCCTCAAAGCCAAAGCATGAACTCTTACGAGCCTCAAACCTGCCTCTTACTTACAGGTAGCCTTTATAACATCATTGAGACTTCACTTCTCTCATGTTTGGTAGATGAACGATGGTTGGGCAAAATATGCGCGCGTAATTCTCCAATGACCACAAGCTGTAAGATACCTTAGCCCCTGCTATCCGACCTGCCAAGATATCCAATTCAGGAACCACTGTCTAAAACTTTTATGCCACCAATGCCACCAACCTGAAATGCCTTTTACGCTCTATAAGGACTGAGAAGCGAGTGTGAATGGTGATGTGAATGAATTATGGCTGACTGCCGACTACCCTTTTAATATATACATGGTTCCTAAGACGCTGTCTGTCCAGATCCTACGTAGCCATTACCTATTGTCCTTCCGTCAATAAGTTTGATTGTCAAGTTACAAATGAAACCTGCTATGAAACACGGCTTTTGCAATGTGCATGTGAGGGACCTGAATTGTCCCGGAATAAATGTCGCGAATTGGCGTTCGCATCTTGAAATGTCCACCTGGGCGACTGGAGCTGATGCAAGAATGATACTGTGTAGATAAGAGACCGTAGTGAGTGCAAATGACTGGTATCCATGTGACCAAAGCTGCCCAAATTCCCCTTAACCAGAACGCCGCCGTAAAATATATGTTGCACTAAAAGTTTTGCGCGATGCCAGCGTTCCCTTGCTGGGGAATCACTGACGGGTTCTCGATACGTGTGTTCCGTCTGGCCTGTACATCCCGAATCACAGGTTGTCCGCCACCATAACTTCCATCACCATAAGGACCGTGTTGTGGCATGCCTTCATCGTAGTACAGCCCGTCGTTGTAGTACTGCTGGCCTGGAGCTCCTCCCGGGATGGCACCTTCGCCTGAAGTATCTGATCTATGAGCTCCTGAATAGGCCGAAGAAGCGTTGGAGGGTCCTCTGTGTATATCTTGGCGATTGCCGTTGGAGGGAACAGCACCCAGAGCCCCAATGGTCTCGGAGTCATCGCTCAGTGGTCGACCATTGGGAGGACTTCCCACAAGAGGATCGCCGGACTGCACATCGGAGCTTTTGTTCGTTCCACCAGTCGGTGAGCTATTGGTGTACCGTCCATTGTCGCTACCGCTGGTAGACCTGGCTACGCCAATAGCTCCTGCGCCGCTTGAGAGAGTGGTGGATGGCTTTCTGGCCGAGGTAGCAGTGGTAGTTCCCCAGCCGCGATATCCAACGCCATCAGTCTCACGCATCTCAGAAGGGTCGTCACCAACGCTGCTCGCGCCTCCAACGACAGGCAGGGTTGGATCATTGTTGGGGTTGAACCCATATTCTTCTACTTCTTTCCGTCGGAGTTCCTCGGCCTCTTTTCGCTGCTTGCGTTTCCGCCAAAGGAAAAGAGCAGCAATAACAATCAAGGCAACAGCGACCACTGGCACGACGACAGCGACGGCAATTTTACCGCCTGCGGATAGACCTGAGCTGGTCGTGGCATTGGCTCCCGAGGTGGGAACGACAGCAGCGGCTGCACTCGTGGATGATGACTTCGAACTGCTCGTAGCTGGTATTGCTACGGTGGGAAATTCTGGGGCCGCCGCGGTGGATGTGACGAGAATTGTCTTAGCTGGGGATTGGGTGATGCCAGCCGCATCAGTTGCAGGAGGTAAGACAGATGTGACAACCTGTGTAGTGGGTGGCGGTATCGATGATACTGGATTGTTGACTGAAGATGTGATTATTTGAGGTGTAGAGGTGACATCTGAAGGGGGTATCGAGGATAAAGCTGTCCCAATCGTTGACGTTGTGTCAACAACAATAGGAGACGGTGGTGCTGAACTGGAGAAAACAGGGGTTGGCTGGGTGGTCACTAGATGCCGGTGTCAATAATTTTGATGAAGTGCAATGACTGGACGCTGTACCTGTCGAGTTGTTGCCTGCCGCAGCTATCGGGGGGCTGCCATGAAGTGAAGATGTTGAGCGAAAAGAGATGTGCGGTGGTTTGTCGATCTGGTCAAACGAGCGGAGAAACCCTCGAATCAAAGAATGAGCGAAATGTTAAAGAGACCAAGAGACCGCAACTCAATGCGTCTCGCGAATGATGGAAGTATGGATTTGAAGGTGTCTGTTGATGACGGTGGCTCCTGAGGTTGGAGTTTCGCGATTGCTGTCTCAGGGAGGCCTTGTTTCGTGCAATTGGCTAGCCTTTTCCCCTTCCACCCCCAAAACACCGACGGGAACCCCTACGGGGCAAGAGCGAAGTAGACCTCTGATACAGTGTAGACTGAGCAGGTCCAGTCGAAGGGCAGTCTGCAAATCAATGGTGTTTCGGAATTGTGGCCTAAGACGGTGAGAGCTTGGAGAGAAAAAGGTGCGAAGGTCAAGCGCAAAGAAATTACGGTAGGATACTAACGTAAGATAATCTTACTTGGCTAAACCTAATTTGGGATCCCCTAACTTCCCTAGTCGGAGCCTCGGACAGAAATAGCCCTCGTATTACTCCACTGCTTCGGATGTGGCTATGCGTAATTGGAGTTTGCCATTCTTACTGAAGAACATGTTCGTCAATAATAATCAAGTTTTGCAGAATGGCCGAGATATTGCATACACCTAGAAATACATCGTGGAGTATGGTGTGCACGCCCCTAAGTCATACAGGGAGAGCGCCGATGTAGATGAGGGTACACTTGGCCTTGAGCCTCTACAACATGGAGACTTTGTCTAAATACAATTCGTCCATCTGGATTTATACTCCCGCTCCGAGCCCATTGTCAATGAAGTTGAAAAGCAAAGATCTACTCTACTTGACGAAACCTCTGATCTGCGGTCTTAACCTTGAGCATAACCAAGTCTTAGGTCCAGCACGCGGGATGGTATCTGTCCGCGGCTGTGATAAAGGCTAGGGGTATCACACCGTTTCCCTCAATGGTTCCGCTACGGCCTGTGCAGCCGATGTCACCATAGGTATCTCTGGCCATGGTTTCTTTATGGCATCAGAGAGTTTGACCACGCATCCGTCTGGACCCGGTATGCAACCTATGAGACCCGTGAGTTTTGCCAACAGTAATAGGAGGGCTTGGTAGCGGACCGTTCAATACAACTATCCCTTTCTCCTCGTCCACCTTCATAACTTTGACGTTCTGCGTTGTGACTTGATGTCCCCCCATACGTCCCGGCATCTTCTTCCCGGGCAATACCCTCGATCCACCACCCTGACTTTGTCCAGCAGAACCCATTGATCGATGGGTCAAAGAAACACCATGCGAAGCTCCCTGACCCTTGAATCCATGCCTCTTCATACCGCCTGCGAAACCCATGCCTCGCGAATTTGCCTTCGCATCTACGTATTGTCCTTCTCGGAACCAGTCAGGCCCAATCATCTCTCCAATATCTAGTAGACCTCGTTCATCCCTAACTTTGAACTCTACCAAGTGCCGTTTAGGACTCACGCCATGCGCAGCGTAGTGTCCTAGCAAAGGCCGCGTGACATTGCTTGGGTGCTTCCAGCCAGATCCCACCTGAACTGCGTAGTACCCATGTTTCTGTCTGGTTTTATGTGCGACCACTTGAACTCGATCCATCTGTACAATTGTGCATGCTCGCCGACGACCAGTTTCTGTGTCGTAGATAGCAGACATCCCCTTCTTGGTGCCCAGCGCCCCCGTGCGCAAAGGTGTAGTGTATGCCTTCCTTTCTAGAGCAGCCGTAATGGAAGTTTGCAATACAGGTAAGCCTTCGCCGCCTCTTGTAAATCGTGTATGTCGAGGGGTGGAGATTGATTTGATGCCGCGATTTGAGACGAGACCGAAGGCTGCGCGAGGAATGAGGAATAGAGGAGGTAGCTGCAAGCTGCCATGACAGGCTGTTGTTGCCATTTGAAGGATAGAGAGATTGGAGCTGATGAGTGACTTGAATTCAAATTACAGACGAACTTTTGTCAAGTACCTCAGGATTGGGAAAGGCTCGCGAGTTAGAGCACGGGATTTTTGTCCTGCACATATCAACATACCCGTATCAGTTCCAAGTCAACACACACATGTGGGTTACGGACGCTCTAATATTCTCTAAATCGTCTCCCATCACGTTGTAGGTGCAATAGAAGTGAAAGGACTATAGATCATGACTTCAAATGGCTACCGACTTTGATCTATCTTCTTCTTTTATATCCTCGTTGCATAAACCTTCTTCTCTACTCCCTATCTCCCGTCATCGCGAGAGCCTGCTCTATCTTGTCGAAAATTTTCCCGTTACCATTGTGGTAGGGCAGACCGGGAGTGGTAAAACAACTCAATTACCTCAGTTTCTTGAACAGGCGGGATGGTGCGAGGAAGGCAAAATTATCGCGGTTACGCAGGTAGGTGAGTTGTAATTCAGGGTGTGTACAGGCTAAAGATGTAATTGCTAAGCCATGGACAGCCACGGAGAGTGGCTGCCACCACAGTCGCCACCAGGGTAGCAGAGGAGATGGATTGTAAGCTCGGTGAGGAGGTCGGCTACTCCATCAGATTCGAAGACTTGACGAGTGCCAAAACACGTATCAAATTTCTGACTGATGGTCTACTACTTCGAGAGGCTCTAGCAGATCCATTGCTATCTAGGTACTCCATAATCATGGTTGATGAAGCCCACGAACGCTCTCTGAGCACTGATATTCTGCTCGGTATTTTGAAAAAGATCAAAAAAAGGAGACCAGATTTACGTATCATTGTCAGCAGTGCGACTTTGCAGGCAGAAGATTTCCTCCGATATTTCGCTGATGAGAAAGATGGCCAGAATGGCAATGAATCTGGAGGTTCCGAAGGCAGAATCATCAGCTTAGAAGGACGAATGTATCCTGTTGATACTCTCTTTCTCGACGAGCCCGCTGAGGACTACGTCGCACGAGCAGTCAAGACAGTGTTCGACATACATGCCGGCGAGCCCGATGGCGACATATTGGTATTTATGACGGGTCGAGAAGAAATCAGTACCACTATTCAGATGATTGAAGATCGAGCAGCATCGTCACATCCCCGCGCTCAACGCATTCTCTCTCTCCCTCTTTATGCTGGTCTAACGAGTGAGCAACAACTCTACGTGTTCGAGCCTGCTCCGGAACATACCCGAAAAGTCATTGTCTCAACCAATATTGCCGAAGCTTCCGTGACTATTGATGGTATAGTATACGTGATAGACTCTGGGTTCGTCAAGCTACGTGCTTTCAATCCTAAGACTGGAATTGAAACTTTGACTGCCACGCCGGTCTCAAAAGCCTCGGCTACACAACGAGCCGGTCGAGCAGGACGGACAAAACCCGGAAAGTGTTATCGATTGTACACACAAACAGCCTATGAAAGTCTTCCAGAAGCTACAGTGCCAGAGATCCAGCGATCCAATCTTGCTCCTGTTATTCTTCAGCTGAAAGCATTAGGCATTGACAATGTCTTACGCTTCGACTTCCTCATACCACCGCCAGCTGAACTGATCATTCGTGCCTTGGAGATTTTGTATTCTTTGGGAGCCGTAGACGATTACGCGAAGCTAACCCGTCCACTTGGTGTACGCATGGCGGAGCTTTCCGTGGAACCAATGATGGCTAAGGTACTCTTATCGGCCCCCACAATGGGATGTCTAAGCGAGATCTTGTCCATTGCTGCAATGACTAGTCTTCAAGGGGCTGTATGGTTCCACCACGATGGTGAGAAGAGGGCGACAGATACAGCACGGCGGAAATTTGCGGCTGAAGAGGGAGACCATCTCACGCTTTTGAATGTCTATGAAAGCTTTGTCACCAAAGGCCGGAAAGATTCGAAATGGTGCCGAGACAACTATCTTAACTACAAGTCGATGAGCCGGGCGGTAAGTATTCGTGCCCAGCTCAAGAGGTATCTAGAGCGTTTTGCTATCGATGTTGAAGAAACACTTGCAGTAAGTAAGAAGCTAGAAAATGTGTCCAGCAAGGGAGAGCAGATCAGAAAGTGCCTAACAACGGGTTACTTCGCCCACGCGGCTCGAATGCAACCCGATGGTACTTTCAAGACGGTGAATGGTGGCGTTACGTTGCATGCTCATCCTAGTTCACTAATGTTTGTGAGTATGCTGAAGATTCGCCGAATGAAGGCATCGCTAATTCAGTACTGTAACTAGAACAGGAAGGCCGATTGGGTTATCTTCCATGAGATACTTGAGACTGGGGATAAGACCTTCATCCGAGATGTTACTAAAATTGACAAGAGCTGGCTGCTTGATGGTTCTTTGTCTGCCTATTATCAAGTCCAGGCCTGATAAAAGTGCCCTGCGAAGCGAGGTGGAATAGCTTCGAGGGTTTCTAGATAGAGAGTGCGAAAACTTGAACGGATCAATATATACATTATCATTAAGAGCACTACATTGTTCTCTACCAATGTTACTTGACCATACCCATAATCATAATCATTCGATGGAACCTACTATGGCTTAGAGAGCCTTGTGTTACCAATTGACTATTTGCGCCTTTCTTTTGGATGCATTTTCACCATGCCCCACCATGTCTCACCACGACAGGCACGATCACTCAGGTCACGGACAGAGTGACCATGGTCATAATCATCCCCATGATCACAGCGATGATATTGAGCCAGCACTTCAGAGCCTGATCTATAAGCAGATTGAGTTCGACAAGATCCGTACTTACAACGAAAGTGAGCCCGACGCAGGTGCAAATGTCGTCAAAAAGACATGGCAGGAGCGTCTAAACCCCGAACCAGAGCTCACCAGTGATGCTGATGAGCAGTTGCTCATGATTGTGCCGTATGTTCTCTCTGTCGTTTCTGAAAGCTTGTACAAAGGCACCCAGATGGTGTTGACAAGTACATAGCTTCGCTGGAGTCCTAAAGCTTCACTCCATTCTTATCCGCTCCTCCACGTCGGGTTCCTGTCCTCGAAACCTCAAAATCTACCAGAACAGAGATGACCTCGACTTTTCTACCGCAGGCGACCTAGAGCCTACGCAAACCCTGACGATCTCTCAGACGAATGAAATCCAAGACCTGCCTGTGAGAAGAGCGAAGTTCGGCAACACGTATAGTCTTACGCTATTCGTGGAGGATAACTACGGGGACGAGGTTTCGAGGGTTTACTGGATTGGCTTCAAGGGTGAATTCACCGAGCTGAATCGAGAGCCTATTGAGGTGCTCTATGAAAAAGCTGCCAACCCGAAGGATCACGAGTTGATTGCTGGTATTGGGGATAAGGGAGCTATGAGTGGGGGAAGGCAGGGGATGTGACTGGGCATTGAGGAGCTGCTACGAAGTGCATGTCCCGGAGTACTCTTGATACCTAGCGAGAATTGTGGTAGCATTCACGAGGAGGCGCGAAGGTCATGGTCCAAGATGATTCCAGTTTCTGTAGTCTAAACAAATGCAAACATGAGAATGTGTATCTCAAATCCAGTCACAATTGAGCCGATTATACTAAACGCCTCCGCTATGCAACAAAGTACCACCCGTAAAGACAATCAACGCTTTTGCTATGCAAACATCGACTCTGCAGCCTGCGCAGCGGCCCTCTCTGCCGCCCTCGCCCTCGCCCTTGCTTTCTGCTGTCCCGCAGCCTTCAACTCCCCAGCAAAGACAGGCTCCATTTGTGGCGCGTCAGGAAATTCGACCGCTTCCTCCGCTTTAGCCCCAGATATTTCTCCCTCTAACTCCTCCAACTCATCCTCCACCTCATCCTCGTCCTGATTTGACATCTGACCTCCCAACATCTCACTGATCTCCCTCTGATACGCCCTTGCCTCGTCATTCTCGCCCATTAGCTTTTCCACATTCTCAATACCGCCCATCTCAGCGCTTATTTGCTTGAGGACTTTGGTACCCTGTTGCAGACCAAACATCACATCTTTCTGGACTTGAGCGAACTCAACGCTACTCGTCAGCTCTTCGAGCGTCTGGAGTTGGGCATCTGTTTTCGCTAGAAGGGACTGCTGAAATTTCTTGCGGCGTAGGGCGAGTAAGGCTTTGGATTTGTCACCGCGGGCGAGACATTCCCTAGCAATTTCTGTCTCCCTATCTGTGACTATGGTGATGCGCTGTTGGTATTGATGGAGCTTGTCGCGCTGGTTCTTCATGTCAAGAATAGCCCTACGTCATGGTTAGTGGTTGTCTCGAAGCGAGAGTAGCTCACTTGCCTGTCTTGCGCCGAGATCTTATGCGAGCTTGGTGTATTCCCCATCGCGACATGATCTCATCAAACCCTCTACAACATGGGCCAAAAAGCGTTGAATGATCTGTAGGGGTCGGTATGCTTAGGTAGAGAATCCAGATCTTAGTGCAGACTAGTCTCTGCTTATCGATAACCACCAAATAATTCTACCTCATTTTTCAGCTTCAGACCGATTAGAACTATAAAGAGTAGCTATAATAACTGCCGGGTCTGCTATTCTTCTCTGCTTGATGCCTTCCAGACAACCAAATGGCAGAGTGACTCTAGGTCAAGGACTAGATAAGGAGGTATGTTGATGGACTACAGTGTACATGAATAAGATGTTTATTTTCGTAGGTCTATCTAGTTGTCCGCAAGATTGTCGATGAGCAAGCACAATATGAGAACGAAACCCAGCCGAGGCTCTCTGTGTCTACAGTATATGACAAGATCAAGAGGTCTAATTCGAGCTTGAGTAGAAGAACTAAAAAGCTATTGGAAGATAGCATAGGCAGAGTCTTGGAAGTCTTGAGACAAGATGCCGCTAATGGAGATGAAGTGGGCTCTATGGAAGGTGAATTTGACGGTTTTGAAAGTGCGGAGGTGCCGGCTGCAAATGGTATCAATAAGAGTATTGTGGGATTGTGGGCACAGAATGCGACCAAGGCGAATGCAGCCATGACACCATCCAACGAAGAGTCTGGAGCACAACCTGTGGTACCCAATTCAAAGAAACGTTCGCTGTATGGAGAGCCCCCAGCAAAGAGGCGTAAAGCAGGTTCAACTATTGACCATTCTCCACCAACGCACGTCAGCCTTGACGACTTGGGAGGCGTCGATCACGTCATCAAACAACTGGAAGACTTGATTGTTCTCCCATTCTTCAAGCCTGAGATCTACGTTACATCTAGAATACAGCCAACTCGTGGGTTGCTTCTGCATGGACCACCTGGCTGTGGCAAAACTATGATTGCGAACGCGTTTGCTGCAGAGCTTGGAGTGCCGTTTATCTCACTTTCCGCACCATCTATCGTTTCTGGCATGTCAGGCGAATCTGAGAAAGCACTCAGGGAACATTTTGAGGAGGCGAAAAAGATGGCGCCATGTCTTGTCTTTCTGGATGAGATTGATGCTATTACACCCAAGAGAGAAAGCGCACAGCGTGAGATGGAGAAGAGAATAGTGGCGCAATTGCTAACTTGTATGGACGACTTGGCTCTGGAGAAAACCGGGGGGAAGGCGGTGGTCGTTCTCGCGGCCACGAATCGGCCTGATGCTCTTGATCCCGCGCTACGGCGTGGGGGCCGGTTTGATAAAGAGATCAACCTTGGTGTGCCGAACGAGGCAGTACGTGAACAGATTATACGTGCCTTGACAAGGCAAATGGTTTTATCTGAGGATTTTAATTTCGGCTATTTGGCGAAATTGACACCTGGATTCGTGGGTGCTGATCTGAACGATCTAGTGTCCACGGCTGGCTCAGCCGCAATAAAGAGATTCCTAGACACTCTGAAGACGGAAAGTAACGAAATGGATATCGATGAGGATGTCGTTTCAACATCGGCGACGGTGTCGGAACTACGGCGACTGATTAAACGGGCGAAAGGGCCTACGGAGGCTGAAACGACCACAATCTCTATCACTCTTGATGATTTCCTTACTGCAATCCCAAAAATACAGCCTTCCTCCAAGCGAGAGGGATTTGCTACAATTCCTGATACGACTTGGGCTGACATTGGAGCTCTGCGGCCCGTTCGAGAAGAATTATTGACTGCTATTGTTGAGCCCATTCGCAACCCCGAAAAATATCAACGAGTAGGCATCACTGCACCAACCGGTGTACTGCTCTGGGGTCCACCCGGTTGTGGTAAAACATTGCTTGCAAAGGCGGTGGCTAACGAATCCCGTGCCAATTTCATCAGTGTGAAAGGACCCGAGCTCCTCAATAAATACGTGGGAGAATCCGAAAGGGCCGTCAGACAGGTATTTGTGCGCGCTAGGTCTTCAATACCCTGCGTTATATTCTTCGACGAATTAGATGCTTTAGTACCAAGGCGTGACGACACTCTTTCAGAATCATCAGCGCGAGTGGTCAATACGCTTCTCACAGAACTCGATGGTTTAAGCAATCGACAAGGGATATTCGTAATTGCGGCTACTAACAGGCCAGATATCATTGATGAAGCAATGTTGAGGCCCGGACGGCTGGAAACGCTTCTGTTTGTTGACCTACCAGAGGCAGCTGAACGCGCTGAGATACTGCAAACACTGAGTCGAAATTTGTCCATTCCCTATAGTGACGAGATTGCGGATGTTGCGCGAGGTTGTGAAGGGTTCAGCGGCGCAGACTTGGAGAGTCTGCTGCGAAGGGCTGGTTATGCTGCTATCAAACGCAACGACACCATCAAACTAGAAGATTTCATGATCGCTCGACAAATAGTGCGGCCTAGCGTTGGTGACAGACGAAAGTACGATCGCCTGAAAGCTCAATGGGGGGCTGGGCTGTGAAGTGGATTGCGGCCCAGACTTAGAACTGAATGAAAACGCGAGCATCAAGGGGCTTAGTAAGTCATGTGAAGGAGACCGACATCCGGGGTCAGTCGCCAACGATTCCATACATGCTTGGCAATGTGGCCATGTCGCCTGGCACTCTCAGCACAGCTTCGATACATATTGTCCTAATGCCTACCGATGCATATGCGCAAGCTGGTCAGCATGGGCACTGACGTGAAAGACTAATTCCATTTATACCTCCAATCAGATTCATACTGGTATCGGAAGCTCCACAGTTGTGCGATGCAGTACCAAGACGATATGCTGACCTCACCCAGAAGTGACCGTAGTCACTTTTCGAGATCAGTATCTCAAGATATGCAGAAAAATGGGGGCGGTCGTGTGGGATTCAGCAGTAGATGATAAGTTACCGATCATCCGCACAAGTATGGAGTGCAGAAAATGCGGGGAAAGCCAGTTGGAAGTCGCTGGTGGCATTCGTATTCGACGTACTGTGATCTAGGGCATTGTCTCTTGAAAAGGAAGCTCACAATTCAGGTTGCTCAACAGAGCCAATAGATGGTGCCTCCAGCCGCGCTGAAGCCGCGTTCTAAGTGCAACCCCACAGCCCCATGACCACTCTGGAAGATATACCCCGGCTTGACTCCTCTTATTACCCTTGCGATTTCTTTGCAAAGAGTCACATTGCGACTAAATTTTCTAGCTACGATAAATGTGCTTTTACTAAGGATGCAGTCTGCAGATCGTAATATACATTTCATGATGGACATTAGACTCGAGCAAATCGATTCTTGCCAAGACTTTTGGAGCCGCCCACAACGTCAAAATTTCAGAGCGAAAGTGGCAATGACAACATATATACATTATGCCAGCTGATGCATCATGCGTGCAGCATCGCTCAAGATTTTTGAAAGTCAGTCAATGTGGCAGGTACTTCGGCCCCCCATCAACGAAAGATCGTTGGGCTCAGCCCGCGATCCTGCGTACGTCCCCTGCTTGCCTTATTTGGGGCAAAGCGGCGTGTTGCCTGGTTCCGAAACATGGGAATGGTACTGAGCACAGTCTCCTCTATGCACGCCTGGAGAAGCCACATGTAGGGATCATAAGACACTTTCAGCGAGCAACATATAAGAGGCCTACCCCATGGCCTTGCATCTTCTCATCTTCGAGGTTGTAGTGTAGCATCCTCTATCTTTTGCAGTCATGTGGTTTCAATACGTCCTATCTGTCTTGGCCGCAACCTTCTCTCTTTCCTACGCTGCGTCAACTTTTTCGCCAGCTCGGCCTCCTGCGATTCCGTTAGCAGTGAAGTCGCCCTATGTCAGTTGCTGGCAGCAAGCTGGAGGTGACTCTGAAAGTGGTGGCCCTGGTAATGGTGGTTATCTCGCTGGGCAATGGCCAACTTTTTGGGCGTGAGTAGATATGTTGCGTTCATGGATGCCTAGTAATGACCTCTTTAGAGGCCAGATTCTTGGCTGGGCTGGTCTGATACGTGTTGATGGCACTTCATACACCTGGATGGGAGATCCCGCGCCCTTTCCTGCTGATGTCAACCAGACGTCTTTTGAATATACATCAATCAGGAGCACTTTCATCATGGATGTTGCTGGAGCGGTAGAAATGAACATTACCTTCCTATCACCTCTTTACCCCACGGACATGATGCGCCAATCTTTACCATTCTCTTATCTCGATGTCATAGTGTCTTCTTCAGATGGAGGTGCTCATGACGTACAATTGTACGCCGATATCACCGCTGGTGAGGATCTCCAAGCATAGAATCTGTCGTTGAGTGTCTGACTATCATGCCTCACAGAATGGGTATCGGGTGATCGCTCTGCGATTGCCGAATGGGAATACGGTATTACACCGAACGACAGCATTGCTTACCACCAAGTCTATAGACAGACTCAGCTTCTATGGTCTGAGAATGACCAGCAAACTGAGTATGGCAACTGGTACTGGGCGACTGACAATGTACCAAATCTGACATTTGAATCTGGTTTTGCTGATAATGTTCGTGAGGCGTTCATCACGTCCGGTGCTCTCGGCAACACTAATGATACGGACTATCGAGCTATCAGTGACGATTATCCGACATTTGGATTCGCCGTAGATCTAGGGTCCGTCGATTCGACGGCTGTCAGTACTCTTTTTACGCTTGGGTTGACCCAAGAGCAAGCAGTTCAATTTGATGGAGCAAACGGGATTGTTAGCGTGCCTTCACTGTGGACAAGCTACTTTGCTACTGAGCTCGAAGCGGTCAGCTCTGTTATTGATGAATACGAGACGGTCAAGCTGACTTGTCGCCTAGTTAACATTTTTCCACACTGACTATGCTGATGCTGCTGGCTTGGCCACCACCTTTGACAATCAAATCGCTGGCGATGCCAATGCAGCTGGTGGAGCGGATTATGTAACGATCACGTCTCTCGCGGCTCGGCAAGCTTTTGGCGCAACCCAGTTGTGTGGGACTCCAGATACTCCTTACCTTTTCCTCAAAGAGATCAGTTCCGACGGGAATATACAGACAGTAGATGTCATATTTCCTGCTCACCCAATATTTCTATACACAAATCCAACCCTACTGAAGCTTCTCTTGGATCCATTGTTCATCAACCAGGAGTCAGGCCAGTATCCCAACCAATACTCAATGCATGACCTGGGAAGTAGCTATCCCAATGCAACAGGCCACCCATCTGGCAATGACGAACCGCAACCTATTGAGGAATGCGGTAACATGCTTATCATGACACTTGCGTACGCTCAGAGGGCAAGCGATACCGCCTACCTAAGTCAGAACTATGCGCTTCTAGACCAGTGGACACAGTACCTCATTGAGAACACCCTCATACCGGGTGACCAACTCTCTACTGATGATTTCACGGGTCCTATAGCGTAGGTTTATCTCCATGATCAGAAATACCAAGTGATGCTGATACGCCAATTAGAAATCAGACTGATCTGGCCCTTAAAGGAATCATTGGCATCGGGGCCATGGCCACAATTGCCAATTTGACTGGAAACACGAATGATGCCTCGAATTACTCGTCAATTGCCCAAAATTACATCACGCAGTGGCAGACATTCGGTATTGCCATGGATGCCGATCCACCGCATACTACTCTTGCCTATGGAATGAATGATACGTATAGTGAGTTAACCTCAAGTACATTTCGCATAATATTTTCTGAGTCGTTGTTATTGAAGGTATTTTGTACAATCTCTATGGCGATAGAGAACTCAATCTTGGACTCGTCCCTCAAACGGTATATGACATGCAAAGTAATTTCTATGCAACCGTTTTCCAGGAATTTGGAGTGCCTCTGAATACGATGGCTGACTATGCGGACCGTGGGTACATCCTTCACTTGACCAGATCGATATTGCTGACCTGATCCTCGTAGTCAATTGGCAAATGTTTGCGGCCTCAATTGCGGCGGAAGACACAACCGCAATGTTCATCAGTGCCATTGCTACTTGGATCAACGATTCGCCGACGAATCGGGCATTGACAGATCTATACAACGCCACTAGTGGAGAGTTCGTCTCTCTCTGGACCCCCCAAATTTTGTCTGCTAATACCTATTGAATAGCTACCCGTCTGGTGGCCCTGAGTTCGCAGCCCGTCCAGTCGTTGGCGGTGCCTTCAGCTTGTTGGCTCTTACTAGCACCTAAAACCATTAACGAAGCGAGGTTGATTAGGAAGCAGGCGTTGATCTTCTAGGCATCGATTATGATTTTAATTTTCTGAGCCAATTTGGCATTTAATGATCCTTCAATTCAATTCTCCTTTGGCGATTGCCATTTCCTGAGCGGGAAGGCACAAAGCCGTTCCTTCCTAGATTCGCTATCTGAACGTCTTTACATATTCAGAAGGAGCTTTTAGCAAAGCTTGCATCTCGTTCACTCACCGTGCCACCATACCCTACTTTGTTGAATTATTCACGAACAGTATCTTACGTGCAATTCGGCACCCAGGCGCAGAACAGACTGTCGCCCTTTGTAGGACTCATATTAGACTACGCTTACAGCCAACAGCTCAATTCAACAACGATGCACCAGGTATCCCGCATCGAAGTCTCTCGGACTTTCACACCAGCCCCAGCACCTGACGACGGCCAGGCAAGCATTCCAACCGATACCACTCCAGAAGGTCCTTCGGGGGTGCAAAGTCCAAACGATGAACGCGAGCATATTGTCTCCGCTGAGACTGCCGAAGAAAACGGAGAGCATGATATTGTGGAGCAAAGACCCAAACCACGGTCGATATATCAACAGCCGCTGAAGTCCCCTTCAGAACCTACATTGAGTACGAGGAATCCCGAATGGGAGCTATCCCGGGAACGGCTTGCGGCTCCATTGGTGAGACTACGTGCTCCACCCAGATGCTCTTGCCACCCATTTGTGCTCGAGCAAGATGGATTGTGGATCAGTCCAACTTTGGTAGGAGGCATGTACGATGGCTATGATATGCCGTTGCCAGGTCCAAGTCTGGCGGTGGCTACAGTACACATGGGTGGTCATGGTGGTAATGCTTTTGACTACAGACGCCATGAACGCCGTTCCAAGAGTAGCACCAGGGCGACGGTCCAGGCCAATGTCCATGCTCCAGCACATGAGCCTCCACTGCGAGGGAGAATTGGTAATAGCCAGGACAATCGTATCTCTTTCGAAGACATGGATGCTGCAGCAGAACATCGCCACGAAGACACTAGTGTTGCTTCCGAGATCGCTGAGGCACCAGTTTTACGTACCCCACAAGACTCTAGAAGGTCTCATGGAGTCTCTCAGAGACCGAGAAGGTGGGATCAGAATATCAAACAAAATCGCTGCCACCACTGGCTACGGCTTGTCCTGCCCGATCTCTGTCTCTTGCTCTCTTTGTTTCTCGCTGCAATATTGATGGAAAAGTATCTCGATAACTTTCGCTGGATGAGTCGCACATTCCCCATGACATGGGATCCACGCACCAGTATGTGGGTTGGACCCGTCGAGATCAGCTGGCCAAAGGAAGATTTCATAATACCTATCTTAATCGCGGAGATTCTCATCCCACTGATACCCACAGTCATCCTACTCGCGATGCAGATCTGGGTGAGAAACTTCTGGGATTTCAATGCCGCTATTTTCGGACTCTTCAAAGGAATAGCAATTGTGTATGTTGCTTCCCACCCAAACTTAGAGTTTATTGAGAAGTGCAGGAAGTTATTGTCTCAATTAGAAGCGCGATTTTACTTGATTTTCATGCTAAAATGCACTTTAGGACGCTTTTACAAGTCATTCTCAAGTCATTCATTGGTAACCCAAGCCTGACGTCTCCGAGATGATTCTCTGGGCTGATGCTTCCAGGTAAATTCCGCCCTCATTTTATGTCAGTCTGCAATCCCCACGGGGAAAGATTTAAATTCGCCGAATACGCTCCAAGCTCAGCCATCCGGTTCGCTTCTGCATGGGAATGCCCTGCAATAAAGTCTGCCATCGGGTGGAATGTCAAACGAGCTCCTCAAGGAGGTAATTATGTGTCACCTGACCCACCTCGTTGGACCATCGGAAGAACAGCCGAGTCTAAGGCGTTGAGGTTCGCAATGCAATCATTCCCAAGTATGTGGTTTTTCTTTTCTATTCATCATAGATATACTCTACTCCTCCGGATCACCTGGTACGATGTTTGCCTGTAAAGCATCTCCTTACATATTCTGAACGCCGAACTGACTTGAAAATTAAAGGCGGACACACTATGGAAGCTTTTTGCGTGGGAACCTTTTTGTCGCTATATCTGAATGCCAAGTTGAAGGCATGTTCGGATTATCATACGAGCTTCTGGAAGTTAATGGTGGTACTGAGTCCGACTGTGGGAGCAGCGTTCATTGCTGCCAGTGTGGCCGTTGACCATGTAGGTGCAAATCTGTTTTTTCCAGTACCGTTTGAAGTCGAGTCACCTCACCGTAAACCATGATGCATGGCCAGTAAACGTGCTTGAAAAATAATGCTCTGTTTTCCCAAATCTCGACTTCAGCAACTGAAACTTCGATATCTGCTGACAGTGGCGCTTTTCCATTAGAATCATCACTTTCAAGACGTCGTGCTCTCTATACCCATCGGGGTTCTAGTAGGCTTGCTAGCATACCGCACCCACTTCATGTCAATATTCAACTACCATACCAATCACCTTTACCTTCCCTGGTCTAGCTTGCACAGAAGTACAAACCTCACAGCTCCAACAGTGCCAATAGCCCGAGATGCGAAGTCCGGTTACCGATTTAAGAGTAAATACCGCCACAAAACAGCCGTTGCCTGGCCTAGAAGGCCGGAAACTCAAGGCTGGGACAAAGGCCAGGAAACGGGCACTGTAGGATTAGATGGTAGTGGAGATGGGAAGCCTGGGCGATCGAGGCGCAGTCGACTTCCTCGGACGCTAAAGAAAGGAGTAATGAGGCAATCTATGTTCCCAGTTAGGAGAGCACGATCAATCGATGCTTTAAGGAGTAGTGATTGTATTCCCCCAATGAAAGAAGGGCCACCTCTTATGACTCCAGCATTAAGGGCTGCTGAACACTTGACACAGCGGGGACCACCAAATATTGCTGCAACGGGTCATGATTTTGATCCTCCCGGGACCACCGTGGCACCTGCTATGACTCCAAACACAAGGGGTGCTGAGCGAGTGGCTGTGGATGATTGGTTTCCCGGTGGACGTCCATCGGATATGGTTTGATTGATAGTGGGTTTGAGGGCCGAGCTATGGTTGTTGATCATCATCCGCTCGTATGCATTGCATGCGGAGCAAAAGGGATAGTGCACGAGATGCCCTGCTCACGACTCAGACAGCCACCGAATTGTAAGAAGCGAAGTTTGACTTTAGAGACGCCTGTTTCAGCAGTAAATCATGCAGACTTGCTCCGCTATAGGCAATTGAAATTATCATTCAGTCAATGTATACACACTCACTTTTTCTGTCTCTTCGAGCTCCTATTACTCACGAGACTCATAACACTCGCACTACGCTTATGCATACCCTCACTCTTCGTAGTCGGAGCCGGACTTTCCCTTGACGAAGCTGCATCCTCATCGTCATTCTCCCCTTCAGCATCTTCGTCCTCCATATTCTCATCCTCCTCTCCTTCCCCATCCTCCTGGTCGTCCCCCTCCGCATCCTCATCCCCCTGCAAGTCTCGAACCTCATCCGCAATAACATTTTCGTCGACTTCGCCCTCTGCGTCTTCCTCCTCATCATTATCACTTTCCTCCCGGCCAACCTCTTCTTCGTCACTATCGTCCTTCTCCCCCTCGGCATCTTTCTCCTCATCTTCATCATTATCATCCCCATCCCTCTCCCCTTCATTCTGTGTCTCTCCTTCCTCCAACCCCCCAGACTGCCCCTCCTCCTGCTTAATCTCCTCCCCTCTATCCTTCGCCTCACTCTGCTCTTTCTGCGCAACCAAAACCTTAATCTCCCCCTCAATCTTCTCGCTCACTTTCCTCACCTCCAGCAAGTGCTTGATGCTCTCAATCAACCTCTCATACTCCGTCACCACCTTCGCCGTTGGCATTACTAGTCTCGGTGGTATCTTCAATTCTGTCAATGCGGCGCCGATGCGGCTGGTTTGGACGCCGGATTTGGCCTGGCCGGCTTTTGTGATGCGTTCGTGGCGGAATTGGATCCCGCCTGTGAGACGTTCGTTGGGGTGCGAGACGCCGTATTTTTTCTGTTCTTGTTGCGTGAGGGGCCGGCGGCCTGTGGCGTCGGAGAGACGCTGACCGTGAGAGGTGCCGCTGAGGGACTGGCGCTGGGAGCGGTCCATGGGGTGGAAGGAGGAGGGGCCGGCGGTTTCACCGCCCTCGAGGAGTGAGCGGCGTTTCTCTTTCTTCTCAAGTTCTTTGTTTTTGTTCTGGGTGAGGAGGTTTTGCATTAGTTGGGTGAGGCCTTGGGAGGTTTGATACATTGTTGTGCTGTAGGAGTCTGCGCGGGTGGAGGAAGGGGCGGCTTCAAGGCGGTCGTAGAGGGCTTTGCGTTCTTGGGAAAGTTTTTCTTGGGAGGAGACGATGCGGGAGAGTTCACGGAGGAGGTATTCTTCTTCGTCCTTTTCTTCCTTGGTGCGGTGCATGAGTTGTTCGGCGTAGCGTTTTCGTTGGGTCTCGCGGATAGGGTCGTACTTGGTCATCTTTTCGTGGGCGTCGAATTCTGAGGAGGACATACTAGAAAGAGGATTGTGCAAGACCATGGTTTTAGCGGCGACGTCGTAATAACGAGCTTTCATGTCCTCTTGAGTTCGAGGCTTTGCTTGCAGAGTGACGGCCATAGAATCCTCGTCCGTCTTTGGCTTCTCGCTAGGACTATAGTCGTATCTATCCGAAATGACAACCCATCGTAGATCAAATTCGGTAGCCAAATCAACAAGATAGTCCGTTTCCTCCTTGCTCCAATACTCGCTCTTTAGATGAGTCTCGTATTGCTCGTCTGTGTACTGAGGTCTCTCAACTTTGACATTGTACTTTGCCCAGTAAGAATCAGGAACAGCAGGTGTAGCCTTGTCATCTTGCTCCATTTCTGACGCGGCATTCGAATCTGCCGGAGTGACAGGCATAGCAGATCCACCATTGACGACGTCGCCCTTTCTCCTCCAATGTCGTAATATAAGTCCATCTTTTCGAGCTGAATTGCCAAAGGGCGTTTCTTCCCTGTATCTGTCAGTTGTTTCTATTACAAATATCATGACCTTTCCAGCTGTACCAAGGGCGAGGTTTGAACGGCAGCTTTGGCTTCTCTTTAAACTTCGGCGCAACGATTGATATCGGTGGAGCTCCTTCATATTTGAGATCAAGAACTTCCCTAATCATACCAGCTGTGGATAGTTAGGAAATAAAAACTCATTGTAATTTCTTTACATCCTTACTTGGTCCTCTGCCCTTTGGCTTCTGAACTTTTGCGGGCGTGGGCTTCGGCGCTGCGCTCGGCAGGCCCATCACATCGCGCGCATCAGAACCCATCATCTTGGCTTATAGGTTTCCTAACAGCGACGATATGTAAGTCATAGGAATATGAAACGGAGCCGCAGAGATAATAGCGGCTCCAGGGTGTTCTAAATGAAATATTGATAGAAATGAATCTGGAGTTGCGTGAATACCTGAAGTGAACAGCGGAGAAACTTCGGCAAAAATGTCCCCGGCATCAACTTTTTGGCAAAGGAGTCTCGTGTCCAATTCAAAACAGATTCACATCGAGCCATGGAAACATCACAACGAAGGCCATTGGGCCTTTCATACCTTTCGATTCTGCTTTTAGCTTTTAACCTCATTCTGCCCACCCAAGCACTTTACTTCTACCTCGATGGCGCCTCAACGCCCAAGTGCTTCTACGAGGAGCTCCCAAAAGACACCCTTGTCGTTGGTGAGCATTGCCTTCGCAAATAACCTACATCAAGCTCTTTAGAAGCACTAGCTCAATTGTCATTCGAGTCTGTGTACTAACGCTTCCTCCTAGGCCACTACACCGCCCTCCAATCCCATCCCCAAACCACTACCTTTACCACCAACCCCGACCTTAGCATCCTCGTAACCGTCGACGAAGTCTTCGACAACGACCACCGCGTTGTCAACACCAAAGGATCCCATACGGGCAAGTTCACCTTCAGCGCCGCCGACGCCGGCGACCACCGCATCTGCTTCACGGCCTCCAACACCGGTGGGGGATGGTTTAGCGGCGGGCAGGGGACGGGCATGGTGAAGTTGACGCTGGATATTGCGATTGGGGAGACGAGCGCTATCGAGAGCACGGATAAGGGAAAGATGAGCGAGATTAGTCAAAAGGTTAGAGATTTGAATGGGAGGTTGCAGGATATTAGGCGGGAACAGGTTTTTCAGAGAGTGAGTGACTGACCAAGGGATAAGATCGTTGGAATGTTTACTAACATGCTTCGTATAGGAGCGAGAAGCGGAATTTAGGGATCAATCGGAAAGCACGAATGCTAGGGTGGTGAGGTGGACCTTGCTGCAATTGATTGTGTTGGGCGTTACTTGTGCTTGGCAGCTTTCGCACCTTCGCGCGTTTTTCATCAAGCAGAAGCTTACGTGAATGGGAAGGCTGAGTTTAGGAGTTGTGCAGGCAGTTCGTAGGCCATACTGTGCATGGAACAAACACGCATCGCGTGGTGATTGGCCGTAGTCAGTCATCGGAACCTGCACTTAGTACAGAGCATTTATCCTCTGAATATTGCTAGAAAGAACACAGGCAGGGTTGGCCATGCCACTTTGGTGAAAATTGTATAAATTTTGTTTGCTATGGTACGTGATGGCTAATGAAGCATTGTAAAGCGATACTTCACATTCGACAGCGAAAAACGGCAACATGATTTTGACATACCTGAGTCCTGCTCAATGAATGTAGTGACATGAAGCGATTGGTGACTCCCTAACAGTTCTTCTTACTGCCCACTTGATACGCAGCGTCATCTATCTGTAACTCATCAACGTCCATGTCTCCGGCACCGAATGAAGAGAGTCTCTGCATCTCAGGACGAGGATGGAGAACACGGTGGAGGGCCATGCTGCTTGGTCGTGGGGCTGAAGACTTTCTGAGATTATTGATGCGAGGCCGGAGTTTATTAGCCTCATCATCCTCCCTTGATTCTGGAGCTTTTCCCTTCCCGACATCGAAGATGCTCAAGCCTCTCCGTAGTTTGTTCTGGTTTTGTTGAGGCGCTAGAAGATGAGAATTGGCGCTTTTGGGCGACAGTGGAATTCGTTCGTCATGAGTTTCCATTCTACTGATCCCAGATGCGAGTCCAAGACTTTCAACAGACGCAACAGAGTCTCTCTTGACCTTCTTGGTCGCTGGCGCAATTTGGGAGCGCAGATCATCCGTAGCTCCCTTCCTCTTTACGCTCAGGCTGCTTCCCTCTGAAGCTCTGGGTTGCGGAGAAGCGGGGCTCGATGATGCACCCTCACTTGGAGCCTCGAAGCTGAACTCTAAAATCGAAGGGCTGCGTACCAGTGCACCTTTCGTAGACTTGTTCGGCTTAGCAATAGGCTGAGATTCCAGCCGAATTCGTGGCGTTGAGTAGCTGATCGGGCTACTTGAGAAGAACTCGGTATCCGAATGCTGAGCCAAGCCGGAGACCATACTTGAGAATCGTGAAGTATGTGGAGGTACGGCTAAATGCGTGCGCGAAGTTTGGGAAGGGTCGTCGACACGGGCTTTGCTTAGGAATGAAGGAGGTATAGACCTACCTTTATTCTTGCGGTTGCTGAAGTCGAAGTCAAAGCCAGAAAATTCGTGTGGCAACGGGCGGCGTTGTTGCTCTTTGCCGTCCGAGAATGGATCGTCAAGCGAGTCGGAACGGCGACTTCTGGACTTCATGCTCTCGTAGACGGGTAGAGGTTTGCGTGGGATATTTCCATTGCCGGTCAGTTGCCAGATCTTTGGATTGCTAAGGTTCTCCCCTTCGGCAATACGACGCTCTAATCTTGTACGACGGAGCTCTTCGGGAGTTTCGTATTCTGGAGGAAGGTCCGAGTCAGGACTTGGAGTGCGATGGCTTGAGGCTGATCTCTTCGAGCTTCGTGGTCTTTGGGAGCTACTACTTGCGTTGCTATTGCTCAATCGCTCCTTGATTGCACGGGTAGCTTTCACGAACGCATTCTTGCCTCTCTCAAGTGGAGATAGCTTGGCTGATTCTGAAGCGTAGATAGCTGCTTTTTGCCTCGTTTGCGCTTCCTGAGCTACAGCTTCCTGTATGAGGTTGGATATCTTGCTCGTAAGCTCTTCAGCATCTCGACTTGTAGCCAAGGGAGCTGAGGCCGTAGTATGACCTGTGGTTGGTCTACTTTGATTTGGCCCTTGTGCTGTGCTCGGTGGATCTAGAGGAACTGGACACGAGATCTTGGATTTAGATAGCCGCTTTGCCTCTGTAGTAGATGAGGTCTTCATATTGGTTGTCTTCGTACTCAGGGCGGCCCTCGACTTCCAATGTCGGCGTTGTTCTGCAAAAGCGTCTTTGGGAGGTGCAGGGGGGAGGGGCTTTTCGGGCTCGTCTGGTGATGTCTTCGGACGGAGAATCTCCTCTGTGGCAATGGCACCGAGGCTATGTAGGGAAGGCAGTCGGACTGGCTGGTGTGGTATTGATGGTACATTGTAGAGTAAAGCGCTCGGAGTTAATTCATCGCTGCTCTCGTCGTCTAACTTTCCACGGCTGCGTGATCTCTGCAACATCGACCTCGCTTTGCCTAGGCGTGTATAGGCTGCAAGAATGGAGACCTGTTAGAATTTTACGCTGAGAGAAGCGATTACTCACCTGAACGTTGCTGATTGGGATCCTGCTCGGGCTTGTCATCTTGGAAGACGGAGAAGGAAGACAGCAAGCCTTTCTTTCTCTTGCCATAGGTTGGCATAATGCCACTGAACGTGAGATGCTTCGCTACTGGCTTTGAATGGGTGTGGCTATCATCCCTCAACGTGAAATGTTCAGACACAATTCAGAAACAGTATTCGTTCCGTCTTCACAAGAGAAGCCCGTGTCATAAGGAGATAGAAAGGCAAGAGCCTATTTCAGATCGCAGCTTCTGTCGAGGGAAGATGACACAGATCATAATGAGCGGATCAACGTGGTCAAATGACCTATGCTAGCGACGATAGGTATTATATGGGACTAAGGAATTGATCCGGCCGAAACTTCAACTTCGGTTCACATTTCGAATTCAGAAGTAGCATGACACTGCAAAAACGAAGAATAGATACATCTACGTCATAGATCTTGCAACTGGGGCCTTCCAATTGTGCATCGCCTTCCACAATCTCTTTCCATTCAATCGGAATGTTCGCCAAAAGTAGGTACCATGAGGGCGGTTAGAGGGAAACTCTCCAGCAGCTACCTTCCACAGAAATAATTATCATATCCAGAAGCCCCCCCCATCATTGCACATGATGATGAAGACCTGGTATGACCGAGGGAACAACCGCTGTCAGGTACATAACTGAATCGGCTGTGACACTATCCATTCTCAGATGCAGTTTATGTCAGCTCTCGTACTAGATCATTACCATCATCTGTTTTTATATGGCGGAAATTTGCCTGCTTAGTGCCCAAAGCAAAGGGCGAACATGAAAAGGAAGAGGTGAGGTTCAGCACAGAGACGACGGATCTACGAAGCGTGGTAAGGCTGAATGAGATGAGCCAATCGGAATCCCTCTATAGTCAGCCACAACTATGACGAGTTTGACCGAGGTATCGTGCAGGCGATTTTCTTCAGTTTATAATCCATTGCGCTCTAATATCGATCTATCATTGACAATGCTGGATTCTCTGTTCTACATATAACAGCTACCTCGATATCTACCCATGCCTCTATAACGTATTTTGCCTCCCCTCTCTGACTGCGACGGCAACATCTCGAACAATCAAAAAGTTATTGAAAGCCCACACCAAGAGACTACTGCGCCTTGAACTGGCCCTCTCATCTCCATCTTGACAGGAATATCATGTCTTTCTCCACATTAGTCTCCGACCTTCATTTCAGGGACAATGCCAATGACAGAGCATCACACGTCTCCAGACCATCTGCAAGATCCACAACAGGTTCATATGCCAGATCATACACAAGCACGGCCGCAACAAGTGTCAGCGTATCAGGGGACATCTCGAGTCAATTACATGGGGGCTACAGCCATCCATTGGCAAGGTCGTGGCAAGCAGAGAGGCAATTGACCAAGGTCATACACGTCGAAATATTCGATAAATCCACAGGCTGACATTGCACAATCAGTCCATGCTCATCTACCCTCTTTTCATATCCGACCAACCCGAAGAAGAAACCCTTATCCCCTCCCTTCCCAACCAACACCGCCGCGGCCTCAATAAACTCACCTCGCATCTCGACCCTCTCGTTCGCAAAGGCCTCCGCTCCGTAATACTCTTCGGCGTTCCCATCGCTCCCAACGTCAAAGACGCTCTCGGCACCGCAGCCGACGACCCTCATGGGCCCGTCATCCAAGCCATCCGCCTCCTCCGGTCCCGCTTCCCTTCCCTCTTCATCGTCGCCGATGTCTGCCTCTGCGAATACACCTCCCATGGCCATTGCGGGATTCTCCGCGACGACGGCTCCCTCAACAATACCCTCTCCGTCGATCGCATATCCGACGTAGCGATGGCCTACGCTGAAGCAGGCGCCCACTGTGTCGCTCCTTCAGACATGAACGACGGCCGCATCCGAGCCATTAAACTCAAGCTCATCGAAACAGGCATCGCCCATAAAGTTGTCCTAATGTCCTACTCCGCCAAATTCTCCGGTTGTCTGTATGGCCCCTTCCGCGATGCAGCGGGCTCCTGCCCCTCCTTCGGCGACAGGAAATGCTACCAACTTCCCCCCGGCGGCCGCGGGTTAGCTCGCCGCGCCATACACCGCGATATCGGCGAAGGCGCAGATATCATTATGGTCAAGCCCGCAAGCTCGTACCTGGATATCATTAGCGATGCGAAGGAGATCGGTAAAGATATGCCGATTGCGGCGTATCAGGTTAGTGGGGAGTTTGCTATGATTCATGCGGCTGCTGCGGCAGGGGTTTTTGATATTAAGACTATGGCGTTTGAGAGTACGGAAGGGATTTTGAGGGCGGGGGCGAGTATTGTGGTGTCTTATTTTACGCCGCAGTTTTTGGATTGGTTGGAGAGCTGATTGGGGGATGATTTTAAACGGGGTGTGGGAAGTTAATCGCCACCCTGGCGCGGTGCGTAGAGCAGATATCTCATGTCTGAGTTTTCATGTGACATGGGAGGTACCATTGATTCAAAATAGAATAAAAGCTACATGTGACAGCCTGCTACTCTGTGTGCGCTCCTTCTCAATATTCAGTAAAGTTCGCGACAAAATTGGTCTAGATAAAGTTGTCGAGTGGATTTCCTCTTCCTATCATACCTGGCCCCCAATCGGAAAATCTCTTTCTTCTACATCTTACATCCCCTCCTATCCGCCACAACCACGCATTCCCACCCTCTACCTCCCAGGAGCCGAAGCTGCACGTCTAGTGTCGCCTAGCGTTTCGCTTGGACAACTTCCAGAAAACCTGCACGTGCTGGATAGTGTTCTCCTGAAGGAGATTCGCTCTTCGCCATGTGATGGGATGAATGCTCGTATGTATTGCTGTTGTGATTATGGGCGCGTGCTGCGGGCCTGGGTGTCGGGTTTGGTGTAAGAGGGTAGAGTATAAGGTAAGGTATGTGTATGGAGTGGGTGCTTGTGAATTCATTCAGTAATGGATGTTCAAGAAATGTTTTTTATGATTCAGGACTCTTAGTGATGGAGATAGAAGTGCTTGACCAGTGCTTATGATGAATTATTTACTCATTCAATTAAGAACTCTAATATCTCATGATTTCGCTACTTTATGAATGAGGGTTTTGCCTGAGTCGTTGCTTGAGAATTAACTCCTGCTGAAATGAAATTCTTAAGAGGTTGGAATGTCTGGCTAGTGGGACTTCTTGATTGAATGAGTGCTTGCAGGTACATGTTGACTACTAAAAGTCCGTACTATTTACCAAGTTTTGCGCCTTACAATCTCTCTATATGCTTAAGTTATGCTCCACTCTTGAAGGAGATACGTATTTTCAATCCGTTGTTGTCGATCATGCTGGCTTTTGAACTCTAGCTTCAATGACAGAGCTTGGCCGTTCTCTTATTCGATAATAGGAATCTCGCTTTTGGAACACCAACGAACTCTGGCTATTGTCTTGTTTGATACTAACGTGCAATAGGAGCGGGTCAGTGTAATAGTGCCCAGATATCGGCGGTTGGCAATGGGATTTTAGATACTAATTTGCAAGTACTGGTTCAATACGGAATATGTACCTGTGGTTCCGAAGTTTCAAATCTGTATGTCTTTACGTACAATCTTATAACATTAGATACTTTAGCGATAAGGACTGATGACTTCTATGACCTGAGTATACGTTGGAGACCACGCAGAGAATCATAAAGAAATTCGTCATATGCCGTCATGAGACATCCCCCCTCCACCTCCGCATGTTGATGATACTGGCCATGATTTGAAATCCGAGGAATTGTACTCAATCCTGCTTTCTTGGAACTAATCTTGATTACAACATCCACTGCAAGCTCGGGGCAGTCGAGCATCGTGCTCCTCGGTGAAAGGTGCCTCGGGTTCTGGATGGTGGGCATATGTTGCAACCAGGAGTTGTCTTGGTGGTGCGTTCGGTGTTGTCTTTGCATAGATATACGGAATAGCTGTGGTGATGACCCTGTCTTCATTTTCAAAGGCTGCGATGAGTTCATCGATGGCATGGTTGCAGAGACCAAGTCTTTCGTATTGGTCTCCAGAGATATAAAGATCAATTAATTATGTGGTGGTGCAGGGAACGTCTTCGCCGTCGTTGTTGAATGTGATCTTGTGCGTATAGAGCCCTACGCATACAATTTCGAATGTTGCTGGATCGATTTCTGTAGCTCAACAGCGCCTGTTAATGCTTCTTTGAAGTTTCCTTTAAGTGCAGCCCGGAAGAAATGTGAGGCTTCACATAATAGGCCGTTGTGCGCGGTGTATACCTGCTCAGTTGGGCCCACGATGACATGGGCTTCCATGCTCTCGTATCGAGCTCCGAGTTTAGGTTAGTACATGCAGATTTGTTGTTGATTTCAGTGTTTGCTGTTCGGGCTCTAATCTCGAGGGGGACAACTTTGTTTCTGACTGTGACTTTTGTGAAGGTGTTATCGTTGGGCTTAATGAGGCCGCGATTTCGATATCATGGCTCATGTCCTCCCTATCTAAGAGATCGACTGGACCCATTCCCATGGATTTGCATTGCACACACATCCAATGATGACCACCCTGAATTCTGCATTCCGATCTTGGGTATGGATAAGAAGCCATTGTCAGATATGATTTCTGTACGTTAGAATGACGTTGAATTCCGGGATCTGGAGCCTGTGGGCGTATATAGTAGCGAAGTTGTTGGAATTCAATACTTCTCAAGACTCTCATTTTCTGCACACTAGTGGCTCCTTTTGAGAAAGGAAGAAAGAGTGTGCCGCAAAAGTCTCTCTGATCTCCACCCCCATTAGGCTCCAGATACCCCAGATGTGATTACATACCCCAAATGGCGGAGAGCATAGCAATTCAAAGTTTTAACCGATGCTGCGATCGCTGTAAGATTCCTCTTCCACGTGCACAGATTACCTCTTACATCAGTTCCCTTGACATCGCTAAATCTTCGCATGTGCGAAGCCGAAACGCCCTAGTACTGATACACCAACTCTTGACTAGCTGCTCCTTGCCGCTCCATCTGCATGTTGATGGTATTGACAAGGGTTCGTCGCTATCCGATGACGCACTGAACCCTGATTGAGCTCGCCCAAATCCTCGCTCGAGCCGATGCTGAGATCCAGCAAGCATCCCGGCAAGCCAATAAGCTTTCCAAATATTCATTAAGGCATATTTATGGCTTGGTTGATTAATGTAAAGTGTGACTACCAGCCTCCGTCGTGGCGAATCCGAAATAATGTTCTTGTAAACATGATCGAACCATGTGGTCATCATCCCATGGTTCAACCTATTGTTCGATGATAGCGTCGACTGCTGCGTTGCAAAACGTCGGCATAGAGTACTTGTCGGCGAAGATCCAAAGGTCTGTTAGCTGATGATTCAAGCATGGCACATCTTCCCCGTGTGGGTCTCTTAAAAAGAAAACTGGTATAGGTCCATGGGCAAACAAGCTCAAAGGTTGCCGGAGGCGCATTAGAGAGCATAATGATGCCGTTTGAAGCCTCGTTGAAAGAGCCATTGACTGCAGCTCTGGAGTAACTAGACTTATGGCAAATCAACACCATGTCGACACAGAAATTCTCTTCTGCCGGACCCGGAGGGATATGAAAAAAGCTCTGCAAGAATTGAGATCCGAGCAAGAACCACTACTGAATACTCGGGGCCCATATTGCACGATGGTGTGTATGGACACCGACCACAAAGTGAAGGAATGGTTCAGCCTCTTCGTCTTTCTGGTTTCACTGACCCCGCGATCATCTATCAACTCCACAGGCAGGGCTTTGAACAATAGCTTAACGTCCATGCGTTTTTGAGGCGATACTATATCCTCTTGGACAATGACGTGGGATGCTGACTGGGAAGACCGCAGGTATGTATGAGACGTTGAAGGAAAAGCAAGTTGGTTCGGGCTCATTGTTTATGGAGGTTTGTGCTATCATGGGTTATATAGCTTCTGCGCCCGCCTGGCACAGAAGCATGGGTCTTTCAATTCACTTGACTGTGAGGCCAACGTCCATATCAGGACTAAGCAACAAGTGAAAGTACTACTCCTCAGGAATTGCCCTATATGATATTGCAAATCCAAGACATAATACCACTTACCAAATCACCTAGAAGTGCTAGAAGAGTACGAATAGTATGAGGGAGACCTTTAGTCTACATACACAATCATACCAAGGTCATCCGCACTCACTGTTTGGATGTCTGTTGCCAAGAGCTATTCTTCGAAACCTGAACCCGATTCCCACTAAAATAGGCATGCGATGGTATGGCGCTAGTATTCATAGCACAATATCTTATTCACTATGATTGCGGGCCTAGCTATTTCAGAAATAGTCATATCGTTGCTGATGAGGTTCGTTGCAACTGCCCGTGTAGGAACTCAATGCGAGTCGTTTTAACGTCGGGCTGGTTGCATTATACATCCTGGGTGGTAATAACAGCTTCCTTGAGTGGCTATATCCACCCGAAGATATGAGATGTGTTCAAACGCTTCTCAACGACAATGACGATGTTATTCGATCGTCATGTGGACGTAGGACATGACGACCAGTGATGGAGAGATGGATTCCAGCACGAATTACGGAGGATCCACCGTGATGACGATTAGGGTCATTGCATGCAGAATCGCGATGGCCGTTCTAAGAATGCCGTTGTGCACGTCATGTCACATTATTGACGTAGCTGCTTGGTACCCATAACCTACAAATGTTTGCCGCCTCCCTGGAAATTTTATCCAAATTCATCCTCCTGCACCTGGGATACAATACTCTTCGATTCCAGATACTACCGCTACTCGAAGACAAATTACTACCACACCTTCAATCATTATGGAAACAGCAAAGAACGCAGCCAAGTCCGTCCAGAGCGAGGACTCCCAGTTCAAGTCTGGTATGTCCAATTCAATCGCCCGGTGGAGTTATTGCTGACCCGTATTCTCAGGGCACCAAGTCCCCATCCAACACTTGGATCAGCCCTCCCTTCAAAGTGACATGAAAGGTCCTAAACCTGTCGACACTGAAATTCCCACCGAAGATGGCGGTTACCAAACCTACAAAGCAGCTGGTAAGCTGAAGGGCAAAAAGGTAAGCTAGTCAGAAAACTCCTATACGCTCTTTACCTCGAATGTGATGAAGGGTCATAGGCTATACCAAGAGACCTATGTTTGCTCTAAGCTTGTCCCTCACAGAGTACTATGAAACGAGAAAGCGTGGCTGACCTTAAACCCTCAATTAGGCTATCATCACAGGCGGAGACTCTGGCATTGGCCGCGCAGTCGCAATCATGTTCGCCATGGAAGGCGCAGACAGCATTATCGCCTATCTTCCCGAAGAGCAGAAAGATGCCGAAGACACCAGGGCCCAAGTCGAAAAGTACAATGGGAAATGCTACCTCTTCCCCACTGACATCAGCAAAATGGAGAACTGCAAGAAACTAGTCGACGAGGCCCTGGAAAAGATGGGCGCTATAAATATCCTCGTCAACAACGCCGCCTACCAAAACATGATCAACGGCATTGCTGAGCTCTCAGAGTACGTATTACAACCCCCAACCCCACCACTTTCCCCCAAGAGGCTTTTCCCTTTAACCCCTCTTCTCAAGCACGAAGGTCCAGCACTAAAAATCCCGCGTAGAGACCAATGGCTCAAAACCTTCAACACAAATATCCACCCCTACTTCTACCTCTCCAAATACTCCCTCGCCCACATGAAATCCGGCGACACAATCATAAACTGCGCCTCCGTAAACGCCTACATCGGCCGTCCCGACCTCCTCGACTACACCTCCTCCAAAGGCGCCATCGTCTCCTTCACTCGCGGTCTCCACAACCAACAAATCCCCTACGGCATCCGCGTCAATGCCGTATGCCCTGGCCCTGTATGGACACCTCTGATCCCCAGCACGATGAAGTCATATGCCATGGATCAATTTAGCGCAACACCGATGGGGAGGCCGGGCCAGCCGAGCGAGATGGCGACTTGTTTTGTGTTCTTGGCAAGTCAGGATAGTAGTATGATTAGTGGGCAGAGCTTGCATCCTAATGGAGGGGTGGTGGTTAATTCATAGATTGCTTATATGAGAGGGGAAGAATGAGCCGAAGATGGCATGTGCTCACTTTTACTTTCATTGCTTAGCGCTTGGCACGATAGCGGAAAGACATAGATACAAATGAGCAAACAATGAAGACGAAAAGTAAATTCTGAAACGGCAATGAGAGAACTTCTAAGATCCGATGACATTTCAGTGAAGTGCTGTACACGCATAGGATCAAGGATGTGTTTGCTTAAGTCCTAATGGGTAGTATGATCCTGGTACAATGCCTTCTACCATTAATCAATCATAGCTGCCAATCGAGCTCATTCGAAAAGTTCTTCATTCCACTCCTAGTAGCCCATTGCACTTTTCGTCTCCTCAACCTACTATAGCTATCAATCAACCTTTCCCCTCCCATAAGTCGATTGAAGACATGTCAAGTGAACGCCATCACCTCCATCCCTATCATAACCTCACCCAATAAAGCTAAGAATACAACATAATCTCTATTACACGACCCCCTGGCGAAAGCGGTCCTATGGTACTGATAATGAGAAATCGAAGGGGAATCCTGCTCCGCTGTGCCTCCCCATCCTAACGCCCTAATGTCCCAGCAACAGGCAAACAAGCAAGCAAGCAAGCAAGCAATTAGTGAAAAAGAGGCCCCATTGGTAGATAATGGTAGATGTAGGCGAGTGGTGCAAGATATGAGTTTTCGGAAATAGAAGGAACGTAAACATGTCATCAGTGGCGATCTTTACTGGCCGTCTGCATTACCATCGTAGATACCGCGACTAACTTTGGCTGGATTGCCAGCCACGACTGTGAACCTTGGGACGTCCTGTCATGGAGTTTAGTAGTTGCTTTGCATATTTTTGAGGAGAAGCTTCCTAACCTGATGCAACAAGCTTCCCGCACCAACAGTGCTGCTCTTCCCAACCCTCACACCAGCCAGAATAGTAACATTACTACCAATCCAGCAATCCTCTTCAATGACGATATTCCTCCCAAGAGCAGGTCCCCCACTGCCCATCCTACGTCGTGGGTCAATTGGATACGTAGCGCAAACAAGCTTGACATTGGGGCTGAAGATACATCGCGCCCCGATGGTCACGGAGCAAGTATCTGAGATTCGGCAATCTGCACCAATCAAGACATCGTCACCCACGGTAATGTTGTAACCATAGTCGCAGTGAAATGGCGCCTCTACGACGACACGTTCGCCAACACTGCCAAATGGTAATTCCATGTTGGGACGAGGGACTTCGCCATTGGGACCAGGTGGCTCTGGTGTTGGGCGAAGGTTAAGAATTTGGCGGAAAAGTCGACAGCGTTCTTCGGGACTGGCGCCATGAGAGGGGTTCGTGGCATTGTTGAAGCGCCAGATTGCTGCTATACAGTTCTCGCGGTCTTGGGTAAGGGCAGGGCTTGTTGGGTAGTAATAGAGGCCTTTCAGCATTTTCTCACGTTCGGTGTATTGTTCTCGGCGTTGTGGTGATGGACGAAGGGAAGCCGGATGCGTGGCAGCTGCTTGAGCGATGGCTTGGACGTTGTTGTGGCTTGGCGGCGTATTATTATGATTCGGCGGAGGTGCTGTTGAGTATTGAGACGCTGTAGAATTAGTTCGATGTACAGATGGTGGCGGATGCATTGACTGGTCTGGGGCTTCAGGGGGAATTTCGTAGACTGACCCACGATGGCCATTTTCGGATTGGTACTTGGACATGTGGGGAGGGTTGCTTGGATACGGGCGGACTGCCTTACCATAAGCAGACTTTTGAGTTGAGTCCGGCGGACTCGACCTCCCATACACTCCATCACGATCGTCTTCAACATTAATGGGCTTGCCTCGATCTCCTTGATCATATGACGGACGATGCTGCACTTGCTGAGGTGGCGGCCCTGGGTACTCAGGGCTGACCTCGTTGTAACGAGCTGGAGGTGGATAAGGAGCTCGAGTAGGTGTCCCTTGAGGCGGAGGGTAGCCATTCTTTGATTGGAGAGGAATCGGCGCCTTGGCGTTGGCAGGCTTCTGCCAAGTATTACGCATGGTGTATCCTTCACAAACAAATCCGCCTCGCAAGCAATTGTTACCTGAGGATGGTCAGAAAAATCTTCTTCAGACGACTATGGCGGAAGAAAGATTCAAATATGACAAAGCGGATTCGTCTTTCTTTGGACAAGGCGTCATTGGTAATCCCAAACTAACTCAAGAAAAAGAAATGATGATTGCACGTACATTCAGGGTGCTGTTCATCGCACTTCTTCTTTCTCCTTCTACAAGTCATACATCCAGTCTTAGTGCGATTGCTGAAAACCCGCTTCCGTCGCTTTCGGTCCATGTCTTGAGAGCTGCGATTGTCACCATAGGCGCCATACTGGGCGTGTGGATCATCTTCCTCTTCTGGTGTCCCAAAAGCATTTTCGACCTGTGGAGGAGGCGCATCATAACCACGATTCTCTCGCTGTAATGCGTTGGCTAAATGAGCCTCTTGCGGGTCTGAATAATATGGCCTTGGTTGTGCGGGAGCGATAGAAGGATCCACTGGCTGGTCATACTCATTTCTCACAAGCTGATGGCGCTCTGGACGTGGATATATTTCAGGAGGGCTATCCCGCATCCGTGGAGGTGCAGCATATGTTTCTTGGGGAGGTGGAGGATACGACCCTGGAGGAGGGGGATATGTCTGCCGTGGGCTGTAACCCGGGCGGTCTCTAGTATGACCGTTCTCCATATCATGAATACGTTGCCCACCTGGACTGGGAGGAGGACCATTCATGGGCGCACTCATTGGATATACCGAGTTGGCTTGATGATCGTAATCCTGGCGCCGATCGGGCTCCCCATCATATGACCGCTTTCTCTTTTGTGCCTGTGGACTCATTACTGCGACTGGGGTTTGCTGATTGCTGGACGTTCTGGAATGACCATTTGAGTACTGTGCTCTGGGATCGTTGGGGTCGGGCTGTTGACTAGGTCTTGCTGAGGGATGCTCCATTGGCGCTATCGGAACAGGAGCTGGCGTTGGCGGTTTTGAGCTTTGAGTTTGGGGTGGGGCCTGACTAGTAACTGGAGGTGGCGATGGTCTTCGCTCTTGCCGTTCACTACTGTACTTTGGGTCCTGGCGTACTGTAGTTGCTGGTGGTGTCTCGTGTTGATTATTTGGAAGGAGTGCGCGGTGATTAGGACCTTCGGCTGGTTCTCTGTGTTGTTCATGATCAGGTCTCGACTTGCTTGGAGGAGCTGGAGAGCCACTGCCATTGACAGCGGTGAACGATGGAGTAGGCTCCGCTAATTGATCGTTGTCGCCAACGTGATTCGAAGAGACAGCTGCCATACTTCACGCGCGAGTCGAGCTCGTTGCGCTTAGAGCGTATGGCAGACGCGAAGGGACTGTTTTTGACACTGCTGGCGATGTAAGCGGCTGTTGCCATTTTGTATTGTAGGTATTGACACATCGGAAGGAGTGAATCTTATAGCATACATTACCCGATGTCACCCTTCACCTTGATCGTTTTCGAGCGCGCGTCAGGGCGTCTACCAAAGGTACCAAGTCTTTTAATGCTGCGAATTGCAATTATGAGCTTGCTACAACCCAGAATCCGTCTTAATGAAAGTGCCGAGAAGCTTCCCGAACGTGCGAAAAAGCGAGCAAAGCTCGCAGATATGTAGCAACGAGTGTAATAAAAGAGGGGGGTGTAGGGAAATATAGGTGTGGGCGGATGGGCTTCCCACTTGCTGCGCTAAAATTAAGGCTAAAGCGTTTCTGTGAGGTGCTTGTCGCGCGGAGCTCACTTGGTTTACAACGCACCAAAAATAGGTACCTTTCTCGACCTATGTTGATACTCGACCCTTCAAGATTCTTCAGGCAGCTTTAGATGTTGCGAAGAAGCAGACCCAGTGCGGTGGTTCAACGGCTATTGCTGAACTGTTGCAAGGATGAGGGTGAAATGATGTCTTCGCGAAGGGCGGCTGTGTCGATTGAGCGAAAATTTGGCACGAGAATCTTAGGCCGCCCCCTCGGTCAGCGCCAGAGCGGCGATTGGACATGGTTGGCGGTCCATAAATACTAGCAGACACGCCTGGGGCTACGATTGGCTCCGCGACCTCGAGACAAGCCCCAAGTAAAATTCCTTCGAAAGATTCTGGCAGGGCGCTTACCATTCTTCAGGCTTCCTACACTTGCGACAGGGATACAAGGGTCCGAGATGCATGGCAAACGCCCACCTGGCCTCCGAGCCGGCCACCTTCGAAGCTGAGGCCAATTTGGCTGCGGACGCAGCGTGTTCATGAGCGGCCCCGGAGGGCGGCAAACGGCATGAGGAAACAGATGAACGACTACTTTGTATGGTCCAAAGCTTTGACCCACAGAAAGGACCACACTACGACTCGGCACAAGTCGTGAAGCTAAGATTAGCGCCTCGTGATCTCTTACTCAAGTACACCTACCTAGGTGTACTAGATGGCAATAGCTCGAACGCTACTTAGTGACAGTCACTATGGTAGTCTGAACCAGAGTCAAGGTTGTGCTCGTGGCTTCAACAGACGTCCGATGACATCGCTTCGGCTTCCACCGTTTTACCATGCTACGGGTGGAGCTAAGATGGGGAAGCGCGGGACTGCAGACTGCCACACAACCTTCAAACCGGGGCCGTGTTTCAAGCGCAGGACTTCCTCGGATAATTTGAGAACGTCTTCCGTTTGACTCAGTCCATGATTAGGATCACCCAAGTGCTTAGTAAAGGCACCATTTCCATATCACCAACGGCTTACGAAGCTGACAATGACAGCTGCGTCTCACGATCTGATTTCCCTTTTCCCAATCGATGAAGCAGGGCGGAAAGGTGGCACAGGCTTGTTGCGAAGCTGCTTCTTTAGACTGTTCCTCTCCCGTTCCGGATCCAGCTACACCAACAGCTTGTACGAAGTAGGCACTCTAAGAATAAGGTTTGGGCATCACGCTGCATGGAAACACACTTGAGACAACCCCGCAATCCTGCATGCAACCACGCCGCGTTTGTTTGCCTCAATCGGTCTCTAATCAGCCTCGCTTGCCGACCTCACAGGCTCGGGTAAAGCACAAGGGAGGGAACAGGCCAGCAAGGCCAACAGCATCACTATTTTGCCAGATAAGTAAGGAGAGGACGGTAACAATAATAATAATAATAGAATAATAATAGATGCACCTAGCACTGCCCCAGTAGCACACGCAACTTGCTCAAATGAACGCCGAGTGCAGAATGACTGGTCCAAAGAAGCGCGCCACCAATCACACAAGTCACCGATCGCAATAATCACGGCCAGTGCTCGACGCGAGAATTCTGAATGGGCGCCCAAACCCGATGTAGGTATCTCTGTTTGCGCACTGATTGGCATCGCGCTTTGGATGGCGCTATTGTAGATGTGGACTTTATGGTGTCATGCAAAGCTCAGACCATTCTGCAGCGTGCAGTGTGCATTGCGCAGAGTACAGTCTGCACATTCACATTGGAAGAAATGGCGCTTGCTGCGGTGTCGCAATTTCGGTTCTTTTACCGCAGGGTGTGTGTAAAATGGGGCTAATGGCAATGCCGAACGGCCCAAGCTTGCTCTGACGCGCTCCTAAAGCCAAACCCGACCCATCGTCATGGTATCGCCCACCAGCTCACGCTTGCGACCTCACTGCACACCTCCATACATCCTTCATCGCCATATACGACAATGGATACATAGGATCAACTAGAGCCGCGCTGATCCCTCGCTACGGAGATTATTGTAGACGCAGCACCGGCCCTGTACATTCGATCCTTCGTCTACCTTTAGATCTCATCCTGCAGGCTAGATAGGCACCACTTCGCACATTAGTGAGAAACGAAGAGGTTACCCCGCACATGGTGGTACTTGCTTGATTGTTCATCCACCATCGGACTGATTCGGCAGATCTAGGAGGATTCCGAGCTCGGGACCACACCAAGCGCCAATCCTAAAATGGGCACGAACACCAAGCCTCTGATCCCACTAAGACATCCTTCAACCAAGCCACCTGCATTCACGGATCCTTTCGTAGGAATATGTCGCGGTGTAGACAATGAAGAAGGCCTTCTTCGACTCGCGCAGAAAGTGGGAATTCCTACCTTGTCATAAGATTTCCAAGCCGCAAGTTACGCCGCATCCAGTAGTACTAACTATTTCGATAATAAGCATCTGAAAACGGCAATTTGTGGGCCATGTACCAGGCAAAATTTGCCCGAATGTTCCACCAGACTCACAGGGTTTATCTGCTGTGTGCTTGCCATCGCTATTTCGCCGAGATGCTGTTCACAAGATCCCTTTTTGGTAGCCTCTTGGTTCACTCCGGGTGTTGCTCCGTGGCTGTGAGTATCTGGCACGTTCGCCGATACGTCACCCCTATCGATAGCCTAACCACACTTGCCCTTACTTCTGGGTGTCATGGTTAGCAGAAGGTTTTCAAAGTGTACGTTTCTTCTCGCAATGCTGCATTTGTCGGACTTAATGCTTTTAGACTTTTTATGCTTGCGGCTGTGATTGAGATTGGCGCTATATCGCCAAGTCAGAGCACATTTGCTTACTCAACTCGTCCTCAGATACCGTGTGCAAGTTGGAAGCCTTTCTAACCGGGTGGGACTGCCTACATTTGTCTTAAAAACACATGAAAAGGCAAGCTTACCATATCTGCCCGACACGATTTGTCACACCCACTAGCTAAATAAATGTTACGTTTGCATTGTCGCCACTGGCCGCTGAGATTAAAATTACTCCGTCAATGGGAGACAGTTCAAAGCCATGAATGATTCAGCGCACGAATGATGCCGTGAAGATCTTGTTCAAGGGTGAGCTATCTACCTCGTCGATTGACAGGAGAGAGAAATTCTATGTTTTAAGACCTGTGCAACTTGTTTCCTCAACTCCTGCGCTGGTCTCGCTTGTGACCGGGTTTGAACTCGCAAAGGAAAGATAGTGGCCCCACAATACAGTGTCACAGTTGCTCGACAAGCGGAGTTTCCCACGCCACATGGGCAAGGCTGACTAGTGGAGAAAATCGAGTCTCTGTAATACTATGTTGAAGATGGCCGTTCGATGCAACTTTCCTCGCCACAGCCGTGGACGAGGCCGACCAGTAAAACGATACTATCGTCCTGCAGCTTGATGTCACATCTCCTCGTCCAACATGATTTGAGCCCATAAAGGCCGACAGATCTCCTGGCACAGTTTTCTCAAGCTCTCAACATACGCACAGCATCCTGGAAATCCAACCTATTCAACCTCTTCTTCACAGCACCCATCATACAACGTTTTTCTTCCACAAAGTCCTCTCTGCAACACTCTTTCTACAATTTCGGGGAGCATTGCCATTATGGGATCTAGAGACGGATATTCTTCTGCAGGGGGTGGAGGATCTCGCTCATCTGGCAAAAACAACAATTCGCCTTTCGTAAATCATTCCGGAGGCTATACTTGGGATGGGAAAGGCGAATGGATCTATGACGGTTGTAATGGGATGTACCCTCCCAGCCGTTACGACGCGATAGCACCTAGCCACCTTCCCTTCAACGGCCGCAAACCCTTCTCTGACAGCTCTGAAAAGCACTACTTCACCCCCGATGAAAATGGAAATGTTTACCCTTCCGATGAGTATGGACGTTATCGCTCCAAGAGCCCAGAGGCATCAACCGAATATCGGAGCAGTAGACTGCCTATAAGAGAACTAGAGAGTAACAGGAGACCTGGTTCCATGTGGCCCAACCCAGAAAGTAAGTGTATATTGAGCTTGAGACCCACTTCACGTGAGCAGCAGCGCTAACAGATCTTCATCCAGGCCTCAAACCGAAATCAAGTGACAACAGCTGGACACTTGAAGAAGAACACCTGCTCGTATCACTTCTCAGCGAAGGCAGGCTTACATGGGCCCAAATGAGCAGGCAATTCAAACGTCATGGCGAGGAGTCTTGTAGGGATTACTGGCAAAGCATTCAGGTCAAATATCCACGTGTTTACTACCTAGATGCAGAACGTTCTCGGCCGCATTTGCCTGGGAATATCGGTTCTCATTATCCCGGAAGAAGGGCTTAATAGCTAGCTTATCCTTCCAGAGAGTCAGTCATTGCTTGCTTCTAAATCTTGTTTGTCATGCAGGTACGATGCTAGCAAAATAGTTACATCACTGGCTCATGAATAACACATTAGAACTATGTAAAAATTCCCACATCATGACATGGCAAGCCGTTACAGTGCATTGCCACAGAGGCTGCTACGGCGGAGGGCAAGCGGGATCAGCTTGTGCCCAGCATTGGAATTTGTGGCGGAGAAGGAACGAGCTTGGCTCCACCTACAGTCACGAAGACGACAGAGGATGAGCTCATCGTATCGCGTGAGATATTTGTGCAAGTTGTCAAGTTGTCAAGTAATAAAGACATGACTATACAAGGGAAGCCTCCGCCCTGGAGCTCGGCATTATGTCGGCAGCAACACTTTAATGTATGTACCACAAAGTGCATGTTCCGCACGTAACCACGTCGCCATATAAGGCGAATGCTATAGTGTTACTAAGGCGTTTTATGCTATCTTGCGACCCGAGGATTATTGGCATTCTCTCAGCGTCGACACCTTCATGTGGGTATGACATCGACATCGTTTCACAACACTTTGGATGTCGAATAAGCAAGTGGGTCACCACACAAGGCAGCTGTTACAACATTGTCTGGTTGTGCTCTACATACAAGCTTTTCTCCTTGCTCCATTTGACCTTTATAAATCACCACAGCTTGTGTTACGACTGTTCTCCAGGAAGATCCGTGGACTTATCACAATTTCACGATCTAGTCCTTCTGGGAAATATCTGAACACGCAGGACAGTACATAAGGTCATAGACAGCTACCTCCGCTCTCACTCATACCCTCGAACGGCTATCTTTCCTCTTCAGGAGGCTACGACATCATGACAAAGGGTGGTAGCCGTTACGAGCATGGCGCCGGTAATGCCCAACGTGGAGGCTACGGCCTCTCAGATCACCGTGATGAAGATATCAATGCCTCTCAGTATCAGAATAGGTTCGGCTTCCCAGAGCCCAGTCAAGGCGGCAGCGATCAGCGACTCCCGGGAATCGGGGCGTTATTCAACCTGCTCCACCAAGATAACGGGTCCCCTACGAATGGCAGAGTTGCTGAAAACCAATATACTCATGGTATAACAGCCCAAAGTGGAAGTTTGAGAATGTATGCTGACGCTCTTGGTAACAGGCCGATACGGAAATCTCGCTGCGCTCCCAGACGGGACTCCGCAAGGTGGGCAAGCTCCGAGAAAGGAACAAACGAACATTCGACATTCTGACTATATCTGCATGAAAACAGAATCACAGGCCCTGCATTCTAGTAATCCGAGTAATTCGAGCGGATCTAGAAACGTAGATTTGCATACAGAGCGGAATACTCAAGGTAAGACCCCGAGCATTCAAGAAATTTGAATTCTGATGATCTCACTTGCATATGCATAGGCACCAGACCAAGGTTATGGCATAAGGACGAGGACGGTGAGCTGATCGGTTACGTTAGAGACGGATATAACTGGACGGAAATCGCTGCCCAAATGCACCGTACTGAGGACTCCGTAAGAGGACACTGGTATTATGGTAACCTACAAAGCGATTCTCGCGCGCAAGGCGTAAGATACAGCCCTTTGCATAGAAGCGGGGCCTCGCTGCGACCTGGCCCACGTCCATGAGCTCCAAGAACCTACACATGAAATGCGAGATTCCAAGATGTACGGAATAGGGGCGAAAGCCAAGAATTGGTATGCAAATCATTTTCAGGCTTACTGTACACCGTATAGAATTCGGCGTACCAACTTCTCGGCTTTCTCACTTCATACATATTCTTTCCTAATAGTTCATTGTAGTGGGTATGGCATTTTCGATGTCATAGATAAGATCAGTATGTTACATATTCAGCCACCCCACGAAAGACAACGGATTCCGTGTCACAAAGCAAACTCTAGCTTGGGATTCCTCATCCACATCCTGACCATATCACAAAGGGAAACCCTAATATGGTACGGACGCAATTATGCCAACCATCGGCACTCAAGTAAGTGTTACCCACCAAGAGTCAAATCCGGGCTTCCCCTCGTTGTTTTGTTCGTGTCACGAATCTGGAACCGTCAGCCGTTGCCACACCATACAAATTACATAGTGTTACTTGACTGTCCCCTCTTTGAATATATGCGCTTACTCATTACTATCTCTGCCTCCTTCCTCCTTTCAACATCATCACTACTTCAAGACCTACGTACCCCTGAGGTGTTGCTTTCTTCAACCTCTTCTCCCAAAGCGCAACTGTTGACGTTGGACCCTACATCGATCATGTCCCGCCGTATACAAGACCCAAAAGCCTTTTATGGAAGCAAATACCTACCCGACCCCCAGACGCTAACCACTCACACTGCTCCAGCATATCCACCCAGCTATGCATCCAGCACCGCGAACAGCGATGGCTGGCGTGAGCAGCGTCCCTTACCCCAATATTTCGATTCCCTTACGCTACCACCCATTCAGGGTAGTCCACAGCCAACAACATCACTGGGCTATAGGGATACCGGACGCTCAGTCCAGAACACTCACCCCTTCAACAGACCAGAGGAGAGAGCCTCCGAGCGCCATGCTCCCACAGCCTACGGGTTTCGAGAAACTAAAAGATCAGAGGAGAGAGCCCCCGAGCGCCATGCTCCCACAGCCTACGGGTTTCGAGACATAAGAAGTTCAGAGGGGAGAGGCTCGGGAAAATCTGGCGGGGGAGATGGGAGCCTTGCAAGGAACAAGGATTTCGGAGACTTGTTCGCTGATTCAAGTCTTCACAAAGGCATACCTCGCACAGATGCATTTCACACAAGTACATCCGATAAAATCGAACAACCACCCCCCAAATACCATGGCTACCATGGCTACTCCGAACAGGAACAAAACAAAATGATCAGATGTATCAAAGCAAGGATGACTTGGCGCCAGATCAGCAAGGAGTTGGGACGCAGCCTGGGTAGTGTCAAGACCCACTGGTATAAGTTCTTAGTGAAAGATCCTCGAGCAAAAGGTGTGAAGTACGCCCTTAAGTATGATCTGTAAATGGACTTAAGAGCCGGAATTATGTGTGTGGTACGTAAGAATTTGAAGACCGGCCAGACGAGATAGGTTTTTCGGTTTGTTGAGTGCTTGCGTGCATGTTTCATTCAGACTTAGACTCATACGATTAAAGTTTCATCCTTTGCGGAAGTGCTGAAGGCTACGGGCACCAATACGTCAATTAGTAATGTGGAACCAGGGGTATCGCATACAACCCTAGAGACAGCAATCAGTACCAGCCTCTAGGCGATTACTGCCATACAGGCATGATAAAGCTTCTTAGCGCGCGTCAAAACACTGAAGGGATGCCATTGGTAGGGCGCTAAGCTTTAATACACTGCGTACCACAATATTAGCTTCTATTTAACGCAAAAGGTTCGATGAACTGAAAACAAGTTTTGTAAACATCATCTCAGATTTCCTGATCAATATGGGATTCGTGTCACAGTGTATCGCAACACTAAACACCCCAGGACTCCTCAATAGCCCCGCTCTTCGAAACGGTTTTTTTGCCTCATTTGTATCACGAAATTAGAGACACAATGTTACTCAAAAGCCTTGATCTTCAAGCACACTTTCTTGCCTCTATCATGTGGCAAGACTCAATACCCGATGTTACTCAAAAGCCTTGATCTTCAAGCACATTTTCTTGCCTCAATCATGTGGCAAGACTCAATACCCGATGTACTCAAAAGCCTTGATCATCAAGCACAATTTTTGGCCTCTATCATGTGGCAAGACTTAATCCCCGGTGTTACTCAACAACGTCACTTTCAGGTATGCTCCTTGCTTTGTTCGTATGACAACACTTAACGCCCAGTATCACCTGGTAGCCTCATTTTCAGGTATATATATTCCTACTTTCCTTCTCTCTCCATCTTGCAACTGCCATCTGTCAACAGAATTTCCTAATCCAGGACTTAGACCGTACCTGAATCATGTCGCATAGTCATCCACACCCACAAAGACAATATGGAAACAACTACAAAGGCTCTGATGACCCTCGAGACCATCAGAATAAACGTGTCACATCAGATCCGTCGCGCAACCGTGCGAGGGACTTCAGTCGAGATTATCCCTATGATGGAATGTCGCGATATAAACACCACGATGGACCTCAACTTCCAGTTCCAAGTATGAAAGTAGGCATTCCAGAAGATTATCGGTATACGCCACCTCGAATGGGTCCTATGGAAGCAGAGAATGATACGCCAGCTCAAATGGCTGCTACGTCTGCAGATAACACTCGACAGCCCAGGAGACCAGCGGAAGGCTTTGAGCCTTTCAGCAGAAGACGTAAGAAGCCTGTAAGGGATCAGAAAATGAATTTCCCACTTGCTGACCTTTTGTTTAAGCGGGCGAGCCTACACGGAGAGCACCCAAGGTCAATCGTGACTCCTTTGAGCACCCAGACTACGGATATCCGCTACGTAGAGGGATAAAACCGCTTCCCGCGCCACGTGCGAACAGGTGTAAGACTCTCCAACAGGCCACCTCATAGATAACTAACATCTTTGTTGGTATAGTATGGACGCATGATGAAGAGGCAGAGCTTCTCAGATACATTATAGCCAGAAGAAATTGGGGTTATATGGCTGAGAGAATAGGTCGCTCTCCCGGTAGCTGTGAGAGCCACTGGATGAATGTTGTCAGCTGGCAGCCTCAAGCTCAAGGCGTCAAATACCGCCCTTTCTGAGGATAAGAGGGACGACCCTATTCATGCATCATCATAGTCCTGCATAATGGGGCCTGGTTCAAAATGGGGGAGTAAGAAAATGGAGCAGTCTGCATGCATATTGGAATTTAAAATTTTTCTAAAATTTGACTAGGTAACCAAGTAGCAACTTCACTGACAATAAGAGTCCATGTCAACCCAATTTTTCCAATAAGCACACATACATCGAGTACTGACATTCTCCATGACATGCCTAAATCCCACATCGAACTCCTATCGTCACGCTTTCAAATAACAACTCGCAGTCTTTTGAAGAAAATGATCCATCACACCTTACAAAAGAACGTTCAAAATTTTGTGCGCAAGAAAATGACTCTTTCCAACCATTAATAATAATCAAATTTCCGCATCCAAATTAGATCGTCATGTAATTCCATTACGAAATCCCTTTAGTAGTATGCGCTAACAAATTCTTTCGGTATTTCATGTCTAATTATCTATCGCACGAACGCCTCTTTTCGCGATCTTAAGCGACTTCATTTCTGAGCCGTTGGTCGACCAATATACAACACATAAAAGTTGAGGTCGATGTCGTCTTTTTGCAACCAATCTGTGTTGTGTACAGAATGGTAGAGAATGGTAGCTGGCGAAATAAATCGCAAGCGAGCACTAGATTTTGATTTCGCTTGCATGAATACTCTATCTTGTCTTTTATCGCAGCATCCATCGCTATGTATTATGTTAGCTTTATATTCCGATTGTACATGTGATACCCTTGCACCGATCTGTCAGATATCCGCCGCCGTGCGAATGTATTTTGGAGCTAGTGTTTTATTGGTCTGGGTGGGAGGTAGGCGACATGAGGCTACACAGAATTCATTGGTTAGCCATAGTTTTAGCTCTAGACACCTGCTCGTCAATGCCTTTAGCAGCAATAGGGAGGAAAGGTCCGTCGCTGAGACCCTCTCTGTCTGAGAGACGTGGGGCAGGATGGCTGGGCTATCTGTATATGTGTGTACAAGCGAGATGGGTGGGGAACTCAATGTAGCTTGTAGCTTGGAAAACGGATAAGGTGCTCATAGGGAGCAGACATGGGTAACGGCCCCTAATAGTAGCGCTGCGTCGATCCTAATTTCCCTAACATTTGATGCCGGCAGTATCGCTAAGTGGCGACGGTACAACGGACAGTCAGCGGCACTGCCTGTGAGCGCTTAACCACCAACGAATGTGGAGTGACGCATCATCAACCTCGCCCGTTCATCTTCTAGACCGTTGCATGGGATACCAGAGAGTTCTCAGCTCTTACGTAGACCCTCGAGGGAGGTCTACAAGCATGGAACCCAGGGGCTCGAAAGGGTCATACTCGACGCCTCGGCAGTGATCTTGCTTCTTCCTTTTACTATTCCGATACATTTGGATCGCTCTCCTGTGGCGGTCAGATGATCGCCGATGAATGCATGATGCTTGCGTTCTTTGATACTTCCGGTTATGCCATGCTTCCCTTCATCTGTGAAAGCTCGATGATGTCGCTAGGACGGAGAAGGAACCAAGTGGATGAGGGTTTGGTCCGGATTTGGGGCTAAGATGTGTGACGACGTGGAGCACAAATACTGACGAGGGTTATTCTCCATTTCCAGGTCCTTGATTGGGTAAGGTTGGGTGTCCATATGCAGACCTTGGTGCAAGATCTTGAGGTTCGTATTGGTTGGGTTGATATGCGTTGCTTTCACCGGCTTGCTGTTTCTGTGCACTGCACCTGTATTAAGGGAAGGGTCAGTCGACGCATTCAAATATCTGATTGCTTGCGGGATTCTCACCTTCCATTCCATCGCCTGGCTGGATTCGATCATCTGGTTCTCTTCCGAAAGTGTCCCTTCAAATTGGCGTGTACCGACATTGGCGCCCTCGTATGCTCTCAAATCCGCCGACTGTGGGCAACTGTAGTCTGCCGGTGGTTATATGATGTTGCACGGGTACAAAAGGCATGGTTGATAACAATATCCCGAGGATTATGGTGATGCGGATTCGTGCTGCCAGCGGAAAGTGGTTGCTTGTGAGGCTGGCTGAATCTGTCATTTGAGTTGGCTACGTCGTGGTCTCCCAGACAAGCTTCATAGATGGTGTGGGTCATTCTTTAAGAGGTTATCTTGATCAAGCCCTGTGGAACAAAGATTCTGTTGAATGAGGATGATTGAACTTCAGATATGTTGTTCTAAGAAAACATATGATGTATAGTAATACCGTTTTACGATCAAGAATTGACTGGCCGATCATTGAAAAGATGTGGGACAAGGCTTCGGCTCTTACCAGCGGTAGCCGCCTCCGTGTTTCACTCCAGCAAACCCCAAACGAAAGAGAGCAGTGCGTGTGACGCCCGGCGGCTCGTTGTACCGACAAATCCCGACAATTCTCCCAAATCTGTCTTCTCCACCACTCAATTGAAAGTACATTAATTGGTCAAGTAATGAAAACGATTTTCCTAGACAACTCGGAATTCTGGCCCAGCTCTTGACTCTTGTATGCGGCTTCATACATATAGGTGTTGGCATGGGGCCATCCCAAAGCTCTGGTTAGGTTGGCGAGTATCTCGGATATGCCTGATATGGGCATGTGTGACCCACACTTTGGCATACGCCACCCGGAAGTGCTGGTTAGATCTTGAATTACAGGTCCCCAACTGCATGTTCCGTTCATTCCGTTCGTATCTTTGTTCACATAGCGGCGCTAAAGCTCAGCCAGAACCAGGTCAATAATCGGTATCGAGTGTAAACGCTTCCGAGTCTTAGCTGACTTGGTTCAGCTGCAGCTTAGACACCCACAAGCATGCATGCCAAACTGCTGCCTCCACTTCGGGACCGGATACATGCCGCCCAGAAATGCTCTGTCAGTTACTCCCCAAAGACCTATAAAAGCGTGGACATTGCCTGAAACTTCTATCCACATCCCCATCGTTCATCTCCGATATTCTTTAGATTATCATGAGTGATCGTTCACAGACCCAACCCTCCCGTGACCAGGGCACCGAGTCATCCATGTCCGCGTCCGGAGATGGTAAACAATTTCTTGATCCACGTCGTCCTGGCTATGCTGGCCAGCCCTCGCGTGGTGCCTCTGGCTCACAACGCCAGTTGGATTACAACACTTCGGACCTGCTTAAAGACATGGAGCTACCACCTGGACACCCTCGTATGAACGCCTTAATCAAGAAAAGGACACGTGACTAACAATACTCTCATGACTTTAGTCCACAAGTTGAAAGAGAAAATTATGCCAGGTGGTCGTCAACAGCGTACACTGGGTTCTAGGACTCAAGCAATGCCTGCAGACATACTGGGAGATAATGACTTGGTTGGACAAGGTCTATCCAACTTATCGGATGGTAAGAACACCTTAATTAAAAAAGGATACGTTAGTAACACGACTTTCGTGACTTTAGTCCAACAGGGGAAACAGAGGGTTCCTCAAGACGTAGGAGCGTCCACAGCCAAACCAAGCGCAGGAACGTCAGACAAGAGGAACACTCCAAGCAAAGGTGCGTCTTTCGTTGGTCGTAAGACGAATAACATACAACGAATCTAGCTGACCGTCTCAAGATCAATTGAGGAAACTCTACGAGCGCGCGATGAGAATTGAGGAATGCCCTAAGCCGCCTAACTCGTGGCCTGATGAGCACATTGACTTCTTTGAGGCATTTATTGCTCTTTTTCGGAACTCGGACGGGACCGTCGAGCATAAAGCATTGAAGGCTCATTATGATGGTTTCTTAGGCCATCACACATTGGGAGAGTGCTATGCTAGGGTAACAAACATCAGACAACGTAAAACGCCGGTTCTCAATAGATGGCAATCGCTCTGCTTGGATGATACCTGAACACAAATTTGACGCACACTCCAGGGTATGGTTGAGGGCAACGGTGAAGGATTTTCGGTTTTTCTCATGTCATACTAGGGAACGAGTCAGTGCGTAATCCTAGATTGGCACTTAATTAGGAGACAGGGTACTTCTAGACTACTCACACTTAATTCCATCCAACATTCACTCACAAAAAACCATTCTACCGTGCCACACCATGCGGAACAAAGAAACATGCTCGTGATTCGACGGACAGATTAACAGCGCAGGGTCTGGGAAGCATAGTAGGAAGTGAATTACATACCGTAGGGCGGGGATTCTAGATGGGTCTGAACGTACATATGCACCCCCCAACCAGGTATACGGGTCTGTAGGGCTACTTTACGTGCGTAAAGTCCCCCCTGTAGTGCGTTGCCCGGCATCAATTGCAGGTAGTCGATCTTGGTATTCGACGAGCCAAAAATGATGTTCGGGTTCTCAGCCAAGACTTTAGCGTGCCAAGATTGTGACCCTAACGTAGCCGTGATTTATTGCCTCAACTTGTTACTTATTATAATATTCTATTATTGGGATTATTATTGTGCTACTAGTTGCTTGGTGTGCTCCTGACCAAGACTGTTATGCTAGTCGTGAGCCCGGCTGGATCTTCAGCGCCAAATTCATGATGTCTGTACTCAGCAAGAAAGGCGTGGATATTTCCGCAAAGACATCACGAAGCTGAATCTTCTTATCGCCCTTATACCAGCTATTCCCGTCAAGAGCATGCTCAGGGATCGCCTAGAACGCAATCCTGCTACAGAGATCTGTTCAAACATGCGGGCCGCAGGTGTACCTTGTACAAGACTTTGATTGGCCGGATCCCAGCGCTGGAAAGGTTTGAAAGAGATTCATTCAGCTGTAAACATGCCTTGATATGATATTCTTAGTACTTGATCTGTATCCAAAGCAAACTTATCATTTTAAAGCCTTGACGCTCAGGAGCCATGGTTTACTTTGCCGCAGATTTGCCCGTTGCATGAACCCTCTCCTATCTTCTCCTAAGGAGGCAACGGCAGTCGATCCGTAAAGCAATGCCATGGGTCCGACATGTCAAGTGTCGACTCTAGTCGCTGCTATAACACCTAGAACCTGCCCGGGTGGACTCATGGTGTAGGGCGGCTTCAAGTCCTTCGCTGCTGCATAATCTAATGAAATCCTCGTTTATTTGCAGTAACCAAGTTAGCCCGCCCCCTCTGTCTCGTCCAATGCCTTTAGAACGTCCTCTACTTCTCTTGGATCAGTGATACCCCATACTCCACCGCCTCTAACATCGTCTCTTCCCCTCATACCAACTTCCTTGCCAACCAAGTTTCTTCCCACCTTGCCCGGCCCAACTCCTATCCACCTCCTTACCCCTTCCTCCTGATCCAACCATCTTATACTGTCCCACCATCTGACAGTTTCAACGCATTGGCGACTCAGCAATTCTCTCAATTGTTCTGCGCTGCCAAAAGGCCTTGCACTAACATTACTCACACAGGGGAATAACGCGGAGTCGAAATTAATATCGGTATCATCAAGTATGTCTCGCATGACTTTTGCCGCAGGCGCCATGATTGGCGAATGAAACGGCGAGTCTGTTGCTAGCCTGACAGCTCTAGGATCGTGGCCGCCAAACTGCCGTAGCTGTACCAACAAAATCTGGATCTTTTCAATGCTCCCACTGAGCACAATTTGATTCTTGCTGTTGATATTCGCGATAAGGACTTGCTCAACAGCTGGAGTTTGAAATGACGAATCATCTCGGCCGCCTTCACTAGCCCCGTAGCCCAAGAACTCATGGATAGCCTCGATGAGACTGGACAGTCTGTCCGGTTCACAAACGAGGGCAACCATGCCGTATTCGCCACCTTCCAGTTTTGATGCCTCGCGACTACATCGTGCCATGACCTCTGCTCTTCGTCGAACCATGCGCAAAGCATCCTCGTAGCGTAGATGATGGGAGCTGACCAGCGCTGCGAATTCCCCCAAGCTATGTCCGAGGCAAATGTCAACTCTCTCCCCCGTCTTGAATCCATAATCAATTTCAAGCACGCGTTGGATCATGACCGATGTGGCCATGATAGCTGGTTGCGCGTTTTCGGTTGCTGTGAGGGTGGAATTCGGGCCTTCGGCAATGATCTTGGAAAGGGAGTAGCCGAGGACGGAGTCCATTTCTTCAAGAAACGGTTTGCACGTTTTCGGAAATGCGTCGAGCCAGGCAGTGGCCATGCCAATTCGCTGGACGCCTTGGCCTGGGATATGGAATTAGTGGATTGAGTCATTGCGAGTTGGGGATGTACTTCAAGTGTGTACCAGGAAAGAAGAGGGCGGTTTTGGGATGGCATGCTGTAGACGTAGTTGTCCATCTTGCAGGTCCTGAGCTCTTCAACATGAGCCTTGGACTGAATCGCGCACGAATAGCGTGTTGCTGGCGTAGGCTATCAGACTGGAAAGGGCACAAATGACTACCGCCGAATCGATGGCGCATGTAGTTCCTGGTTATTTGCTTCATATTGCGAGACTATAGTTCCAAGCCTGCTTGGCAACATCAATCTACGCATTGCCCTGGTCATGTTGTTGTAGTTGCCATCAGAATGCGTTGTTGAGGTTGGGACAATAGATAACGTTGGACCGAGGCCAAGTGCGGAGCAAAGGCCTTGCCAAGCTTTTTGTGATATCACGCAGATGGAAGGTTTGATAGCAGTCAGTCGTTGGAGATCCTGGCTATTTCGTTTAACGATTTCTCTATTCTATAACTAGTCTCCTATGCAGTATAACAGGACCAGATGCCGCCAATGTGGGACGGCGATTTTCAAAATGCAGTCTTTCATCAAATTTGTACAGTTGAAAAGAAGGCCCATGCTCCATCCATCATAATTTTCACTTTCGGTACCACATGCGCGTTATCCTCGTGTGCCGCATCTTCTTCTGTAGTTGAAAGATGCCGTACATCAGCGCCTCTGAGGTGGGCGGGCAACCAGGAACGTAAATATCCACAGGTACAATCCGGTCACAACCCCTTGTAACACTGTAACTATAATGATAATAACCTCCTCCATTCGCACAGGAGCCCATGCTGATCACCCATCTTGGGTCGGGCATCTGATCGTACACTTGGCGAAGGGCAGGTGCCATTTTATTGGTTAGGGTTCCAGCCACAATCATGACATCTGATTGACGGGGTGATGCGCGGAAGATTATACCGAGTCTATCTTGGTCATAGCGAGGTGTAGAAAGATGCATCATCTCGATAGCACAGCAGGCGAGTCCAAAGGTCATAGGCCAAAGGGAGCCTTGGCGGGCCCAATTGGCAACTTGATCGAGGGTAGTCCTGGTGGCGCCGTTCAATATATTTATGAGAAATCCAAGTGGAAATGCTTACAGAGCATATTGCATAGCACCTTCCTTTTTCTCTTGACTAGGCAATGGGACTTCTCGTCGTGGCTTGCCAGTAACACTAAGTGGGGGACCCCGTGCATCTTGTGTAGGCGTGACTTCTGTGGCCGACTTTGAGGATGTTGATGAAATAAAGGCTGATGGACCTGCACGTAAAGGAAGAAGGGCGGCCGTGGGTTTGACTGGCAAAGAAGATAAATTAGATACTGGTGGCAATATCGGTCATGGAAAAGCATCGTACCTCGCAATGCTAAACAGGCTGACGATCTGGTAGTATACAGCATAGCGGACATAAAGAAATGAGACAAAGGGGGAGGTTATAGTTTCTTTGAAAAAGGTGGAGTTGCAGTAATGGGGCAATAGTAGAAGAAATGTTGATGCTCGTCGTCTTGAGATCAATGACGCGATGCTTTACTGAGACTAGCGTGTCCAGCTGAATCGCTTGGCGCGCGGAGTTTGGCCGGGGTTGTTCTCGCTGCGCTCAGAACTTCTTCGTTTCACTGGCTCCCTAGTGAAGTCCAGATAGTCGAATCTATGGGTCCTTTCCATCAAGCCTAGCAGCGAGTCGCAGAAGAGACTGTTCCTTTCATCTTCTGACCGACGTCCGAGCGTTGCTGTAAGATCCTCTAGGGGCTCTGGCTCAGAGGTTCGTGTGAATGACATCCAACGCCGCAAATCAGGCGCCGAAGATCTGTCTTTGAAGTTCGTCTTAACCGTATTCCAAGCAGTCTGGACCTTGGAATTCGGTGAATTTGGGGAAGTAATCTCGGATGCTTCGGGGAACCCTCCGGTTCTCATCACTTTTGGATGGTCGTTGGGCATGATCATGTCATTCTCTGTTTTGTTTACAGGGAATCAGGTTCCACAGGATGGGCCTGGTCGGAGGCTGGAACACCAGGAATGTTCTGAGCGTTCAGCAAGTTCCAAATTTCAAAAATGATATGACCGTAGTAGATATACTTTTCTGGTGTCTCCAAGTCATAGCACAACAAAAGAGTCAAAAGCAAGCCTGTTGTGAAGTGCAGGGTCCTGTAGTCGGGCCCTCGGATTGCTCTTTCCGTCAGGAAGTTCGCAAACTCCGTCATTGCTCCCCCAACTTATCTGGCCAGCAGTCCGTGTTTATTGTCTTCTGTGCTTTCACTACTATGCTTACAGCTGAAACTTGTCCCCACTCTATGCCTCACATTGCTCCTCATCAGCCCTACTATTGCACATCTAGTGCTTCACTTATCCAGTCATGTCAACAGTGCAGAAACAGCTTCCTGTCTACGCGTCGATGAATAAAACCCCTCCAAGCAGGAAGAGGGTGCTCATTGCTGTCCAAGTCTCGATGACAGCCGCAGCGCTCCTGATTGTTGCTCTGCGTTTAATCAGTCGATGCATGATCCTAAAGAGCCCAGGATGGGATGACTACGCAATTACGGCGGCTATGGTAGCCCTCATCTTGGCGTCTGGCTTTGGTAATTGCTGATACGCCTTAGATCCTGGCCATAATCCAAGCGCCTCTTGTCTTATCATGCCTTAGCCATGGCGCTGGAGTTCATTATTGGGATATCCAACCTACCGAAGCATTGTATATCATGAAGGTATGCAAGCTCGACCCCTACCACCACCTCACTCTTCTCTGACATTCGTAAAGGTCATCTATGTGACTCGCGTCATCTATCTGTTGATCACAACGGCTATTAAGTCTTCAATACTTTTCTTTTACCTTAGACTTTCGCCCTCTCCTACGTTCCGCAGATGGGTCAAAGCCACAATGGTAGCGTGTAGTATTGAAGGAGTCGTGTTTATTTCAATGGCGCTCTTTCAGTGCACCCCTGTGGAGAGGTTTTGGAACTTTGAAATTCCAGGGCATTGCATAAAGATCCTTACCTTTTTCCGAGCTGAGACTACCTTTAATCTGATGACCAACGTGGTGATTCTACTCCTGCCAATGCCTATGGTATGGCATTTGCAGATGGCCTTGCGACGGAGACTACTGCTGATAGGCATATTCGCGAGTGGTGTGATGTAAGCATAGCACATGATTTTCGACTCAGCCTGGATCGACTGACATATATACAGTCCATGCGGCTCCCTCATTGCTCGACTTATCAATGTCCACAACAGTGAACTGGCATTTGCTCGAGGAAGATATGATCCCACGTGGATTGTTGTGTCTCTGCAAGATTGGGAGGCGGTAGAATATTGCACTGCTCTGATCTGCGCATCGCTGATCCACTTAAAGCCTCTCGCTAAGATCATTGCTACCAGCATCCTTGGGCCCATCCACCCCACATCACCACCAAGAGGAACTAGCGAATACAGGTCACCAACATACCTTCGCGACGCAAGAGCATCGTTGAGATATGACGTAATTGGTGCCGAGCGGCATGCGTTCTCGGTCATCTCTGCTTTTCGGTCGGTGCAGGGGATCAAGCCAAAGGTTCCAATTCGAGGTGGAATGGATGTTGGCACAGACGTAGCAGGGCGTGTGTCATACGAGGGACTTCTGCAGAGCCCTCAGAAAGCACTCTTGCGGGGATGGAAATCTCTCTGATGACTTGGGAGGGTCACGATTATACGGCTGCTGGCCTTGGAGAGACTTGGTGGCTGTTTTGCTCAACATTGCTTGTATGATGAAAAGGTCTGTATCGACCGCCGAAGGATCACATTGGGCAATGGTTGCGATAAAGAGTACGGAGAATGTGATAGAAATATAATGTACATATGTTAGCAGTCTGAAAATAATATACGTGGCTAGAGAAACCTATGGTGTACAGGACTTGCCTAACAGCCCAAGGGCTAGCCGTAACGGGAATACCTATCGTTTCCTGGTAGAGTAGCGTTGCCGCTGTGGTCAGGAATTGCCAGACTCCAACATCCATGGCCACCCCTTCCATAGCCTGTATAGGCATAATTGGCAAATATGTAAAGTGTTTTCCCGCTGAACTTGGAGCTTGATTGATCCTTCACACTCTCCAGAAGCTAATAGCTGCAGGACAATCCCCTCCACATTGCTCTCTTTCCGCCGCACGACACCCACCCCTCCACCCACCTCGAGTTTTCCTTTCTCCTCAATGCCTCCCTAGACATTTTCGATGCCCGCTCCCGTGACCGGAACCGCGTTGATCAAGACCTAGGCATGTTACAAGCAGTTGATGAACGGCTCAGCATATGGGGATGGCAGACGGGTACGGGCACCAGGTTTGCGATTGTGGTCGACGCGTGGGGCAGGAGCGGCGAGCGGGGTAGCGGCTCGGAAACAAGTGGATCAAGAAGAGCTGTAGCCGATGGCGACGTCAAAGGTGTAAGTAGGGGAGCCGCATGCTTGAATGAGCGCAACGGATTCTGATGGGCCAGCAGGCATTCAAGGCGCTGCAGACAGCTTATATACGGTTGTTGCAAAATCCATTCTATGTTCCCGATGAGCATACGCCCATGGCCGTTGCCAGTGGGAAAGGGAAAGGGGGAAAGATTACTAGTAAGAGCTTTATTAGAGAAGTGAAGAGGATTGGGGAGATATGGAAGCCTGGTGCTGCTGTCTGAGGGTAGCTGTTCGGGGAGCTCTAGTTGCTTGAGTGGCCAAGAAGACGCCTTCAGACTACGAAGGCATGCTGGAACCACCTACATGCCAAAGATTATGTGACGATTGGGGTGCCCGGTTAAGCAATCATCAAGAAGTCTGCCAGGGCTAGTCTTGGATCGTACGGTTGCATCCGCTCCTTCCACTCGGAGAGTGAGAAATCGCTGGCTCGTTGGAAGAATCATGTAATATTTCCCCCAAAGAGGGAGTGCAAATGGTGAAACCCTTGGAGAGTGCTGTGACCAAACTGAGCCCCCGATAGCAAGGAAGCCACCACGGGAGACGCCTCTATATTGAGATCGCGCTGGAATTTAACAACTATACTCGTTGCAAGCCAACGAATTTTGTAATGTGCCTTATTCATATTGTATCATGGAGGTCTACAGCCAATCGAGAAAACCATAGGCTACACGCAAAAGCACATATCATCAGAAAAGAACCGCAGTCGACGTCAAAACCGACAATAGCACACACAGTCGCTTAGACTATCCACCAAGGCACCGGCAGCCAGCCCATATGTGGCCAAAGCCGCGGCATTCGGCAGTCCTAAACACACAGTGATACACAATGCATCTCCAAATCTGGTAGCCTGGCAATTGTGTTCACCGGAACCGAGACATCCGTGGAAGAGGAGCTGGAGCAGATCCCAAATAAGGCATTCGAATGACGCTGGTAGGCAGATGACGCTATGGACTATCTTACACTAATGCGAGGATATAGGCGGTTCAGCAGCAGTGCTACGGAAGACATGTCTTCTTCCTCTTGCAATTGCTACTTGCTACTGATGTGAGCTGGTCTCTCGGTCAGGTCAGGTTTTGATCTGGGTCTTTGGCTCTTAAATGATTGTAAATTGACAATCACTTGGAATTGCATCGACTGAACCGTTTGTAATTCGATCCACACTTGTCTACTCGAGCACTGTTTGGCCCTGAATTACCTACATGGTTTTCTCGAGACACAATTTTAACTCAAGAATTTACGGCAAAGGTGTTGGTGCCGGATCCCCAGCCACATGCGCGCGAAGATCTTTCTCTCGTCCATTCCCATCATCCACAATCTTCAAAGACTTGTCGAACCGGCTTCAAGCGATGCCATGGCAAATTCTGCTGCCGTATGGTGATGTACTTATTGTATGAAGCCTCCGGACCCGTTGGTGGACGCGGGAGAAGCATCCTCCGCATGCACATAATAGGGTGTTAACCCGTCACATCCATTGCTTCCGGGATTAGCTCCATACCCGACACGAGATCCGAATTCACTAAGGTTTCCAAACCCCCAACCGCCGTTCTATAACTCTACGATTCTATCCTTTTCAATTCACTGTCCTGATTGAACCAGTCCTTCCACTATAAACATCTTAGCTTTTCTGCTCTTTTTGCAGCATTTATCTTTTGAACAACGAAAATCTCTGTTATGTTATCCTTCCTTCCATCTCACGCTGGGCTCCTGCCCTACTGGCAACTTCTCGTTTGTCCATCTGGAAATACGTGTTTAATCATGGACACCTGGTCGCTAACCAAATATCCAAATATCTGCTTTCTCCCTCCTGAATGCTACATAATGCTACCGAAGCAGAGAGCATGCCCTTCGCACCTACACCAGGCCTTATGCGGATACCCAACTGACCGCATACGGAGCCAGATCGTTTGGCACGTGCTCTTCGTTCTCCTGCATCGTCCGTTTCTATGCGGCCTACAATATTGACAACAAATGTATGTATAAGCTGGCAATCTGGACATATCTCATTGCCTTGACGCATTTTGGGATGGAGTGGTTCGATTTCCGGACTATGTCCCCTGGAACTGGACTACGGCGCGTGGGGCTGGTGCCAGCCATCAGTATCCCATGCATTATAATGCACTGGGATACTATGTCAAAGCACTATAGACGCTGAATATTTGACTGCATGGAATAGTGTGTTGATCTATTTCATAACACCTCCTTTCTTACAGGGGGGATATACTGTACAAAGTTAGATATTGCTTAAAACATCACTGGCTGGGTACAAAGAGAAAACGAATTCAATTCTAATCAGGCTATTGGCACGATGTTCATTTGGTAGTTTTGAGCTGAAACATGCTCGAAGTGATTAACAGTCACTGTTGGCACGTTCGTATCAAGCCACTGGACCACGCTGTGATCTTTGATGCGACCCTTCGATGTACGATATGCGAGTGAACCAAACAGACGGCCGTTCCTCAGAGTGTACTGCCCTAACCCAGAGTTCTCCCGTTGCGATGCGGCCTAAAAATAGTGGAAAATCGTGTGGCAACTTAGTGCATAGCCCTTTTCAGCCCATGTCAATCGCAATAGCGGTGAGATGTCACGGAACATTTGTAGATTCCGAGTATGCGCCACGGAGGCGCAGCTACTTTTATTCTGGAGGGGTGGTCGCGTGAGTTTAATTCGATTCGGACAGTTGTGACAAAATCTCACTCCGCCATGACAGGGCGCCGGATACTACATCGATGATCATCTGTTCTCATCCACGGGTCTCACATGCATAAGGTACTCATATATGAGACTATCGCTCTACGTGATCTGTCTTTCATCAACTTATCCACCACTTTCACACTATGGAGGCAACAAATCCTGGAGAAACTCTATTTCCCTTCGAGATTATCCTCCTACTGGTGGCTTGTACCGTCACAGGAGCCGTCATATTCCTCAAATGGCTCGACCGTCAAGTCCCCGACATTCCTAGTCCGCAGTGAGAACGGCATGTCTTTCTATTTGTTTCACAAGTTCTGCTGGCTCATCGTGTCTAGATACTCTGATACCATCGCCTCAGGGCCTTCCATAAGATCTGAAGCCGTTGGTCATGGGCAGCCGTGCAGTGTCCTTCTCACGAAACAGCATTCGAGGAACTGGGGCTTTGCTAGCGAAAGCTTGATGGAGTCTCCCTTGTTCTTGGGGTTACGCTTTCGCCATCTGCAGCATCGATGCCTAAATACGGTTCGGAAACATTTTAGATGTGATAGCTTCCCATATCGGAGGTTTTGGTCAGACGATTCTTAGCTATGTAATACTGTTGAGTAAAGGTTTTGTTCCATTTGTACCCGCTAAGAATGCAATGACATTGGCCGGGAAATACTCCGCAAAGATTTCAGTACGCTTGAGTTTCTCCTTCTTGAACCCTAATTTGCCATGGCACACTTCGTTCTCTGGGAATTTCGATTCTTAATAAGCCGCAATGAAGTATATCCCCATATTATTCGTTCACCAGATTGCGTTGCTTTCGTTCACGCACTCGTAGAACGAGGCAGGGATGCGTCAACACTGTCGGTCCTAGCAACAAACTCGGATTAACGCCTTCGTTGGCTAATTTTATATCATATGTCGTGATTAGGTGGGCCATGACCATCTTGGTTATCATTGATACATAGAACCTGGCAGGGTTGTCGCCAAGATATGTATCAGTATCTTGACAAGTAATGAGATTGAAAGATTGCAGTTTCATACCATGGTTACCGGACCGATCTCCAGAGGGTAAAATCAGTACTTGGGTGAAATAATCGTGATGTTGAAGTTGGTGTGCCTCCGTTGCCATTAGCAAAGCGGAATTCTTGAAAGCTCGCAGGATCATCGTAATTAGCTGGATCCGACATCACTGCTTGCTGGGCGATGCAAACTCTGTTTCCTGCAGGTACATACGTTCCATCATTAAATGTGAATGTTTCTAGCACTTTGCGCTGCATGACGGCTATCAAGGTTCATCGTAAGCACAGATCGAGCTTTTGTGTCAAATTGTACTAATTGGCTTGATCTGGGAAAAGTCGTGCAGTTTCTTTCAGGAAGCTGTCCAACAGGGGTGTATCCTGATCTCTAAAACCGCAGATTTCTTCTTCGGTCATTTTCGAGGCTTCATCCCGTAGTCGTTCCAAATATTCCTTGTGCTTGCAAAGGTTATAAAGCGCAAATACGATGATCTGACTTGTCTTAGACAGCTGATTGTGCTTTCCGCTAAGCAGTAACATATACAGACTCTAGGGGTTGAAATGCAGCTGCAAATAGCAAGTAGAGACTCTCGTTGGCGACATATTTTGAACTTATCCTCGGGCTATCCTGCAAAGAATTGATGATCTATTTGATACAATCTAGCTATGGGCTCTTAACTTATGTAAGGCTGCTGAGGAGAGTTCATACTTACAGGCTCTTCCTGGTTGCCAGCAGGTCCATCGCAGCTGCTTAAACGGTCTTCAACTATTTGTGTTACACTTCGCTCAAGCATATCATAGGCGCCATCACAAGAGGGTGCAGAAGGGATATCTATCCATTCTCCAGTATCTTTGCAGTCAATTCGATAATTCAAGGGAGACTGTCCTTAGTATTAGAGGAGTCATCAGTGACAAATCATGCACAAAAGATATGGAAGACAGCGAGGCTCTTCGGATGGCAGCGAGAATCCTATATTTGTAATTGTGACAACTGTAAGTAGAAGTTTGATCGCGGTGACCTCATCCGCCATCAGTGGTGATGGATGCATGGATCGTCGAACAGGACCACTATGTAGGTTTTCAATACGAAATTCTCAGCCGTCCCATACTTTCATTCCTCATGATTCGGTAAAAAGATTGATAGGGCATGATGAAGAGGGTGTGTGGAAATAGGAAACACTAATGTAGAAGAGTGGTAATGCATGAATGTAGGGGTGGCACATGCAGTCATGCTGCAAAAATTCGGGCGTGTCGACAGCTAAGTTGCCAGCTCGCACGGCTTATCCCACGATCTAGACCTAGATAAGCACTGTTTTTGAAGGATCACCGTGGTCCTTCCAATGCATTAAGCGGGTCCATGCAACAGTGCTGGATGGTCAAACATTCTGCGGCCTGATAAGGGATCTCAGAGACATTTTACTTGCCTACTTCACTGGTCTGATCGGTCGTACGTTGGGACACTCGCTCCTAGGGCCTATTACACGAGCGTTCCGTTAGGGCCTTTAATCGCTTTATAGGTTGAACTCTTCGCCAGTGACCGGGGTTCGTGTCTAGAAACCTAGCAGCCAGTAAGAGAATTCCAAGGAACTCTATACTTTCTTATTTGGGTCTCGCTCGGCAATTCCCACTCGACAACGGCTCCGATAATCTCATCTTTGTTGCCCGAAAGGATACAGCCTAGCATTTTCCTGGCCTTATTATTTGACAAGTCTTATGTAGACAAGTTTATTCGATAATGAACCTTCTCAGCATTTTATGCCTCTTTGTTCCAGCGTGAACACGAAGTAAAAACATTAAACCGTACTAGTCGAACCCAGCATGAACAATGCTGGTATGACTTGAGAATTGCTCCAATGGTGCGCTATCACCGGTGGCTTCTCAAATTTTGCGTGAAAAATCTTAATATGGCATGGAATTACCGTCTATAATGAAGAATACTTCCCCATCAACCTAGAGCAGAGGGTCATCTCGATCGAGAAGAAGGGTTTTCGCAGTCAGGAAGTGCGCCGTTGCAGCATTCTTCGTAGAGCAGGTGTACAGGAGATTGGTATCCCCCTCAATCTATGTTTGTTAGTGTTCAGCACGAAGCGCCTGCATTACGCCGACTATCATCTAGTGGTCACGTGGGCCGTGAACACTTGCGATGCGAAGACAGGTGGTACGAAGTCCTGCTTTGGATTACCATTCGAGCAAATACTTGTCGGCTAAAGCCTTGGACTTATTGTTCGGTCCAGAATCTAATCATTAAACAACATTTGCACTATTACCCTTGACAGCTAGAAAGACAAATGAAAATGGTCGAGACTCGCAATAGCGTCATGTAAGGTCTACAAAGAAATGCGTGAAAACTCTACAGGACTTAACCCTAATCTCCGAGTCGATTTGTCTCTTGGCGCGCTAAAGTCCTTGGCACAGATTATCGTAGGTCTTTCGAATTCAAAGCCAGAATTCTTAGACAGCAGACTCAAGTAAGGTCGCATTCCATCGTACTCTGTCTCATCCAATCTGAATCAAAGACTGTTGTTTGGTCTGTATCACATGTATCTACATTCAGTCGTATACTTCTAGACGACTGATCACTGACGAACGTATTTTGGAGCTATTGGCAGAATCACACCAAGTCAGAATCTGTCAAGGCTTGCAAGTTCGGACTTTGACCATGCGTACAGTATCTTGAGAGCAACATGAAATACAGCTGGCAATAATGAAGATCGAGCCAAGTCCACCATATTGTTTTCTCTCCCGGGGTTACGCCGCTCTGAGCTAGCTGGGGACATCCCCTGGTATCACACACAGATATGTAAAGATCATCGGGCCTTATAATTGGCTCTGCTATCATTAGTGAGTTAGACATTAATCGATTACGTTCTGCTATACTATAAATCCAAAAAAGAGATCGTCAGCTTAATTCTTGCATAGCAGATGTTGCGATTAGCGTAACATCTTTTAGTACAGGGTCAACTTTTGAGACTTCGCACACAGGATAGCGCAAATGACAGAGCATTCCTTGATTGAACAGGGACTGCCTCAAGGACTGTCCCAACCTAAACCGGGACTTCTCTTGATCTCTATGGCTACGTTTATACCAGAATCAATTCTTCCGGACAGAATATTATTGAAATGTGTGCGTCCATTCTGGTCGAGGTATGGCCAGTTCAAGTTACTGGTGTTAAGAGGGGTCTAGATACCAGTCCATAAACCTGGAATATCTGATGGCCTCGGCAAGTGACACTTCTTCTAACACCTGGCATGGATGATGACCTCGGAATGGAATATCTACCGTTAATGATATGACGACGTGTTCAGGCTGCGTCTTTTGATCAGTCTCTTGAGAGACCGTGCTTAAGACGATGGGCGAACATTCAAAAAGGATTGTGTACCAAGATCGTCAACACCAGGTCTAGCGTTAAGAAGTGTTCCAGTGGTATTTCAATTCGACAGGGTTTGTGTCTTGTCGCAAGACACCGATTTGCCCCAGCTAAGATGCGTAACTTTCTTGATGATGGTTGGCTGGCAAAGTGGCGCCATTCGTCAGCTGACCGCTACAACTTCTCTCAAGGTTGTACAAATGTCCAAATCCGGGAGAAACTGTGTCACCTCTATAAATGGCAGCGTGGTAATTCCAAGCGCTACTAATTACCTATTGGACAACCAGCATCAGTATGCTCTTTGCCATTTGCCATCGTCACAATCTCTTTATCACTATTCTAGCGTCTTCCACCACTATTGTGTGACACTCGTAGGTGTTGATCCCATAAAGTATATTAAGAGCCTCGTCCATAAAATCTAGCACCTCAGATGATGCCTACTTATTCATCCGTCTCACAGATCTAACACTACCCCACGAAAATTATCTACTAAAACATAACACATCTTGGTTTCCCTTGCGCATCAGATCTCTTGTCCGTCCAGGATCCTAATAAAGATGTCCAATTCGCAACCAGTCGCCAATGATTTAGATCGTTGGCCCGAATCGTGGTACATACCGGCAGACAAGGACTTACCTAAGCGTCTCACGTGTATCGCTCGCGGATGCGATTATATCTTCAAAACCAACACGGATATCAGATACAGATGGAATCACTGGCAAAACAGTTCCGCCTCCAAAAGAGACATGACTACAGATCACGGCATTCTCCGAGCTCTTAACGCGCAGAGAAATTGCCCGTATTGTGAGTACAGCTTTAAATCTCATCATGGGCCGACCATCCAAGATCTCTTCCAACACGAAGCGGACGTACATAATTCAAACAACACTACCAGTATCGAAGGCATTGTCACACTCGTGAGACAGGGACGATTTCGCCTCGTGACCCCCGAACTCCAGGAACTGATCTTCCATCGGATGTGCCAGATCCTAAAAACAACGGTCGAGTATCGTTTTATGCTCGAATACTGCAACCTCCCACCATACACCATCGGAGAAAACTTCAAGACTCTCCTCTCTCCAGAAGAGTTCCGGCCTAGAGCACCTTCGGGTTCAACATTGCCATATTACACTCCGATCCCAGCAGATAATTTCCTGTCGCATCTTGCGCCAAACCCTTTCGATCTACGGATTGAACTTGATTGGGAGACACATTGGAACACTTTGAGGGCATGGTACGCGAAGGGGTTAATCTAATTGCAAGAATCTGGGACTATCTGTGCCACTACGATTTGGCTGTCTGGTTAGTGGGGTTTCCTCGGCGGTTTCTTGAATAGGGAACATTGGCCCGGATATTTTCGATATTTTTGTACAGCATGCAATGATCTGGTGGCCATGTGAAGGGCCGCAGGAGTCAGCTGGACAGTTTGGACGTTGAAGGAATAAAAGAGGACGCGATACAAGTCATGCATGTACGGGACTTGGATTTTTCGAGTCTCACTGAGCAGTTATTGCTGGTTTCCACTGGAGAGTTTCCGAGGTTTTCGAGCTGTCTTTTCTCTACTAGACTGGCGCGTGGAATCTTTGAGGCTCTCGCTTGTCAAATTTTCCCTATCTATATCACTTTTGACATTCTCCCTTGTTTAATAGAAATGGCAAACCTCTATACGGGGTACAAGCATGCAATTAGAGCTGTGGCGATTGTTTGGAATTCCCGTATTCGCATAACCAAGTCAACCAACACGGCTGAGAGATACCCGAAATGGAAACATGACTATCAGTCGACACAAATTCACAACGTCCGTGTCACAGCCACCTTTTGCCTTCTCCGAGCACATGGTCTCACAGGCCTGAAAAGTTCCTTCACGTTGGTCATACCGAACATAACCGCACTTTCATGTCATGCCCTAGCGAAGCGAAGCCCGAGATCGTACACAGCAAGGAGCATTGGCACGTCATGTTGATTCCTCGGTTTCGAATCATAATCAACTACAATAATACCTCCCCAGCAACATACCTAGCTGACAACTCACCTAACCACTTTAGTTATTATTATAACCCTGAGGTACTTTCTTTTGAATCTTTTCTGTTACAGAAACATGTATTCATTGAATAGTAGTATAGATGGTAATAAGCTATTATACGATAAAGGATACCAAGATGTGTTTTTGTATGATATAATAAGAATAATGGAGCTACAGTACGCAAGATGTCGGCTAATTAGGTGAGGAGCGCCGGGAGTACCCTAAGCCTATGCCTCGGCATTAACCATCAAAACATACGCAGCAGAACTGTAACACTTTTTTTCTATTAGTATAAATATACCTCGGTATTTTATACCTTATATCTGCCACATGCAAGGCATGCGCGGTGAGGCAGAATGGTTGACATGCTCGGGATATGATGCTAATGGGATGCATAACGCATGTCAAATCTATGGTGGTTGGTAAAATATGAATACTAGAGCCTGGCTGCAAGAATCGAATATATACGCACTAGCGCCGGGAGTACCCTAACCCTATACCTTGGCGTCAACCATTGAACATGCTGTTGATTCATGGCAATTACTTTTACAATATTTCCATTGTTACCACGAAGCGGGGCAGTGCTATAACCCACCATGGCACATAGACCGCTAAAGCCCTTTTGGCCTTTCCCACTCCATCTCCTTCCTAGCTCGGTGATCGACACCAGGAGGGGGGTGATGGTGGAGTCTCGGAGTTTTAGTGCTGATCCTCAGCTGGAGACTAACAACATGGCTGCAGATGTCACAGCTTCTTCTAACCTTTCTGGTCCTGTCACCTCAGACTTAGCCTGCAATCAAAGCTCCAAATGCGATGATAATCGCATGCGTCACAAATGCCTCATTTATCGCTGATACGAGACTACTGGCTTGCCAGTTCCCAGCTGAATACTCGACTTGCAGCTTTCGAACACTAGAGAAGGACCGATTCAAGTTGCAGTCACTGCCAATAGGTTTTTCGGCCACCTTGAAGCAATGTTCGTTCATTGCGTAAGGGGCTTGGATCGAATACATCAACTGTCGTGCCCACCTGTGAACCGAGAAAAAACAATTCAGAGATCACTATCACGGTCGATTGTACCCTTCTGTCATCACGGCTTGATCCTCTCGTCCGTGTCTTAGCATTGCAGTCGTGGTGCATAGACTGGTAACATAGGAGAAGGATTGACCTATGTTTGGGGATCGTCCTTCACCCCACATTCTTAGCCTCGCGGTTGAGCTGCCAGGAATTCTACCCTCAACCAAGCTATTGGGCTCCAGCAGCAAACATTGTATCGGATGCAGGATGGTTCAGCTTGTCCTTACGAGTGCGAAATGTTGCGGCTTGTTTTCCTCCACATCGAGTAGCAGGCAAGGAACGTGGCTGGCTGAAACTCGGTCTAGATCGTCGCTAACGGAGGCATACCACTGCCTGATGACGTTGATATTTTCTGCCCGACTTATCACCTGTGATGGATGCGGGTACAAAAATGTGACGAGTCGGTATACCGTGCGTAAGTCAAGCTGCAAGTTAAACCTGGTGTTTTGCTTCTTGCCTTTCCTAGCTACTGCGACGCCTATCAACTGTGATGTTTGCTGAAAAGATGGTCTGCGGAATGTTCTGAATGGATGCCAGGCTTGATCTTTCCATGAAGAAGAAAATTGCACTTGCGCCACTCTGCACGCATGATGAAATTGGCTTTGCTGAATCCCGTGCGATTTTCTCTAGCTGACTCGTAGTGACCCACGGCGATACGACCTAGACCTCACGATGGCTTATAAATAATACATGTTAGACCCTTCTTGTGCAATCTGTATCTCACAGTCCTCTCACCTTGAAATTTAAAGCTCTGAATCACAAATTTGTCGCTCTAACTTCACCTACGGTCGAGCATTATGTCGAGGATCCGATACTCACTGCGGGAGATTGAGTTCAAGTACCTGTCAGGGGAGGACAAGTCATTGCTGGAAAATCTTGTGAGAGCTTTCCGAGGCATTCAGAAGTTGGACCCGTCAAACCCTGACTCATTCTTCACGATCGCCGGCTACCATGGCGAGCCTTTTCGTGGAAAAGGCACGACCGATCCAGACTGGTGGGGTGGTTATTGCAACCATGGCAACGTTCTCTTCCCTCTTTGACATCGGGCATACGTATTGCGCCTTGAGGATGCACTAAGAATGTTCCTGGATGTCAAGACGTGACCCTTCCCTTCTGGGATGAGTGCTTTACAAGTACCGGCGGACATGGGAGTCCCATTCCGGTTATCCTTACTACACCGTTCTTCGACCTCGATGGACAGAATCACAATCCTCTCTATTCCTACAAGCTACAGGAGGCTTTGGTGGAAGAGGTTTCAGACGCTGGCGAGCGCTATAGCAAGCCTCAAGGGTATGAGACAGTTCGATACCCACTTTCAGGTTTGGTTGGTACCGAAGCGGATCGACAAGCTACAGCCGAGCATAATCAAATCTATGCTGACGCCAATGAGAACGTCAAAATCTTGAATTGCAACGTTGCAGATTGGTTGAACGGCGGTGTCCAACTCACTGATGACGACGTACATACTCCGATGCCTGACACGTACTCAGTCTTCAGTAGATTTAAGATCAGCCTTGACGCTCCTAATTACACCGTCTTTTCTAACAACACGTCTGCGAAACAATGGATAAAGGATAAAGGATCTGCCGATCCTCACTATGTCGTTGCTCTCGAAAGCCCGCATAATGCCATTCATCTAGCCGTTGGAGGATTCTACTGCAAGGGCATCTACAACGCCGACACTATCCTTGGTGCTAACGGTGACATGGGCGACAACGAGACTGCAGGCTTCGACCCCATCTTCTTCTTTCATCATGCCTTCATTGACTATGTTTTCTGGAAATGGCAGATGAAGAACAAGCTCACGCGTGCTGGCGACCTGCAAATCATACCGGGATATGCGGGGACGATCTCCGACGAGGGACTACCAGACATCCCGCCAAAGACTGCTTTGGACTTGAACACACCTCTCTACCCGTTCCGAAAACCCGATGGAAACTGGTACACTGGCGCGGACGTGACAGACATCAACAACCAGCTCGATTACCAATACGGACCCGGCTCGCTCGACCCTTTCATTCATGACCGCCCCTTCCTTGGCCAAGACAATCAAGCGCCCATCGTCAACTATGTCAAGAGCGACAATATCGATCGCGCCCAGTACGCTGGCTCCTTTGTAGTGCGAACCTACGCCAAAGGCCCCGGCCATCCTGAAGAAGTCGAGATTGGTCGCGATCCCATTTTGAGCCGCTGGAACGTCCAAGGTTGCGCAAACTGCCAAAGCCACCTCGGTGTGCAGTCATATGTGCCCCTGGATACCTATTTGCTCAGTGTCTTGAAGGGAGATGGAGAAGAAAAGGAGATCCAATACCGTACCGCGATTCACACGCATGACAATATACTGTCTGAAGGTCCTAGTGCAGGAGTGGAAGGCCTAAGGACGCAGCTCGTGTGAGCATCGCTTTTGTGGACCAGGCTGGTGGTGGTCTGGATCTATGAGGGACCGCCAATGATAATTTCTGCCAATTCATTAGAAATGTCTCTCGAGTGCTGTCTTAGGAGAGGCATAGGCCATGGAACAAGCTGCATCCCTCGCTCAAATTTTCGTTAGTAGTCTCAGCCCTTCTTTTCCTGGCGAACGTATGGAACATAGACTGTTCATCGTCTTGAGATAAAGCAATTCGTTTACGAAATCAGAATTTATATAGAAATCACATGAAATTGCAAAGTGACGAACCCGCGGAATGTGATCCAACTTTCTCCGATTATAGAGCCGAGCGTGACCGAAAGACTAGACGCGTGCGGAGTCTTGATCGGTCTACTGATATGACACAAAGTTTCAGATCTCGAGTTCACTCTTCTACGAAGGTTGCTTGCTACAAGTACTAAATGTCCACTTCGTTGCCTCGTATCGACACAAGAGCAACACTAGTACACCGAACACCCTACCTCTTCTGAAGAAGAATATAAAGTCATGGTGTGCTCATGGCAAAGACCTACACATATCGATCCTTCACCTTTGCTAATTCAGATTGTGGACGATGCGTTTTGGCAGAGACCGCGGTTAAGGCAATACATATAGTGTACAGATAGCAAGCAGTACAAAACACTTGATATAAAAAGCAAGCAGCAAGACTATAGAGAGTTTCGATATCAATATAAACCTTAGAAAGGAACGCTTTGTGATGATGATGAAGCTACATGCTGGGGTTTGTGCGGTTGCGCCCGAGGAAAACCCTGAAACAACCTAGCTCAAGTCAAGTGTGAATGCGCGAGGGCATTATGATGCTCTCCTCCAAGGCAAAGGAGTCGTCGGCAAGGCGGATCCTGTCATGAGGCAAGCGAAAGAGAATGGTTGGTGGTTGGTGGTTGGTGGTTGGTTGGGTGACGTGGTCAACCAAGCGGCATCTGCGGGATTCTGTTGACGTTTTACCAGCCTCCTCCGAAAATTAGCCGAGGCAACCCCCCAGCCACGTCTTGGCGCAAGATTGATGGAAATCCCACGCTGTCCCAGCATACGCTCATTGCTGCCCAACCTCACGCTCGAGACTGCTTTGCTTCTGCTCTGGTGCAATCCACCATTGACTCTTTGCTTTCCTGCTCCATCTTCTTCATGTCGCTCGTTTGAATAGAATATCTCCCTTCACACTTTCATCTGGCGCTGTTTCTCGGTATACACGTCAGCGACACCAAGCGGCTACACGCAGACTGCAGCCAGGCAAGCAAAGAGAAATCAGCTGCGCAGTGCGCAAAACCTTCCATACGTCTCGCTCTCCATATTGGACGCGATGCCTCCTCTACTCACATCTTCCGCGGACTTGATACGGCATCCTCTCGCTCTTCGATCGCTTCTCCCCTCCTTATACGAACTCGCCCCTCGTTCACTACCCATCCACTTACCATTCTTACCCACAAGAACAGTACCACCAATCAACGCAGAACCTCTATCTCTCGCCTCTCTATTCCGACGACAAGTCGTAACAGTAACAGCGACAGCCCCTCCGCCTACACAAACAACAAACCCACTAATACCCACAACATACTCTGGACTGAATGCAGGTCCTGCACCGGGTACAGTCGTCGGCATCGTCTTCGGCTCCGTAGCCGGCTTCCTTCTACTCCTCTGGCTGATATACACTTGTTTCGGCCTCGGAGCTGGTGTGGTCGCCCAGTCCTCGGTGGTAGATGAACGTCGAGAAACAGAAGTGATAGAACGACGCTCACGTCGGACCTCAACTCGAAGATCTTCGCCGCGCAGACCACCACCACCGCCTTCAAGTCAATCAGCAAGCGAAGTGATCGAGGTGGAGAGCAGACGGGAGAGAACGCCGCCGCGAAGAGAAAGCAGGAGAGAAACAGTTATTATCGAGGAGACCAGGAGACGTCCGCCAGAGGAAGATATCGTTGAGGTGATTGAAGAGCATAGTCCAGTACGGCGGGAGAGCACCAAAAGGGAGAGAAGGGTGTCTGGTGGCTACAGGACTGTAGATCCTGAAGCCTTTGGTGGTGGAGACCGGCCGCAGAGAAAAGTCAGACGATGAGAAAGTGATAAACAAGAAGGACAAGAATTTTCCAAAGAAATTTTCGAATTGAACAGACCTCGAGAAGTCCGCACCACGAAGACCAGTCAGAGCAACGGCCTGTTAGGTAGTTTCAAAGTACTACAACTCCTTGACAGGAACGATGGTTGCGGCTACTAGGTACTGGCCATGGAAGGCTACATTCACAAGAGCCATGGGAATGGACAGTGCAAAATTTAGCGCGGCGATGGCTGGATGGACATATAGGCTGGGATTCCAAGGTAGATACGGCAGGGGCCAAGATATCCAATTGTACAATACGGACAAGATCTGGCGTTATATACGGTCTGTAGCTGAGCGAGGGTAGCATCTGAACATTTCGGGGTTCATTTCCATCCGAAGAAGGAAAGGTTTGGCAGAATATCCCTTTCTAGTACCAGCATTTGCGCTGGAGCAAACGCATTTGGAAATCCAGCTGTGTCTTAGTACAAGATGATACTCCCATTTCGGCATCCAAGATATCACCATTTTACTGAAAGCCATTGACCAATGCAATCCAGAATACTTCCCATGACTATTTTCAATCCTGCTTCTGTCTTTATTCATTTCTTTATACACCCATCCGGTAAGGCGTCCAAGCTCCCCATTTAACCTTTGATCCGCCACACATGCTTACCATATCCGACCTTCCCGATCCGTTCCCCGCCACCAAAGCACTGACGCGGCTGCGACTCGACTCGACTACTCCACCTTTTCATTCTTCAGCCTGACACTCTCCATCGCACTTCCATCATCTTCAGCTCCGCTTATCCTAACCATCCAAACCTCAACCACAATCGCATCAACCTCCCACCCCGCCTCCACACTACAATCGTACCATATCGCATTCCAACCTCTCACTCCCATCCACCTCTAATTCCACATCCACATCCACCGCCACAATGTCAAATAAATACGTACATCTCCCCCCCTCCCATCCCCTCCCCCCCCAAAAAACAAAACCCCCGACAACTAACACCTCTCCCCGCAGGACCCCCCCGCCTACCCCCCACCCGCGCACCAAGGTCCCTCCCCTCTTCCCCCCTCCCCACTCCCAACTAACCCCATCCCCTAGACACCACCCCCTACGCCCCCAACAAAGCTACTACGGCCCCCCAACCCCCAACAAGGCGACGGCTCATACTACCCCCCGCAAGGCGCCAACCCCTATTACCCTCCCCAACAAGGTCAACCGCAATACTACCCCCCGCAGCAGCAAGGAATGTATTATCAACAACCGCAGGGGTATTTTGCTGATGATAGGGGGTATGGAGGTGGTTATGGGGGGGATATGGTGGAGGGGGGAGGAGTGGCGGCGGGGAAGGATGTTTGGCGGCGCTGGCGGCGAGTTTGGCGTGTTGTTGCTGTTTGGACTTTTGTATTTTTTAGGGAAAGGGGGGAGGTTGGGGGAGATTGGCTATATATAAGGGAAAGGAATGGAAGGAGGAAGGGGAACGGGGGGGCGTTGAAAAGGGATGATATAGTATAGGAGGGGGATCGAAAAGGCGTATGGATATTCGCGCAACTTCCTCTTCTGTTATGAATAGTTACATTGAATTCGAGCACTCCTTTTTAGCATTTGAATTGCTATCTATATCGCCTAGATGCATCTATGCATGACCCGTGGATGGTTGGAACATGAGGAAGACTTTTGTTCTAAAAATGGCTGGAGTTTGACTACTCCTCAACCTTGTCCTCAATCGAGGCTTTCTTTATATCTTCGGCGACGTCGGCAGCAGCGTCCTTCTCTTGAGCTAGCTCAGCTTCAGCAGATGTGGTTCCATTAACGGATTGATTAGCGGTGGCAGGCTTCTTTGAATTATCGTGTGTTCGGCGATGCGAGGGAGAATGGGAGCTGGAGGATTGGGTTTCTTCGGCTTCTAAGCGCTCGATTTCCTTTTTGGCCTTATCGATGTTCTGTACATTGTCAATATACATGATGCACGTAGCCGGAAAGACGGTGAAGCTTACCTCTTTGGTTTTCTTGTCCTGATCCTTCTTCCATTGCTCACGCTTTCCCTTCAGCTTCTCTACCACAGCAGGGACATCGGCTTGGCTCATAGGGGGCTCTACATTGACCTTGGCTAGCTCTTCAATAATGCCGATGCTAAGGTTGAATTTTCCTTCTGTTGGCGTGCCTGGTGCGGGTGAGCCAGCAGTGCTCCCTTTCTTGCCCTTTTTACCCTTTTTACCACCAGTCCCCATGAAGTAATTGTCTTCACGATCTTCCTTCTTGGAGACTCTCATTCCCTTAATCTCGGAGTTACTGTCAACGCTTCGCAACGGTTCGGCTGCGAACCCGCTAGGTCCTCGTAATGACTTTGATGCTTCGGGTACGGAGGGATCAAAATAGCGAATCAATCCTTCCGCGGTCATGATTTCATCCACGTACGCTGGTTCGCTAGCTTCCTCCAGCTTCTTATCCGCGATCTTTCTTCGCTTTTCCTTATTGTATGCGTCTCGTTCAGCCTTCATTCGTTCTTGGCGTTGTTTATATTGTTCTTGCTCATAGTCTCGGTATGCCATTCTGGCCTTGTGAAACTGGTCTTTTACTTCTCTCAACGCTGCCCACTTTTCTTGCTGCTCTGCATGCGCTTTTGTTCGTTCATCCCGTAGTGCATTGATTCCTTTGTAGGCGTCGTCTTGCTGTGCTTTGAGGGTCTTGAGTTCTTTGTCTGCTTCATCATATCTTTGACTTAGAGCCTTGGCCTCTGGGTTGTCCATCTGTTTACGCAGCTCAGCTATTTCTGCTTTGACTTTGTCGATGCCTCTTTGGGCCTCATCAAAGCCACCGAATGCCTTCTTCTGTTTACGAAGACTCGATATCTCCGCGATGGCCTTCTTTTGGTCTACCAATGTAGCGTCGCTTGACTCGGCTACCCTTTCCAGTCGCTGTATCTCTCGATCGATTTCTTCTGTACTCTTGAAGGAGACCTGACTTCTCTTTGTCTTCTGTTCGGCAATCATTGACTTTAATCGTGCATCGAGGCTGGCGATCTTGTCCTGTAGGGTACCACGTGAGGATTTGAAGCCGGACTGCTGCTGCCGTATTGATGCCAGTTCTGCTTTGAGCTCTTGTTGCCTTTTACCGGCAGGGGAGTCTTTATTCAGAGGTTGCGCAAGATCAATCTTGGCTTTAATGGCATTCTGCAATGTGTCAGACCAGGTTTCGAGATGTAGAAGGGCTGAAGTGATTTATGCAGGACGACGTACCACTTTTTCTTGTGCAGCAGCATGTTCCTTCTCCGCTTGCGCAAGGCTTTCCTTATATTGTTGCTCGTCGGGCTTCTCAGGCCTGGACTTCTGCAACTTCGGGGAAGGCTCTGCACCAGCATCCATGATTGACATGGTTGCTGCCGAGGGAGTTGCAACGTCTGCCATTATGGGGAAGCACTGTGGAGCGTGAGATCAAACACACTATGCGAAAGGATGATCTTAATGCATAAGACTGAGATATATGGGCTGGCGCATTGACACAGACGCTGTCTCGATCCAAAACATTCGTGATAGAGCTGTGTGTGTGTGTGTGTGTGTAGAGAACCTCGTCCAAATTCCTTCGAATTTAACGATGCATAACCATTGCATAACATGGGCTAGTGCTTTAGCTTCACTGTTCACGTGCATTATCTAAGATACCTTATTGCCAAGCCATTATCTTCAGGACCGATTTCGAGCAGAGGAGACCATTCTGATTTAGGGAAAGCTCATGTTAGCGTTTGAATTGGAACGCCGGCCAATTACTTCAGAATTGACTGTACCTAAATATCCTACAAAATACAGAACTAAGACTCAATGGTCTTAAAGTTGAGAAGATTGATCAGATCTGCCGCTTTCCTCAAAGAGGAATAGCTGCCTCCTCAAGATCCCCTAATAAATGAGACTTCTTTTGAACTACAGAGTACAAAACTAGTTTGTATCTCATACTGCATTTGGGCTCTTTCTGCGAGCTCAGGCTTCGACTATCGAATTCGAGCCGCCGACGGTTGCATTTGAAGCTGCGGCGCTCGCTGTGACTAGCCGGTCGGTTGGCTGCCCTGGCTTCCCATTCAAGATGGGGGCCATAACCCACGGTCAATGGCGTGTTTCATCCAGACGTTCCAGTCTGGCGGCGCCAATAGCCCCTATCAGCACCGTCCAACAACACTGGCTACACTTCAAACAGAATGGTGATACGTAGGTGGCATAGCCTCCCAGGCCAATTGCCCAACATGGGAATCTCCCAGCGAGCAAGTGTGTACCAGGTCGTCATGTCTTCAAAGGTCGCCGCAGTCCGACCCTCTTCCCACATCCACGGTGTCACATTTGGCCCATATCTCGGTCCTAAACACCTCATAGATGGCTTCTTCGTGGTATCATCACGATTATCCTCGGTCAATCCCTCAAGACTTCAGCACATTGGAGGTGACACCGCAAACTTTAAGGCATGATGAATCATTAAAAGAATTGCCTGCCCCTCCTGGATTGGAGGTTCTACACTCAGATGCTGTACATCTGTCCAAGGACACCCGAGACAGTCATTTGGATGCTCCAGAAGTCGCCTATTCATCACAGTCCTCCCCCAAGCCCAAGTGGCTTTCGTCATCCCTCCCCGCGTCATCTGTTAGTGGTAGTTCTGGAGGCTTTTTGAATGAAAAAGAGTTCAATAATAATCACAGAGCGCAAAGAACAATAGGTGGTTTACCCTCAAGGACATTTTGGTGTTCCGTTGTCTTGGCCGCCCTAACGATAGCTGCTGTGGTTGGCCTCGCAGTTGGACTCACTGTCGGACTGCGAAATGCACACCGTAAACATGAGAATGCCTCCAGCTCCTCGTCATCGCACGCTTCTAGTATTGCTACTGGAATCACTAATGGCTCTAGCTTCGGAGTCAGTAACAGCTCTAGCCTTGCTGCGATAGCATTCAATGATACGCTTGGCGTTCTGCATCAACGAGTCTACTATCAGGATGATACGGGTAATATCAAAGAATCGTCGTGGAGCGCCTCCACCAATCTGTGGCAGGTCTCAAACCCAGCAATTGGGCTAGCCAAGATGAACACACCATTGGCTGCTATAGTCACTGGGCCCCCGCAGTATGGTTTTGTGAGTAACAGTTTCTGGTGAATTAAAGTCAACAACTAACGTCGAATTTGTCCAGCAAATCAATGTCTATGCTATTAACGACACCGGTGTCCTGATTGGATGGGCCTCGAAGGACACGAGTTTCGGCAGTAGCAATACGTCTTTCACCCTGGGTCTCATTAATAATCAAGGCATTATTCCAGCTACGTCTTCAAATCTTGCTGCGGTTTGGGATCGTGGCTGTGAACAGTGTTCTCTTACCTTGAATATTGTGTATCAGGGAGGCAATGGGCAGGTTATATATGGAAATCTTTCCGGCCTGGAGTGGTCCTTCAATCCAGTTCCCATAAGCCCGGTCCGCGGAACGGGACTCGCGCTTGACATTCGATTTTTGGCCGACGGCGGTCGAGACATAGTACTATATCATCAGACTGGAGCCGGCAACTTGTCCTACGCTGTTTACAATGGTACCTACAATAGCACTGGTAAGCTTTGCAGTCCTCGCCACAGTGTCTCCTTGTGCTAAGGTTTTGAAGATGCCCGGTGGATGCTAAATAAACGTGACCCTCTTTATCGTATCCCCACAAACGCACCAATAGCTTCGTTCGCCTACGGGTACAACCCCGATGGTAGCACTACCCTGGAAGAAATTTTCAGCTCCGATACCAATGGGACGACATATCAAGAATTCACTCCATCTACCGCAGACTGGAGTTCACCGCAAAATCCTTCTGCTATGAGTCTCGTTCAAAATTCCACGTCTCTAGCCGCCAACACGAATGCCCACGTGTACGCTCTTCAGGGGGGTGCAATCGCAGAGTTTGCCATGGATAATGGGAATGGGGGAACATGGTCGTTAGTCGGCAACGTGAAAACTAGCTGAGCTGGTGGCCAGCACTTATAATTTGGGGGATGGCTGTGACATTATCCGCCATGAACAGAGCGGGCGCCCGTGGAGCTTGTCATATGGCACTCATCACAGGCAAGGAGCCACTACACCCCGTACCGATCTATTCAATCCCTGGGAGAAGCTAAACAGTGAGCATCTGTTCAAAGGCTCAACTTGAATGTGATTTTGGAAAGCAGGTTGGGAAGCGACCAATTATGGGATATCTGAGCGTTTAAGCGAGTCTAGCGGATACCAATTTCACGTATATATGTATATAATAAGTCCTTGAATTAGAGATACAAAGAGTTCTTCAACGTCACTCGCTTCTTCAAGACTCATTAAGTGTAGGGAAGCACCTATTGTTAGTGTACTTAACACCTGGTCAGCTCGTAAATTCACACCAAAGATAATTCTAAAGCCGTAAAGCTCTCACAGCCCCAGCAGAGCATATTAAGCAGTAGGCCAACGCGCATTTTTAAATAACGAAAAACGAAAAACGCAAAACCATCAATCATGGGAGGGTACACGAATTACAGAGATACAGCCTAATAAATAGAGGTATCAACTCCTGATCCTAGATAATCTTCCATCCATTATTTACACGGTTGCTAAGGTAGTGGTAGCCCTTAACCCCCTAAGCTCCCCGTAAAGCCGCCCCCGGAGCCACCCCCAGAGCTACTCGTAAGAGTTGCCCCCGGAACACCCCCGGAGAGTCACCCTCGGAGCTATCCCCGGAGCCACCCCTAAGCCACATGCAAAGCTGGCCCTGCGCTGTATGAACTTGCGAGATAGTAGGAGCGGTGGTTGACAGATTTTCGGATTGCGATTACCGCTATCCGAAGACACTTCCATTTACTAGGCTCCAGCTCCTAATTATAAGTACCTGCCCGTGCGCACTCAGATTTCCCAGGGGCAATATTATAGAGACCATGTATAAGATATCATACCCGATATCTAGAGTTGGTACCTCTACTTATTAGGCTGTATATGATGGTTTTGCATTTTTCGTTTTTCGTTTTTCTTCACCACCGATCAACCATAGCCCTATAGGGCTGATGCCTAGGGGCCCCTAAAGCTGGTCCCTTAGGAAGCAGGAGACGCGCCTAAAAAACCTAGCTCCGGGAACCCATCCTATTGCCTAGGTGACCAACTTTTAGGGTATCTCTAGGGGGCCATACGGTTCATAGGTGTTTACGGGTTGAGGGGTGAACCCTTCTAATATGCTCCGCCGTACTAAGGTCGCTCTGTGCCGTATGGCTTCACGAATGACCAATATACTCGTTACTTGGAACTTCTCATACCACAACCCTCCAACACCTTATGTTACCTACAGCACACATTCCTGTTGGGATATCAACCCAAAATTGCCTAGCATGGTCGACGGATGGCGAGCTAGCACTCGCTGCAGGCGAAGAAGTCTACCTTCTGCTTCCTCATCGCAATGACAGTCAGCCCTGGAAACACGTACGATTCCAAGTAAACCGCTTTACCGTTGACGAATGGCCATGGCAAGAGCCAGCCAGCTTCCGAGACATGTCTATAGGCGAGGAGCAGGCCCTAGTGACAGTCAGCGCCCTAGAATGGTCGCCCTGCGGCCTGGCAAAACATAGACGTTCAGTTCTCGCGGTGTTGACATCAAATCTACTACTGAGCCTCTGGACATCTTACACAGATCCCACGGACCCGGAAAGCTGGGAGAGGGTGATGATTGTAAATCATTTCCTGATTCCGGAAAATGTATCGACGCCACAAAAGCAATCTCGCACCTCTCAGAGAATACGTAGCATGGCTTGGGCCCCCATTTACCCCGAGCATGCTGAGCGGCAGACACCATTTTCACCAAGGAAGTGGGGAGTGTTTCTCATGGCTATCACCGATGACGAGAATGGAGTATACCTTGTGAACTTCATCTCTCCATTTACAGGTGCATCAATGGCCTGGGAGATTCAAACACTGGTGTATAAGAGTATTCAACCAGCTGCTCAACTAAATCAACGGCCATCACTCCTACATCTTAAGATGGGCGAAAAGCGCTTCATTGATCGAGTCTCCTTTGGTACCTGGAATTCCGGAGAATATATACCTGTTACCTACCACACTCCAGGGGCCGCGTATCATGACAATCTAAGCCTTGTTCTTGGCCCGCCTTTGTCAGCAAACGTGAAGCCGGTGACAGGACCAATTGATAATTTCCAAGAAGATGCAGTGCAGCAGCCGCAGATGACAAGTTATCTGTCACCGCCGACCCTCAGCCCTTCAGCTGAAATCCAGATTCAGGAGCTAAAATTGATTTACGGTGCCGAGAATAAGCTAGGCTTGCATGTCCTGAGTAGACTCTGGGGATTTGCATCGTTTGAGAATTTTTTTGCCGTATGTGTCACCCTACACCCATCACGATCGATTGAATACTCCGGCGCAGCGGAGGAATACGCCAATGTGATATTCGACAGCGCACATCCTAAACAAGAGAAATTCCCCTGGCAGGGACTCACAGAAGTGGACGAATTAATGGGCCGCCAGACCATATTGGGTACCATTCTCAATGGCACAACGCTGAGAACGTTTGATTTGAGTAGCCTTGATCTTAAAATTATCTACAGCGCAATATGTGCCAGCATGCTTACGGAGAGCCTTCAGCAGTCTCAGCATTTTCAGTCCTTGGGCGGGATTGTACAATTGCTTGAAAATAGCACAGGGATCGATTTGGAAGCAGAGCATATAATGCTAAAGTCTACAAACACCACATCACATGATGCTCAACAACAAGTCGTCGATGTTGTAAGACGGACGACTGAGCTCAGAGGTAGAGCCTCTTTCCTCAGTCCGTCAACCAGGCATCTTTTGGACTATTGTCCGATTTGTACGGAGACCGAAGAACTAAAAGCGATCTGCTTCGAAAGCTTGACCGAAGCCTATTGCCCACAAATGCATCCATTTGGTAATGTCCTATTATATAATCTTGATGCTCTAGAACTTAGCTAATCACTATAATAGCGAGGTGCGCGCTCACATTCTTACCCATCACCGAGCCAGGCTTTTCGAAGCAGTGTGCAAACTGTGATCGCGAGTATCTGAATGAGAGACTTCATCATGAGATTCTGCATGAATCAAATTCTCCAGAATGTCTGCTTTCTCTAGCCAGTTTCTTGTTTGATAAGTTCGATGTCTGCCCTTACTGCGGGGGCAAATATCGAGATTGAGGGTGATCCTTCGTCGATACTGACTGCAGCACTACCCCAGGTCTCCAGTGGTGTCTCAATCGGTTACTCATCTTAGCCCGACGGAGTGAAAATTGATGTCCAATATAGTCTTCAGCGCGGTTTTGTGACGTCAAATCAAGCTCCCAAGCCAGAGAACAAAGGAATCACAGCGGGATTCGGTAAGCTTTGTGACAAAGCCCGTTCACATTCCTCGCCTAAGTGAGCAGGCGTGCATGATGTCCTCAAGTCACAGCCAATTAGTGGAGCGGTCTCTAATATTAAGATCTCCATCCTCAAGTGTTCTTTGTATAGACTGTTGTTCATTTAGCTCCTTTTCAGTGCGCTAGTGGCGACATATGATGCGTTTGCTACCAATAAGAGTCTGAAAGCGGCTTGCTATAACCGCATCCGGACTTTGAACAGGAAGCGACTATGAATCAAACTTTCTCGTTGTTGTCAGCGATGCTAGAGGATAGCATCATTTTTCGAAAGATATTCTCAAACCTGCTCAACCCTCTCGTTGAGTGCCCAAGATCATATATATCACGATGACTAGTCAGATGAGCCCGCGCCGCGACGACAACAGCACGCCAACTCCCATTGTGACTAATGACCACAACCGCCCCATATCCGTGCTATCTACTGCGAGCCACTCTCCCAAATATATTCCGGCCCCAAGAAGCCCCACAAGAAGCCTCGCAACAGAGGTTCTCAGCACTCAACCGTACCAGCGTCCCGAAACAGGCACCAGCTTCCATACAGATCATACCTTCAATTCTTCTTACCCTCCGTCTATCGACGATGAAGGGCCACAGAACACAGAGGTCAGTCGTTTGAGCTTCGTTTCGGGAGAATCTGAAGAGTACGCCCGGACTCCGTCCCCAATGCCGGCAAAAGTGCCGCCAGCGCAGCCACACCATGCAAGGTCGAATACCATAGAGAGACATATCAGCAAACCAACTGCAGTTTCTGATAGTCTAGGCTTCAATTCTGGGTCGCGTGGCCTCTTAAAACCATCAGCAACTAAAGACGCCAGGTCACCCGCGGCATCAACTGCGAACAACATAGAGAGCATAAGAGATATTGAAGCGGGGAGTGATTATCAAAGGGCTTCAATTTTGATTGATGATGATGATGTCGTTTCCTCCAATCATGAGACCTGGCCGCTTCGTACACCGACAGGGTCACCAACTCCACCAAAGAAAGATATTCAGCAACTAAAGCACCTGCCACCAAAGTCTCCCTTCATAGTGTCAGATGTTGCTACTAAGTCTTCTTCTATCCCAGATCCGCAACCAGTGACAAGTCAGCCTAGCGTTCGTTCTCCCAAAGCTTCTCGATTCAACTTCCTTCCCAAATTCCTGAGATCAGGACCGGCCGAGGAAGAACCACCTGTGGTGCCTGCCAAAAGCCCGAAGAGGTTGCCGAACGATCTGAACGATCCGGAGTCTTTTTTTGACGATGGTCTCAGTGACGAAGATCCCGCCGAGGAAGAAGGTTATGGGTATGATATCCAGGACGCAAAACCAGCGATGGTGGTTAGAAGTGGCTCGAATACAATAGAATTGAAGGAAATGTTGAGATCAACCCCACCAGTTTTAGATAGGTCTGGGCCTTCGAGAGTTGAAGTAGCGTCTGGACTAGGAACACACATTGACTCGGACACCGAGGACTCTTCAAAGAAGGAGGGTATCTACATGGGCTTGCCACAGGCAGAAAAAGGCGAAGATCCCAATCAACAGCCTGGAAGTGTCAAAAGCGGTCATCATGGCTTGGGCCTATGGAAAGATATTAACCCCTTTGCTATGAGTGTCCTCAGATCCCACCAGTCGCTGCTCAGAAATGACGTATCGCCAGCACCGCCGACTCCGCCCAAATCAGCACCTGTGGGGAGAAAGGTATCCTTTCCGCGTCCAGCGCCGCTGGACATTAGACCCGAGCATCGATTCCTAAGGCAGAGCATCGTTAGCACGCCGTATCCCAACGCCGGCGACGATGGAAAGAATGAAAAAGGAAAAAAAGCCATCAATGATCCCGCGCACGAGACTGAGCATAACAACCAACCAAATGCAGTCTTGACCCTCGTTCTTTATGGGAACAGCAACCCAATCCCGAAAGTAAAGACAATAGTCATCCCCGACCCCCAAGAGATCCAATTAATCGACGAATCCGAAAATGGCAAACCTCCAATCACAGCAACACAAACCCTGCCTTTCGACGACGAAACCCTCTCCAAGCTCCTCCGCTCCACCTACAACACCATGCGTGGCCCGCTGCGCTACCTAGCCTCAGCCCGCAAAATCCGAAGTCTGAGACTCCTCTCCTACACCTCCATCGCGCAGCTCGCGTCTCGGCATGCAAAGCCGATGCAATTCCGCGGTGACACCGTGGTAGCGGAGGAAGAAATCGCTGAAGCACGCATGCTAGACCTATTCCAGAAACCACGCCTTGGACGGGGAAGAAATGAGTGGACGAATTGGGTGAAGGGGTTGCCGGAGAATGGTAAGGGAAGCGAGGATTCGGATAGGGATAGGATTGCTATTGAGTTTGTTGAGGGATGGGCTCCGGGGAAGCTTTATTGCGCTGTCGCTGCGGTCTTGTTTTGCAGCCTTCTGGCTACCTTCTTGTGGATTTTTGTGGGTACAAGTGGTCAGGTAGGATTGCAGAGTGCGAGTTCTAGTTCAGATATTGACCTGAAGGGTCTCAGGAATGGGTTGTCAGGGGCTTTTGAGCCGCAGGTGCAGGAGAGCCCGGTAGTGTATAAAGGGCCGGGTGGAAGGGTGCAGGCGGGAGTGGAGTTGGGAATATTGATTTTGCTCCTCGGCTGGACGGCAGTGGGAGGCTGGGCGTTTCTGAGTTGGTTGGTCACTTGATAGTTGGTGTTCTGGTTGTGTGCGGAGATTGATGGTGCATGATGTAATGTAATGTAATGTAATCTAGAAGACAGTTAGCATGATATAAAATGATTATTCACTTGCCTGACTGGTCAGACCCAGAATATTGTTGACGAGAACTGTTCAATATCGTGCTTCTCGCCGCTAATCCTCAGTGCAACCGAGTCCTATCTGGTTGAAGGTTTTCGGCAGCGATATGCATAAGGGCGAGGTAATTCTTTATGGAAAGTCTCCCAAAGCATCAATTTAGAAGAATTCGGGTGCCATCTTTGCAGTTGCTGGCATTGACTCGTACCTTGAGATGCGAATCTGGCTCCTGTACCTTAAGATCATTGTTCTAATACGGCCAATCATTGTATGACTCGGTTCGCAACAAGCTATCTTTGAGTCCCGATGTAGGGGTATTCCATTCGTTAAGAGAATTTTTGTTAAAGTTTGACGAGTTTCATCCCATTGATATAGCAACCCATACATTTGCTTTCATCCCAGCTAGAACTACGGCTTCCCAGCATTGCAGAACGCTCGAAAACAAGACCAGAACTCAAGTAATAGGGACGCAGCAGAAGCGCCGCAAAAGAAGTGGATGCTAGGTACAGCGATGCGAGAATAATAACTATTGGAAGAGCGTTCTCAATAGGCAGCTTTTTAGTGCACGCCTCAAGTTCGCGGTCATGACAATTTTCACACCGCTTCACCTGAGGACTCATTGACCGCTCCATTTGAGGACTCATCGGCATGCATCGGGAAGGTAAGAGGAAGCAGCTGGGCTACGCGACGATCCGCTTCTGCGCATTCCGCATGGGCTTTTGCAGCAGCGTCCAAAGCCGCGGCAAGAGTGCGCGGTGATACGGGCCTATCTCCATTTTGACGAGGCTGTGACGAAGACCCTTGCAAAACCTGAGACGGAGTTGCTCCATCAGTCCGTACACCTTCAACCTCTTGTTCTTCATCAACTTTCGTCCTGCCCGTGCGCATTAGTGTTTCGATATCTTTTGCGGCGAAAGCGATTATGAAGAAGATGATGCAGAAGCCTAATCCAACCACCAAAGTGATAAAGATGTCGCGGCTTGCTCCGGTCCCAGCACTGCTATCTAATGCTCCTGTCCATGTATATCTCTGATAAATGGTAAGGCCTATCAGGAAGGAAAATATGGAGACCTTGACCATAGTAAAAGGCGCAGAGATAATGAAGACAGCCATTAGCGAGGCTCTCAGAACATCGGTTTCTCCGACGCCTGATGGTGGTGGTAGTCTCAACCAATTTCTAATATGACTAGGCCGGTATAGCTTGCCAACGATCCTTTGTAAAACACAGGCGTAGTAGACAGATAGACACCCAGAAATCACGGCAAGTAACAAAAAAGCACGCGCGATCCAGTGGGTTGAGCTTGGGTTCGGCAAATAGAGCCCAGTGATTGCGACTTGAGCTATGATAGCACCCTAAGCAGACACTGAGCGAGGGATGTCAAAAGTCGGAAGGGGTCCTCACTGCTATTGCCGTCATGTCACACTCATAAGTCACAGCCTGCCGAAACTCTACCGCATCCTGATCTTTACCATTCAGCACACTCCTCTGAATTCTCAGATATTGCGTCGCGGTATTGCCTAAGAAAAAATAGACAGGCAGGCCAACTGCAGGACCGTAACTGTCTACAAGCGCCCTTCTCTGAGCACTTCTCTGGGTTCTCGCAGCGTCAAAGGTCTCACGTGTCGGGATCCTCGAAGCGTCTGAGACGTTGAAAACTCGCGTAATGACATTTATACCAGCAAGTACAGATGAAAGCACTGAGATAAGTGACACAGGGTCCATGGTTTAGATGATTGTTGCAACAGTGATTTTGATGCGCAAATAGCGAAGATACGATGATATGTGAGAAAGTGGGGTTTACTGTTACTACCAGCCTTGCCCGCCTATTTGTTAGCCTCAGAACAACCAATTTTCATAGGCCGGCCGTTCTCATTAGTCATTCGCGTATCGGCCAATTGCAGCGTCGTAGTCGTCATTGCATGTTGAAGCCAATATCTAAAGTCGACATAAATGTTCTGCCCAAAAATATGCCCCCAAACGTCGGCTAAATTGCCCTCAGGCTGCTTTGCGCTGGAGATTTGTTGATCGTACTAGCAGCTTCCTCTACCGAAGCGATTCGTTATTATGCTAGTAAGTCGTCATCGGATGAAAAGACCCACGAAAACGATGCTGCTGGTATGCAGACCGCGCACTCCACCATTGAGTGTAACGAAATACTGATTTGGATATGCCTGGAATTTTTCGAGGCCCTCTTCCAGATTTCGAAGATCAGCTACAAAGGCCAAAAGTTCTTAAATTCGCAACAGGCACTCTTGAGAAGCATGAAGACTCTTTGCAAGACTATTGCCGAGTTCAAAGTTCGATAAACCATGAGTGCAACGACGCCAAAGAACCAAGCCTGCTGCGACTGAATGTGGCAGCCGGGCTGAGCTTCAGAAAGGTTGCACAAGAATCAGGTTGCACAGTAGGCTACCAGACATAACTTGATATCCGTTGAGCCATCATGATCCACTCTCTCCGAACAGATCCAGGCTCAGAACTTGCGAATGTGAAGACCTACGGAAGCAAAAGAGCAAGGAAAAGCAAAAAGAAATCTCGACACCAACAGGAATCGAACCTGTGCTCCCAAAGGAATCTGGATAGTAATCAGACGCCTTAACCACTCGGCCATAGTGTCTTCGTCAGATGGGGCAGCTTGTTGTGACTCATATTGATGGGTTTTTTCCTGTGTCACAAGCTTTACCGCATTATGGTTGGGTCAATTCTTCATTGAATAAGCGAATAAGCGAGAGGTATCTTACAAAGTCAAATAGCATGTCGCACATGGGTGATCTTATATCTGTATTTCACAACCCAGTGCGCAGATGTTGCATAAGGACATGGAACTTTCCAGCACAGGAGTCCAGACCATTTCCCGTGCACTTGAGGACGTTCTCAGCTTGCCAACAAGATGACCGAGTCTGCTCGTCTCTATATTTGTCAAACACCACAATGAGAGCAATAAGACGGACCCCTTCCAAGCTGGACTCGGGGCAAAATTATCCTTTTTGGCGATGCCGTACGTCCTTCAAATCTTAAGCTCTTCTAACCAAAACTCACACCTTCATATGCTCCCTTTTGGTGGATATAGTTCTAACCAGGCCATGAAATATGTCGGTGCAGTTGGAGAAGACGGAGGACCTCTACAAGAGATTAGAACTGTTTGATACAATGATGAAGGAAAAGAGCCCCAAGAGTGCGAGTTTTGTCTAAAGCAGGGATTAAGAAAGAACAAGAGGTCAGGTAGAAGCTTTTAGAATATGCTGATCCACCAGACTCTTGTGCTTTTTCCTTCGCCTTGATTCGACGCAACGAAATGCTAGCATCGCTACGGAGAGTGACACGATAAGTCTTGATTTGCGCTAACCGTTCCAGTAAAAGCCCTAACCCTAGCTCTATGTCAGACCCCTAGAGCATGCCCGTGTCTTTAGGGGGTAATTAGGCCCTAGACTATTATCTTTAAGCGGGTCCTCTAGGCGAGATACCCCTAATTAAAGGACTTATTAGATATTGAGAGCCCCTTATTAGTTATCCCTAAGTGGGTGTTGTCTAGGCAACCGTCCAAGGGTCTGTTGATAGGGCTGAATTCTTGGCACGTTCATATCCTTAGCGTAATTAAGACTTATCGTGTCAATCTCTGTACAGCATTTTCAGGCTCTTTCGCCAAGCATGGTGACGGGCTTATTTCCGTGAGGCTTTTGGTTTGGGTGGAGCTAACCATCGCGCGAGTTCGATAATTTTTCAAGGCTGTTACGGAGGAGCATATTACCCCTTCTTAAAGTATCTTAGTATAAATGTTATGGGAATATGGATCTACTAGATAGATGGATAGTAAACAATCATGCATAGAGCATACAATATAATGGCTTGTTTGAGAATGATGGAGCTCCTGAACGCGAGAAGTCGACTATGTAGGGAGCTAGGGCCGGGATTACCCGTCTTGGTATCTTGGCATCAACCATCAAACCTGCGATTGCTCCATGACAAGAATCTTGAAGTATTACCTACATAATATCACAATAGAGTTATAACTTTATTACTATACTATAAGTATGTCTTTTCACTAAGTATGGGCTAATTCATTAAGTATTCGCTTAACCAAATGCAATAGTAATATATCTGTTTATGATAGTTTTATTGAAATAGGTAAGTATTCTGTTACGAGTATTCGTCTTTCGGTGTTTTGGAGGCTCAATATAAGGTAGCTGGGTCGGCAGCCGCCTTTGCCCAATGAAAGTACACCTACGGAATCCCGCGCTTTGCCTTGAAGGGCTGCCGTTTGCGGGAATCGATAACATCACACCTTACCCCACCTGCTTCAGCAGCCCTTCTGCCAACAAGGTTTGATCAAGAATATGTCCACCAAATGATTTGTTTGCCTATTACTATCTTACACCGATTAGTTTCTAGACACCGTGAAGCGAACCATGGCACCGAAAGGAAAGCGTGCGAAACGTCCTAGCGTGAATACTATGATGAACTTTGTCGACAAACTGAACCATCACCCCAACTTAGATCACGCGAACGATTGCCCCGAAGCCTTGAAAGCTATATATATATTGATCAGCCAGACACGTTTAAGACATGAAGACCTAAATCCACAGCTTGAAGGCCAGACATTCAATGCCAGTGACATTTATTACAAGCAACTGATGTGCCGTGCTCAAAAACTGTCTCGTACATGCAGCGCCAGAGGAATGAATCAAAAACCAGAGGCCGTATGGCAGAGCGCCATGTCCCCCCATGCGTTTATGTCCCTGAATAACAAGGAAGAAGAAGAGACCAACCCTGAAAGGCAGTATCATCATTGGTAGGAGCGTCATTTCCTATGACAGCTTTCAAGCTAAAATTAGCACCATAAGTCTAGCCTGTTGCCGAGTCTTTCGGCCTGGAAGCCGCCCTCTGTTGGACGCTGCACAAGATGCTACGGCCCAATCGAACATTGAAGCCATCTTGGAGGCCTCTCAAATCTGGTGAGTCTTCAGAGGGGAAATTCTATGTTGCTCCTTGCCGACTGAATGTTTTAACCTCCAGCGACGACGACACACATTTCAACCTACCGAATGTTGTACTGCAAGACCAACTCAGGATGTATTTCAAAGACGAAGAGGGGCGTTACGGAATTCCCGATGCCAGCATAGGTCTTTGTGCATATAACTTGAAGAACGAGCCCTGGCAGAAGCAAAGGCGAGATCTGCGAGATAATCCAAGGATTCAGCTATTCTCACAGAAATTCCTGGAAACAATTTTCAGAAAACATGATGATCTTAAGGGGCCGTACCCGTCCCATGTGCTGAACGATGGCGTTCCATTGTTTGCTTTTGCTCTATGGGAAGTCAAGAAGTCGGATGGCGAGTCTCATTGGAGCGCCTTCACCCAATTAGACAAAAAAGTATCTTGCTTGCTACAATGGCAAGACGTTATAATCAACGAAGCTGAGATCTATCACAGCGAATTCTTTCCGGTGGTCTGGGTCTTCACAAGCGTCGGATCATCATGGACGGTCTATGGCTGTTATCAGTCCTTATCTAAGGAAGATGAAAAGCATTTTGCAGTAAGCTTTGAAGCTCAAGGTGTCAATTTTAGTCGCTGAGTGTCTCTTCAGTGCAGCGTTGAACTGTGGTCTGGCAACGTCTCCGACAAGAACCAAGCTTTGCAACTCCTTTGGATTGTTGATATTGTCAAGTTCTGGGCAGAGTATAGCTACAAGCCCATGATAGGAGCCTGCCTTGCTCGCCTAAAGGCTCAACTGGACAAGCATGACGAACTCCCATTGAAAGAAACTCTATGGAGATCCCACATCCCTCTGAACAAAGAGAAAACCCCTTGGTTTTTCCACCCGGCGAATTTACCCCATCATGATAGAAACCAACCACACAACTCATCATCATCTGGAGACAGCAGGCCCAAACTCAAGTTCAAAAGCCTGTCAGACCAGTGTTCTCCTTTGTCGCCTGAGACCGCACCAAACCAGATATTGCACAGACGCCCAACACTCAATGCAGAGCTAATAAATGCTTTCACATGGCTTCAAGACAGTGATCCTGGACATGGCGATCTCCTCATTATCCGAATTGGCCGAGAAGGCGAGATCGACAAGCCCCTCGTTTTGCTGGACTCCACAACTAACAATAACTCGGCCCAATATTCTGCCAAGGTCCTTTCTTATGCAGGCGTCGATGTTGGGCTCATTAAGGGAAAACGAGGTGTCTACCTGCTACGGAATCATCCCGACTTTTTCTCTTCGAACCATCAATTTTGCGCAATCCTGCCTTTAGAGCCCAAAGCCGACCAAGATCAGCGTCAAAAGTCGAACAAATCCTTCATCTTCGAACCCTTAGAAAAGCTCTTTGACCTTGACGGCCTTTACCGCATGTATGATCAAGCGAGCAACGAAGAAGATAACGCCGAAAGCTATCAAGGGAGCGATAATAACGATACATCGGACGACGAAGCGGACACGAGTAGCGACGACGATAATAGTGGCGATTTTGAAGAGGAAGAGGAAGAGGAAGAGGAAGAGGAAGAGGAAGAGGAAGAGGAAGAGGAAGAGGAAGAGGAAGAGGAAGAGGAAGAGGAAGAGGAAGAGGAAGAGGAAGAGGAAGAAGAAGATATGGAACATAAAGTGAATATTGATGATGATGATGATAATGTTGTGCCTACTACCAACGATTACGAGCTTGACATACCACAAAAGCAGTGCTTTGAGAACCTTCACCATGCCTGGGAACGCCACGAGTGGCCTGACGAAAAACGCGAGATCCACCAGACCTTCGCCCGCGTCGCAATCAGATTAGATTCGGCGCGAAAAGAAGCCTACAATGTGAAAGACGGCAACATGTACAATGTGAAAGACGGCAGCATGTACAATGTGAAAGACGGCAACATGTACAGTCAAGGTGATGAGCTTCCTATTGACTGGATGACGCCAGTGAAACTTTTTGGGAAGTCATTCTCACTTGTGGGCTTTGCCGATGAGGGAACAAACGCTGTCAGGAAGTTGGGGCGCAATTTCAAGTCTTTTGGTGTTAAATGACTTAGAACGTCGCATCACTGAGGATTCAACCGCTTCAGGATCTTTTCAATCTTCAACCTGCACCCGCGCGATGGCAAGGAAGAAAAATTCAAATGATAAGTGATACTTTCCTGGGAATTAAAGGCGTACATGGACGGGTCTGGTGTTCCCGGTCCTTTTCAATGAGTGTTCAAATGCTTCAACGAATTTCCTAAAGGGTTTTTTAGGGGAAGACTAAGTGGCGGGCTTTGGATGAAAAGGAGGAGTGAATTATGTTTACATAAACCTACAATTATACTATTATTCGCTAGGCCGGCCTTAATAATACTCAATCTAGGTATGGAGAGGCCAAAAGGAGGTCTTATTAGGCCGAAGCAGTAATATTCCCAGACCATTGTCTTATAATTGAAGCAATGGCGTATGTTAGATCGCGTAAGGCATGGAATTTAGGTCATATTCATATACACTGTTCCAATGGGTGAGTTTGATTGGACTATTATTGCTTCAGGCTACTTGCTACTGACATCTAAGTACGTCCCTAAACATGAGGTAGTACTTTGGTAACAACACAGCTGCCACTAGGATCGACTCATCATCGGTTGACTTACTATCCTCATTAGCTGCACCAACTCATTCATATCTGATCATTCGTCACACTTTAATGGTAGTCAGCCTATGTATTTGCTTCCACTTGTGAATCTCGCTAAGTGAAATTTGATTCGAAGCCTTTGAACCAAGGCTGTATTCAAAAAGGCACATCATAATCTGGATTCAAACATATTATAGGCTGATTTGGCCTCCTAAAATGTACTCTAGAGCCTCTTCTGAGCTCTTTGGAGGTGGTTCTCTCAGCAGACCTCCTTGAAGAACCTCGGGTCAAGGCTGACCATCGCAATGCTAATGCTTAGCGCAGGATCAAACACTTGGCTTTCATGGCCTTCGGGCAATGTGCAAATTCACAACGTTTGGAAACGCTTCATATGGCATAAGGTAAGGTCGCTTATCGAACGATGACTCCTACGAGTTTTGTGGTTTGGAGGGTCTTCCCTCATTTAAGTCATGGCTAAGTCAAGACTATCGCCTTTCATTCGTACCTTACCATTTCGTGTTACATCACGTGTCCCAGCACTCACGAATCATTCATACTCAATTTCGGCTTTTTTAACGACCTCGTCAAAAGTAATCCAATCTTCCTCCGACATGTCATCCTTCACCTCGTCGACGGTTTCGCTACTTGCAACGTCAAGCCGTGCGAATAACGCCTCCTCTCCAGAGCGAACGCTCCCACGAGCATAGCGGTCAGTAATGTGGACGTCAAATTCGGTGACTGTGGCAGCCGCTTCCGTCATAGGGACCTTGTGAATAGTACACTTGAGCAATAACCATTTGCATGCCCACACTCTCTTGCCATCCATTGTCCACTTGGTCTCCACATCCCCTCCTCCTCCCCCTGCGAGGCCACCCTGCACCGATGTCATGCCGGAGGGATCGGTCGGGGCTCCTCCTTTGGCTTGAGCTTTCCACCTCTGATTTCGCACCTTTTTGTAGTGGGCATCGTCAGCCACGTATTTTCCCGTGAGTAACCATATTCTGGGCTGTCTGAAGAATTGCTTGCCACGCTCGGAGAGGGTATATGCAGCGCTGAGGTGGGTATGAAGCCATTTGTGCCCTGGCTCGGACTTCTTGATCTCTTTTACCATCTCTTCCAATTTCTCACTACTCGAATGTTAGCCGACCTCCTCATCTCTGGGCATTTGTTGATTTTCCTCACCTTAAGATCTCAATACGGGTCATTTTGTTTGATTTTATCTCCGCGTGGTGCTTGGCGGATTGTCCAAAACTCATGGACAGACATGGTTCTACCGCTCCAACCAAGCCAAATTCTCCGTGACTAGATATCTTGACTCGACAGTTTGAACGAGGATCTGTATAGCTCCAGTCGTCAATTTCGAAGGTAACGTCGCTAGAGGCATGCTCAGCATCCTTTGGTCATATAAGTGAACCCAGGGGGATGAGCGTGCCTTGCCTGGCGGATACAGGAACGACGTGAGTCAGGATTCTTACAATCCAAAACCATATTGCCTAATCGTAGGCGGTCTTCTTGATATCCGTCCACGTATCCGTAGAAATCCATCTTCTGTCCTGACATGGCTTAATCTCCAAGTTTGCGCCGAAATCTTGAAGATGGTGTTGGTAGCAAGCAAGAAAGGTGTTGACGGTGCAATGATACCGCTGATAAGGACTTATTGATTGTCACCCTCGCAACTCTAGAGCCTTTTGAAGACTAGGTTCTAGCGGTCCTTCAGCTCCTGCTGCCTGATAATCATCTCGATCGGTACGCGACCTTCTAGCTACGATAGGTTAAGCTCCCTGTTGTGACACGTAACGTAGCGTCCGAGCACAAGACAAATCAAGGCTGCATACCATACTCATCGTGATCGCAATTTCTGTGACAGCGCAAAACTCCAGTCCTGACAATTTGTGACCCGGTCCTCCAATCATCCCTAATGCAGCTATCTTTGCTTTCATCTAGCAAATATGTGCTATTTCTAATCCCCCACTATACTAGGCAGCATAGCAAGGTAGCCTCATGCTACTTATAAACCTCTCGACTTTGATCGCATAGCCATTGTGAAGCGTATGTCCTACCTTTTCAAGTGGACACCGTTTACCTTTCCTCAAAAGCCACCAAGCCTCCAAAGCTCCCAGTCTGATGAAATCCGAAGGGTCGTGGACGATATAGCCTACGAGATGGATTTCAAAATGATCACAGCAATCTTCGGTCAAAGCCTATTTGGCAAGACTACCAGCGATGATTTTGCGGTGATGAGGAAGAAGATAAGCGACTATGCTGCGGAAAATACCGAGGAATCATACTCCATGAACCTTGTGAACGCTACGTTCAGCATCCTCACCGGTGATCAGAAGAGAGCTTCCGAGCTCCTAGAGGAGATAGAAAAGGGAGCTGAGAAGCCCAATATAAGATGGAAAAGACGTGCAAATCTGTATCGCATTCTTCAGCTCATGTACATCATGTACCCACCTCTGATCAATGTGAAAAACTGCATTCCAATGAACGAAAGTGTTCTTGTGGAAAATGCAAACTCCTTGATCGCAGAAGTTCAGAGATTGAAAGCAGAGATTGAAATAAGTGGCCAAGCCCAGACCGAAATTGATCGTCTCGAGGAGAGCATGATAATCAAGAATTGGCATGTACGTAGTTCTCAGGGTGATCATTTGGTCGATCTCCACGTCGAGAGCTTGTTGACTGGCTCTGAGCCAGCTGCATCAGGCAATGAGGACATAGATACAGTAAACCAAGCGTTAGTCAAGATGTGCGCTATGGAGCGGCATGATTCTTCGAAGCCTCTGAATCCACTGACGTTAAATCTCATGCTGATCTCTTCCAACAGGCCTGATCTAGCCACGGAAGAGGATAGGAATGAGCCAAAATCTCCCGCATTAGGTTGCTCAAGCCTCATGAATCTATATAACGAGTGCGCCCAATCTTTCAAGGCCGCCAACGCTCATCGAGCACAAGCTGCGGCATCTCAGCGAAGTGGGGCTGCCGCGTTGAATTTTAGTCTGCTAGATCCATCACTGGCTCGGGCAGTGGTCGATGAAGCAGAAGCTTCTCTTCAGCTCTCTTCCGACTTGTACCTGGAAGATGGGGACGAATTGGGTCATCACTTGGCTAAAACACACTTGTTGCTCGCCCAATCTCTCGTCGGTCGTCGTCAAGACTATTATACCGAAGGTTATCGGATTGGAAAATGGGCCAAAGAAACGCAGAACATCTTCTTAGGCAATGCTCTAGGAGTCATGGCTGCACGATACGGCTGGCAAAGATGGTTGAGGTATCATGCATCTGTTGCAGCTGCCAGAAGTTTGCAAATAGCACTAGGGATATTCTCGGCCTTGGAATGTAACGCATTCAAAGCTCAGGTGACTTTCACCCTTGGCGACATTTGGGCCACAGGGAATGACTTCCATCGAGCCAGAAGCCACTATCTGGAGTCCTTCGACATATTTACCAAGAAAGTATTCAGCGAAAGCCAGAAGAGTCGATCATTGTCAGAGATGCAACGGGCGGAAAGTGAAGTACTTGTCAACATGTCCGGCAGAGTCCTCCTCTGCTTCTTCCGTCTGCATGACGAAGGCGGGATGTAGATATTCTTTGCGCGCTTCAAGGAACGTCTTACCATGCTACCGTCAAACAATGCTATACGTGAGCGCCTTATGAAAGACGAGGAGAATGTAAGAACCTATGTGTTCGAGATGAAGTACCGTGGACTCTTGCGCGAAGACAAGATCAACGAGGCAAACGAGGCGCTAGACGCGTTCCTCCATCCTCCCTTGACAGCCAACGCTGATGTGAGAGAACAAACAATGGTAAGAGTAGGACAGATGCATGCAGCATTCAGTTATGGCCGTCCAGAAATAGCGCGCTTCTGTCTTGCAGAGATTGATGATCGATTAGGGCAACTCCAGGGTTCGAATTACGTATTGAAGATAGCTTTGGATGCTTTTGAAAGCAGTGTCAACGCTTATGACTTTGCCAGAGCTAGGAAGTTCTGCATACAGGTACAAAAATTCGCGCCGCACTACTTCTCTCTCGAGGATCAGAAGCGACAACACCAAAATATCGATCATCTGATCGAGTATGCATTGATGTTACAGGGCGAGCAGAGTTGGGTGTCATCTTTGCAATTCCTTGCATTATGTTGCCGGCTTGCGGAGCAGCATCGAAGAGAAACTGATGATCAAAAAGCGAGAAGGACCATATTTAGCCATCCAGATGTGGCCAACGCTTTTAGCTGGGCTATCCGCGCATGTCTAGAGCTCTCTGTGCAAGACAAGACCGGCTCTCCTAAAGCTTGTGATCCTAGCTTTATCGGTAGCACGTGGGTGGAGCAAGCGCTCTGGTTTGCAGAGAATGCCAAAGCTCGATTCCTTGCTGATTCACTTGAGCGACAAGTCAAAAGCACGGAGAAGGCGGAGATACTGTCCTCTTTGCAAGGGCAAAAAGAGTTTGACAAGCAAGTCGATCAGTCCCTTTTGAAGGCGAAAGCTACTATCAACGATCTCAGCTCATCCGAATCTGACTTCTTCAACTCGCAAGTCCAACTTTCAGATATACCCAATCTAATTGAAAAGATCAACTCGCAGCTTGTCATCATAGAAATTAGCCTCTGTTATGAAGGACTTGCTGTGGCTTGCATCTCTCCGAAGGGATTATTCTACTGTCCATGGAACCCGGAGTTTGGCCACTGGCAAGCCCAACATCTGGCAGGTGAACACCACACATGCATACGCTCTCAGACACGTGCTCTAAGTGCCCGTGAAACAAGTCCAGAGGAGGCAGCCGGGATTCAAAAAGACAAAGACAAGCGAGTGCAAATCATGAAGCGCCTGTCCGCAATCCTTGTAGAACCCTTTGCAGAGCATATAAGGAAAGCCTCACGCGTCGTCTTTATTCCTCCAAGGCATCTTGCAAGGATCCCATTTGCAGAGCTCGTGCTAGACGGCCAGCGTATGTTCCTCTCCAAGAGCATCTCCCAAGTGCCAAGTTTACGCATACTCTTGACATTGCATAGAGCAGCCTATAATCAAGCCAGGCCAGAAGTCTTTACCGCGTGCACAGTTGCGCAGCCTCGACCGCCAACCTCAGGTTACAATCAACACGATGAACCATTATTCTGGTCCGCGTATGAGAGCGTTGTGATAGCCAATATGCTACTCGGTGAACGGAAACCTCTAAATGGTCGCGCCCTTGACAGTGCAGATTTCAAAAAAGAATACGAAGCCGCGCACTTCATCCATGTGGCGGCCCACGGCAGAGAGTTTGACTTCGACGATCCCGAAAAAGCGCACATAAGGCTCAAAGAACCTGTCCATGTGCTTGATATGCAAACTTGGAACACTAAAGCACACTTAATATTTTTCGCCACGTGTTTCAGTGGCACAGGCCTCATGACCGAAACGGGTGATCTGATTGGTTTCAGTCATACGATTCTCGGGTCTGGAGCTAGAGCCTTTATTGGTTCCCTTTGGGCAGCGAGTGATGTTGCGACGTTCTTCTTGGTGTACTTTTTCTGTAAAGGGTTGAAAGAGGTGATTGAGGACCGCAGAAACACGTCTAGTCTGGCTGAGATTTTTACGAAAGCGCAGGTCAATTTGGCGGGTTTGAGACGGGAGAGGGCTGAGCAGATTGTGGATGAGGTTAAAGAGGTTTGGGAAAGGTGTCGGGAGCGCTTTGATCCCGATCAAGTGTTGCTGAAACGGGGTTTGGAGATTCTTGAGGTCAGACGGGAGGACATCCCAGGAGACTTTTCTGATAGCTATTATTGGGCCCCTTTCATATTTATTGGGTATGATACGCAGGGAAACGACGAGGAGAATGACGTGAAGAGAGATGTGAGACGATAGGAAACTATGACACCTGCCTGTTTCTGGACTTGGGATTTCACTCATGGACCACGAGTGAGGAATCTGCCAGAGACGGCATTCTGAAGAACGCGAAGGCCAGATTGGTGACTCTAGCCGCGCGATTCCGTATCTCTCCACTCCATCTGAAGCAAGCTACTGCCGAAGTTATCGAGACCGCTGGTAAGCCCTCTCACTTTAGCCGCCATCCTTCTCTCGCTGGAATGTGTAGTAGACCATGCTGCAGGAGCACAAAGAGGACCGCATGAGCGCAGGTTCGCCTTCTTCCTTCTGCATACCATAGCCCCTAGCATCAAAGCTACAATATCTGGGAACGAGCCTTCTTTCACTACTGCTCAAGAACGCCAACTCCTAGAGCATATCGGTCCGTGTCTTCTTGATGATTTATGCAGGAATGGACACACCAGCGCCGAATATCGACTGGCTACTCTCTCATCCGTCCAAGCTGCCAAATCAGACTTGGGCAACCATCTTCAACCGAGCCGGTCATCATGCAGATGATGGGCACATATACAAGATGGTCCGCGGCATGAAGCACGCGGAAAACGTTTGGAAGCCATTTAACCACTTGCCGGAGTCCAAGGTGAAGCAGAATGTGTTTTTACTAGCCGCAATTGCTGCCATCGATTCAGGCTGCAAGCAACCGATGAAGTGTGCCAAATATTTTGACTTCGTCCGTAGGGCTGGTTATCCTGAGGCTTGGGAAAAGGTCCTCCTACGATTAGCAAGGGTCCCAGAGGAACCGCTTACCCCTGTGACCAATAGTCCCGGACCACCTCTGACTAACGGCACGAGTTCAACTGGCGAGGAACATCCTGGGGTTAATGTTACATCTTCAGCAACTGGGAAACTCGGCAGTCATATACAGCCTTTGATGAACGGGATGAGCCCATCTAGGGAGAATGCCATAAAGTCTCCAGCGAAGGCCATTTAGAAGCCCGAGAAGCGAACCCAAATACTGCTCAAATTTCATTTGGATCGAAATGAATGAACAAGAACGGATCAGAATTGTTGTATGCTAAACCCTTAAACCATCCATTACGGCGAGTAATGAAGGCAAGAAACCACAGCGCCTTGCAAAGGTGGAAATGTGATAGACCAGAAACACATTAACCCTCTGTGCCAGGGTAGCAAGTTACAGCTATTGCTGCCATCTTAGAGAAGACAGAGCATATGACGCTCCATTATGGCCATTCACTTACTGGTTCTTGCCCTCAATCTTTTGAAGCTCCCAATAATTCAATAGAGGTATGGCAGGTGTCATCGAACGAAGTTTGCGTGGGGCCCAGATATTAATGCGCCGGATAGAGACCGTCGCTTACCGCATACGTATATTATCTTGCAGATCTTTGCGTTGTTGGCCGACGGTGCATTATTGATAACCAATCCATCAATCTCGCCAATGAGACCAATGTTCCCTGCATTGCAAGTTGTATGCCGAAGCTCAGACTTTGATTCAGCGGTTTTAATGACGTTGCTAAATCCGATTTTGCTCATAAGATCTTAGAGTCCTCAATGGATTCCCCACTTCGAAGATGGGTGCTTATAGTATGATCGCAATGCACGCTGGTAGTATCACTGCTTGCGTCTACTTAACATTATGACGGCGGATCCTAAAGAGCAGGCGGCCTCCGACGCGGCAGCTGCAGCGACGATTGAAGCTTCAACTCCTGCGAACTTGAGCATGGAAGGCAAGAAGACAGGCTCAAATAGTGTCAGGATATCTGACAATGAAGGTTCAGATTCTGTCTCGAGCAGGAGTTCAGACGATGTCAAGAAATTTAGAAAGCTCAGAGAGGACGGCTTCACAGGAAAATGCTGGGGCATTATCTCCTTCACGCCCTCGAGGTGCAGATGGGATTCAGAACATCCTCCGCAATTCAGTCTGGGATTGAACATCTTGTTTTCCTTTGTATGTCCCTTTGTCTCATCCATCGTCCTTTCTAAGCGTTCGTTCGCATCGTTGGAGAACAACAACTTTGTGGAGAAAAAGAGTCACAGTCACAGCAACCATACTCATCAATTGCGAAATTCAGTTGACTCAGGCCATGACCCCAAGAACTAATAGCTCTCAGGCATCAGCTGCTTCCGTCGCTAACATTTACTACAACCACCCCATCCTTAATATCCTCGCCGAATATTTCGATGTCACGTACGAAAAAGCTTCAATCATTCCCACAGTTATGCAGGCCGGCTATGCTACCGGTTTATTGTTCCTCTGCCCTCTTGGTGATATTTTCAGACGGAGAGCATTTGTCTTGACACTTAGCTGGTTCACTGCTACGCTGGTAAGCTTTGACTTGCTTGCCTCTCATTGGATCATTGCTGAGGAGCTGTCCGCAGTGGCTGGGTCTTTGCTTGACCAGCAAATATGAGGCGTTCGCAGCTATCTCTTTCTTGACGTCCGTCACAACCGTCACACCTCAACTCATACTTCCTCTCGTCGGCGACCTCGCACCACCGGAGAGACGTGCCCATGCCCTTTCACTTGTTGTCTCCGGTAATCTAGGCGGTATGCTCATAGCACGCCTCCTCTCAGGGATCGTAACCGAGTATAGCTCCTGGCGTATTGTCTACTGGATAGCATTCGCCATCCAGTATCTCATTGTGATTCTCATGTTTTTCTTCATGCCAGACTACCCAGTCAAGAACAAAGGAGGTCTAAACTACTTCAGAATGCTTTGGGACATGGTGGTCATGCTCACTAAGTATCCAATCCTTATTCAAGCTTGCCTCGTCGGATTCTTCATATCTGCTGTGTTCACCAGCTTTTGGACCACGCTGACCTTCCTGCTTGCGGGTCCACCGTACCACTACAATTCCCTCGTTATCGGTTGCTTCGCTCTTATAGGTCTTGGTGCCATGACTCTCGGGCCGCCCTATTCCAAAGCCATCATTGATCGTTTCGTACCGCTCTTCTCAACTATCTTAGGCGAGTTGATGTGCCTAGTAGGCGTCATAATCGGGACCTATTCCGGCGACTTCACCATCGCGGGACCCATAATTCAAGCCTTTGCGATCGATATCGGGCTGCAGACCTCGCAAATCGCCAACCGTACCGCCATCTATGCCCTCGAACCTAAGGCTCGGAATCGGCTGAACACAGTATACATGGTTTTCGTATTCACAGGCCAGCTGACAGGTACTGCTGTTGGCAACAAGCTGTATGCCCAAGGTGGCTGGGTCACAAGTGGCAGCGCGAGCGTTGCTTTCATTGGCGCGTCGCTCATCGTATGCTTTGCCAACGGCCCTTGGAATCCGGGCTGGGTTGGCTGGAAGGGGGGTTGGAATTGTAGACGTCAAGACCTTAGACCAAGGAATGAGGACGAGCCAGCTGCGGAGCAAAAAGGATCAGAAGTGGTCAGCGGAAGTGAAGGAAGTCAGGAGGAGAAAGATGGTGCAGAGATTACATGAATGGAGGATAATTGTCACAGAGGCATATACCAAATGAAGGTACAACCAGCAAAGAAAAATTCTAGGACAGCTCTAAACCTATAAATATACAGTAGATGGCATGGACAGACGGCAATTAATCTCCAGATGATGCTAAATTAACCCATGATCATTGTTTGCGGAATATATTCCTACGGGATCACCCCCCGCCCTCCCCTGCCCCGGGAGGGCCCCTGAGGCCTAGACTATGGGCTTACTCCCGGGGGAACTGCGGGGTGCTCATCACAATTGTTTTCCGTCAATGACATTCACCACCCTAGTAAACACCATTCTCCAACCTCCACCAAACCACAATGCCAAGCGCAGAAATCACCTCCAAGCGCCAAGCAGCGCGCGAAGTCATTGACATCCTCTCAGAGATCTCGCTCCTCCTAGTACGCGTCCCCTACTGCCCCTGCTCCCAATATATTAACCGAATAGCAACACAGAACACCCACCTAGACCGCAGCACACTGTCGCTATGTGTATCGCTGATCGAGAATGGTGTCAATCCTGAGGCTTTGGCTGTGAGTAGATGATTCAAAAAATATGGGATAACAGACTAATTAGAGGGGGATGTAGACTGTCATACGGCAATTAAGAAAGGAGGGCGCGAAGGTGCAGCAGCAGCAACGGGAAGGCAATGTGGGGTCGCCATAGGTGGCATCCGTGTTTGGCCTTAATTGGACCATTGATGACTGAATAATGAAGATGATACCCGGAGCTGGCTTTCGAGTTTAATCATTAGAACGACGCCGAAACGGGATATCTCATGATATTGTTCGCCATGCGTAAATGGACGCTCCTCCGGGTTGTTATCTACAAGTCCAAGGTATCTCTAGAAGAATCAGATCATGGCTTCCCTTCTCCCTCTTTCGTCTCCGTGTCTCTGGCCCTAAGATTTCCCTCCCCTCCAATATCTTCTGACATAGCTTCCGCCGCAGCCTGCTTCAGCCGCTCACTATCATCCGACTTCCCATCCTTCTTCTTCGCTTCGTCATCATCACTGTCACCCAAGCTGAAAGGGTCGTGGTCTGCTACAGGACTGGGGTCAACGGCTGTGAGTGGCTGCCATTTGCTCGATTTGGCTCCAGAACCTAGCGATGGACCATTGCTTGGTTCGGGCGATTTGGGATAGTGGATGTCGATTTCTTCTGGTGGGCCATCTTGGAAAGAGACTCGGCGGCCTGACTGAGTTGATTGGGGCCGTGGGGGAGTTGGCTTGAATAGATCTGGATTCGCTAGAGGACGGCTTGAGCGTCTTGGAGGTGCTTTGACCATTAGCTTTGGCTGCATTATCGCAAATCAGTAAAAGGTCAAGTTACCTTCGTTATCTTTCATGGAAAGACCGGCAAAATCGTCTCCAAGCACTTGTGGATCTGCGTCATATCGCTCACGGTCCGCGCTCCGTCTATCAAACTCATTGCTTCTCCTGTTGCCGTATGATTGCTGTGGGGCGTAGCTCTGCCTCGGTGGCTTCTGATAATCATCCTCATCCTCACCATCAATCTTTTTCTTTAGATTATTGACCCATTTGTTGACCGTTTGTTGCGTTTCGATAAATCCTTTCTTGATATTATCACGTATGACCGGTAGATCATCTGTGTATTGGATAAGCGTCTGCTTGTATTCGTACTAGATATGCACACCATCAAAGAAACTGCGATCACGGTCCTGATCAAAGTCTTCCGGTCTTGGAGCACTACCTCTTCTGGTTGCCCCTCCCCTTGGTGCCCGTCTCGTCCCTGAGCCAGACCTTGGGACTCCACCATAAGCCGCAGCTCCGTTATACTGCTCGGCAAGTTGACGCGCATATTGCTCGTCTGCTGCTAGCTGATCTTCTTCTGTGGATGTTGGCCCCGTTGGCACCCGCGTTGGTCTCGGAGGCTGTCGTGGCGGCGGCGGTTCTGCTGCGTCCGGATCTGACATGCCTAGACACAATGAATCTTTGTACTACTCAAATGTGGGAGATTGTCATATATACCCAAAAGAGCATTAAAAGCTGGCTCAACCCTGCCACCACTAGCTCTTAATACAGCTTTGACCACTGCAGCATCAATGGAAGGGAACGCTTCTTTCAATGTATTTTTGGCTTGCTGCTCTGGAGCGAGAGGACGTGGGGGCTTTGGTGGGGGGACCTCGTCCATGCCAGGTTGTGGGGTTGCCGCCGTGGAAGAAGGTTTGGGTGGGGAGACTGGTGTTTCTATAGGCTCATCGTCGAAATCTAACGCCTTTGCCGTGGTGGGTGACTCTGGACGAGGCTCTGACTTCTATCGAAGCATCAGCAGGCTCCCATCTGGGCAGGGCGTCTTAGAATGACATACTGGCTTCTCTGAGTCCGACATGACGACTTTTTCTCACCGGTGCGGCAGCCGTATTGATACGTAAGAACTTTGTAGATTTATCATTAAAGCAGCGCAAAAATGTGGAAAAGATATTGCGGAGTAGGTACTGATACGTAGTTGTGCTTTGCATGGGGGACACCCCGGCTAGGCTACCTTAGGTCCCGCTAAGCTTTGGCGTAAAACAATAGCTTGGTTCCTTTGCGCAGGAGCTCAAAACAACATGTCTAAGGTAGGAACCAGAATCGCGCGAATAGCTACAGATACAATCAATTTCATGTACTCGAATCACGTGAGTTGACCAGAAGTCCGCCAGTCGATGAGCATCTATGGCGGTATCCCTCAAATTTCTAAACGATACTCGGAACCCACGATTTCTTGCATACTTCCCTTTTCAGCAAAGTTGGAATCGCTAGGCAGGGCAAGATCTGTAGGGAAAGTGTTGAGCTTACAACTTTTCAGTCCTTCGTCCATACAGCTCCCTACACCTCCTTTATTCACTTCCCGACTTCTACGCGGTTACTCTTTGATATGCTTGCTTCCCTTCTCGTCTCAGATTCAAAAGATTCAGTGTTTGGTCATCAATGTCTGCTAAAATTTTCGTACTGGGCGTATGAGCGAGTACTATTTGCATGATGCTTACGTGACGTCTTCACGCAAACCATGCTACGTTATTCGGATTGTGAAAGTGGCTGATTATTTCTTGTGGTCAAGAACAAGTAAATCTTTATGTTGAACTTGATACTATCTCGAAAGCATGATAAAGATCATGCCATTTGAGGTTTTACTTCTCTTGTTCTTGAACGAAACGTGGAGATTTTTGCGGACAAAGATGCATTGATGAAAGGGGCCGGTGCAACTTTCTTACCTTTCAGCGATGTTGTTGGCCCACGCCACTATTGTCCCTCTACGCCTTAATCTTCAATATGTTGTATCGAAGAATGAGGATAATAAATTTTCAGGAGCCTGTTCTCTCGCAATTGAACACCCAATTTAATCTGTCACTGAATTGCTTGCACGAAAACCTGCTTATCCTGTCCTTGCTTACGACTTGAGGAGATAATGGCTTATCTTCGAATGTCTACTGTTCCCGACTTACAAGCCCTACTACACGACCCCGATCGACAGGGTGAGTCTCTACTTTCCCTTCTCTTCACCGCTGGAGAGGCAGGCCTCACCTTCCAGCAGCTGATCTTTGCCGATTTACATATTGACGACGCCATGAATTTGCGACTTACATGCAGACGCCTGAATGACATCGTCAAGGGACACACCAGATACATACAACACGAAACTCCGGGCGGGTTTGCGATACTAGGCATCCATAACTCGACTCTTTTATGGCTTGGACGAAAATGCAATGGAGAAAGATTTCCTGGAGGGCCATGCCCTCTGACTCCGCTAACGGAAGGAGAAGCATGGAAACTCTCCGACTGCGATGGAACACCGCCACCTCTTGATCCAGCTTCCGTAAAGGGCGAATGCTGTGGTGAAACCTGCGGGGACTGTAAAAGAAACATTGCCGCCCATGTGGCACCGCGAATGGTGGCTCTCAGAACGGATCCGGCCACAAGCGCAGCTCTATGCATGCATTGTACAAGGCAAGCGGTACGGCGTTATCCATATGGTTATAAGGGCTGCATCTGCATACGTCTTCGCCGTGGACACAGATGTTGGGTTTGCGATTTTGATATCTACGTGCAGCTCAGGGATCGGTCTGTGAACGCACTGGACATCCTGACACACGTCCATAAAAATCGGCAAGGGAGAATCGTTCACCGGCCCAACAGACCTCCGCTTAGAATGGTTCCATGTCCGGGTTGCGGGAGGGTCCATTATAATAGAAATCCGAACCCTGTGGCAGCCTATTGCTTAGCATGCAATGGCCTTAACGTCATAGCAACAGTTGGCACGCACAGCATCGCTAACACTGTTGTTCCAGGGAGACCGACAAGGAGGTCTGAACGCATACTCAACAGGATTGATAGAGAGTCTACAATTGGCTTGGATATCATCCAACATCCTCTCTGAAGATAACAAAGGTGGTGGAGCCGTAAGAATCATATCGTTCGGGTGCATTGATACAGTCCGTTACGCCTTCAAAGGATCGCTGTGGTACCAACCGACCAACCATCAATAGGTCTAAAATGAACACCCAACCTATTTCATTCCTCTCACGAAAACCTCTCTCATCCCTCTCAAAAAGGGTCCCAGATCCCTGCTTTCGTTCAATCTGTCTACGCAGGCCTCAATCTCGCTATCCTCTAACTTCGGCTTGCAGTTTACCACCCTATAGTCCCGCCTCTCAGTATCAAGTTCAAACCAGGCTTCTCTTTCCCAATCCCTTTCGTCGACGTGTGAAAAAACGAATTTGAGCCTATCGACCTGCCCAGCACCCTCGATCCTCAACCCAAGGTAAGTCTCCCAGAAGTCGAGCTCAGGAACATTGAGCTTGGAATGTTCTTCCAGTTCCTTGGCATATCGAGCTTGCGCTGCCTTGCGCTGGGTGATCTGTTTGTTATAGCTTGCGATCTCTGAATGCAGACGATCACGATGCTGGGCACGGGAATCTCGTTGGTGACTAATGGTGGCAATAGCTGACTCCATCTCTGCTGTCTCGGATGCTTGGGCAGAAAGTGCCGCTGCGTGTTGTGAGGATTTCTGCGCGACTATTTCAATGTCTTTAGCTTTCATCCGTTGGTCCTCTATGTTTGATGTTAGCTTTTGTGTTTTCCATATGTTTGGTAGGAAGGGCAGGCCCCGTACCTTGTAGTTCAGCAACATTGATTCGGAAGTGATTGCGCTGTTCCAGCACACGCTTCCGCCCCTTAGCTATGAACTCGTCGAATCGGTCTGTAAAGCGTGCCATTCGCTCGCGCAGATCGTCAAAACCAAAATTGATGTTCGGCAGGCTGTCAGCCATTGAGGGCGCGTCTGCTGATGAGAGGGGTGGGCGCATCGCGCTCGTGGATAGAGAAGGTTCGAACATGGTCGCCATTGCGCTGTACGCAATCTAGGTAGAATTTTATAGTATTGATCTGGACGTTTCGAATTGAAGTAAGCGACGTAAAACGAAATTGAAGAGTGAGAGTCATTGTTTACTTCGGCGGATGTCCATAGCAACCCGGCGCTAACGCTTCTGGGTGAATACATCAAGCTTCACACAAATCCTCTTAGCTCATCACTTGTCTCTCACCGCGCGTGACAGAACGCCTGTTTCGCCACACACTGACGCAGTCCACGCGCGCCTGTTCCAAAGGGAGATTTGGATGAGGGAGACTCTCGCAATGACCGGCGACCTACCGTACAGATTAGCGCACTGGACCAAGACTCGACGCAAACCCGGATGAGTGAGGCTCGTCTAAGCGACCTCAATTTTGGTCATCTAGGCAAGCCTATCTATGATTCCAAAAGCCACAAATGGCACTTTGCGCGGAGGTTGTCTACCGGTATGGAATCTCCGTCTATATGTGTATACCTTTCGTGAGGCTAATTTGGGGCAGCTCGACGGCTCAAGCCCGTTGGACAGCCCGTAATCGCCCTTGAAGGCTCCACTAAAATCTTTATTGAAACTTCTCGGAATGCCTCTGATAGATCGCGTAATATCACAGATCTTACACAAGAGCATCCTGAGCTCGCCCCGGCTGCCTTCCTCTTATCAGACCTTGCGCAGACTTCCGACGCCGTCAATGAGGTCACAGCTGGACATGACCCAACAGTGTCCGAATTGTTAGCTTTTGGAGAAGCAGTCGATATCACAAGTGAGAGATGGGGGCTAAGAACAATACCTGTTGTGGCTGTCACAGCAGGAGCTGCTGGAGAACTTATAAAGCTTGTTCGTCTAACCCCTACCCAACTGGGGTGGAATGACGGCCGAGAAGAACATTTGGACTGTATGACTGCTAGAGGTGGCGAGGAAGGACTCTGGATGGGAAATGGGAGTCCGGTACAGCAAGTGATATTTGCAGAAGCTGAGGGAAAACCAGGCCACTGGCTTGCAGTTCGATATCATGGTGCAATATCAATATTACGACCTTTGCTGCTACCTGATGCAGACATAGCAGCATCTCATGACGGAGGCATACTTCCTCTTTCTTCCCGTTTGGATGCTAATCATACTCTGACACTGGGGGAGCAGAATGGTGTACCCTTTTCTGATCTATGTTTCAACCCCTGGAATAATCAACAATTTGGGACCATCGATCAAGAGGGTCGTTGGACTATCTGGGATATCGACGTTTCTATAAATCCAAAGGGGAAAGGACATGGGACTGTCATTCAGCGCTCGCAAGGCCACATATCGAACGGTCACAAACAAGGCCCGGCATCGGCTTCCCTTATAGCTGACAGTTGGAACCGACTGCTATGGGTCGGTGCTAAAGATACCGTCGCTGTCGCTAGTCGGCGAACTCTTGCCGTTTTCGATATCGGAGACCCTGTGAAAATGCTCTACGTTATAGACATAGACCAAGGTAAGGAGGGGGACTGGCTGCTTGACATGAAGCAATGTTCGCTAGATGCTAGCAGTCTGTTTGTGGCGACCTCTTCGAGAATCTTCTGGATACGTGTTTCGAGCGCTGGCGACTATTATAAATCCAAGGCAATGGAGCCCGGTGCAAGCATCTTGCTTTCTTGGGACCATTTTAGAGACCGGGAAGACATCTCATTGCGTCTGAGCATCCTCGGTGTCACTGATACCACGAGTCCTGATAACGATGCGATGTCTAATTTCTCCAGTCAATCTGCGCAAGATCGCAATACTTCAATTTTCCTTGTCTTGTTGTACTCCCGCTTGAGTGGTCTGATCATGAATTTCACCTTCCACCATAAGACATCCTCATCGGAACAAGCTTTGTCTGCAGTGGACCCATACATCTTCAAACTGTCCGTGGAAGATAGTGGCTTCCCCAGGTCTGGTCCTGTGGCTTATAATCCTTACACAAGCTCACAAATCTCTGATATCGTTATAAAAACCGTTCATCAAAACCGTCGAAATCCATCTATACGATTAGGAAAGAGCGAGAACGAACTGGGAAACCATACCATCTTCTATCAATTAAGCGTTCTTTCGCATGACTCTACGCTTTCAGAAGTGCTTTGTGCGGAAGTAGAAGCAGTATCGACAGTTCCAATCCATCCACCGAATATTGTAACCCGGAAGTCTCTCGCGAAGTCATCAGCAAAAGTCTTCGATGATTTCATTGTGCCTGATGGATTTTGTAATCAGCACCATCACACTCCTGGGCATGGTCTAGGAGGGCCTATCCGCCAGCCAAGCCCAGAGCGCAGTGCTACAGAGACACCCTGTTCTGATGAATATCAGTGGGCCGTTAGCTTTCAATGGCTGCAAATGGTCATATATAGCGCTTTTGCTACGCCTTCCCCCAATATTGATGAGGTGCTGGAGTATCTTTACGACAAGGTCAAGGAACGCCTCGAACTGGAAGATGCACTGTTGGACACGCTGAGTCGCATTGCCAACACTGGTATCTCTGTCTTTGACATTGACAAGGCAGCCGCGGGTTTTACCAATTTTCTGGGAGACATCGCTCGGATTCCATCGGACGAGGACAAGGAGAACACAAACCACGAAGGGAAGCGGCTTCATATTTCAAATGTTCTGACGCCACCTATGATGGCGGCTCTAGGGCTCCGAGAACCTTTTCAGCTCTCCGATGTCTATGATAGCTTTATCAAAGCATGGATTGCTCCTCTATCAGGTACTATACCAGGCCGAACACGTATCGCGCTCGAGAAGGTGTTGAGAGACGTAGTGATCCAGATATATCTCTCCAGCTACAAAGTATGTGTGAACGAAGGGCCTACCGTCGATAAGCAAGCTGCACATGGCGACAGAACAGATCCTCGTCCGCCATTTGTTTTGCCAGTAAGGAGAAGGGTCTCTGTGACGAATCTCAGAAAGATCGAAGAGCCTGTAGCAACGTCTTCGTCAGCACGTACTTCATCCCAGGCATCCCAGGGTGATCTTTCGTTGCGAACCCCGTCACTCCCAGCCCAGCTGATATCTGAGTCGATCCAATCTCGACGGAAAGATGAACCTTCATCGTCGCTGGTGGAGTCAGAAGACACAGCCAGCCTGCACCTAAGAGCCTTGGCTAGCCTCAAGCCACAGCCGGCCTTACCCACGGGAATGTCGAACCTTCTTAATCACTGGGAACTGGGCGCTGATCCTGCCACTTATGATTGGGAAGCAGCTCAGCAAGCTTTCAACATTGAAGAAGGGAGCGAAGATGAGGCGCGAGCAAAGCAGCGCCAGCGTATTGAGAAGCATCAAAAGCGGCAGAGGCCTGATATAACTATGCCTTTCTCGCAGCCACCGCCTAAAAGAGTGGGTGGCAGTCAGCCTCAGTCAGCTCCGGAGACTCAAGGTAGCAGCCAGCAGACACAGGATATGGTGATTCAAAGTCAGGTGGAGCCTGGTCGCTTTGGTGGTCGACAGGACCAAGCGAAGAATAAGAAGCGAAAAAAAGGCTTCTGATGGCTATCTAAGGCGCTCCCCTAGTTGGGCACTTGAAGTAGAGGGTTTGGTCCTCAACAAGAAATTTTAGTAGCATCATATGACTATGCGTACTATATTATCATCTCCACTCCAGTCATTGCTCATGCCCAAGCGGAAAACAAGATCATTGCCCCAGAGATCTCGATCTCCTTCCATCCACATTCCCTCGTCCATCAATATTCAAATTGCGTTTTCTGAGGGAATAAGCTCCTTAGAATAGAAAAGCCCTGCTAAAAATCACTTTTGAGCACATTCGCTCCACTACAGATACACGTCCATGGGACGCCGAGCGCCCAACCCGCCGCACTAAATCATTTTCACTGTCTCGCACCTACCATTCTGATCTCGCATCCTCCAGGCTTAGCGTTGTCTTCACCCATTAACCATCCACCCATCCACCACATCTAGCAGCGAGCCAAGCTAAAGCGCAATAATGTCCTGGCCTTTGAAGTACGACCCAGCCTCGCAGAGCATCTCCTTCGGAGGCCGCGACAAGACTCTGTACCCCAACAGCCTTGCCCCGTTTGACCAGGCAACTCTCGCCGCTGGAGATGTTAGCCGCATCTGTTGTGACCGTGACAGAAGTAGAAGGCCAAGGCCAGAAAATGAAATTTTTGGAGTTGGGGATGAGAAAATCGAAAATAAAAAAGCTGGAGGCACAGGTTCCGGAGAATATCGCTGCGCATTTGACACATCTCTGCATAATACGACTTCCATCTCCTATACGAAAATTAACCAGCTGGAAGAATCAAGGCAGAAGAGATTTGTGGAAAGCCTCGCAAGAGGAAAGTGGAATCGTTACAGACGCCAATACACCTCAAATACGTCCGGCGAAGCACACAAGTTAAATAATAGCCTCTCCACCCACGACCGCGCATCCGCGTTTACCCATTGCCCCGCCGACATACCCTCCCTCACTCTCTCCAAAGCTCGCCGTGCAGCCCTTAACAGCCAAGCCCCCAGCGACCTCAGCCTGAAAGACCGAACCATTGAAGGGGACAAATGGAACTCTGTCTCCTTGCCTGCGAGCCCTGCAGCGATTATCCCCACAATAAAAACAGTCCCAGTGATTGTTGATGTTAATCTCGGTATGAGCGAAGCAAGATTGAGCACCCTAACAGAGAGATGCTGTAGCCCGCACATGAGCGCAGGAGAGAAACAAGCTCTTGCTCGAGCAGACGCTCCAGCTATGAAGGAGCGATTCGTCTTTAAGCACCAGAATAAGGAGATGAGCCACGAACTCAATGTCAGACAAAAGCAAAGCTTTCTCCAAAAACTGCTGCATCCGAAGGACAACATTGTCAAACCAGCAATACAACTCGCCACCGAGGTCTTTTGCTTGAAGCACAACAAGATGCAACAAGCCGAGAAACGGCCATTGGGTGTGGATATTGCGAAGAAAGTCCTGTCAAAGAGAGATGTGAAGGAGTGGAAGGCTATGCGAGGCTATAGACCGTTATTCGGCCAGAAATGGGTGCAGAGTGTTGCTAAGGCTATTGAAAAGGGAAAGGAGAAAGAGAAGGAGCGGGACGCGGTGGTGTTGTGAGAAATATGGAGATGTATGGAGTCAGAGATGGAAGGCTGAGAGAGGTACTAGAGTGGGCTTTGCTCAGACTGTTGAATAAGAGGGGGGTGGTGGGACCTGGAGGTTGGGGTTTGAAGTAGACATCTGGCACAAGGTCCACGTCTATCAGTCGAATCTAGCACATCTGTGACATGACACTTTAATGCACTCAGTGGTTGTCATAAAATCCTACGCAGCAAGGTGTGGAATTGGAGTCTGTTGGTCTGTACATAGAGTATTATTACACAAATGAGTCCCTTCTTCATCTATCACCAGCCTAAACAAATATGGTATCCGCATTGGTGTATTCTGCGCCGTTTCGCCGCGAAGTTTTTCTAGCTTTTATGAATTTCCGTCTGATGAATCTCCATGAAGGTCTCGTCAACGTTCCTTGCCGTTCATCCGGCGTCTCATCCCCCTAAATTCATGGATTCGTAGCCTACGTTTTCCCTCTTAAAAGCATGATTCAAATCACAGATGGTAGAGTTCCCATCCGTCAAGGCCGTCTCCATTGTTAGTGGGATATCTGCCCGATGGCAAACGCTGACCATTACCACCATCGATGGTGGCATATTCCGCTCGAAATTCCTCGGCCAGTCACAGCTCATCGTCTTGGTCGATCTCCGATGGTTTCAGCAGCCCGCCAACTTTAGCGGCTCGCTCACGCTCTGCCTCCTTGGCGGCTTGTTGAGCTGTCTCCCGGTCTTCAGCATAGAGGTCGGTGTTGTCTCCGGAGAACTCTTTTAGCTGGATGAGGAAGTCACGAATATTGAGCTTGAATCTGGCTAGATCACTGCTCTGAGTGAAGAGTGCTTCGATGAATTGAGCAATTTGTGTACTAGGCAATGTTAGTGTTGGGGGTTGATAAGGAATACGTTCTGGAGCAAGGCTCACGGTTGGAGATTGGGAAAAGCACTCTGTAAAAGGTTACCGATGAATTCGGTAAGGAATTGTCTATTAGTTGTCCCGGCCGCCGCTTGTTCAGGTGTGTAGACAGGCTCGCTGATCTTGCCGGACTCAACGAAGTAGAACATTCGTGAGAGCAGAAGTGTCTGTAACTTGAAGCCTGAAGGAGACGTCAGCCATGTTCTTCGTATCGTAATTGTGACGATCCTTACCAGCCTTGTGGTCCGAATCTGTCAAAACAAAGAAGACATCCTGCAGAATGGTGAGGTAAAATTGCTGGAAGAACATGCTTGAGGTTTGCGGATCCGTATTCTCGGCCATATTGTCTATCAACTCAATGCACATGCTTAGACCGGTATTCTCTACTTCTCTGTTGTCGTGCTTGCTGGCCCACATGCAAGAGTCAATGACAAACTTGAACTGGCGGCCATCCAATTTAAGAAGCGCTGGGAAACAGTATAGGTTGATAGCTTTCAAAAGCTTGAAGAACTCCACTCGGTGCTGTGGATACTCGGAGAAGTCTTTATTGATCATCTCAAGTGTGCATTCAAAAACATTCTCCATGATTGTAGGCACTTTGTCAGACATGAGACCCTGTTGCACGTTAGCAATGTGGCTTCGGGTTTTCGGATAACGCCTCTAACCGAGTGTTTCGAGGTATGACTTGTCCAACGTACATTGAGCTTGGTAATAATAGTTGTCATCACATCTAACACCTCCGCATCTCGCGCATCAGGGACATTTCGGTTATAGTCGACCAATACTGCGTCCAGTAAAGGAGGAACAATGTTAGCATTGACCATCTCTAGATCGTCAGCTTTTTCAACGTAAATTTGAATAAGCTTTAAGATCTCCTTCTTAATTGTCCGAAGACCCCGGACTTTGGGCATCTTGGTGGCAATCGGACCTTTGCAGATTCAGCAAGAACGTAGCGCATAGCTGGGCAAAGGGAGGACTACCGTCTCGAATCACGCTATCCGATATCATTTGGCTCGTCGCCCGATACATGGATAGCATATCATGATATATACGCCCAATCTGTGGGTAGAAATAGCTACCTATCGACGTGCAAGCAGCAACGTTGGTCTTCATGATGTTCCCAACGACTTTGATAGTTTCGCCGTCTTGGAGTGTCGAGGGATCATTATTAGCTTGGCTAATAATTGAATCCCACTGTATTCATTCATCAGTATAATTTGGTGACCCAGGAAGGTGAGGCCTTACAGCTTGATTTGGATATGACATTAATTCCGCAATCAGTCTTTCCTGCTGGCTCTTCTGGCCTTGCGCACTGATCATGTGTCCACAGGCTTCATAGAAAGTATGAACCTGCTGAGGAGTCAAGTCAATCGTAATCTTCCGAAGCGTTCGAACAATTTCGTCAATAAAAGGCTCATTCTCTCCTGCTTGCAGCGCAACGAAGTGTCGCTTGCACTTATTGGCAATTTTGATGAATGTATCACAAGCCATGTCTTGGACACCTATACAGTATCAGTACTTATCTTTCGACGTACTTTTTGGTTTATGATCCTACCTTCATGTGTCTCGTGCATGAATTCGAAAAGCTTGTTAACAACAGTCTTCAAGAACTTCCAGTGAGCTTTCAAAAAGCGTGGATACTGCCCGACGATGTACATTATGTTGCTGGCCACCACGGCCTTGTTGTCCTTGCCCCGCTTCATCTCTGTCAGACCCAGTAGATCTTTGATGACTGTCACGAGGAAACGCTTCTCGGTCTCCTCATTCATGGCACCAGATATTGATCCGATGGCCCAGCATAAAGTGTTACAGTTGGCCCAAGACCACTCGCTGCCGTCCACTTGCCGAGCCAACTTGTCCGACATAATGTTCTCCGTGTCTACAACGTCCAGGTGGGTCAAGTAAACCAGACATTCACGACTAGTCTTGTAGAGCTGAATCGTGTCGCTCTCTTTAACGAACTCTCGAACAATCTCCCCCTCATCGTTCTCAACAATCAGAACTTCTTCTGGCCGTACCATTTTCTCTATCATGACCTGTCGCAGATGTGAAAGAATCTCCTGATACTTGTGCTTTCGTAGAGGATAGTTGGCCAAAACATTAGGATGGGGAGCTCCACCGTTAGAGAGCCCACTGGAGTTCAGGCTGATGAGGGGGTTTATGTCTGTGATGGGCAGTTGCTGCATCTCTTCATACAGTTCTTGTACTAATTTCGTCCAATACTCTAGACATATCTTGAAAATCTCTCGATCGTCTATTTGAGATATCCGTATAAGGTAGAAATGGGAGTGGTTGAGATAGTCTCGGGTAGGTAGATTCTCGATGAGCTGAGAATAATTAGCTTGGAGGTGCAATATGGACGTTAGCAGCACTTACATTGAGATGTACGGAGAAGAAATTGCAAAAGAACAGCGCTAAATTCTGTACGTATTCTTGATCTCTTGAGCTACTCTTTTCATATGAGTCCTTTAGACTGACGGATAGTGGGATGATCTTGGAAACAGATGCCATGACTTCTGTGAACATCTGTATAAGCTTATCGTCATAGGAATAGGATGCCCCAATCTGTAGGCCCCCAATTTCCGTCAAGCACTTTAGCGAAATGTTGCGAAACTCAGGAGTCTCTAAGAACCTGCTCCTCAGTGTCTCAATGATAGGTGTCTCGAAGATGAAGCCAAGTGGGATCCAATTCAGAAAGCGCAGCAGTGTCTCAAGCGTAGCTTTGATGAGACTGCTTTGGTTCGCAGTGTTCAGAACTTCCGAGCATAGCTGAAAAATGGACGAGAACTCAGCACACATGGTGCTTTTGAGATTCTTAGTCTTGGCGGAGGTCATCTGGTCCGCAGAATAATCAAAGACTTCCTCCGATAAGAGTCTCAGAATCGACATGTTGTTTTCGCAGATCGATAAGCTCGTGTGACAAGAGGAGATGATCTCGTTGATGAATGTGGGCCAATTGTGCGGCCATTCTTGCTTCAGAATGGACACGAGGACGAGATTCAACTTGTTCAGAAAAGTTCGCTGGCTCTTGAGGCTTTCTTCAGTGCCTGAGGTCTGGATGATGAAGTTCACAACGAAGTTTCGTATGCCTAGCAATTTTATCAGTCATGTCCAACCCGAAGCCGTTGTGATAACTGACCTTGACATTGTGCTCTGGGCAAGATCTTCCATTTTGTCATGATAACATTATCCAGAATCTGTAGGCCAATGTCTGCGGTTGCTTAGCTGTGCTCCTTGCATACTCTAAATAGCCATCTCTCACATTTGGTCTGCGGGTACGAAGCCTCTTGTAAAATCTTATCCACCAATAGCCATGCATCTGGATTCTCTTTAAACTGGAACGAATCATTAGTGGCGATAGAGCATTCCCTTTGAGGTCGGAGTACGTACTTGATTCAAGGTGTTTTGAGCTTGCTTTTGCTATGCCACGAATCAGCCTTAGTATAATAGCAATATCACAAATTTTCCAGTCTCACCACTTCACCACGGCCCTCGTAGAATTGTTTGACCGTTTGATCGAGCTCCTCTACCGAGAGCGACATTTTGAGCACGTTTCCGGCAGTGCACGTTTAATGATAGAGATGTTTCCCAAGTCCAGACAGCTTTCCGCCCAACACTTCTTGTGGACAAGTGTCCGTCGCTACAGGACGAGGCGGCGTAGTTCGTGGTCAACTTCAAGGTCGTAGCTGGTGGGGGGCGGGGTGGTGGTGTTTTGATCGTGTATTTGGGAGGAAGAAGGTCGAAAGTTGGGCTGTTACAGGTGATGCAAGTATCCAGCCGGCATCGGTAGCGAAGTGGAGTCCAAGTGGCTGAGAAAGTGTGGTAGCTTGAAGTGTCGAAGTGTGGCAGGCAAGGTTGGCGTTCAAATCGCGTAGGTACTCGTGAATGAATTAGTAAGGCAGCCGGATCGAGTGACGTTCCGTCGATACCTTAGAACTAGGTAGGGCTGGACACACTAACTCTAGGCACTCAAAGCCGCCAAGCCTCTCACTTCTTGCGTCTGTACTCATCTATCAATACCACCTCATCTATCGATCAGAGTCTATGGTTCGCTGATAGGTACGTAGGCTCTTCTTACGAGTTTCCTATTAACGGGCTCAACAGATTACGAAGTGATTTTGCATGTGTGCACAGGACTTCATTAGATAGTTCTATGGATCATACAGAATGTCGATTACTGTTACACGTCCCAAGACTCACAAGCTCAGCGAACTTGATCTGCTCTGGAGACTCTCAGCTAGTATCTACGTCCTCATCCGAACACTCATCATCATCCTCAGTAACAGCATCGTCCTCGTTGATCGGCAAACCCTGCGCCGGAGGTCCGTTGACCTCTTGTACTGGATTGTTGTGTAATAGCGAAGATAGCAAAGAAGAGCTTCCATTGGTATATGCTCCCGTAACAATTGATGGACTAGCGACTGGCTGCGCTGGAGGAGGAGGCGGTGCAGGAAGGCTGGTAGCTGATTGAGGAAGGCTTGCAGCAACAGGCGCTGGAGGGAGTGAAGAAGCAGCAGGCGGGGTGGAGCTAGATGCTACTGGCCCTTGATCTGTGCCTCCTGAGCAGTCGGAGTCCTCGATGAGGATCTGCAGATTGGGCCCCTGATGGACTTTAGCAGTCTATTAATACGATCAATGGCACAGTGGTACTCACGCCACCAAAGGCCTCGCCAGTAAGTGCCTCATATGCGCTCTGGTCGATGTCCAATTGATTGGTGTTCGGATCGTTGCATCTTTGGTTCGCAGCCATGTCGGTCTTGCAATAATTCTGGGGATTCGTCTGGGGACAAGAGTCGATAATCTGAACTATGACAGAGTTCCCGATGCCACCAATGGCCTCGGTGACCGGGATCGCTCCTTGATTGGTCACTTTGTAGCACTTTCCACAATTCGTTTTCGGACAAGTTGGGCCTGTGCCATCAATTGGACTTTGCCCGTTGCAATTTGACAGGTTGATGCTGCCACTGCATTTGCCTCCAGAGATATTAGGGGACACATCGGATGCTGCAGCTCCATATGTACCAGGTTGACCTACGAAGGTCAGAGATCTTGAACATCAAGGCTGCAGAACGAATGTGAATCAATAGACGGAGGTTTACTGGAACTCGACCTACCAGCCATTGGACCGCAATTGGTGTTACTCTGAGCGGCGTAGTTGTTGAAGGTTGCAACGCTATAGGGATAGCTGGCTCTTCTCAGCAGAGGAGAATTGATTCGAGCTTCAGTGTTCAACGCCAAGGCAAGCAGTATCTGGAGCAGCATAATGGAATGATGAACGAGACCGGAATTGCGAAGAAGGTATGCCTTGCTGACATCCACAAACAAAGGGTCAAAGAATGACTGTAGTTAGAGTAATGCACTAGGCATCACAAACAAATGATCAGGCAGAGTACTGGCCGGAAAGACGACCGGCGGCAGACGCGACGCAGATTACGCTGAAGGCAGTCGAAAACCTAGGTGGGCAGGCCTGAAGTTATACCAGCTCCAGAAGCTTTCTCGCTCCCTTCTTGCCGCTGGCGGCTTGCCCTTGGGAGCGAGCACAAGCGTCGTCATGCTGATATGCTCCGTGTGATGATACAATATCGGCCGCGTTTGCGTACAGGCTTTGCCATACACGCGCCTCCAGGACTAACATTTGGACGCACGGAATGGTACCTGAGCAAAGACGGATGCCTAGTTTCAGGGACGAGTTGGGCCTTTGTCCGTATCTGGTGAGGATCCGAGCGAGCCTTGTGTTTCGGAAGAAGCAACCAATGTCATGCAGCCTGATTGAGTTCCAAATCTCCGACACGCACGCACTTATTTGGGCAGCGAACACGGCAACGGATGTAAGATGTGAGCTGATGAAACGCGTTTGAGGTTGCCTGGCGCATAATGGTACAAGCGCACCACGGAGCAAACACGGCCACGTACAGTTCTAGCCGCGCAACGACCTTTATTAGAGGAACGATAGTTCTAAAGCCTGTGAAATGTTTACCGGAAGATTTGGTCTTCTAGGATGCGTACACTTGTAGATGAAGTTGGGGGCCTTGTTTGAGCTTCGTTTCCAGAGCTGTCTTTTGTGCTCATAGATTCTGTAACAAGAACCTTTCGTCTTAAAACCATTCCACGTGATGCCGCGAAAGTGCAGTCGCTTAAATGTCAATCGAGATCTCTTCCGGATTGACAGCTTCCGGTTACAGGGTACTGGGCAGATCCCGCGGGATCTAGGCCTGAAAGGTTCCCCATGGATTTCACGGCAATTTTCAGCTTGGCTAAGCCTGCGTAAACACTCAGGGAACGAGGGGCCCCCCACAATTACTGTTCGCGAGTCACTCCCACCCTGTCAGGTGCGAAGGAATCGAACTAAGGATAGGTAAATCCTCAAGCAATGGTCAAGCGTTTGTGAATTGTCTAGAGGTTTTGGTCAAGGGGCAAATAATCAATGTTGACGAAAATGTGCTCTCCGGCTCTAGATACTCAATACCGACGACTCTTGTGGCTCAAGTCAAGTGCAGACCAAGAACGCATTTAGTCACGCGCATTTGTTGCAGTGACAAGCACTCGGATGAGATGGCAATACAGATATCTCAGAAATATAAAGGTGAACAGCCGGCCTGTCTCGACCTGCTCCCTCACTTTTCAAGGCTAGGGCATCCTTCCTCAAACTCCTCACCAATATCACGCCTCCCGCCACCAGACCAACACTCTCCCTTCTCCTCGGTATGATTTTAACCCCCATTTTCCGTGGCCCGCTGTTGTCCTTTAGCGCTTTCTTCGCCACCAGATTGCTGCTGATTAAAGCAGCTGACACTCATCGGCTCTCATACGAGATCTTCACAAACCCCCGGCTGTTCTGTGCATACTATGCTTGTCTCCCAAATGTCAGTATATCTCCTTTTGACAGGCTCTCATCCAGCCTACTGAGAGGCGCCTGATAGATACACCTTACCCCAATCGTCGTTCCGATGTGCTCATCATGTCTCTGGTCACTTCTTCCTAAGCTTGCTCCACAAGTAGACGCAGCCTCGCTATACTCAAGATCGAATCTGCCAATCATCGAGACATTGCTGCTATATCTGTCAACTGCAATTGTGAATGCATTGACATCATCAGGTTGAATCCGTTATTCTTGGCTTAGTCGCTTCACCTAGCCTGTACTCTCGGTATGCTAGCACTACCGTCACTCTTTTTCGGTCATTGCCTCTAAGCCTCGAGCTTCACCACCTATCACATTCAATCAGACTATAATCTGTGCATATTATGAGAACTGCTTTCCCGCCAGCTGCCACTGCTACTCATTGAGGATGGTTACATCAAGGCTTTCTGCACCATTTTCAGCCTTGTGTTATGTGTCTGCAAGAGAGAAGGGATTGCAGCAGGACGTTTAGCATGCAATGATTCACTCCTTCGCTTTAGCGGTTCCCTGTAGAGTTTGGTCAAAATCTTCCTTCTCTGTGCTTGGCTCACATGAGCTAATTCACCTGAAGAGATCGCCGATACGAACACTTGCAACTCATGCATAACACGGTAGGTGCGAATCCCATCTCTGGCTTTCTCATTCATTATACAATGTGAATCACAGCCCTGTGTGATCATGGGTCATCTTGCAAAGTGCCTATAAGACCTCTCCCTCTTCATCCACTTCTGAAGAAAGATCTCCACACAGTTCGAGCAGCGTCGACAGATCTAACCCGTCACATGGAAACACCTATCAAGACCAACTTTGGCCATTCCTACAAGCCTTATGGTAGCGACAATCTACTTCTCCTCACTCTACATTCTACCAAATTCTTGGACAATGTGCCTTCTCAAATCCATACTCTGCCTAAAGTTTCGACAACAATACCTTCGACCTCCAACATGCATTTGACTAATCGAGCATGCCGAAGCTAAGGACTATACTGTTCTCCCAAGGCTTCCATACCATTCAATCGTACCGTTGTCCGGCTTGCGATAACTCACTGCTGACACAGTAGCAGCAGCACCCCTGTACAGAAGCAGTAAAAGTTCCTAGTCCTGGCAAGCTACTATCAATCCATCATGCTTCTATTGACTAATGTTTAGTGATTGACAGTTGGGCGACCCTGCTCTCGTTGCCAGTCGCACTTGCAAACCCATTTTGAGACGTTTGAGAGGCGGCTTCATGATACATTACTGGCAGGCTAGTGGAACAACGGTGCCAGCTTTGTTCACGGACATGACGAGGATTGGCACCTGCTTCGGTGCATCTTTTTATATCAATATGTATATACAACTTCGACCCTCCGAATCCCGGGACCTGGACGCCACGGTTAGAACCCCCTTGTGAAGGCGCCCCAAATAGTAGGGTATTATCCAGTTGACCGGCGCGACAAAGCAAAGTGTCCAAGAAGCCGCAGCCAAATTCCATACGCAGGACACGGCATTCATTGATGACGTGTTAGCCATAGCCTGCAACGTTTCGTTCATATGTAGGCATTTTGGCTCCGGAAGTCTCTTCTGGCTGAGATCGAATTCTACCAGGAATTTATAAGTACCAATCAGGACGATCTCATACTTTTTCGACCGTGCTTTTGCCAGCGCGGCATCAAAACGCGCCTAATCAGTGGACTGGCTTTGTTGTTACATGTTACGTATGTGCGAACAGCTGGAAGATGACACCAAACGTAATCAGCAGCTTTTGGATTTCTTGAAGGTCGACGATGAACTGTTCACTGGAGACCGAGCTTTGACCAATGCCCAGAGGATGTGTCCAGGTGTAGCAACAAACATCACACGTGCTACCCCGTAAGTGCAACTTCTCGCATGCATTTCGCCCTGCTGACGCATGCTAGGTGCCGTATGAGTGTGTGCCCTTGGTCAATCGTTTAATTAGGCACATATGGAACCGGAATGTTTCGGTTAACCAAGCCGATGAATCATAAAGTGGATAACAAAACTTGACGCACGCTGGCCGGGCCCTTGTCTGCCAGCGAAGTGGACTAATCATAAACACAGTGCGCGGGTACAAGGACTCCATGGAACTGGTAAGCCAAAGCGGTATCACATTGATGACCTAATTCTTTTTCAAGAGCGAGAGCCGACGTCCTTGGGAAGAGTCCAGTTAGCCACGCCAATATCAAACACTCCTAACGGGCAGACATTACCACCGCAAAATACTTGCCAGGTTCCTAGGTCTGCGTACCTTTTGCCCTGGTAGGGAGACATAGGCCTTGCGATCATCGCAGCGAATCGACCCCTCAACAATGACTACATCGATGTTGGTGCCATCCTAACTTTCGTTCGATATCAGCCTTGGTGCAATCCGTCATCTTTCGCCCGATACTTGCTCAAAGCGAAGAGAAAGAAAGCAGGTAGCCGTAGTGATGGGGCGCGACGAATCCAATTGAAGCATCTACGTGGAGCTGTTTTCAAGTACAATTTGGATAGAGTATCCATGAGAAGAATGCCTGAGAAGATAGAAATGCTGACTCAAACGTTCAGCGTTAATAATCGGACTAGTGATCTGTCTTCCAAGCTTTCGGATGGTATAGGCTCGGGATGGATTATACTACGCACCTCTTGCCTGATGAACCCTTGAGGCGCCTCACCATAGAAGAAGATCAGAATCGGACCGAGACCCAGTCTCTGTTATCCGTGGGTAACACGTGCGATACGGCCCTGGAGCCTAGACCGACCACCTGTCCTAACAAGGACTCTTCCCCTGTCGATCAAGCTTGGTCCATTGTACGACATCCTCACCTGGACAACATCTTAGTAATTGTACTTGGACCCAAATGTCTAAATGATACTACCTCCTTCACAGGTCCACCACAATATTGGTTTAAAGCTCAGCTGCACGTAAGGACTTTACGACTTGAGAGAAGAAGAATGGAAGGATACCTACGCTATTCAGGGCGGAGTAGTTTGGCTGGTTGGACAAAACTTACCATAAAGGCATCTGGGAACCTGGACTCCCCGGGGAGTCCAATAACAATGGCCCCCAGAGCCCTCCATGCAATCCTGGAGACATTGGTTTTCTCGATCCGTTTTATGACAACAAGTCTTCGGACACGGGACCAGGAATGAAAACACTGGAAAACAAACTTTCTTTCGGGATGTCATTATTTTCATCTGTCCAGCATGCTCCTGGCTCAAGATAGAGCGATAATCAAAGTGATCTACCAGTTCCTCCCACAGCGCTCTCACTTTCGAAACCTTTCAATTACAACAACGTCCGTCTACACCATCCACAAGCATTATTGACGGCCCAGCATATGCTCACTTCCTTGCCCTAGCACAGTACCAAAATTGAGAACAAAAGGGGCAAGAAGAAGCGTTCTCAGACCGCAAAACCGAAGGCCGAAGTTCAGGACATGAGCATTCTCGAAACGCCCACAGAACAGAGGAGGGCCCCGCGCAGAGTGTGAGATGCTGAGGAGACGGCTACGACGTTCGAAGCGCACGACAAAAAAAGCCTATCGAAGTCCTCGTTGAAGCTATACTCCGCATAAGGACAACTTTAGATAATTCACCCTTCAAAAATCTCGGTGTGTAATTGTTAGCCGCAGCATTGGACGTGTTCGTTGAAGATTTTCCCTGGCTTAAGACAAGTGCGAACAGGATGACGAAGCTTCAGGAGTTCGTCCAATGACTGCCTGATATGTCATCAAGTATTCATTGGACCATCGGTCCTTCATGCCTTAAGACGCCATATATAATTTGACAAGTCACGACTACTTCCTTGACCGCAGTATCGATCAGCTAAGCCGAAGGTTCTACCAATACCAGATCGTTACTGGAGGGATATCAGTGTGGAGTTCATAACATCTTTGCCCAAATGTACTTGCTCGAAACTATTGACGAAGCTCGAAATGGTCCCTCATCCGAGCCTGCCCCATGCGCGGCCGTTCCTACTTACCAGAAGATGAAAGAGGTTCGGATCATCATGCCGTACGTCAAGAACAAGCTGGCCACGGAGCGTGTGTATGTACATCGGGAGGAAGACTGGAAGATTGAGGCGGATGAGGGATATGTTACTGTTGCAACAAAAAGGCGACGCCGGCAATGATTGGCAGTGTCATTTGGATATGTATCTTGCGACAGTTAAACAGAATACGGAGGGACCGGTGGAGGTTGAGAAAAGTGATCATGTGCCGGACCGGATACTTGCTGAAAGGATTGGCGGAGCGAAGGGAAGAGCTGAGCTTGCTGGATCATCCGTACCTGCAGACTTGATCATAGAGATCAAGGAGACAGCCTTACGGGCTAGCATAGGTCCATGGTTTGTTTGGAAGTACTGTCGGTTTGTCAAGTCGTTGCCAAGTCCACCGCGTCCTCTGCCAGCTGTCCCGTTTTCGGCTTTAGGTACTCGACCGCCCCATGTACCATCCACTGGCGCAACAGCTACCCCGTCTAACACGGTACAGCCGGCTGAGCTAGAAAATCCAGAAATTCAGCTCACCCAGACTCCGTACAACAATACTCACTAGGCTTGGGGAGCAAATATTGGACGACAGTCTCAACATCTACCACTGCTATTGTTCAGTGTTATCAAGTCTTCGAACGCATCATCAATAGAACCATTGAATCCACCATACCTGCTCACTTGCAACATCAGTATCCTCATCTCTTTATCGTTCTCACGACACACGAACTACTCTGCTTTTGTCGAATGGACATGGCGCGAGGAAGGATACGCTACATCAAATTTATCTGATAGAAGGACTCAATTTATGTCCCATTCTTGGAAACACCTGTGCGATAGAATAGGGACCAATTCTAATCGGCAATAAGAACACTTACCAGAGTTAACTGCTGCCGCACTCAGTGAACTGAGGAAGAAGATCGGTGCCGTGAGTGCCAACCATAAATTTGTCTACGACATACTACAAGAGACCAATAAGGGGTATGGATGACCCGGGTTTCGAATCTTACCGTTATACGCCAAGGGCAACTTGCGGCGTCAATTTGAAGCTCCAATGGCTAGAGCTTGTTTGGGGCATACTCCCCCTTTCGATGGAGCACAATGGGTCAGTGGGACTGCAGTCATCGCTGTTAGAGATACTTTAGGTGGCGTTCATGCTCGGGTCGCTCGAAGGATTGGAATTAAGCTTGAATCCACATCAATTTACAGGTGCAGGAGAGATGTTGCATCTTGAATCCAACGAACCTTGTAGCGGCATTCTTGGTGATGAGAGGGGGCTCGGAAAGCCTGGATAAGTCGTTTGACTTAATGGAGAAATGCTTCCCACGCACAAAGAGGATCACTTCGGCGGACAACAGTGCTAGTGAATGGTTGAATGAGGCAGCTCCGGTAGAAAATAAGGCATTAGAAGAGGGGGACAGATTGATCAACAAGAAGGGCGAGATCATTGAGGAAGACCCGGTCGTTAATAAAGTAGAGAAGGCATCTGTTTCAATGATTTCGCTCTGGACGAAGGCATCTTGTTTCGATGATTGCGGCGCCTGAGACGGTGCGGATCATAGCTTCGATATGTGCTTCGTTGGAAATATAGGGGGACAATTACAATCCGAAACCGACCCTCATAGTGACACCCAAGTCTCTCCTACCCATATGGCGATCCAAAGTCGAGGCACCACGCACAGAAACTGGCCATAGACGATCTTGGCCTGCTGGAAAAGTCCCCGCAGCGTCCCTATTATTCTGACAAGCACGACCGTTCGAACGTCATTTACTTTTCCACCTCTCTCTCCTATGAAGGCCAAATCGCAAAGGTACTGTCGGTTCATACCCCTGGGCGGCACAGGTAAGGAAGAACGCCAGCGGTAAAGGAGCAATGGGTCAAGTACAATATCGGATGGGGGCGTATACTGGTAGACGAAGTACACGTCGAAAACAATCCCAGTGCCGGAAAGATTAAGCTGGTGCACATGATCAATGATACCATGGCTCGTGAGATACCTCGGAAGATCTTTATCAGCGGAACCCTCTTCGAATCATCACCGCATTATATGGCTTGTTGGATATCGACGATTGAAGATAAGCGATGGCTTGAGCCTCAGCCCGTAAATGATTATCCTCGGATGAGCTTTCAACAGCTGAATCTCCGGCACTGCACAAGTGGAGTCCTTAAGGAAGTGGATGGAGCAACTGACGATTTGGGCCAACAAGCTGGCATGATTGGGCCTAAGCAACATCGGAAAGCCGTTGAGGCAAGGAATGCTTTACTTGATGGCTTTTAAGCCAAACTTGAGGAACTGGAATCTCGTAGATGAGTGAGCAGGAAATCTCAGGTGAGGATTCGAATGGAAAATCACCTCGTGCGAGCCCAGTATCCAACGCTGAGGAGTCGAATGGAGAATCGGCTGAGGATACGTTCATAAGTGACGAAGACCTATTGCTCCAAAAGTCTTGGTATGTATTTTACAAGAGATCAAGAAGGGGTATAGATGACCCGGTGTTTTTTTTGGGGGGGGGCCGCGATTGAGGTGGCTACCATTCCTTTGAAGGAGATATATATATATAAACACATAGGCTTCGTTCGCACAAGCCAAGTTCTTGAAGTAAATGGAAAGGCTACAAAGCTGAAGAAGAAAGCGTTCTGTGAGCCATTTAAGGATAGGCAGGCACATAGACCTGCAAACAAGCGCACCAAAAGAAAGGCTTTTCTTAAATAGCTCGACCATCAACGTTGCTAAGATCGAAAGTTCCCCGACATGTCGGCGAATGATGCGCGCTTCACACACCTTCGCACCCTTCATGATCGACAATAGCCTTGAACCACGTGCAGAGGCTGCACAAGCACTCATTAGTCGGCCTCCCTCTTAAGGAAGAAGTCTCAGGCAATGTCACAAAGAAGCAAAAGAGGCGCGTATCAGAGGTTTTATGGTGGTGCTCAGCTTGTCAGGTACCTTGCTGTCGCCGAAATCCCAATTATTTAAAGGAGCTGCACATGTTGCCTGGAGGTGAGGAGGTGGAGGAAGCTGAAGAAGCTCCGCAAGCTGATAACACGGCAAAAAGGCATGGTCTTGGCATGAATCCCCTCAGGCCAATTTCTGGCAATACATTCATACTGAGGTCTTGCACCATTCTGGTCTATCGACCTAGTCCATGACAGAAAGCAAGATGCTACCATGCGTGCGATACGCGCGGCCAATCAAATCTCCAAGAAATCTTCACAAACAAAACTGTTTCAAAGCCATGTATCTACAACGACAGAATTCTGATGGCCGAGTTAGATGAGCGAATCGAAGAAATGCCTGGTAGATGCAGGCAGCTGGTAGCTACAACAGGTGCCAGGATCAAATCCATACTTTGATAATCACCTATTTCGTATGAGCCAGGGAAATGTCGGCTAGGTCCACGGACTTTGAGGCCTTCAGTGGTTGGGCGACGAACATGGAATGGGTCTTGGGCAATGAGATTTTTTGTTTGGACAACCTAGGCCCATGATTACTCCACCGTGGCAGTAATACCAGCGTCCGCGATGAGCTCCAATACGGTTCACCCCCGGCGGGCGACTGTATGGCTCCTTGTGTTGACTGACTTCGGTCTATGTCCACGAGTTGAGCCTGGTCGCTGAGGGTTCCAATTTAACTACTGAAGGGCGAACCCTAAACCCCAAAAAGCATACATAGCCACCAGCTGGCCCAAACATTGACCTCTCGAGCTTCTGGGTTGCAAAAGTCGTTACTGCTGAATTCATTCCCCAAAAGGTACGCTACGCACGTTGGCCCCAAGTCTTCCACTCGAAATTCAGGAAGAGCTGTCAGAACAAACTATTTCCACGGGTTGAGCCTGGTTGCTAGCTAGATGTGGGTCGAGGCTGCAGTGACATGCCCAGACTCCCAACCATGCCCTCTACTACAGGATCCTGAGCCAAGAGAACCCAGCATGACTATGCCAAGCTGTGACAAGCCACAAGTGAGTCGCAGAGCCGTAAGCAAGAAGTGGGACAAGGAAAATGAGGTGCTAAAGAAAGAGGTGCAGTGTCATAGACTCAGCTCTTGCACTTGGCAGACCATAGCCTAGACCCTTTAGGGCCAGGACCGAGCCCTGGTTAATCCTTTCGGTCCACGACCAGCGATGCAGGGTCAAGCTCGGGCTCTGGTCAATCCTTTTGGTCCACCACCCCCGCCACAAGGACCACCCATGTTTGTGCATGGTCTCCCCCCCAATACGACAACGAGGCTGCAAGGTGGCGTGCCGAGCGACTAGCCTAGCGCCCGCACCGCATGCCCTAGCAGCTGCAGGCAGCGCAGATAGTCTTTCTTCTTCATAGTTGCAATCTATCATACTATTGCCTTGCATCATTCAGATCCCATCTTTAGTCCATGACATACAGCAACAACTCTTGCCCGAGCTTCGTGAGCAAGCAGCGCAGGAATATCAGGAAGAGCTTCGCGAGAAATTCAAGGGAAAATTCGTTACAAAAGAATGCGGGCGGACAACAAGAATAGAATAGAGGGATCGGGATGGATTTAAGGGTAAGGCCCAATTGTTAAAGAGGAGAGTTGGGTTTGGAGCTTTTGCTACTACACTTTGAGAGAAGGGCTGATTAGAAGGCCTTGTTATCACTACTCCTGTCGTTATCATTGCTGGTGCTTTGACATAGGCGAAGACTGCGGGGGCGCGTCACCTCGTTTGCAAGTTAATCGTCTTGGCGGGGAAGGAACGATACAGTACTAGAACTAGCTTTGCATACTTTCGATTAGCGGGCCTCGCCTACCTAGAATCCTACATTCTCTTCCCTGCCCACGAGACGGCTGCATACTATTTATGGCGACCACGGTGCGATGGTGCGAGGATGGATTCAGTGGATTTGATGATAGCATATTTAGATAGTAGCGTCTTGGCCGTCTTGGCAGCGTCCCTATCAGCAGCTCAATACCTAGACCTTACCAGAACCAACAGAACACACTACGCACAATGTAAATCCATCTGTGCATGAACTATTTAATTACGGCATCTCCCATCTGACACACCTGCAGTATATGTAAAGCTTCTACGAAGCCACCAGACGTGCATACAACTCTGAAAGTTCAAAGTGAGATGTGAAGAGTCAAGTAAAGGTTTTAGGCCAATGTTTGTTAATTGTTGTTAATCGCTGCACGTGCATGCATGAGTCAGGTCCGGAGGCAGTTGCCCTGCATGAAAACGGCGTTGCTCATTGGGTTCCATTGGCGTGCTTCGGCCGCCAATGGAGCTTGAAAACATTTTCCCTTATCATCCTCGAAAATTAGCATGGGCTATCAATGCTGTGGCTAAGGCCAGCCTTGACTGTCGCCGCTTACAGTCATCGCTCTCGACGTTATCTCCTCAACCTCTGGGCACCACTCAAAGGCATCGTCCCAATCGACGAGCTCCGTATTCCCTCTCTTTGTACTACTCGTATCGAGACTTACATGCATCCCTGTAACAGCTTATTGTGTAGCTCTCACTCTGATCAACAAGGTTTCCCGGCGGCTTGATAGTTTTAAAGCGACCGCCTGGCCCGTCGCTCTCCGGCTGCTGAGAGGCCTTGATGCTCGGTGAGGGATTTTTTGGTAAAGCCCGCCATTAAAGCGCAGGACGTAGTGCGAGCATTGACTAAGTGATAGGCTGACTACTCCTACCTCGAAGATCCATGAATCGCAGCGATTTTGTTGCACACGGCTGTTATCATTTTCCCCACGGACAGCAGAACGCGTCTCTCTCAAATTCGATCAACCGGTTTGTATTATGCCCTGGGACTCACGATAATTGCAACGTTTGTCTTTCCTCTAGCTGAATCTTCTCTTTTGATCGCATCTTTTGCGCGTGCTAAAACCGCCCCTATTTCGATCGAAAAGAAACCGATCTTCAAACGGACTTGCAGAACGTGTCATCGATTTGGGAATCGATCAAGGATCTAGTGCTTAACGTCAATCCGACACTGACGGCCGGATGCAAATGGCTGACACAAAGCAATGAGAACAACCAGCAAACTTGTTGTTGCGGTATTGAAACAGTCTATAACGAAACTTTCTAATGCCTCTTTCAAGTCATTCTGTGTACAGCTGGGCTGATGCCAGTCACGCCGACAAATACGCCTCTCAAGGTTCAAGAGCTCTAATGGCCATTGCCGTTGTGACGCCTCTGTTGCCGATTTTAACCCCAGTCGACCCGTATCTGTACATCCAGCCAGCGTTCCAACCACCATCCTCGCACTGCATGTTCAGGAGCGTGTGGCAATCAACACCACAATCTAAACTCAGCCATTTGCATACAAGGATTCGCACTGCAATATCAAGTGCGTTGCCGCTCTGTCCAACCCTTTCTTGAACTCGTTCTTTAAGAAGAGAACCAAGCATGGACTGAAGATAGTCATCATTCGAAGATCGTAAGAGACGCCCAAAGAAGTACAGGCAGCAATCTGGTGATGTATAGTAATGTGAGCCTTGTAAGTATTCTCGGTTTACCAATGTATCGCGAACCAATTGCAAAGTAAGCTCTAAGCCGCGGCCACGCCCACGTTCAAAGCTATAGAAGCAGGTCAACACATTGGCGCTGACTACTACGTCAGTTCGAGGCTTCTTGCGGTCGTAGTACGTCTGTCAGTCCTTTAGTAAAGAGTCTTCCTTCTCATTGGCCTCATCTTGAAGAGATTAAAAATGCCATCTGAGACAACGAGACTTACCTGGAATGTACCGTCAGGATTCAAATATGTGAGCATTTCCTCTAATAACGATGTGACCACTTCGGCATCAGGTCGCAGTGTTGTAAGAGCTATCGCCGTCATATCAAGGTCGTCAGGAAAATAGTCACCTGGGATCAGTACCGGCTTTCCTTCTCGCAAGTTACTTTCATCCATCAAAATCCTATGGCAAAAAAGGTAGCAATTACCTATGAAAAAATTCCACGTTCGTCTAGATCCCCATTCGATAGTCACAAGGTTTCTAGCAATTTTTTTAGCGATGAAATAATGGTGAAATGAAAAGCCGGGATACGTACTGGTCCTGCATGGCATCCAAAATCAACAATTGCGCGAAATTGTCCGGCACCTCGACGCCAGTATCAGTGATAGAGTCAAAGTGCTGCGCGTGACGATAGAGATATTGAAAGGCCCTTCCAACCGGGTCATGTAGAATTGTCCTAAGAGCATGGAGAACGGTATCATTATTGTCGAATACAAGGCTGTCAATGCCAAGGGACTTCGCTGCCAGCACATTTTCCATCTTATCGTCTATGAAAAGAGTCTCTTCTGGAGATAATTTGATTTCCTGTAGGACGTGACGATAGAAATCGGGGTCTGGCTTGCGCATGCCAGCGTGTCCTGACGTGAAGACTTGATTGAACATAGACCAATCTGGCATCTTCGTTGAGAGAACAGCCCAGTCTTCTTTCGAAATATTTGACATGGCATATATTTCCATCGCTCCTTGAGACTGTTGTTTCAAGTCGCGAATAAAGGACACCATGGCATCGTTAGGTTGTAATGAGTCTCGTGCTTGGGAAAACGCTTCGGCTACTTCGCCAGGTGGGACCGAGAAATGCTGAGCGATTTGATGATAGCATGCATCTTGCTCTAAATCGCCACACTCATACTTCATCCAGATGGTCGAAGACACCATGCTCCGCATCATTTTAGCGGGTATCCTGGTAGACGTGTTTGGCGACCAAGTAAATAGAACATCGCCGAGATCAAAGATGACCCCTTTTGGTGGGTTGTGAGGACGCATTTTGCTTTTGCAATGGGATTTCTGAACCTTAAGAGATATCTTTCAATTGAAATGAGGCCTGGTACAGATAATTTAAGCTCCCGACAGGCAAAGAGAAAATGCTGTAGGATTGCCGCTTTGATCATTTTGAAGGCAGATGCAAAGGCTATAGCATCGTGCCAATCCTATGATATCTGACGCTACCACACCGCTCTGCATGGCCCAAAAGGAGGAAATGAAGCTATGGTTTACATACCGATGATTAATCAAATAGCGTGGTGGCTTGCATGTATTTGCGAATCGCTGCCGCTCCATTCCGGTTGGATGCCTTATTATCAAGACTATGACCACAAAAACGATTTATGCCCACCTTACTAGGCTTGTGTCACTCACAAACGCAAACGGTATTGCTATAGCCCAAAGTCAATTTAATCCTTTCTTGCCGGAGGAATACGTTGTAGTATGGATTCGAACGCAGGTCTTGTCGGACAAGTAGTCAACCTCCTCGTATCATATGCGACGTGGACCGGCTTTACTATTGCGGTATTTGTCCACTCACAGGATAAATTGTTGAGAGATTGCTAAAAGAGGGTTCTGCACTCTAGGTCACCCTCTTCCTTGCCGCACGCATTGCGTACAATCTTTATTTTCATCCTTTGTCGTCTTACAAAGGTCCAACATATCTAGCTGCATCAGACTTGCCCCTAGCTTTCTTACAGTTACGAGGTACGAGCCAATATACCCTCAAAAAGGCTCATGAAAAATACGGCAACGTCATTCGCATCGCTCCTAACACGCTGTCATTTATCGAGCCTTCGGCTTGGAACGATATCTACGGGTACCGAAACGGCGGTGCAACCTTGCCGAAGGATCCTCTTTACTATAATGAAATGTTGCTTGATAAAGAGACTATACTTATAAGTAGTGACGCTGCTGCTAGACCAATCCGAAAAGCAATGAATCCTGCTTTCTCCCACAAGGCTTTGCTGGAACTGGAGCCAATGCTGCGAGGCCATATAGGTTGCTTGATAGCGCAATTAACCAAGACAAGCCAACGACAGGGCAACATCGACATACGCACATGGTTCAAGCTCTCCTTATTTGACATTCTTAGTGACTTCGTCTTCGGAGAAGACCTAGGATGTGTTAGAGACGGTGTATATCACGAGTGGGCGCAGGTTATCGTGGACTTCTCCTATGCTGCTACACTCCTTCATCAATGCCACAAATTCTGGCCACTAAATAAGGTGCTGGCTCTCCTCATCCCACCTTCAGTTAGAGATAGAAAGAAACGCCACGGCGAGGCGTCCTTGCAGAGGATTCGCCGCCGGATACATTCACCCACAGATCGACCAGATTTCATGTCTTACTTTCTGCGGCAAGCTGAGAAGGAGCAGCTTAGCAAGAAAGTGATTGAGGCTCAAGCAAGTGTCATCATAGCAGCCGGGAGCGACTCATCTGCTGTAGCACTAACAGCAGCTGTATACTACGTGATTAGTAATGATGATGTCTACAGGAGACTTTGCGAGGAAGTCCGGAGTGCCTTCAAAACATCAGCAGAAATCAGTCTTCAAGGTCTGCTACCAAGACTACCCTATCTTGAGGCCTGTGTGCAAGAGACTCTGCGAATCCACACGCCGTTTGCCAACGGCTTTACAAGGTTCGTTGCGGACGGTGAAGGAACCAAGATCAGCGGGAATAGGGTGCCTCAGAATGTGAGAGCTAAAACATCATTTATTGAAGGATTATCCGATCACTAACGTTCTGATTTCCAGACCATTGTAACGATCAATCACTACTGCGCCAACTTGTCGGCACAAAACTTTCGTGACCCGCATGTGTTCGTTCCGGAACGGTGGCTGAACGATTCCGTTTATGACAATGACAGAAAGGATGTCGTCCAGCCCTTTTCGGTTGGGCCGCGAGACTGCCCAGGCAAGCGGTAAGTGATGACTGCTCCGGGCTGCCCTGGCGAGCAGGCTTTTGAGCATGGCATTAATGGGTCTTCATAGGTTCGCTCTGAATAATATACATTTTACGTTAGCCCATCTAATCTGGACTTTTGATATGAAGCTTGGAGACGGGGCAAGGGATTGGACGGTCAATCAGAAGATCTTCAATGGATGGCAGCAACCCGCGCTCCCTGTCTTGCTGGAGGTAAGACACTGATGGACCTCGGTGTGCTGCTGAGATCAAAATAGATGCGAATATCATGAGGTCTCCGATAATTGCTCAAACCCTCAGAGCCTGAGTCTGGATACATTTCTTACGCGATGCATAGTATAACGGCCAATTACGTTCAAGCAGGATGTCCTAAAGTTCTTAGGGCAGCAGAGCACAAGACACCTTCTCTTGGAGATATGGTTTGATACTCTCTAATTAAATATTAGAATTCAATGTCGCTCTTACGAAGAAATCTCTTTACAGTATTCTAGTAAGCAACTACCAGGCATTATTCCAGCTCTCTACCAAAGTAAACCGTCGCTCAAGCGACATGTTGGCCGAGGAGAGGCGGGAAGGGCAAAGGCTGGATAAGCTTTTCTTGGCATGCATGGTACCTGATCGACATCATTTTAGCCTACTGCCGCGGGAAGTCGCGAGTGGGGCTCAAGAAGAAGAAGAAGACTGCAAAGACTGCTGAACGCGCAATGATATGAAAACGAATGTCATTCTCAGTATGATGGGCAGAAGAAGAAGAATGCATCTGTTCCTATGCAGGATCATAGTCGTCCTTTCATCTGCGTGATTTCTCAGAAGCAAGGCATGAGATCTGCAACAAAAATAGCGTGTTCACGTTGGAGAGCCGGGCGCCAACACCGAAAACGGAGAAAGCGCGTCGGCTAAGCCTGCTCAATCTTAAAATTAACGAATCAGATTGAGCAAATTCAGGGGCAGAAGGATTCATCGTCCACCGTCCAACCGTCCGTCATTTGATTCTCTTTTGCTTTTGCTTTCAGCTTCCAAGACGGCCACTTCTAACGGTCATTCTTGTGGCCTTCCACTCCTTTACAGTTGCCAAAGCCACTGCATCGTCACTCCTTTGATCTCACCTACAGTCATTCTTTACTGTCGACGTCGTGTATGTTAGAGGGAAAACAATACCCAAGGAAGCCTTGCGTTGTCGCTTTGTTCCAACCAACCACCCTTTTTCCCAACACTCCATACCCCATCCACTAGCAATGCAGTGAAGCGTTACTCAAGCCATCATCTGGTCCCCTCTGTGCAGGGACCCGAAAACAATCAACAATGGGTCGAAAACTGCAGCACAGCCATCATGGCCTACACCACCTTCACGAAAGATTTCCCAAAGCCGTTTACCTGCCAAGGCCTGTCTCGTTGGAGCATTTGGTGGAAAGGCCAATGGCTGGGCTCAATTCCTTGTTGAAACGCCAGTCAGGTTCTGACCCCGACTCATCTGGTTCTGGATCGTCATCCAGCTCTGCTGCTGCTTCTTCATCTACCTCTGGACCCAATTGCAGTGGCTCCAACAGTTCCAGTCCGCAGTGCCAGAAGCCCACTGATTCAAACAACGTCACCCTACCAGTTGCTCTCGCTGTGGTTATCCCCCTCTTTGCTGCCATCTTGGTCTTCATCTATCTTCATCGAAAGCACGTCAAAAAATTGCGCCGGGAAGATGCGAACGACCCACACAGGTCCTTGGACTTCGGCTTGGACCCCAATGCTCCTGCTACGATGAAGGGGAGGAGTAAGAGCAGGAAGAAGGTGCCCGAAATGACCATCGCAGATGTGGGAGAGAAAGGCTCGCGTCATGAAAGAGGCTTATCAATGGACATCGATATCGGCAGCCCATATGTTTTACCACCGGGTCTTAATGGTTCTCGGGAGTCACTACACTCTATGTCACGCACCATTCATGTAGATGATGATAGATACAGGCCGGCTACTACGTACAATCCAGGCGACGCAAGATCTCTACATTCGTATCGAACTGGCCGAAAGGGTGGCGACGACTCATCGAGCGACGCTGGCTCTGCTTCCATCAAGCGCGGTCCGCGTGACGATATGAAGCAGGATTTGCTAGGCAATGCTCAGCGCATGTCACGATCAATGCCACCCACAGGCCGCTCTCCAGTTCCCCAGATTCAGGAGCCTGAAGCAGCACACGGAGTTGCTCGCAAGGCATTACCGTCAAATCCACAGAGTGCAGGTCTCGCGCCAAAGTTTCCCTTCTTGGACTCCCGGGACTCTTACATGAGCGATAGTGGTGCTGACCTCCGCAAAAGCAACAACTATCTCGGCGCTTTTATCCACAGCAGGGAACCTTCTTCCGACCTCCTAGGCCAGAAAAGTGAGTATGCTACTCCGAACGAGTTCCCTTCTACGCCATCGTCAAACCTTCAGCAAACCCTGAATCGAAAATCACCTCCGCCAGCGATCAACACGACACAGGAGTTGCCCGCAGCCAACAACCCTCCTGAATCTGCGTCAAGGCCACCCAGATTGCAATCATTACATGCTTCTGAGCAAGGTAATTTTGGGACCTTCATGGACGATTCAAGTGAATATGGCGATGGCTTCAAAGTAACTCCACCATCGCCGCACGGTTCGCAACCAGAACACCAGAACCTCAACCGTCGATCTAGCCAAGCTTATATGCCTCAAATTGACGAACATACGCTTGGTGCAGATGCCGGTGGCTTCGGCTATGATACCCGCAGACTGTCGATGGGCGTCGTACCTCTACCACCAGAAGATCCAACTGATAACCCAGAGCAACGGGCCAACCGAATCAGGTCTTTCTACAAAGAGTACTTCGACGACTCAAAGCCTATGCCAGCTGTTGCTGCAGAATACTTCGAGGACTATGATCAACAGTACCTGGGCGATGGAGCCATCTATGACGAAGCCTTGGGTCAATACGTAACCGCTCATCCTCAATATCAAGAGCGCAGTGGTAGACCATATGCCGAGCCTTACGGTCGACGAGCCATGACACCCCCACCACGTGCTCCACAGCCAAGGTTCGCCCGCCAGCATGCCGCTACATTGTCCGGTGGTGGACGTATGATGCCGCCCCGGGCCCGAGCTTTCTCATCCGCATCGGGTCGCCCCGGCCCTTCTGGTCGCGGTCTGCCAAAGAAGCAATTGCCTCCACCTTCGCCGCTCAAAGTGCTCCCCACACCTCATATGTTAAAGGACGACTCCTTCGCTCTGTTCAACTCTATGGATTTTGCTCCACCCACATCCGCCAAAGAACGAGCAGTTGGTCGGCCAGAGAGTCCGCGAGGGGGGCTACGGCCATACTCACCAGCTGTCCCAGCCCACGTACCATTAGCCTCTTCATTTGATGAAATAGCAGCCATGCCTAGCCCGTAAGTTCATCTACGGAGTGCTCTATGGCCGTCTTAAGCTAATACAATGTAGTCATCTCCTTCGCAAATCAGGCACCTTCACCGCCTTAGATTTCGCTCCTCCCCCGCGTTTTAAGAATAGCGACACAGCTTCGGACGCTGGCTCGATTCGCAGCAACCGCAGTGCCATGTCAGCGTCAGCAGCTCACAGTATCCGTGCCGGCGCATACAGGGTCAGCCGAATACCGAAAGAAGTTGTTGGGACGAAGGCAGATATCACAGAGAGTCTGAAGCCACAGTGGGATCTGAATCGATAGTACAGGCTACTCATATAACGGTTAATTTCCCTCGAAACGAATTTCTGGGCTGAGGTTGCTGCGCGACCTCATGGCCTTTACAATCTACTATAGAGTCGCGGCATAGCAACGAAGAAACGTCCGTGGAGTGTATGATATTGACTACAGTATATGGTATGCGATCTGCAGTGAGATCTCTCGCAACTGACCGGGGTTTTTTCGTCACATCCAACGACCCGTCGTCTAGGGTTTTGAATATAGAAAAGGCATGCGACATTGGTGGGCTAGGGAGCTTACAGAGAGCTCTATGTGAAAATAGGAGGGATCGATGAGATCTTGTTCGCTTCTAATGTAATGTGGCATATTAGAGACATCTTTATAGCAGGAAGGTTGGGTTTGATCAGTCAGATTAGACCTGATCATTAATGTGAAGGATACTACTTATATTGGAACCCACAGCCCCCTCTCTCTCGTGCTATTCTCTAAAATGTGAATACTAATTCTCCACTATTCACCAAATCAAAAGCCATTCCTCATCACTTCACCCTCCAACCACGTACATTATCTCTCACTTGAGACCCCTGCCACGTGCTTAAGCAGAACAGAAATTGGGCCGTGAGATGAACATTTTCCATAGTCGACCTCATGGAAAGACTTTTTTTATGCACCTACAATATGCCAGTACGAGACACTCCTCCAGGGGGACTGGCCGCAAAGCAGGTCATAAAGCGACTAAAGCAGTACCTGAAGCGTGCTACTATGCAGGATTTCATGGGTCGGCTCGAGGGCCCGTTCCGGGCTTCTTTAGGGCCATCCGATGGGGGCAAAGCCTCCTACCTCCGACTTAGAACAGCACAGCTTGCAATTTCCTCCATCTGTCTCTCCAATCAACACCAACAACAACAGCCATGGTGTACTACTTCACTTCCACAGCCACTGACCCTCCAGCTACAATCTATGTCGGCAAAGACAAATTCGAGAGTCCGCCCACCTTCCCTCACTGCCCTGTCACCTTACCTGCTACTAACACAAACCCACAGATGAAGAACTGATCAAATTCGGCTGGGACTGCGATGTCTGGTTGACCCCCCTCCTCTACTCCTCCCACCATCTCTCTCACTAACATTTCCTCCGCAGGGTACGTCTATCCGTCCATATACCCACCTCCTATCCCCAGCAGTCCAAGTCGAGATCGCAGACTCCAAGAACCCCCCACTGACCCTCCCTCCCACTCCCCCAGTTCCACGCCGACGACCTCTCCTCCGCCCACATCTACCTCCGTCTCACCCCTGACCAAACATGGGATTCCCTCCCTCCAGCCCTACTCGAAGACTGCGTGCAACTCACAAAAGCGAATTCCATCGAAGGTAACCTTACCTACCTATTCCTCTCCCCCCCACACAAGCGAAACAACAACACCAGCAGAGAAAAAGAAAGAAGAAAAATAGCTAAGCCATTAATTAACAATGAAACACAGGCAACAAAAAAGATAACGTCACAATAATCTACACTCCCTGGACCAATCTCCACAAAACGGCCGCCATGGCTACCGGTCAAGTTGGTTTTCATGATCCCAGAACCGTCAAACGCCACCTCCTCCCCACGCGCTCCAACGCCATCATAAACCGTCTTTCCAAAACGCGAACCATCCTTCCCACCTCCGATCTCGCAGCGTCCAAAGAAACATACTTAACTGGGCAGAGGGCGGAGAAGAGGCGGGAAGCGGAAAAGAAGCGGAAAGAGGAGGAGAGAGTGGGGAGGGAAAGGAGGGAGGAGAGAGAGGGGCGGGAGAGGGCGTGGATGGAATTGGGGAAGGAAGGGGAGGGGAGGAGTAATGAGGAGGGGTGGGATGAGGAGGATTTTATGTAGGGGGAAGGGGGGTGGGGGGGTGTGTGGTGCACTTGACTTGAGATGGGGGGTGAGGAGGATGGGATATAGGAAAGTGAGAAGATAGGGTAAGCTAGGACTCCATGTATATGTGTTTATTAAACATAGATTCATTCAGGATTCTTATCACTTCCTAATCGCAAATTTGAGATACCTGAGATACAGGTGTGAGAAGTCGATTTCCTTAGAGGTAGGTGGTTTTATTCTATAAAAATAACAGATCCTTTACCACCCAGATACCACATCGCCAATCTCCCATACCCGATCCGCCCTCCCCAAAAAACCTAAAAAATCCACGCTTTCGATTTAAAAAAAAAATCAATACGCGAAATTTCATCTATTCGTATGGTTTTTGCTTCTGCTTCATGGGTAGGTCCTACTGTAGGTCTGTGAACTGAGTGTGGATTTGCTATGGAATGATAATGGGAAAGGGGGAAGGAGTAGGAGTAGGAATAGAAGGCTTTAGGCTGGACGAACGCTGGGATAAGGTAGGGATTGAAGAAATATGGAAAGTATGTCCAAGGTATTCAATATTATAGTATTACTACTGACATGTGCTGAGGTGGGTTATAGCTAAAGGGTTGATGATTATTATTGACTAGTCTGTTCGCAGTGGTGGCATATACTTTTCTTGATCTGGTCTTAGGTGAATCTCCCAATTGTACATGGAGCTGGGAAGCCTTCGTATATCCTAACCCTTTCGAATACTTGTAAGTAGACATTGATGGCAAAGAGAAGCTGGACAAGATGCTCCATCCTTAACATATTCTGCTCGTTAAGGCTTTGGACTGGCTTGTGCGGATGCTGTTATTGATCTGTCACCAGAGCTTTGTTAGCATATCTTGTGTGGCAGATGTAAAGAAGACTGGAAGGAGAATTAGCGCCAGAGAACTTGCCGTCGCAATGCTAACATCATTCTTAAGCAAAGGCCACCTTCACGCCATTAGCCGAAAAACACGTGAGAGCCAATCTTTCAGTCCACGGCTCCGGATCTCGACTTTCCAGGCTCGGAAAGCTTTGTACCATGCGGACGACGGTATACTGAGCTTCGATCATGGCGAATTCCTCTAAAAGGGAAGTCACGTATTAGTGAGTCAGTTTTAGTCCTAGAGTCAGGATTGATATATAGGGCTCACTACTTACGGCCTATGCATACTCTTGGGCCTTTGCTGAAGGGTAGGTATTTCTGCGATATGTTGGTCAGTGTTAGAGCTTAAAAGGCGAGAGAGAGACACAGAGAGAGAGATACCCAGCCTTCCCTTTCGTGCTCCCATCGCTCGGTTCGAAATTCGTCTGCATCTTCGCCCCAGAGATCTTTACGACGGTGCAGGGCCGAGACGTGCCATGATATAGTGGTGCCAGCGGGGACGAAGATTGGAGAATTACCGTCCGATCCCCCCCCAAGTGGGAGAATTGTGTCTTGATACGCTGTCCTTGCGTTGGTGGGACTTGCTGGGTGAAGGCGGAGTGCTGGGGAGGCGCAATGATGTGAGCGTGGCTCGAATTGGAAGGGGAGGCTCATATGGCCACGAGTCGCTGTAGGGAAGATAGAATACTTACACTCCTTGACACAATTTCGCACGAGTGATAGAGACCTTAGCTGGCCGGCTGTTGGTGCTTTGCCGCCGAGATATTCTACCTCGCTGCGAAGCCGTTTCCAGAGATCAGGTTTTCGCGCAAGCATGAAGAATAGGTTCCCGAGAAGACCGCCTGTGGTGTCCCGTCCACCAACGAACGCTGATAGGATCTCATCTCGAATCAAGTCCCTGTCATCTGTGGTTCTGCACAATTCGCGTAACAACACATGACGCTCAGAGTCTTTTGCTGGAAGTTCGATACTCTGTTTTTCTTCATTTTCTTTGGCAAGCGAAGCGTGCTTGCTCATCGCTCTGTCAACATAGCCATCTATCCAATCATTTACTTCTTTGATAGCTGCGTAGAATCGCCGCTGCGGAATGACCGAGTAGATTCCGCCAAAAAGGTATCTTAATTCGCCACCTTCCATAGAGTCATGCAAGGCTTTCATGACCTCTTCTTTGGGTTCGATCAGCGACTGTATTGATTCGCCGAAAAACACATCCGTTGTCACATCTGCTGTAAGACGGTAGAAGAGTCCTGAAAGGTCGACAGTCGACCCGTTTCTGGGAATAGCCTGGATCAGACGAGCCACGTGGACTTCGAAGGTGGATAGGTCGTTGATTTGATCTCTGGTAAAGCTCGGGCGCAGCAGTGCTCGTGAATGTTCCCATTGGGCGCCATCAGTGAGGATGATGCTATTTCCGAGAAGTGGAGAGAAAGCATACTTCCTTCGCCAACCTATTCCATAATCTTTAGACTTTGTGACGAGGACCGTCTTGATATTCTCGGGCTCATTGGTGTTGATGATGACTGATGTGCCGAAGCGAAATGAGAATGTGTTCCCGTATTCTTTGTACTGTTGTTCGACTCGAGCGAGGTAGCAATTGGTCTTGACTGCGCGTATCCCATCTCGAATGATGTCTAGACCTAAAAAGGGGTCCTTTTGGGGATATCTTGGGGCATCTTTGCAGCCGTATTGTCGAATGAGCTTGTTACGCGGAAGAGCAATGGTGATGTATTGGTAAATCGAACGCAGGACTACCAGAAGAACACCGAAGAGGCAGATGCGCAATAACAACTCAGTGACGTGTGTCATGACGCTGACTGCTTTTGGAACCTAGCTTCGTATCATATTCGGGTCTCCAGGCTAGAGTCAGCATTCTATCCTCCCAGGCTCCCTAAAAAGTCACTGATCAGATAGGTACGCATGCGTAGAGAGGGTGTGCTCTTCAATTCGCTCTAGATAGAGCCGATCCGGGAAGCGGCCCCCAAATGACTCCGGAAAAGGCCGTCCCTGCAGCCACCACAATCTCACAGTACTGTATGCAACTCATCAACTTTCAGTTCTCATGATCGGTCCCACTCTTTCCTGTAGTTCTTTTTGCTGGGCCGTTGCGCAAAGCAATTGGTGGCATGACAGTGAGGTAGCCCTCCCGAACGGAGAATTACCAATACAGTTAAGGATGGCTGTAGTTTGGAGGGATTTTCATCGTCAGAACGGCCAGAGATGCGAGCCACGGATTTTGTCTATCTAATGACTGGTGGGAAGAATTCGCTCAGGACTGCTGCAAAGCTCAGGCATTGCGCCTCATGCAGTAAGACGCGTGTGCCTCTTACTCCAACGTGAAAAGGGTCTGATTCAACGGCTATGACTTCTCTAGTCATGTGCATCATGGCACCCAGGCCATTTGCCTCATTCGACTGCGTACAAGATGCCACATTTCTTCAGCAAAGGTAGGTCAATAGGCGATTGATGGGCCAAGGTCATAGACCGACTCGAAGGGAAACCATGCCTCGTCGTTTCAGGCCGGTTGAGGTTTCTACATTCTCTAGCGTTCGGTCGTTGCTTGGTATACCGTCATTTCATATAACCATTGGCGCGTACCCCCCAAAAGCGTTGTTTGTCATATACGAGTAGAAGTGTCGGAGAGCCTTTCTTGTGCTGTATTCACACTCAAGATGGGTGCCGCCGCCTTGGCTCAATTGACATTCAGTACCATGCTAGACGTATTTCGAATTCTTCTCAATCTCAAAATAACCATCCAGAGGCACAGGAGAAAAGAGCTGGTGACAAGGTGATTTTTCCATCAACGGCCTCTGAGCTGTACCTACTTCAGCTAACTTTCTTTAGTCTACCGGCGAGCCGTTTGACTGTGGCCAAAGTTCGATTATCACATACCCAAAAGGAACTACTGATGCCTGGAACATTACTTTTAGATGGCTTCGTCCGAGCAATGAAGATGCTATGTTCTGGTGGATGATGACAGGTCCAATGCTAGCAACAATGCTCCTAGAGGCTGGCTACAACCTGCATAGCCAGTACCAAGGGCTTCTTTTCCATTTTCAGTATGTGATTGGGAATCGTGGATCACCATCTACAACCAGGGGGTTGCCACATGTGGAAAAGTTATATGACAGACGACTTCTCCCCACTGGAGTTTATGTAAGCTTGATCTATATCTTCTTTTATTTTTGCTTTTTTTGCGAATCAGGCGTACGCTCCAGCAGGCGATATCTTGCGAAATAGAGGTGGTGGTAGTAGTAGCAATTTAGTCCATGAAAATAGCGTTAATGGTTTTTTACTTTTCGGTTTTCGTTTTGCGATTGCATGGCCAACTACTTACGATAAAGTAGTCCTCCGTGGTAGTGCTCTCTATTCGCTTGGTCGTCTTTGTGTACGTTTCAGACTCGTCAGACTGGTATCAATGTCCAATAACCACACGGTATCTTGCCTTAAAGCGGCGGCTCGAAACGATTGGATTTATATCCCTGTACCCACAGCCGTGGCATTTAAGTTATCATCTAAATTATCAGAGCGTTTATCAAAGCCGGAAATCCGCTAGAACAGGATTCTCAGCTCTTGATTTGATTTGGCGTTTTAGAATTCAACCCTCACCGCTCTTGGTCATGCATACACTATTCTAGGTGACGATCGCTTCGCAACCTGAGGCACAGCAACTTCAACGAACAGAGTTTGTTATCACTCGGTTTGATTACTGCATAATGCATTCCGGCAATGGGATTACCGGTACTCTCTGCTTCAGCTCGCAGCCAGAGCCTGGAAAAGAAACCTTGTACGTCAATATTGCTGCTCAAATTTATAGTAGCACCTATGTGCTGAGTATTCAACGAAGATCCGTCACGCTGAGTATCGAACGTTCTCATAGAACTTGCCTTTGGCATTTCTCTACTTACTATGGATCAGAATGCTACACATGCTAGCCCAGATATTATAGGGGGTCTACCGCCTCCGCCAGGCGTGATTCCTAATTTCATCGATCCTCCTAAGAATCAAGTGGGTGTCATCGTTGTTGGGATTTTTGGTCTACTCTTGACCACTGTATGCGTATGGGTTCGAGTTTGGACAAAGTTTCGAATCACAAAAAGGATAGAATGGGAAGATTGTAAGTAAAGACATGCGTTTTTGGTGCGCGAATTCATGCTGAAACTATTCAGATGCTTCTTTTGCAGCTTGGGTAAGACCTTTTATGTCCTGCTATGGTCGGAAATAACCGAGACCATCAGATGGGACTTGTAGCGTACGCGAGCATTGGATGTCTGAGCTTGCGCTACGGTAATGGCGTTCATCAGTGGGACGTACCGTTGCAGGATGTTTTTTATTTCGCACAGGTAAATCGTCTTCACGTGAGCAACGAGTTTCAACTGGCTGACGGAAAACAGTTGGCCAACGTCGAGCAGATATTATACGGCCCTATTATACTTCTTGCAAAGCTTTCGATTCTACTGCAATACCAACGCATATTTGTGCCGAACCATGCAGGAAAACTCTATTATACCGTCCAATTCATAATTTGGCTCAACCTGCTGTTCTATATTGCCGCTACCCTTGCGTCGATATTTACATGCATGCCAAGAAAGAAGATATGGGAACCATCTACACCAGGGCGCTGCGTCAATATAGGTATTGTAGTCATCACTAACGGCGCGATCAATGTCATTTCCGACTTTTCCGTACTTGTGCTTCCTCTAAATAGTATATGGGAATTGCAAATGCCAAGGAAGCGGAAGATAGCACTATCTGCTGTGTTCGCAACTGGATTATTGTGAGCTTCATTCCCTCGGATAGTGGGAATGTGGTAGCTGACAGTCGCAAGTGCATGCATCACAAGCATCATGCGCCTCGTCTTAGGCGTCGAGACCTTGAACACCAAGGACACAACTTACGACTTAGTGCCATTGGGCCTTTGGGAGTAAGTAGACAACCACACTTAAGAAATTTTCCCTATTCTCACATGGTTGCTAAGAACTTTCTTTGCCAGGGCCGCTGAAATGATCAGTGGTATCGTTTGCGGCTGCCTCCCCATTCTCCCTCAATTTTTCCGCCACTACGTCCCGAAAATCACCACAAAACTCTCCTTGTTTTACCAAAGAACAAGACGCAGCCGTTCGACAGAAGTATCCAACATCATATATAGCGGCCAGTCGATGACCCATCGGCGCGCAGGACCGCTCGATCTACCGGCGTACAGCAGCAATTACCTTGAGTTGAAAGAGCGAGACGGGCTAGAGAGGACACAAGGCTATTCCTTTACGGTTGAAGGAAGCCAAGGCCAAGAGAGCCAGACCTTTGTAGACTTGGAAGATGGCTCGCCTAAGCACGGTATTCAAAAGACTGTGCGTATTGAGACAAGATCATGATAGAGCATACATCGATAACTTCAAGAAGTGTCTCCGAGAGTCTTCGGAGACATTCATCTCAAAAATCCGAATCTAAAGTAGTTTACCGAATCCTGGAAGGTAAATTGTTGAAGTAATATATATCAACAAACAAGCATACAGTTGGTAGTCCAAACCCTGGTTGGCCGGCGCTAGGAATACTGGAGCCGATCTTACCGAGAGGATTAGGATGGGGAATCCTGGACACTAGAATAGCACTCAAAGAGATAAGATACCTTAATCTTGGTATGCTACTAAAACAAGCTTAGATAGTACTAAAGCAAGGTAGCTCATGTATAGACGCCAGTGCCCAGCCCTCATACCGTAGCCTTTCGCCCGGCCCACGTCAGTGCAAATTATCCTTCATGGCATTTCACACAATCGCATGGCAAATGGGTCTCAATGAAATACATTATATTTTCTATCCTGAGACGGCCGCCCATGGGCTACATCAATCATGGTATCACTACAACGCCGTAGAAAGCTTCGGATAAAAGGAGTCCATTACTCGGATCCTTGGACAATGAAACCTCTCGACACAGTGCCAAACCGCTGGCATGAAATATGCAAATTGCTGTCCCTCGTCCCCCCGGCTGAGACCTTGTACCCCAAAGCCAAACGAAGAAATGATGGCCTAAACGCTCTGGAACACCTTTGCGCAATGTTAGGAAATCCGCATAGCACCCACGTGGAGATCTTGAGCACCGAATAGGGTTAAGGAGATTGGAGCCAAAGCTCACAAGCCCCCGAAAATAGTCGCGATAATTGAGGTTCATCCGGCTATTTGGAGGAAAATTGTGGTGTACATAGGAGCAAACCAATAAGAGAAAGACCGATTGAAGCTGAAAATGGTGGCCTATTCAACTGGTTCGATGACTGGGTCGGGTAGGGCATTAATTCGTTTCTTAATGAATTCGAACGAGGAGAAGAAAATCGTGTTGATGACGCAGGAACGGGCCATTGAAACACCAAGGCCTGATCAAGATAAGTTAGCGTGCATAATTGGTGTTCAAAGCCAATGGCAGAACTCGCCTCGATACTGGTTGAGCTTGAAGAATTGAATCCTTGGCACCTTGACCGGCTGACCCTTCGTCCTGGCAAGGCAGTTGCGTTGATAGTGCGTCTTCGCGGTGTCGATTGGATAGATCTTTTAGAACGTCAGCCGAATCTGTAGGGGACAGTACTAAGCCTAGTATCTAGACTTACACAGGCCCAGGATGCCAATCCGCAAAATCCGCCGGCCATTGCCACGGACAAAGGAGAAGTAGGAGAGTCACTGCCTTGAAATTTGACGAGCAATTGTTTCGTGCTTTCATAAGTCGTGAAATAAATAGCCGTACCAATCGTATCTCTCACTGAAGAGCCTGCGTGAGCTTGCATCCAAATGCTTTACGATGGCTTAACTTACATAGGTGCAGTGAGAAGCCTGAATATAGCCCGAGAAAGCCGCGATGTGCGACGATACTCTTTGCCATCTTGAAAGTTCCCTTTTGCTGATAATTTTGCCTTACATTGATAGGATCGTCCATGCTAGAAGTGTTGCTCTTTGCCATCAATGTCGAAATTTGTGCAGAAAGTTTGGTAAGTTCGAAAGGACCTAGACATACATGAGCATTTGGAGTTCAGAAGATGAAAGCAATAGCGAAGCCCAACTTACAGGATAAGAGTGTAATGATAGAACCCGCTGTGGCGCCCGCTGCCCCAAAGCATAGCATTGTAGCAGGCGTTGGGATGCTCCCAGGCCTGTTGACCACGATCAAGGGCTCATCACTCCCAGTCGCTTTGCCTATTGCAGCGGAATACTTGTACTTTGCTTTTTGATAGATCGAGAAAGATGTCATTCTGACCGCAGTGACGCTGAAGACAGGGGCTAAGGCACCTATGTGAGACATAAGTTGTCAGCATTGCTCTTATTGGACAGCCTTATTGAACGTGGTCACGCGACCTGTTCTATGACAACGACGAGCCTGCGTAGGAGTTGGATGGAAGCCAAGCAGACTTTTCCAGGTCGAAGCATCGAGATTCAGGTCGCGGGGCTCTGTCAGCGCCTTTAAATGAAAGTAGACTCACCCCGCCAGAAACCCCTCACCCCCTCGGACTTGTAGGTATGCTGAACACATTCGGTGAAGTTGGCGTAGCGGTACCTAGGGATGTCAGCCTTAACATTTGGGAGGACGATGCTGGTAAAATCAAATGGTTACCCATACGCTTGCATTCGTGTCTTGATCGAGTCCAAAGGGAACTATGGCGAGATCAGCACCACTCCAATGATAATGTCGGTAAAGGCAAACCGACTGCCGTGACCGTAGACAATACGCTACTCGCACCAGATGCTATGCCAGTACGATATAATTTTGCCCAATGCTTCGCATGCTCGGTTGTGGGTGTCATGGTTGTAGGTACGGCCTCATCCGCAGGTGGCCTGCCATCGAGTGCTCCATCACCGATGGGGCGATCTTGTATCCCGGTCATACTCATCTGGTCGGTGATCGAGTGTCCCTGGTGCCTGATTCTGTGTCGAGTCTTTCCTCGAAACGCAGATGTAGGTAGAGCCAAGGGTAATCCATCAGGTTTGGCTCAAATCATAACCAGAGCGAATTTTTGACGACAATAGGATTGGACCTTTCCAATAGGGTCCAATGTGCGGTGCGAGGACCGAGGAAGAGAGGAAGTGGCACTGGAGCGTCTCAACACCGGGAGTTGTATTTCAGGCTTCAGGTTGTGTAGGGTAGGTCTTTCAGAGTGGAGCGTGACCTAGGGTGGGGCGCGCAGGAGGGGATCTGCAAGCGCTGCAAGGACTGTCATAGGAAGACTCGGAAGGGCAAGGAAGGGTAATATATGGTATTTGTAGATTTCCACCATGCAACCTATATTGGTAGTCTACACAACAGGAAGAAAGGAGGTAAATGTGGTCTTTGTTGAGTTTGATGAGGTAGATGACTCGTTTGCTGGGGCAAGAAAGTACTTCGGCTTAGAGCTTAAATAGCGCCCCGCCAAGACGGCAGGGCGCCCTATGATCATATCTAAGCGGAAGGCTTGCTGCTTGACTTTGAACCATCTCAATTCTAGTACTTTAGTAGAAGCCAGTGACGACGTCGCCGTGGATAAGATAGACGAGGACAGTAGTAAGAATAAGACCTGGTCATGAATGTTGCCATTGTGAGGATTTTAATCCATGTTGCATGGCCTATTGCTATAACACTTGGAGCCTTCAATGCGCTCTTTGTCTGCCCAAGAAGCCGTGAAAGGCCAGGTAGCATCCATCTCACCTATAATCTCCCAGCTCTTGTTGACTCTCAAATGATTCCGTGTTCAGCTCCTAGTGGCCTGCATAAAGCAGGTCCGATGGTGGTCGGTAATCCAAAGATTGCCTTTAGCCAATCACTAATTTAACATGCTTTATGGACCGAGCACAAGCTGGAAGCGAGCACTGTCATCTTCCCCGAACATCTGCCTTGGGACTCTTGCCTTCCGAATCAGCTTTGTAGACTGGTTAACAGATAATTTACAGAAGCGTAGACGGTCACAACTTACTCAAGACAAAACAAGCATCGTCGACAACCTCCTCTGGCTATCGTATAAAGGTTCAGCTCCTCTAGCGGTCGAGATTGGCAAAGCACGTACCTGGGCTAGCTTAGATCATTCACACTCACTTCATAACGTCATTCAAGAACAATGACTTCTGCTGCGCCTCTTCTCTCCAATGGTCTGGAGTCCTTGTAACCCCCTAGTTGAGACCGCGTCTCTCCTGAGTGGCTAGAGTGTGCATTACGGACGGGTACTTTGTTTTCACTGTGCATATCGGAAGGCTGGATCCGTGAGTCGGCTTGCTGGTTCCTAGGCAGCAATACAAATTAGCCCAGTAAAGCATGACTAAGAAAAAGCTACAAGTCCAACCATTGATCTCGTGTAGGCCTTAGGATTATTTGAGTAGGGTATCGGGTGAAAGGATTCCTCGTTGATGCTTCCAAATTACTTTGAATGTATTGGCCACTGTTCTCGATGTCTGAACCCCTAAGCCGTCGTCCACGTCCAGTCCCAGGATCAGCCATATACATATCTTGATGAGATCTTGTTGAAGTATAAGGACTTTGAGTGCGGTCGTATTGGATATGCTTTATCACCTGCTCTTCTCTTATACTAGATATATACTCTGGACGTCGGCGATCCTCAATCGCCAGCTGGCGGAATGGGTTTCGTATCTCTCTTACTGGACTTTCTAAACGCTTCGGATATTCCACAACAGCATAAGCACCTGGCAAACTTCGTTCATCACTCGCAACCATGCCAGAAGCACGGCGCAACGTAGAAGACGAATCAAGAATCTTACGAGACACTGGAATAGTCTCAGTAGCACTTGATGCAGCAGGGGAGTCGTAATCATTGACAGGCTGAGCAAATATAGAATGAGAAAGAGACTGTGGCTGTCGTGGAGCCCCTACACTTGGAACAGAAACTTGGAATTGCTCCTTGGGTACGCAATGAACCACCTGACTCTTGGTAGCACCAGGGTGAGGATCCATCGACATAGGTCTTAGGCTCCCTTGATGGCTTATTACGTCTCTAGACGGGAGATACACAATTCTCTTATCTGGTGAGAATGGTTGTACGTCGCTATGATAAGTAGATGCAGCTTGTGTGTTGTAGTCATGGATAGTATTAGAGTGCCTCTCGCCCATCCATTGATGAGAATCTCTCTTATCGAGAGGCATATCAATATTCCAGCTTCGTTCATGGGAATTGAGGGGTTGCCGCTCATTGAATTTACGCTTTTTGGTGTGAGGTGAGCCCTCAGGGGTGTCGAGACGATATTCAGAAGGCACAGCTCTTCGGGACATTGGACCATTGGGAGTACTACCCAACGCAAGTTGATTGACTTGCTGCGGGTGGGCATGATCGATATTTCGCTGCTCTCGTGCACCAAAGGAGTCTCCTTCAATGGAAGGTAGGATTACCTCCGAGTGCCGGCGCTCGAGATATTGAGAATGGTAGGGGTAAAGGACATCATTAGGATTATTGAAAGGCTCACGAGGTCTTACAAAGCTTTGAGTCTCCGTGGTAGGCTTTTCTATAGGACGTTGCACGTCCGATGGGTATGGTCTGAAACTGTAAGGGTGTGGTTCATTTGCGTTGTAGTTCAGACTAGACTCTGCTGGCCTTCGTGCGTGACTTGATCGGTGCTGTTCTATGGGATAGATGACCTGCATTGATTCAGTACAATCCGCTTGTCAAAAACTTACCATGCATGAAACGCAAGCAACTGGTTTTATTTTAGTCAGTAACGGGGACTCACCTGGTTCGAAAAGCTCTGTCTAATCTCTCGCTCTACTCCTTGAGGTTCGATTTTATATTTGGGCTCTGTTTCTCTGGGGAGCGGAATCAATTGCGTATATACAGTTGTTCGGGGGGTCGTAAAACTCGGAGCTTCTGTTATTTGAACTCCAGATTCTGAGGCCCGCGGCTGTTGATGTTCGAGATTCTTTTGGCAATGCGGTACTGGACCAAAGCTACCACTGTTTAGTAGTGTACTATTATGATCTGTCATATATATAGGCTCATTTCGACGACGATCACGTGCTTCTTCCCACCTACGGCGACGGTGAGCTTCCATTTGATCGTGCCTATGTTGATCGTAGTGCACAAGTTGGCTACGATACGCTGGTGGTTGTCCTTGATACTCAAGGACTTCTACGTCATCCGAAATAGGGCTCTCCATCCTATTTAGATCTCCCAGTCGGCTCGCAGCGGCATAGTCAATCGCTTGGGTCTGTAAATTCTCGGCTGGTATGAATTCGACGCTGTTATCACGCTCAGCCTTTTCACGAAGAGACGAAGGATTTTCGTGCATCAGATTTTCTTCGTCTTCTTCTTCGTCATCATCGTCGGGTATGACGATCACTTCACGTAAAATTTCGTCCATCTCCTCGGCATCGTCTTCGGCTCCTCTCCATTGTATCAACTTGTCCAGAGTAGGTTGCTCCACTAGTGCTCTGGCCTCTGGCCATGGTTGGCGCTTTAGTAATCTGTCGTAATCAGTATAGACGTGACGAATGTGAGCAACTACGGCTAGCTGAGCGCGTCGGACTAAAGTAACATCTTTTGCGGTACCCACGAGGCCCTTGCCCTATAGAAATATTAGGAGATAGACGCCGACAGGGAAACGTAGCATACCTTTTGAAAAGCTCGGCCAATGATATCGTGGAGGTCCTCGCCAGGCATGTTGGGAAAAAGGTCCTTAAGGGCTTCACGGGCTTGCGTATCGATCTCTGCCTGTGAGAGCGAATCGATATCAAACAGGGGAGGAGGATCACTACGGCTGCCAGCTTTTTGTTTCTTTTTCACAGGCGCACGGTTCAATTTAGTCGGGCGAGCATTTCGCTCATCCAGGTTTGCAAGATGGGATTGTAGCACACGGCCTGTGCTCGTAAGTGTAACCCCGAGGCTGTCACATGCTTTGTCCACTGTCGGGCTCGGGAAATGATATCCAACTCGATGTGTTTCTCTCGATAGAGGCTTAGTAGGATCAGTGCTTGTCTGGGACTGATCAGTATCGTAATAACGGGAAATATGGGGGAACATACAGAAACAATGAAGACTGTGAGTCCTTCCGCCTTTGCTATTTGTTTGCACCTGCTTGTTAATTGTGGATCTCCAGCCGGAATGAAAGTGTAACCTGTTGGAGGCTTTGAATTGCCATGTAGCTGTGGAGGTATTTGAACGTCAAAAAGACGTAACGGTCTATATGCTCAGCAAAGGCGACGTACCAAAGTCTTCAATTTTTTTCGCTTCCCCCCAACTCCCTCGAAAACTACTCTGTATGAAGGTTTCCGTTTAGGTGCTGCTCTTCTGTGAAGGACACCAGTTGAAGGTGCAGACAAGCCATGACGCCCATGAAAATCATGAAGACGACCCATCGTATGAAATGTGGCGTAACGTAAGTAGAGATACTAATACCAGATGACTTCATGGGAAGATTCAGGCTTCAAGAACGACTTTGGATGCAAGTGGGGTTGCTGTCTACAGCCCTGCTGGCTCTGAACAGATTGTGCTCACTCAGCTGCTAGTACCACCTAGTGCCATTGCACGGCGACCCCAGTAATACTACTCTTCGGAACACACAAGGTCATTCATGATATCGAGATATATTCTGCCAGGCTGCCAGCCACATGATGGTGGATTATGCCTTCCAGCATGATGGTGTGTCAATAATGCTGTCGTGTTCTATGTGGAAAGAGTTAAGTAACCCTTACCTTGTTTGCGGCGGCTGGATCGCGCTAGCAAGCCCCGCGGCTAAAGGACGGCTAGTGTGATCATTTGCGGCTTCCGTGCTCTACAATTCACTACCTATTCTCTCGACCAAGACGGCAAGAATATCCTGCCTTCAACTTCTATGAACCGGAGCAGCCAAGAGATTGTGAGATCATACCGCAGCTTGTTCCGCCACGCACTCCATGCTGTCCAATATTCTTCGCCAGCGCGCTTCACCATAAGAGATGTTCTAGGAACCACCTTTCGTGCAGGAAACCCAACAGACTTCGAGCCTCAAAAGATTAAGAACACTCTCGAATTCCTGAGTTGCGCCGCCAAAGAAAGAGGACTAGAGCACAAAATTCTAAAGAGCCTTCTCATGATCTGGTGGTGGGAAAATAAGAGTAGGCCGACGAAAGAGTGTGTCAGCAAGTCCTCGAGAAGCACACTCAGCTAATGCTATACTAGTATTCCCGAGTCTGTGGTAGCTATGAGACAGAAGCAGAGCCAGTCTGTGCTGAATCACTTCGAGATCACGCTCAAAATGCTCAATGAAACTATGGGGATGTGCCTTCCAACAGTATTCTCTATCAGGGCCGAAACGCGGCATGTGTCTTCTCACAAGAAAACCTATCAAGGTCCAAACTCCCTATGATTATGAATATGGCGGAACACAATATATGCTCAGGCTCCTTTATATCTATACTTAAGGTCCTCCAGCTCGTCCACATCGACAGAAAGCATTAGACGTCTCGCTAGCATAATTATAGAGAAAGAGACTGGCAAGATATCAGCTGCGAATACGTCCTCGAGATTGCCGAAGTGCTCACCGACGGGCAGGAAACAAAGCAACCAGAACCCTTCGTGTACGCCTCGCTTATCTTTGAAGCTTATGGCATTAAGTCCAATCAGCAAGCTAAGACCACCATTCAAATATCCTATATACTGGTGGACGGGACCCGGCTCCGCGGCGAGCTGGCGTCGGGAGCTCGCTTTCTTCGAGGACGCAGGTCTAGTATTGGGAACGAAGATGAGGGTATATGCGGTAGCTATGAGGGAAGTCATGCTCAAAACGCTGATTATCTTGGCCTGAAGCAGGCGCGACATGATGAGGGCGGGAATGTAGGAGGTTGCTGAGATTGTAGGAATAGCGAGGAAGATTCGCTGGGAAGATTAGACGTATTTCATGACCTTGTGTGAAGGTTAGCGTACCTTGTACTCTTCATTGCGCTCATCATCTTCCTCCCGCAGCTTCTTTATAAGTTTCTCTTGTTCTGTTCACGCTTAGCATTAGATCCCCTCCAGCAGTCCAGGAGAGGTCCGTACCTTCTTCATCTAAGTCTCTTGGCATATCATCTTCATCACTGTTATCCGCTGGATAGTGAAAAGTCTTCCGTAAGCGCGCTGTAGCCATGTTGAATACATCGCATTCTCAGGCCGGGTATGCTAGGTATGCGCCATGCCAAGATCATTCGGACCTCGGAGATATTCTAGTCCTAGCGCCACTGGCCCTGTTTCCGACTCCCCGCCCTCCAAAACGCCTGACAACACAGACCTTCCTCCGCATCATAACAGTGTTTCAATGCGCACAGTCTTCTGACTGCAGTTCCTAGGATGTCAGCTTCCAAGCTCACACAATTGACTTCTCAATGATTTCCGAGGTAATAGTAGCAATGGCAGTTGTCTAGGCTACATGCGATCTTCCCTGTCATCATTTGACTTGCTGTAGCGTGCTCGTAACCAGGTATGATTGGTGAGACCAGCCCGCTGATCAAGCCACTACAACACATGAGCTTCGGCCCGCGGATCAAACCTTCCTTAACAACCTCACCAGCGCCGCAGCCGTATCGTGAAATCGGCTTTTATTGCTGCTGGGGTATGGCATTCAAACAGTTAAGTACGCATGCATATGCAAGAATAGCACTAAAGGTCTCTCTGCTTGACGAGCGGCGATTCGTCACTTAGGGCAATGGAGTAGATAAGTATCCGGTTGAAAAAGCGCTACTATATCCTAGACTTGCCTCAATGGGGTTATCGAACAGCAGCAAAATCAGCCTCTTTCTCTTTCTGGCAATGATGTATCGATTACCCCACCCTCACAGCCTTGCTTGGGGCTTTGAATCATCTGCTCATATCTTCCCAACCCCCTCTATGCTTCATGTATTGAGATTAAACCCACCCTCACAGCCTTGCACTGCCAACAGAGAATGTCTTGTTATTATCCTAATGGTAGTCTCTCGACCGATGGCGACATTCCGTGCAGTACGAGCGGTTATGGTCCATGCTGCCCTCTCAATTGGCAATGCGAAAGCAATGGCCTCTGTTATTTAGCCAATGAAGGCTACTATGGCCGATACACATGTACTGATCAGACCTGGCAATCAAGTAGTTGCCCCCAGATATGTACCTATGGTATGTTTCGCCTCTTGCTCGCTCAAACAGAAATGATGCTGACCGAAGGTGTATACCTCACTGCCGGTGGAAATGAAGCTGTCCTTGAATGCACCTTCGGCAGCTACTGCTGCGACACTAATCGTCCGGAATTGTCGGGTGGGACTGCGTGCTGCGAGAACGCCAGCATCAGCACATTCTCTTTGGCAGCTTTACCTCTCCTACCTCCGTATAACGATGGGGACAGCGGAGGCAGTGCACCCAGTGCAGGCTCGAGTTCGGCTGCAGCAAGCTCCTCCACTCCACCACAAATAACAGCAATCATACCCCCTCCACCCTCTTCCACGGCGGCAGCAAGCTCCTCCACTCCTCCTCCAAGCTCCACCCCGCCTTCCAACACACCAACGGCTACGTTTATGACATCTCTTACACCGCTCTTGAGCTCTACCGCACATTCCACTACGCCAACCTCTACGTCTCAGACATTTTCTACAAGCATAATTCCTACAAAAGTCACTTCCAGTAGTAGTCTATCTACTGCCGGCTCAAGCAGCCCCAGCATAAGATTCGTCACGCAAACTATTACATCGGATGGGAGCCAGAGCACTATCTCTAGCTCTGCAACAGGCAGTGTTGCCGAACCACCTAAAACTTTACCAACAACCGAACAATCCAACATCGGCCGCGATGTGGGCATCCCCATTGGCGTTTGCGTCCCCCTCGCAGCCATAGCATTACTTCTCTGGTACCGGCGCAGGAAACGCAGTGGCCGCTCTACGGCTCCCCTACGAATCCTACAAACCGACTTCAAGCCCGCCGAACCCAAATCTTCCGCTTTCTCTCCCTTTCCACACTCGCCTAGCACCGCGCCGCCTGACTCACACCGTAGCTCTACTTTGGTCGGGACGCAGACTCAACACCCGCAATCTGCTGAGCTGCAGGGCAGTCCGACTGCAGGGACGGCTAGGAACTCCAGGGGCTCGGAGTTCACGAGAGGTGCTGAGACAGGAGCTACTACATCGCCAAGACAGTCTGATTTACCTGCAATGCGCGAGGGTGGAGTAGGAAATACAAACGTGGCCGAACTACCAGGGACTACAAGTACATATAGGCCCTATCGCCCACCTGGTTGGGCATGACTTTCAGAACGAATGAGATATAATGATGGCCTATGAAACTTGGAGCTCTATACTAGGAAAGGAAAAAGCTCGTATAATTTTGACAGTTGCCGTTACCCTGCGTCAAACCCCTTTACTGTTAAATAAGTCTAGGGTTGTATAGGTCA